>OY757141.1:20502868-21102868 GCA_963583835.1 Drosophila immigrans
CAACCTTTAAAAATTTAAATTTTTGGCTAATCTACTTGCTACTCGATTATGTTCGCCTGGTACTTCAGCAGATCGACGTTGGTTTTGGGAAGGAATTAAGTCTTTAATATTAACGTATTTTATTCAAATTCAAATTTGAAAATCCCGCCCAGCTTCTGAAAATTTAAAATTTTTGGCTAATCTACTTGCTACTCGATTATGTTCGCCTGGTACTTCAGCAGCTCCAAGTGGATTTTGGGAAGGAATTTCGTCGTTAATATTAACGTATTTTATTCAAATTCAAATTTGAAAAACCCGCCCAAAATTTGAAAATTTAAATTTTTGGCAAATCTACTTGCTACTCGATTATGTTCGCCTGGTACTTCAGCAGATCGACGTTGGTTTGGGAAGGGATTTCGTCGTTAATATTAACGTATTTTATTCAAATTCAAATTTGAAAAACCCGCCCAAACCAGGCGCCCAAACCAGGCGAACATAATCGAGTAGCAAGTAGATTATCCAAAAATTTAAATTTTCAGAAGCTGGGCGGGTTTTTCAAATTTGAATTTGAATAAAATACGTTAATATTAACGACGAAATTCCTTCCCAAAATCCACTTGGAGCTGCTGAAGTACCAGGCGAACATAATCGAGTAGCAAGTAGATTAGCCAAAAATTTAAATTTCAAAAGTTGGGCGGGTTTTTCAAATGTGAATTTGAATAATATACGTTAATATTAACGACGAAATTCCTTCCCAAAAATAACGTCGATCTGCTGAAGTACCAGGCGAACATAATCGAGTAGCAGGTAGATTAGCCAAAAATTTAAATTTTCAGAAGCTGGGCGGGATTTTCAAATTTGAATTTGAATAAAATACGTTAATATTAACGACGAAATTCCTTCCAAAAATTCACTTCGTTAATATTAACGTATATTATTCAAATTCAAATTTGAAAATCCCGCCCAGCTTCTGAAAATTTAAATTTTTGGCTAATCTACTTGCTACTCGATTATGTTCGCCTGGTACTTCAGCAGATCGACGTTATTTTTGGGAAGGAATTTAGTCGTAAATTTTAACGTATATTATTCAAATTCAAATTTGGAAAACCCGCCCAACTTTTGAAAATTTAAATTTTTGGCTAATCTACATGCTACTCGATTATGTTCGCCTGGTACTTCAGCAGCTCCAAGTGGATTTTGGGAAGGAATTTCGTCGTTAATATTAACGTATTTTATTCAAATTCAAATTTGAAAAACCAGCCCAACTTTTGAAAATTTAAATTTTTGGCGAATCTACATGCTACTCGATTATGTTCGCCTGGTACTTCAGCAGCTCCAAGTGGATTTTGGGAAGGAATTTCATCGTTAATTTGAACGTATATTATTCAAATTCAAATTTGAAAAAGCCGCCCAACTTTTGAAAATTAAAATTTTTGGCTAATCTACTTGCTACTCGATTATGTTCGCCTGGTACTTCAGCAGCTCCAAGTGGATTTTGGGAAGGAATTTCATCGTTAATATTAACGTATTTTATTCAAATTCAAATTTGAAAAACCCGCCCAACTTTTGAAAATTTAAATTTTTGGCTAATCTACTTGCTACTCGATTATGTTCGCCTGGTACTTCAGCAGATCGACGTTATTTTTGGGAAGGAATTTAGTCGTTAATATTAACGTATTTTATTCAAATTCAAATTTGAAAAACCCGCCCAAAATTTGAAAATTTAAATTTTTGGCAAATCTACTTGCTACTCGATTATGTTCGCCTGGTACTTCAGCAGCTCCAAGTGGATTTTGGGAAGGAATTTCGTCGTTAATATTAACGTATTTTTTTCAAATTCAAATTTGAAAAACCCGCCCAACTTTTAAAAATTTAAATTTTTGGCTAATCTACTTGCTACTCGATTATGTTCGCCTGGTGCTTCAGCAGATCGACGTTGGTTTTGGGAAGGAATTAAGTCTTTAATATTAACGTATTTTATTCAAATTCAAATTTGAAAAACCCGCCCATCTTCTGAAAATTTAAAATTTTTGGCTAATCTACTTGCTACTCGATTATGTTCGCCTGGTATTTCAGCAGATCGACGTTATTTTTGGGATGGAATTATGTAGTTAATATTAACGTATTTTATTCAAATTCAAATTTGAAAAACCCGCCCAACTTTTAAAAATTTAAATTTTTGGCTAATCTACTTGCTACTCGATTATGTTCGCCTGGTACTTCAGCAGATCGACGTTATTTTTGGGAAGGGATTTCGTCGTTAATATTAACGTATTTTATTCAAATTCAAATTTAAAAAACCCGCCCATCTTCTGAAAATTTAAATTTTTGGCTAATCTACTTGCTACTCGATTATGTTCGTCTGGTACTTCAGCAGCTCCAAGTGGATTTTGGGAAGGAATTTCGTCGTTAATATTAACGTATATTATTCAAATTCAAATTTGAAAATCCCGCCCAACTTCTGAAAATTTAAATTTTTGGATAATCTACTTGCTACTCGATTATGTTCGCCTGGTACTTCAGCAGCTCCAAGTGAATTTTTGGAAGGAATTTCGTCGTTAATATTAACGTATTTTATTCAAATTCAAATTTGAAAATCCCGCCCATCTTCTGAAAATTTAAATTTTTGGCTAATCTACTTGCTACTCGATTATGTTCACCTGGTACTTCAGCAGATCGACGTTATTTTTGGGAAGGAATTTCGTCGTTAATATTAACGTATATTATTCAAATTCAAATTTGAAAATCCCGCCCATCTTCTGAAAATTTAAATTTTTGGCTAATCTACTTGCTACTCGATTATGTTCACCTGGTACTTCAGCAGATCGACGTTATTTTTGGGAAGGAATTTCGTCGTTAATATTAACGTATATTATTCAAATTCAAATTTGAAAATCCCGCCCAGCTTTTGAAAATTTAAATTTTTGGCTAATCTACTTGCTACTCGATTATGTTCGCCTGGTACTTCAGCAGATCGACGTTATTTTTGGGATGGAATTATGTCGTTAATATTAACGTATTTTATTCAAATTCAAATTTGAAAATCCCGCCAAGCTTCTGAAAATTTAAATTTTTGGCAAATCTACTTGCTACTCGATTATGTTCGCCTGGTACTTCATCAGATCGACGTTATTTTTGGGAAGGAATTTCGTCGTTAATATTAACTTATATTATTCAAATTCAAATTTGAAAAACCCGCCCAACTTTTAAAAATTTAAATTTTTGGCTAATCTACTTGCTACTCGATTATGTTCGCCTGGTATTTCAGCAGATCGACGTTATTTTTGGGAAGGGATTTCGTCGTTAATATTAACGTATTTTATTCAAATTCAAATTTAAAAAACCCGCCCATCTTCTGAAAATTTAAATTTTTGGCTAATCTACTTGCTACTCGATTATGTTCACCTGGTACTTCAGCAGATCGACGTTATTTTTGGGAAGGAATTTCGTCGTTAATATTAACGTATATTATTCAAATTCAAATTTGAAAATCCCGCCCAGCTTTTGAAAATTTAAATTTTTGGCAAATCTACTTGCTACTCGATTATGTTCGCCTGGTACTTCAGTAGATCGACGTTATTTTTGGGAAGGAATTTCGTCGTTAATATTAACGTATATTATTCAAATTCAAATTTGAAAATCCCGCCCAGCTTCTGAAAATTTAAATTTTTGGCTAATCTACTTGCTACTCGATTATGTTCGCCTGGTACTTCAGCAGATCGACGTTATTTTTGGGAAGGAATTTAGTCGTAAATTTTAACGTATATTATTCAAATTCAAATTTGAAAATCCCGCCCAGCTTCTGAAAATTTAAATTTTTGGCTAATCTACTTGCTACTCGATTATTTTCGCCTGGTACTTCAGCAGATCGACGTTATTTTTGGGAAGGAATTTAGTCGTAAATTTTAACGTATATTATTCAAATTCAAATTTGGAAAACCCGCCCAACTTTTGAAAATTTAAATTTTTGGCTAATCTACATGCTACTCGATTATGTTCGCCTGGTACTTCAGCAGCTCCAAGTGGATTTTGGGAAGGAATTTCGTCGTTAATATTAACGTATTTTATTCAAATTCAAATTTGAAAAACCAGCCCAACTTTTGAAAATTTAAATTTTTGGCGAATCTACATGCTACTCGATTATGTTCGCCTGGTACTTCAGCAGCTCCAAGTGGATTTTGGGAAGGAATTTCATCGTTAATATTAACGTATTTTATTCAAATTCAAATTTGAAAAACCCTCCCAACTTTTGAAAATTTAAATTTTTGGCTAATCTACTTGCTATTCGATTATGTTCGCCTGGTACTTCAGCAGCTCCAAGTGGATTTTGGGAAGGAATTTCATCGTTAATTTGAACGTATATTATTCAAATTCAAATTTGAAAAACCCGCCCAACTTTTAAAAAATAAAATTTTTGGCTAATCTACTTGCTACTCGATTATGTTCGCCTGGTACTTCAGCAGATCGACGTTATTTTTGGGAAGGGATTTCGTCGTTAATATTAACGTATTTTATTCAAATTCAAATTTTAAAAACCCGCCCAACTCTTAAAAATTAAAAGTTTTGGCTAATCTACTTGCTACTCGATTATGTTCGCCTGGTACTTCAGCAGCTCCAAGTGGATTTTGGGAAGGAATTTCGTCATTAATATTAACGTATAATTTTCAAATTCAAATTTGAAAATCCCGCCCAGCTTCTGAAAATTAAAATTTTTGGCAAATCTACTTGCTACTCGATTATGTTCGCCTGGTACTTCAGTAGATCGACGTTATTTTTGGGATGGAATTTCGTCGCTAATATTAACGTATTTTATTCAAATTCAAATTTGAAAAACCCGCCCAACTTTTGAAAATTTAAATTTTTGGCTAATCTACTTGCTACTCGATTATGTTCGCCTGGTACTTCAGCAGCTCCAAGTGAAATTTGGGAAGGAATTTCGTCGTTAATATTAACGTATTTTATTCAAATTCAAATTTGAAAAACCCGCCCAACTTTTGAAAATTTAAATTTTTGGCTAATCTACATGCTACTCGATTATGTTCGCCTGGTACTTCAGCAGCTCCAAGTGGATTTTGGGAAGGAATTTCGTCGTTAATATTAACGTATTTTATTCAAATTCAAATTTGAAAAACCCGCCCAACTTTTGAAAATTTAAAATTTTTGGCTAATCTACTTGCTACTCGATTATGTTCGCCTGGTACTTCAGCAGATCGACGTTATTTTTGGGAAGGGATTTCGTCGTTAATATTAACGTATTCTAGTCAAATTCAAATTTGAATTACCCGCCATTCTCCTGAAAATTTAAATTTTTGGCAAATCTACTTGCTACTCGATTATGTTTGCCTGGTACTTCAGCAGCTCCAAGTGGATTTTGGGAAGGAATTTAGTCGTTAATATTAACGTATATTATTCAAAATTTATATTTTTGACTAGTCTACTTGCTACTCGATTATGTTCGCCTGGTACTTCAGCAGATCGACGTTATTTTTGGGAAGGAATTTCGTCGTTAATATTAACGTATTTTATTAAAATTCAAACTTGAGTAAACCCGCCCAGCTTCTGAAAATTAAAATTTTTGGCTAATCTACTTGCTACTCGATTATGTTTGCCTGGTACTTCAGCAGCTCCAAGTGGTTTTTGGGAAGGAATTTCGTACAATAACGAGTTTTATTTAAGATAAATTTATTTGTTTAATTTGTAATATATGTTTTAACAAAATTATGCATTGGACTGATGCCCTTGGCTGTGAGCACAGCTTGCAGGTCAGATGTTTACCGCACTAATTTACAATTAAGAATTCCTTAATCTTCATTTTCACATAGGTTACAAAAAGTATTTACAGCGTGACTATGATGATGATTAACTTCTTGATGGATAAATAAACTCAAAAATATAACTTACAACTTAACTTTGCAATGCCAACTTTTTAGAAAATATATTTTATTTACTTTGATTATGCATTAATTTTAAATAAAAAGTTTTAGTGCAATTCAAATTTTGGCAATTAAGATATCTACAGTCGAGTGTGCGAGAATATTGAGTAATTTTTCCTTTTTTGTCAGAGTTCAAAATTCGTAAAAATCCACTGTCTTCAAAACACAAGTTGTCCGTAGCATGTGTCTAAAATTAAAAAAGTGTTATTAGTTTGTAAGTATACCATTCTAGGAAATATGGTAATTGTGACAAATATTCGCAAAATAAAAAATCATTGTTTTTTACATTATTTTCCTAAAATGAAAAGGAAAAATAAATAGAAGCCAATATGGAAGTTACAGCTCCAAACATTTACAGAGCATTTAAATATTTTATTCGTTTTATTATTACTTGTTGTAAGAAAATTTGTAGCTCTCTTTTATATATAGTTTCCAAGTCTAGATCGTCCCACAGACATTGTACTTTCTGTCTATTTAAATGTCCTGCGACATGCGTAGGCAGGTGACACAGCTCTCAGCTCTCGAAACCTGGAAGTGCAACTAATTAAGCAATTTAGCGATGTCAACTGGAGCCGTTATACATTCCACGCTAATACTCCAGATATCTGCTATATAAGCTGTTCGAGTCGCTCATAAAATCATTCGTGAATTAGGAGAATGTTGCTGCTGCCAAGCGAAAGCTTTTCGCGAATTATGCACTTTGTGCGCGTTGTAACGAGTTTAGTAGGTTGCGATCCCTACGATAAGTATTATCGCGTGAATCGGGTCACGGCATTCACCTTGCTTGCCATTATCGTATATTCTGTGTTCACATTCAGCACTGTGATCCGTCAGAGGGATTGGATGTTCGGACTGCAGGCATCGGTGTTGGGCAGCTTTCTAATGCAGGGTGTGAACAAGATGTATGTCGGCATCCGTCATTCGCGAAAGATATACGATCTGAATCTTAGTGTACAGATCCTCTACGAAGAATTCGAAAAGCACGAGGATCCCAGATTTGCAACTGATTTATTGCAGAGTTGCCACAGATTGCGCCGTGTTCTGATCATCGTGGGAGTTAGCTATATGATCGGCATCTCTGGCATGGTCTTTTTCCCAATAAGTGTCTCGTTTTTTACCGACAAATTCATCCTGATAATGCACTTTCATATCCCGTATGTCGACGTCGAGACTGAAGCGGGTGCTTGGGTGACCCAAGTAGTTCATGCTGTCACATTATCTATCGGTGCAGTGGGATTATATGCTGGCGATATGGTCATCATCGTGCACCTGTTGCAGCCCTATATGTTCGTGGACATTCTACGGCTTAAAATCGACATTTTCAATCAGCTTGTAAAGAGACCGCAATCGGAGCTGAAGATTCAGCTAATGCTTGTCGACATGATGCAGTTTCATCAAGAGTACTTAAAGTAAATATCTATAGAAATTAAATTAAATTCATCTTTATTTTATTTAATTAAATAGGTACATTGCTCGGTGCAATGATTTGTTCTATTCAATCGTCTCCATTCAAGTCATCAGTGCTGCATCTTCCATTATTATGACCATGTTTGTCGTCCTCACCAGTGATTGGCCAGGTGGCTATTTCTTTGTTTTTGTCCTGCTACCAAATTTGTATATCTATTGCGTGCTCGGAACTCTAGTTGAGAATTGTGTAAGTACTCTTACGACTCATTTACTCAAATTTTGAGTGTCATTTATAATTTAATCTCTGCAGAATGATGACATCATGTGCGAGGCCTACAATATTAGTTTTTACAATCTGAATGCTCGCCAGCAACGTCAAGTTTTATTCATGTTATGCAAGACTCAGAGCACGGACATGATTCAGTTACTTGGAGTTATGCCTCTGGCTGTGAGCACTGGTCTAAAGGTGAGAGTGCATAGATGTTATTAGTAGAGTAGAATACACATTTTTAAAATTGCGAAATTAACACTCTCTTTATTTTCACGATCGCACAGATTAGCAAAACCCTCTTTAACGTTGCAATGATGATGAATTACTTCTTGGGAACGGAGTGAACATGAGCGTAAACACAATATGCAACTGAATTTATTTTTTAGGCTTTAAGAAGTTGTCACTTAATTATATTGTTACTATGTACACCTTGAATTAAATGATAATAATGATATTTTAAGACTTGGATGTTTTGGTTGATTACTTTTTGATGCATGGGTTTCAGACAGAATCTCACATTTAGCATCACAGTTACTTTCTTCAAGGAGTGGATGAACTTCGTGTGAAACTGTTTTTCGTGTACAATATTTAAATACTATTATTGCCATCTCGGAGTCGCTCTAATTGGCAGTGTCGTTAAATAAATAATAATAAGATAGTGACCAACTTATTTATAGCAACGGCGACGCGCCGCAATGCGTCGCTTAAAGAAGAGCAACTATTCTCGATAAAGTTTCATGCAAGAACGTGCAGCATTTGGTGTGCGGCAGTTGCATAAGTAATCAAGCCGGCGGCCACAAAAAGTGGCAACTGCAAACTGGCCATTTGCTGTGCGAGTGCCAATGTGCAACTGGCAAGTAAACGCAGGCAAATACATGCAAAATTGTTGCATAAATTGCTGCTGACTGTGTGTGCGTGTGTGTGTGGCACTGTGGCTTAAGTTGCAACAAGAAAGATGGCTGCATATGAACATGTGTTGGCTGTAAGTGCACTTTGTCTCTACACGAATGGCAGTCCTTGTCCGTCGCTTTGCCACACATTTTGCATAAGTCGCACCTTTGGGTGCAACTAAAACTAACAGCACTTTAATAAACAGGTATCTAATAGATGCTCGACAGTCTGAGACCGCCTTCGAGTGGCTTGCTTCAAGTGCTGCCAGTCTTTAGTTTCAGCTGCAACTTGGTGTTGCTTTAATTGTTCTAAACAATAAACATCGTCTCTCTGTCGCTCTCTCTCTCTCTGTTTGTCAGCGACAAACTTTTCGCTCTGGAACATTTGCAGTCCGGTTGATTCTTCGTTCAACGGGACAAACAAACTTTTCCAGCAAGTTAAACACTTTCGGTGAGTGCAACAGAGACGTCTAATAAGTGAGCGAGACAGCACTACACAGATTGCCAAGGTGCGCCCTGAAGTTGACTATCAACATTTGAGGACAAGTGCTTGAGACATTTGACATTCATCTGTTTTTGGGGGGCCTATGGAAACTTCTCAAGTTGCGCATACGCCGCCTTGGCCGGAGATCACAGGCAGTTATCTGCCTTGGCAGCCCAACATAAAACTATCACCGAGTGCTAATAAGAATCTGCATTTTAATTAACTCTAAAGATTACCAAAAACTAAATGCACAGTAAAGTGCAGCGAGGCTAAGCTAAAACAGTCGCTGGAGTCAATAAAAACTCGCAGATTTTAAGTCAACAGGAAGTAAATTTAACTCTTTGTGAAACGCGATAAAAGCAAATGGAAAACATTCGCTGTCTACTCGGCTGTATGGTGTTTATTTTCTGTTCAGAAAATAATGAGTTAAAAATAAGAGTTATGTCTGAAAAATAAATAAAATTCTATAGAAACTGTTTGTACATAAATACGGAATTTAATTAGTATAAAACATATAAAATTGCACTGTTGCCATAATTAATAACGATACATGTAGATAAATAAAATCATCGAAACTTATGTTTAAAAAGAACTTTAACAATTCAAACCAATGGCTCATATTAATTATTTTATTCAATTATTTATTAAATTAGTCCTTATAAAAATCACTGAAAAATTTGTATTCTATGTTAAGCTGGAATAATATCTAAATAAATTTGGATTTAAATTAAAGACCTAACGATAGAACGTAATTGAGAAATAATAAAACGATAGTGTTGCCTCTCTGTCTGATGAACTTAATAGTTTAAATTGTAAAAATGTCAATTCAATTCCAAGTAGCATGACTTTAAAATTTAATAATTGCGAAAACTGTTGAATTTTGTACATGCTGCCAAGCGGATATTAAAGTAAAATATTTAAATTCTTGTGACACAGAAGAGAGAAATGTTCAAGCGAAAATCCAAAAAAAAAACGTAGCGTTATTTTTGAGACTTATGCAATTTAAAATGCGAATTTATGAATAAATCTGACACGATAAATGTGCTTAATTTCTAACTTGTTAAAGTGGAAATTTAAACGCAGAAACTGTCAGCTCAGCAGCTGGGAAAATAGAGCAGCAAAAAAAAAACGGGTTGAAGTTCACATGTCAGAGCCAAGTCAAAATGAAAATGCAAATGTTGGCGATGTGCGTGAACACGTGTATGTGTGTGTATTCTGTGTGCGAGTGTGTGTGTGTGTGTGTGATACAGGAAATTGCAGAAGCTGAAAACCTGAAAAGTCGTGCCAAAAAGTAGTTGGCAATGGGAGACAAATAGAACGCGTGTTGGATATGTGGATGCTGACATGAGCTGGACTGGAATCCTGGTCGCATCCTGATATCCTGATTCCTGACGAGCTTCAACTTCAGGTGTCAGTATAATTGACGTCAAACTGTCACTGCTTGCGGTTAATTAGTTGCAACACCGAGTCCCACAGCCGCCCAGTTGCACAGATTGCAGAAGGCGAAGCAGAAACAGAATGCGGCCAATCAGATAGTTGGCCAGCAATTTGCATGCTGGCCATGTGGCATGCGGCATGTGGCATCTTGTTGCATCTTAATCAATTGGCTTGCGCGCGCGCTCACAATAAAAGCCAAAAATTCAATTAATTTGTGAATAAACGCAAAATTGAATTGCGCCGAGTGTTGACAAGGCATCGTCATCTGTGTGGCCGCCTCCTCCCCTCGAGCCACGCCCCTTCTCGCCAGCTGCTGCTTGCCGCATAATTGCCAGTGACATGGCCGCACTTGTACTTGGGGTTTGCGGCACGTTGAAGCCGACGCTGAAGCTGAAGCTGAAGAGCGTGCCGACGCCATCTTTGACGGCTTCTTAATTAAAAGACTGTCAATCTGTGTATATGCATTGCATTGCCCGGCACAACAACAACAACAACAGCAGTAGCAACAACAGCAGCAGCAACAACAAGAAGCAGCAGGATGCAGCAGAGGCAGCCAACACCAAGCAACGAGGCAACGGAGCAACGAGCCTGTCATAGCCGTACTGGCATCAGCATCCGGGAGTGCTATTGTTAGCATCAAGTCATGCGCGTGGCAAGCAAAAATGGTTAAAAAAACACACACACAGTGCAGCAGTGGCTGTGTGGCAGGGGCAGCAACGGGAGCTGTGTTGCAATGCAATCGCACTCCACTTTTAAGCAGGAAAATGCTGAGAAAAACCGGGAAGCGCTGCATAAGCATGCTACAACATTTAGTCAATGCGACTTAAATCTACCCTACTATTTGTTACTTGACTAGTTGCAAACTAAGTTATACCCTTTAAAAATATATCATAAACAGACAAATGTTTCTCTAATGTTGTTAAGCATAATATAAAATTGTCAATGAATTATTTAGTTATTCGAAATAAGCAAATTGGCAAATATCAAGTTATTTCCTTTAACTATGAAAAACAAAATATTGTATTTATAGAAAACTAAAGATAATCAAAAAGTATGGGAAATGTATATTTAGAAATTGTTATTTTTAGCTCAATATAAAATTGTACACAACATCTTTGTTACTCTGAATAAACTTTGTTAATCGATGCAAGCGATTTGTTTTTATTTATGGCAATATCTTACTGATTATGGTTTTAATTATAGCCAATTATATTGTTTTTAAAAATATATATTATATGACAGCAAATTCTCTCAAAATAAGAATTTTTGTTAATTTGTTGAATGTGTTTGTTTTAAAGAAATCTAAATATTCGAATTACAATAATATTTTTCGTAATGCAATCTAATAAATCTTTCGAAATAAACCAGTTGTCATTTATAAAATTATCTCTTCAAATATGATGAACGAACTGATAAAATATTTATACATTAAAAAAATAAAAAAATTGTTGGAAATTGTTATAGTCAATTTATATTTTTGGTGACCAACATTCCACAGAATATTGTTCAGCTTTAACTGTCAGAAATTGTCGGTTTCTGGGCTGTCACAAAGCTGCTGTTGAATCTCAGCATGCCCAGCTTAATTATTTCTTATTCGCGTTGGGCACAAAAATGCTGAAAAAATGACTTATAAAACATGTGAAGCAGGGGCAGGAGGGGCAGGTAGATCTGGAGGCGGGGCGGAGACGGAGACGGAGGCGATACACATACACAATGCAAGTGCCGCTCATTGACAGCGCACTGACGTGATGCATTTTGCACCTCTTTCGCCCCTTCACGGCTTTTCAGTGTCTCAGTCAGTCAGTCAGTGAGTGAGAGAGCGTGTGCATGGGGATGTTTGACGCTGGATGCTTTTAGGCGCTATGTGGCAGCCTGGCGTGACTGCAACGTCAACTTCAACTTCAACGTGCCACAAATATCAATATAAGCAGCGCCATCAGCCGAGGCAGCATCCGCAAACTGAAGTTGCCACAGCATCCGTCTCTGCCGCCATAAGCTGCTTGGAGCTGGAGATGGAGCTGGCGATGGAGCTGCAGCTTCGGCGTCTTGAACACGTTTCGCACGTATCTCAAGTGCTGTAGTTTCTGCCCCGCATCCCGCTTCCATGCCCCCCAAGTTGCCGCGTGCACAGCGAAATGCGAGCTGTCGTCAGCAACTTTGTTTTTTGCATGATTTACCGCACGGATACTCGTATATTTGTCGTTTTCAACGTAATTTGCATATTATTTACAACGGGCAAACTTTTAAAGCATATTTCACACCTGCTGGCCAAAACACACACACACACACACACAACCGCAGAGGCAACTTGGCAGGCGGAGAAACCTTTTAACGCCCCGCTGATGATGACTAGCGGCAACTTGGCTGCTTCTTTTGCACGGACTTCAGACTTCAGCCCATGCCGCGTGTTGCAAATATTTTTAAAGTTTTTGACATAGTTCTCTTCTTCTGCTGTTCTGCGGCCATGTCTGCGTCTGTGTGTGTGTGTGTGTGTGTGTTTGGGCCACGCCCACTTAAGCACGCCCCAACGCACAAACAGTTCGAAGTGCAGCGCTCACAACGCTGGCTAATGAGCTGAATTTTAGTTGCAACTTGCAACTTGCAGCTGCTGCACATGCCTCCTCCTCCTCGTGCTTCTTCTTTTCTGGTGCCGTGCCGTGTTCTTCTTGTTGTTATTGCCGTGTAACGGAAGTCGCGCGTAATGCACCCGCCCATGCATTTTTTATCAACTCGACGCCACTTAAAGTGGCCAAAGCATGCCAAAATAAAAAAAAAACACGCCAACTAAAAAAGTGTTTGAAAAGTTCGCCTGAGTTACAGCGGGGCGTATTTGAGTTAGAGTGGTTATGCTGCAATATGCATAATGAGGTGGCAAATAATTAATTTTAATTAATTACGTGTCGCGGCACAGATGAGTGCCGCGCGGCACTAGGCAACTGGAACGAATGGAAGTGGAACAGCGGAGTGGTATGGGCATGGAACAATTTTAGAAAAGGCAAAAACTGATGGGTTGTCCAGAAAATTACATATGAAATGAATGGTAGAGGAACTGTGGAATGGTATGAGAATGAAACAGTGTTAGCATAAATTGATATGCTGACCAAGAAAAGGTCAAATGGAAAGAATGAAAGTAGAGCAAGGGAACAGTTTGGAAATGAAACAATGTTGAGAAAGCATAAAGTGATGGGCTGATCAGAAAATATTAATCGGAACGAATAGAAATTTAACAACGGAATGGTATGGAAATATAACAATGTGAGTGAAGGCATAATTTGAAATAAAGGAAATGCAACAAATGGAAGTGGAACGTTCCGGTATTTCAAATGTGAGCCAAAGCATAGTTTAATCTGCTGTATAGAAAATAGCAATGGAACAAATGAAAGTGGAAAAGCAAAATAATTTGGAAATAAAACAATTCCGGAAGAAACTTAGTTTAATGAGCTGACCAGAATTTGAAAAATTAAACGAATGCAAGTGAGACAGAATAGAAATGAAACACTGTGAAAATAACCAGATAATTAGTTTAGTTTTAGAAAAGGCCATCAACTTGAAATGACATAAAATGGAACAGTGAAAAAGAAATCGGTTAGAAAAGTAAGAAAGTGAATTTGAACCAATGATTGATGAGAGAATAAAATACCTCAAAGACGAAACAGTGGCAATGGCACACATAAGTCCAGCTCCAGTGAAATGTCTGAAAACTGCAATAAAAATGTCTGGCTTAAAATTGTCTGGCTTGCTGGCAATTTAAATAATAATTGCAATAATACGAGTATTTGAGCTTTTGTACGCAATTCAAAGCATACTTTTAAGCGCTTCATTCATTTGCCCGAACGCCAAATGAAAATTCGTTTTTTGGTGGCGCAGTGAATATATTAGTTGATTTTACGACTTTTTTCTGACCATGGACCATGGCCAGTCATTTCCATATCAATAACAGCGGGACGCTAAGGTCTACAATAAACGGGAGGGGCTTGAGGGGAGAGGAGGAGCGTGGACAGAAGCTCCACTAAAATCGCATTTGGCTCCAGGATTATTTGCTATAATTCATGCTGTCAATGCAAATTGAAATTGTGTCACGCAGTCAAGTCAGGCAACTGAGGCGACTCCCCTTCCCCCCCATCCCCTTCCCCTTCTTTGGTGGCCCCCTTTTGCCACATTTAGTCAACGCTCGCGCTCGCGCCAATTTCCATTTCTCGTTAGTTTTATTTTATTTTATTTTCCGTTCTATTTTTATTTTCATTTTCATTTTTATTGTTTTTATTTGCCTCTTTTTTTTATTTTTATTTTTTTTGGTGTCACCGCAATTGTTGCCCAGCGCCCAGACGTGGGACAATGGGACAGCGCCAACCTTCGCTGGCAAAATCTCAAAACACAAATGGATTTTTAAATTACCCTCGTGGCAGTTCACAAAAAAAAAAGAACGAGAACGAGAAGCAGCAGCAACATCAACAGCAGCTCGCAGCTCGCTTCGTTATTTTAGGATAGGTGCACTGAATTATCTGTCGACATTCGGGCTACAGTTGTTCAAGTTGAATTTGAAGTTGAAGTTGTCGTTGAAGTTGGTTTAATTCGAGTGCCTCGATGGCTGTACAACTATTTATGTATATCCTGCGTATCCTTCGGAACACTATTTGCATAGAAAGCAGAAGTTGCCGCTGCCGCTTTTCCACCAGCAACGATTCCTTTTGCCCCAGCTCGTATTGAGTTATGTGTGCCAGGCCATTGAGCTGCACTCAAGCGGTTGCCAAACCCTTCTTCTTCTGTATCTCTGCCCTCCCCTCCCCTCCCCTCCACTCTCTCTCTCTCTCTCTCTCTGTCTCTTGCCCTATCTCTTTGTGTCTCAGTGTCGCCTCATGGAATTTATTTCGCCGGCAGCCGCCGCTTGCATAAACCAAATGCATTGACAACCAATTCGGCTAGGACTTGGCCAGCATTGATGTTTCATCTGCAATGACACTGGCTGCAAGTGTCGCTTCAACTAACGGATTACTGGCAACGAAAAGCTTTTAGGATATTGCCTCATCGGTGCTCAGTTACGTTTTTATCGTATTACCGTGACGATGTCAACCTCGTTTTCGACGTTTTCGTGACTATAAAGCCATTTTTAAAAGTCTCCTTTTACCTACTGTTAATATTTTAATAACTTATACTGTCGATAATAAGATAACTCAACATTGTAAGTATACTATTTTTATGTTTAAACGTAAGTAGAATACTTCTCAAAACAAAACAAAATTATTGTATTTTTATTAGTTTAAGTTTATAGTTCAGATAGACTTTGATTTTTATTAACAGTTGCTTTAGGAAATGTAATTATTATTTAGATTACGACAAATTGCAAATTAAAATGAATATAGAAAAAGTCAATAAATAAACAATTCATAGTTTTCAGAAGTATTTATATTTTCCTTCAGATTATATATTTTTAGTGATGTTTATTATTTATATAAATAATAAATAAAAAATAAATTTTTAGAATATTCCTAAATTGCTATTTAAATGTTTATGTATTGCTTTAACACATAAAAATGTCTTTGCATTAAATTCTTCGAGTTGCAATTTGTATTTTTACAGCTTTTACACGCCTGTCAAGTTTATTGTCCTGCACTTTACAACACTTTTGCTGCATCTGCATTTATTTTATATTTTTTTTACCAAATGCAAACTCTGGATAATATGTCATTCTATTTCTTTATTTTTATCGGGTAACCGCATTTTGCAGGTTGCAGTTAAACAAAGGGAGCCGTGAAGATATGTGGCTGAGCAGCTGATTTGTTGCATTTGTTTAATGTCAACGCTAAGTAATTGGAAAGTCGTTTGTCGCTTGATAAACAACATGACAAGGGGAAAGTCAATACACGAATTTATTAGCACAAAAAGACAAATGGCCGAAACGATGCGCGAAGGGGGTAATGATGAAAGGGGTAACGTGGAATGTGGGAGGCGAAGAGGGAGGAGCGGTAAAAAGCGGTAGAACACAAGGAGCTGTTAAATTATTCTAAATCAATGAGTTGGAAGCCGAAACTGAATGCAATTAATCAAACGTAAAAGGCCAATGTCAATTGCAAGCAGCGCAACCACACACACAATCACACACAAACACACACACACACACACACACACACACACACACACACACACAGAGAAGGAAAGCAGATAAACCACAAGGACAACAACTGCTGCCTAGTTGGCTGCTACCTAAGCTGGTTTCCTGCCCCTCTTGTTGGCCAAACACTTTCTTGACCCGCACAACAGCAGCAGAGTAATCTATAAATTTAACACACGTGAGCGCATACATATGTGAGTCAGTGTGTGTGTGTGTGTGTGTGTGTGTGTGTGTGTGTGTGATCCTTTAGGCCCTCGTGCTGTCCGTACGTGTTTACAGTAACACATGCAATTTGTTGGCCCTGTTTGCTGCCAAAATGTTGTATCTCTGGTCAGCACACAGCTGTGGGCATGTGTGTGTGTGTGTGTGTGTGTGTGTTTTGTGCCACGTGCTGCACAATCATTGAGCTAGTTTGCATGCCCAACTAGGCTCAAACTAAAATAGCATTAGTTAATTTGAATAATTAGGCAAATTGAAATTTAATCAAACATCAATTCTCGTTTTGCGGCCTGTGACAGATGAGCCACAATGGCTTCGAAATATGCATTTCCCCAAAGTAAATGTGACTAATGTGGCTTGATTGCTGTAATCAATATGAGTGTATTGCAATTAATATAATTCCTCAATTGTTGTGCGTGATTATTCTAAATATGATTCAAATCCACAGAGAATTCAAGAATGTTGCTAAGTGATAATGTTGCCAGCCAAAATGTTGCGCAACATACATTGCTCAGCTACAACATACTTTAACATAAAATATTGAAAAAATATGGGAAATAAATTGTAAATTTCATTTCTATGTGGTTAATTGAATTTTTTTGCATAATTAAAAATGCTTCTACGCATTAAATAAAGCCTGTAGAGCTGCGAGAGCGCTCGCTGCTTAAGAGTATTTTGCTGTCGTTACGGCAACATTTGGCGTTACGTTTTCACCACGCAACAGTATTCACCACGCTGCGTGTTTTGTGGTGGTTGTCTTCAGCTGCCGTTGCCTAGCCTTACGTTGCGTTAGTTTACGTTGTGACTTCGAGCCGTTCGGATGTGCGAGCGCAAAGCATAGGCGCCTCCTCTGTCAACTGCATACGGTACGCGTGCGCGCGCTCTAAGCAAAGCCAACAACAAAAGCAAAAACCCAATGCAAATGCAAAACAAACACAACGACAACAGCAGCAGCAGCAGCAGCAGCATTTCTTGGTCAGTGGCAGTGACAGGAGAAAAAGAGCAGCAGCAGCAGCAGCAGCAGCGACGTCGCCGTTCAAATTACCGGTTTCAGTGTCGGCGACGCTGTGAATTTTAGCGCGCGGCTGCTGCAAATAATTGCACGTTTTTGTCTTTGTCTTTGTCTTTCTGTTTGACTTTGCGTTTGCGTTTTGTTTTTGCGACTGCTTTGCTTTGTGGCGAACGTGCAAAATCATGTTGGAAAAGTGCGTTGGCTTTTCGGCTTGGCAACGCAACGGAAAATTGGAAATAATGCCAAATATTTGTTGTGTGTAAATTCACAGAAAAGAAATTAAAGTGCAAAGTGAAACGAATGAGAGAAAAAGTATTAAATATTTTGCGCAAATAGAAATATTGAAAAATAATAATAAAATTCATACATACAAAAAGTACGTATATAGTATTTGTGCTGTGCTCGCCGCAATTTAAATGCCATAAAAATAAGTCATAAATATAGTATGAAAAATGCTTGCATTTTGCATTGTTTTTGTGGCTGCAACCTCTCGTTATTGAAGTTATTCTCCATCGGTCGTTGTTGTTGTTGTTGTTGATCTCCAAAGCGGATTATTCACAGCGGCGCGCGTTCAAATCCAAAACAAAAGCAAACAAAAGCTCGTAAGTTTCTACCATTAACCTGTCTGTCTCGCTCTCTCTCTCTCTCTCTCTCTCTCTTCATGTGCGTGTGTGTGTGTGTGTGTGCGTGTGTGGGCGCCATGTTGTTGTAAGCTCGACACCGGCAACGCATTGAAACAACAACAATTATTGTTAACATTTTTCGATGCAGCTCCGAATTCTGTCAGAGTTCACACTCGAATTGGGAAGGCATATTGTATGGTATGGGGTATGGGGAAAATAACTGCGAATTCTGACAGTTATATTATGTTTATGTGGACGGCCAGAGAATTGCAACAGTTTTAGATGACGGCTGGAAATGTGGCTTAGAAACGATGCAACTCTGCATTCGGTACTTTGATGGCCGATAGAAACCGCACAACTTTTCTACCAGACTGCAATTTAAAATGTCAGAGAATAATTCCAGTTGACATTTAAGTTTAGTTTCTCGGCAAACTGTCAAAACTTTGTAGATTATCTTCTCATTAGCACAAAATAAATTGTATTAAAGAAATTTAATAGAGAGTAATAAGTAAATGATATAAGGAAATTATTTACAGATGGTTGTATATGGAATATTTACAGTGACTCTTTTCAAGGGGTTGTGTACAAAGAGTAAAAGTCATTACTTCCTGGAGTCCTAAAAGACAGGTCAAGGGGATGTTGTCGCATGTTAATAAACCAAAAAGTTTATGTGTTTATAGCAAGCATAAAGTTAAATATGAATAACAAAATGTATAGTCACTATTTTGCTAGTAATTATTGCACTATCAACAGTTTATATTGTAAAAATAATTACACAACTATTAGATGCACTAAAGACTGAAATGAATATGTAAATTGCAGTGCAAATATCAACACCATAATCAAATTGTTAATCTAAGTGTCGGGCTGGGGTTGAGCACTTTTCAAGATCTGATAATGACAGTTTCTAGTTGTAATTTGAGCACTTTGCGTTTTCGGTATTTCCGTCTTTAGCAGTTTTCTTTGGCTCGATTGAACATTTCCTAAATCGTGAAACTTTGGCGTCTTTCTTCTGTGTAAACTTGGCTTAACACTTGGTGCTTTGGTCTAGATTTGGTCGGTTAAGCTAACTGTTGCTGCTTCTATGGCTTCGAGAGGCTCTAATTAAATTTGACAACTAATCCTAAACACATAAAAGCCAAAGCTAAAGCCAAAAGACGCAGAGGCCAATTAGTTGTGGCCTAAACTCAAGAAACATTTAAGAGAGAAACACATCGAGAAAAAATAGAATAAACTGAGAATTGTATCTTGTGTTGGTTATATTTACACTTCGGGTTAGCTAAAGTTCAGTTCGCCAGGTTCAAAGCGAAGGCAAACAGACAAACTTGAATACGAAATGAGACAACAAAGCAGGCAACACAATAAAAGTCACATTAAAACGTGTGGAAAACAACAACAGACTGTGTGTGTGTGTGTGAGCGTGCAGAGAGGAAGCCGAAACAGAAAGAAGCAGACGAAGCAAAGACAAAGCAAAATAAATCCAAATGTATCCCTAGTGTGGTGCAGATACAAATGTATCTCACAGTGCGCGCAATATCTCATTGTGTGTGTTTTGGCTGCGTTTTTGGCGTTTTTGGCGTTTAGTGGCAAGTGTTGAGCGCATTTACGCCACTTACACGCTGTCTGCATAAATATTTCAGCGCCGCTTGTAGCTTGTATCTGTCAGATACATTATTCACAGAGCGATTTAGTTAGCACAAGAATTCGCTTATTTCATTTAATTTCATTCCATTTTTTTGGGGCCACATGCAATCATAAAACATAATTGCTTCAAACTGGCAGCAACATCTCCTGCTCTTCCTCTTCTCTGACGGTTTCTTCTCGTTTCGTTGCTTCTTCTGTTCTTCAGTCTCTGTGTGTGTATTTTTTTCTAGTTGGAATGTCGCGCCAATCAGAAGGCAAGTCCAGTTTGTGGCCTGTGAGAGTCTCCGACTGAAGTTGCTGCTGCGGCTTGGAGTTTTGTGGCAAGTCGTTGTTGCCGTTGCCGTTGTTGCTGTTGCTGGCGGCTTGGACTGCAAGTAGCAGCAGCAAATTTGTTGTAAAACGGGTTTTTGTTTCTTTTGTAGCTTCCCCAATGCTGTTTGCTACTTCATATTGCTGCGGCTTGCTCGCTCTCACGCGCTCTCGCTCTCTCTCACTCTGTCTCTCTCTTTTGTGCTCTCTCTTACCACAACATGTTGGCCGGGAGCAACCTTTCTGTGCGTAGCTGGCCACCGAAATGAGTTGCTGCTGCTGAAGTTGCAGCTGTCGCCTCACCAGCCTTATCCTGGCCATAACCTGCCCCTGCAACGCAGTGTTATGTGGCAAATACTTATTGTAAATTGCAGCGGCAACCTGTCGCCCAAGCCGGTTTTCACCTGGCACCAGCCACATTTTGGGCAGACGAACTTTAAGATTTGCTGCAGTCTGAGGCGCCTTTTTTGTTGTTATACCCTGCAGAAGTGCAGGCAAACAAGTGCAGCCAAAGATACTTTGTGGCTACGGTAATCCTAAGATGTACACAATGAAAATATTTAATTTTGCCTGCAACAATTTTAAGATACATAAATGTCTTTGTACTGTCGCCTATCAGATACATTGTTTTGTTTTAAAATAGATTGTTCTTCAACAGGAGTATGCAATTTGACGAAGAACTCTGCCAGCGAAAGATACATTTTATCGTAAGAACAGATTATCAACAGATTATCTTCATTTCACAAACATTTGTGCTTAGCTCATCTCTCAGTTAAAGTGCTTCAACAATATATTTTCCGGTTACTCGGGTTGCCGCCTGTCATAATGTTGTTTGATCGGCAGTTAGCATTTTTGAGGCTGTTGTTACATTTTCCAGCAGAGGCGGCAGAGTTGCCACATGACTTGCCGCATTGTGTGGCAGAGAAATGGCAACTCACCTTAACTAACCTCAGTCAAGAAAAAATAAAACGCAAGCCGGCCGGTTTCATTTATACCATACCCGTACATACATATATCTTTTTTCACTCGCATTTTAATAACTTGTTCTGTGCGCACACACACACACACGCACACACGGATGACACACACGCACACACTCAGCTGCTCATTAATTAACATTAAAATGCGACAAAGTTTGCTTTGTTGCTGCCTCTCTGATTAGGCTCGTTGCGTGCCAGACACGCGCTGATTTATGCACGATTCTGAGCCCATAATATCAGCGACGGTCTTTGTTAAGTTAAATTTATTAAATTAGATATTGTGTAAAAGCTCTCGCAGATACATTTGTTTAAGCCGGTTTTCCCATTGTTCTCTCTTCTATTTACACAGCTGTTGGCCCATAGGACGACGTTGTCCCATTCTCATGGCAGCCCCTGCAAATGGTAAGTCTATTTGTTCATCTACCTATATATGTATATATATATTTATATACATGTAGTTTGGTATTTGTGTTCGGCCCACATCGATGTCAATTGACCCAAGCAAACACTTCAGAGCGAGCCCTGGCTGCGAGTACAAGTATCTTTGAGATACTCGTCGTAATTTGTGTAGGCCGCCTTTCATAACATGCGACCCGAAACCGGTTCTCGTTTTGGGCCAAACTCCAAATTGTTATGTTAGAATGAAAGCTTAATTGATGCATACCAACTCAATACACTCAATCTTTGATTTGTTTCCATCGTTTTTTCGGCTTTTCTGGTTGTTTGTGGCAGCAGCAGCAGCTCAGCAGCTCAGCAGCCCGATTCGCAGCTGGATCAGTTATGTCATGCGGCGAGTAGCATATGATTGATGAACTGCGCTCCCAAACAAATTTGAGATTGCCTTCAATTTGTTTGTGAGCCATCAAATTCTGATTTGTTTTCTGTGTTTTTTACCCGTTTTACGGGCTGGAGAGTAACAGGTGTGGGTTACGGTGCGGACAAAAGATTGCTAACCAACGACTACAGCTGCTATTAGTTAGCTGGTTTATGCGAAAAATTAGAAGTAGTTAATATTGAAAGAAGCTAGTTTTATTCAGCGTTGTAAAGCCAACTTCAGATAAAGTATAAAGGTATCTCTTTCATTAGCTGTTTGAGTGAGATAGTTGGACAGCAAATTATATACTCTCCGAGAGCTGCTTTTGTAAATTATAGCTAATCAATGTGCACTTTATTATAAAAAAAAGACATTGTATTAATTATTATATATTACTAATAATAATTATAAACACAATCAATAATATATAAGAATTAATACAATGTCTTCTTTTTATAACGTGTATTGTATATGTATAATTAATTGTGTTGATGCCTTTTCTTTTATTGCATAATAAACTAGAACGGAAACTGTAATCGATTTCAGGTTGCCTTACCATACTTTATATAGCTATTTTGCTTTGTTGATGTAATGGAATTATTAATAAAAGGCTGCGCTATTGTCAATATAATAATTGCAGCGATCCATAGTTATTATATTTGTCGCTCATTAATTATTGATATATTTCAATATCACATTATGGGATGTAATGCCTTAAACAATGTACTACAAACAATTGTTTGTCAAATCAGTTGTTATTAGCGAAAGAAGCAGAAATTACATTTAATTATCGCCAACACGCATTTTATTTAGTAAACCTTATAATAATAAACTTATAATTCAAATCAAGATTTTAACCCTTCTAATAGGATAAATAACATTACTTTTATGCATGATTGTGACAACGTTTGATTGTTAATATCTTTAGCAAAACTATATAAGTTGGCAAATTATGTTGCTGTAATCAATAAATCGTTCGAATCGATGTGGTTATTAACAATTTTGACAGCATTCAATGTTTACACTGATTGTGAGTCAAGGAAATTGTTTTTGCTGTGATTGCAGTATACATAGTTATTTTTGCTGACTATAATTTAGCTCAATTAAATGTTAATTCCGACATAAAGCGCCATTTAGCGTTGAGTTGCAGCTTTTTGGTGCTTCACGAGTACTCTCGATTGTAAAGTTTAATTGGCTCACTAATTGAAAGAGTAATCAGAGAAAATGGAACGAATAAAATTTGGTAGCTCTCGTGGCATGGTGGAATAAATCAATGAGTGATTAGTATGCAATACGCGTGGAACACGCGCTAATAACTGTATCGGTGGCAAGGTGGCAACTACAGTTGCAACTGCAACGAACCAATGCGGCCTGTGATGGTCAGCAGTTACTAGAAGCTGCAGCTGC
Organism: Drosophila immigrans; assembly: GCA_963583835.1. Lineage (NCBI taxonomy): Eukaryota > Metazoa > Arthropoda > Insecta > Diptera > Drosophilidae > Drosophila > Drosophila immigrans. Next base: position 20,526,387 of record OY757141.1, read on the forward strand.
AGCTGTCGATGTCAATGGATGGCATTATAAATTGGTTAATTGGCAAGCACTTTGGGATATGTGAAAGTATGCGCTAATTTAACACCTGAACATGTAGCTATGGCTTTGGCATTTATATCTGTATCTGTCGCTATATACACGAATTTCTATCTGCATCTCTATCCAGCTGTAACTATGCGAATTCTAAATGTTTTTGGCTTTTAGAGTAGTTGCCTTTAACTGGGTCACAGCTCCGTTTTCATTTGCCGCTCTCTGCATCCTTTTTTATTTGTCGGAAATTTATTGAGCTGTCAGTGCCTGAACAGGATGTGTGGCAGACCAAACCAGACCAGACCAGACCAGGCCAGAGACCGAGCCTAGCTAACGCTATGGCTATGGCTATGACTGTGGGCCTTGGCCTGGGCGTGTCGAGAACTGTGGAGAACTGTGTCAGCAGTCAAGTGTTAACAATTTCAATACAATAAAGATGCAGTACACAAATGCAGATGCTGAAGCGTAGATACGTCTGTGGCATGGCAGAAAGCTGCTGCTCATTAATGTTAATTCAATTAGGCCCGCCAGCTTGCGGCACTTCTGGCTAATGAGGCAGTCAGCCAGCCCAGTGATTCGATTGCCCTCGCAATTCGCTCAGCGCAAACACAATTTGCTTCAATTGCATTAATTAGACACAACATTCAACACACAGCGTGTAACGCACAATATGTGTGACGGCAATACAATTTGCATATGCGCATGTTATTTTTTAATAAATTCTTTTATTTATTATTAACTTGGCATTGTGCATTAAATTTGTATCACAAAAATTGTGTCAGCTGCCTGTGATGCTTTGTAACTGTGAAGAGGATTAGAAGAAGTTATATTAAATTGTAGCAAAGAGAGAAATGAAATGTATCTAGAATCTAAAATAAATAAAATGTGTTTTCATATCAGCAAAGTTTATATATTATTATTATAAAAATACAAAACTAATTTATTAAATCAAAAAATAGAATTATGCAGTTGCAGGATAGCTGCTGGTTGAGCAACACTTCTGTTTGATTTCGTAGCTGCAACAAACGACACTTGCAACAGATTGCATAATTGAACGCACAACACGCTCGGCTCGCATTCATTTGATTAAAACTACAATTCAACTGCCGAGGCGGAGACGAATTAAAAAGAGAGACAGCGAGAGAGCTGCAATTATGCTTAATTAGAGTATAAATTTAATAATTAAAGTGCACAGCTTGATGTTGTTACTATTGATTGGCCTAATGAAGTTGACCGACCCAATGCCAGGCAATTTGCCATCTTAACGACTCAATCGAGTGCATGCCCCCACAGACGTTGCTGCCACGCCCACGCCCACTTCACTGCGCTGAGCTCGACAGGTTATCAGACATGACAGGCGTCAAGTTGGCTGCCGTCGTTGCTGCTGCTTATCGTGCGTCAAACGCTGACGCCAGTTTGGCTGCAACAACCCTTCGCTAGGGGAACTAGCGTTCTTGGATTGTTGCAAGCAGCGCGTTGTAGTTTGCAACCCTCGAAAGCGACGCGTTGCTCAACTAATTTATCACAATTTTGCATGTCAGTCACGCTCCTTTGCCTTTTCGCATATGAATTGCATGCAATTTATCAGCATTTGCATTTATCTAACTGCCACACGCTTATCAGCTGACCCAATTCTTATCAACGCAAAGGTTTCCTCGCTGTGTGGCGCACGAAAGTGTGCTATGATTTTTGTGCGCTTTCACTTTCGCTTTCGCATTTCCATTTCTTTTGTCGCCCACTGTGGGCCTTTTGCTGCTGCTGTCGTTGCTGCCCCCTGGAGTCATTATCATAATGATGCCGATTGTTTGGCTGCCAGTCAGCGTTATCACATGAACTGCACATCAAAGCCGAGAAGGTGTGACTCACACACATACACACACATACACATAGACATTTGTTGAGCTGTTTACATAGATTTCGCATTAATACTGGCAGCGTAAGGGTTTCAGTTACAATGCCAAACTAGAATATCACAAGCTATAAAAGTCTCTGTTCGCTTTATTGCCAAACTATTTGTATGCTGCAGACAACGCAAGTGGCTGGAGGGTGCATGAGAGGGGAGAAGAGAGTCTAAGAGGAGCTGTAAGCTGGCTGCTCATGTTACTTGGCCATTTACCCTGCGTGCATATGTGTGTGTGTTTGTGTCTGTGTCTGTGTTTGTCTGTTGTTGCTTTGGGCGCTGGGCTTTTGCCATTGTTTTGTGTAGCGCGCTTTCTGGCTGCGTCTTTTAGAGCATCTTTGTATGTGTGTGCAAAATAGTTTCATATTGCAATTTATTTTTATTAGATAACAACGCGCTTCGCTCTTTTTATGCGCATTCCTCAAAATGCTATCCACGATTTATATAGCCAGCTCTTGTATATAGTGTAATAAATGTGAAGTATATACGTATATATCTTAAATATCAAAGCAACAACTTGACGTCTGCTTCATTATAAATTCATTTGAGCTGCCCTAGAATATGATAAAGCCATAGATCCACACAGCTTGAACAAACTGAACTGAACTGAACTCAACTCAGTTGAGTTGCGCTGAGCTGAGCTGAGCTGAAGCTGCGGCAGCGTTCGCCTGAGAAGCGGAATTAAATTTAAATGATATTTGACGAGCGCACAATGTGGCTGGGAAAAATCAACAAAAATTGCCGAACGTAAGAATCAACACTCAACCACCACCACCAACAGCAACAGCAACAGCAACAGCAAGAGGAAGAGATGGGGCAGGAGCACCACCTCCATCCAATTCAACCACCAGCAGAAGCCTCAGCGGCAGCATCGCCTACTCAATGGAAGCACCGCGCTGAATCCGCAGGCAGACAACGCCGTGTCGCAGCCAAATGGAAGGTCGTCGTGTTCAAACAAGTAGGGACGTGTCAGCCGTGATTTGTATCCGACTACCAGATGCCGTGCAGTGAATTAGAAACATTTCAATAAATAACAAATAATACATAATGAAATACAGGATTAAAAAGTCATATTAATAATTGTATACTATAATAATTTTGGAAAATATTAAGTGATACTCTAATGCAACGTTGGAGCTAACAAATAAAAGTATTAAAGTAATAACAATAAATTGAAAGAATTTTATGATATAATAACGTATAATCAATTTAAGTAAAAATAAATCATTTTTAAAACCAACTTTTCATCAAAAATATTAAAGTTATGACAATATGAGTAGAAATATAATTACAGTCGTACGAATAATTGAATAATAATTGAAAGTATTTATACAAACATTTGAACATTAAATTATTGAACGAGTATTAATAGGTTTTAACTTGTAGTAAAGTCGTCAATAAATAAATAAACAAATAAGTACATGAATAACAATGAAAGAGTAGAATCGATATGCCCGCTGCTGCTTTTGCTGCGGGGTAAAAAAGGCAACAGCGACATCAGCAATGGCGTTGGGTAGCATAGCTAAGCATAAATAAGTTGTTAAGCCGTCAGCGAACGTGCTTTTCGCGCAGTTGGCAACACTGCCGATTATGCGTGGGTGTGTGTGTGTGTGCGTGTGTGTGTGTGTGTGTGTTTGTGGCTGCTATCAATACGGAAGTTCGGCCGATGCAGCCGAGGCCACATTTTCAATTTGAGTAAATTGAATTGAATTCCCAGCGAGTGTTGCGAGCCATGCAGCGTCACTCACCCACACACACACACAAACACACGCACGCAGACTCATGAATATACTCATGAATACACTCACACACATACACTAGTCTACTGTTTATTGCTTTCATGCGATTAGCCAAAGTTTAACTCGTTGATAAAAGTTGAGCATGTAAGCTCATCTAAATATTCAGTTCGCATTTTATTGTCTGTTCCTTGCGATAAGCAGCAAAAAGTAAGCAAAGCCTGCGGCATGTGGCATGCGGCAAGTGGCAAGTGGCACGCGGCAGTTGACAGACAGAGTTTTGTCCCTTTTGCGCCAGGAATTTATTGCCATTAACAATTATGAGCGATTTAGTGGGACATTTTGTGGCCTTTGCCGACACAAAATGTTTTTCCAGCCATCGCTGTAGATGCGATTTGTCAGCCTTAAACTTGATGATGATTTTTGATGGGCAGATTAAAATCGAATCGGCTGGGGATAGGTACCAAAACTTTTGATGAGATTTCAGCCATAAACAGGCAAATATGTTGCTGAAGGTTGAGTATGCGTGACACGCAGATATCCAGCAGCGCGTTTATGGGAGAACTTCTGGAAAAACACTCTGTCTACAGGACAACTCTGGCTGACATCAGTTGGCAAAGCTATGCAAAGTTTTGTCGTTTTATGCTGAAACTTATAATTTAACAGATTAGTTGAAAATTGTAGTGTCTTGTTGCTGCTTTGGCACAACTTTTGCCCTTTCATTCACGTACTTTTTGCCGACTTGGCATCCTTTTAATGACAATCTCCTGACAATTGTCAGGTCCATTTCGTTTTTGCCTGTCCTATATACTTTTGCGAGTTTGTTTTTTGCATGTTTTTCTCTTTCATTTTTTTGTAAGTCATCTCATATTTCGTGTCAATTGTATTTCCCTTTCAAATGTCCGCTCTGGCAATTATGCTTTCCTTGCTGTCCGGCAATTTCCTTTGCTGCTTTTTCATGTAAATTTGCTGAAAATGCTGAAAAGCTGCAAAAGCTCATTGCAGTCAAATGCAGGCGACCGACGACTGACCAGCGAATAACAAACAAGGATATGCACATAAAAGAAGCCTTGCTTGGCGACTGACGGCGCCACATGGACTAGACATAATCAGACGAACTAGACGGAGCGCAATAATTATAACCCAGTTGAACTCTGCCGGAAATATATGCGATTGCCATGACAAAGCCGAGAGGAATGTCCTTTTTGTGCAAATTACGCTGTCTGCTTCAAGTTTACTGAAAAAATTATAGACTGTGTCGCATAGAAAAGCAGTTGTTAACTAAAGTTGAGGCACTTGATTACAGAAGTCCATTACTTTAGTCCTGACAACTGAATCGATTCAATCAGTCGACCAGCTGCTTGTGCTGGTCAAGTTAAATGAATGAGAAATGCGAAATGTGAAATACGAAATGAGATTTGCAATTGGTTCTGTGTGTGAGGCTAATGAGTTGAAGCAGATTTCTACATGTGTTCTGAGCACTGAGATATTGATTGGATTTCGTGCAAATTGAGAGAGTCTTATGCACTTTTTCTGTTGCCTGTCAGACTGGCAGACTGTCAGGCAGGCTGCTCTAGGCGGTTGTTTGGCTGTTTGGTGGTTGTTTTCCTAGTGCAACCCCACAGGGGTGGTTTTTCCTCAGTTAGGCTGACTCACGTGCTGCCTGCCACAGACTGTGCCTTCTGGCTGGCGCTGCCACTGGCTGCAAGGCTGCTCCGCCGCACTGTTCATTATATTAAACAAGTTTGCGCCATAAACGACGCTGCCACAGGCACCAGACAGCTGGACAGAGAGAGGGACGAGCTCTGGCGACAGAAGCCGGCTTGCTTGCTGCACGCAACCAAATACACATACAAATACAAACACAAATACAACTACATAAACACAGACACAGACACATATGCTAAGAGGGTTGCTTGCGCTTCGCTTCGCTTCGACTCAACTCAACTCAACTCGACTCGACTTGTTGTCCTTCCTGCCTGCTGCTTTTGGGCCATAATAAAGTCGAGCGCATGGAACATGGCAAATGCGACAGCCAGCCCGACGGACGCATGACTCATGCAAGGTGTGTTTAATGTGCATTTTAAGGGGGCGTGGCCATTTGATTTCCCCAACACTGCAAGCTTTGGGGTTTAGTTGCTGCAGTCTGCAGACTGCAGCCTTAAAAAGGCTTTGCGCTCCCAGTGCTTTTTGATACCTTGTAAATGGAAAAGGGTCTTAAAGAGTGGACAATAATGGCTATATAGTGGGTTTCGAAAGCACAGCGCTTTGCATATTAAGTATACGCAGGGCTGGGAATAGTTCAACTGCAGTAAGTGCTTGTTTTTCAGGGTTATTTAAATTTGCGAACATATCTTATGTTATAAAAAATAAATTATGAACATTAATAATCTTAGGAACAAAAAAAAACAATAAAACTCAAAAATAGGGATTATTGTTGATTAACTTTTACTCAAAATAAATATATGATATTATAAACAAATAAATAATATAAAACAATCATTTTTTTCGGTTGCAAACTTAAATAAGTTTCGTATGCATATGTTTTTGCATTAATGTGGGATTAAACAGTGTGTCGTGGTGGAATTAAAATGAAACAAAAAATTTTAACGAAATAATATTATCTAATACCGAACATAAACTATCTAATTGAAAAGCCCTGAGTGGCTGGGTCAAGTAAAATAAAATATGTTAAAATATTATGTGCAATTGCTAAAAGAATTTTCTTTTAAGATTGAAAAGTTCTTAAAGTGAATATTTATATTTTCTGAGTATGGTTTTCTGTCCTTCCTCGAATGCGAGGTATCTCTTGGTCGTTCATTTACTTTTACTTGTTTGTTTTGCAATTTTTGCTTGTTTTGTTTGTTCATTCATGTGTTTGTAATGCAGGCAGCTCAGCCAGCCAGCCTAGGTTGTTTTTTGTTCCCGTGTTGTTTGTAGTAATTTGTCGAGTTTCCTTTTTGCCGCACACACACATACAGAGGCACACATACAATGAGAGAGCGACAGAAGCAGACAGTCGCCTGTCTGCAGCAAAACACTTGTAGCCCCATTTGCCAAACGTTGTCGATGCGGCTTTTATTGTTGTTGTTGCTGTTGTTTCATTTGGCATGCGTACACTGTGTAATTATGTGGGTGTATGTGTGTGTTTTGTGGGTGTGTGTGTGTGTGTGTGCTTGTCATTTGGACTGGTCAAATATTTGCATATCATAAGCAACCTCAATCGGATGGCAGCGCTGATCGGATGCTTCAAGTTGGATTACAGTCGACGGCTCACATGCGGTCCACACGCAATTCACATACAGTCCACATGAGGTCCACATAAAGCAAAAACAGCTGGTCGCATTGTGTTTGCGCCGCACGCTGATTGCATTTGTTGTAGTTGTTGTTGCTCTGCTTTTGTTGTTGATCTCGCCGACAAGGGGCGAAAATCTAACGGGAAAAACAACCCTCCCCCTCACACACACACACACACACACACACACACAAACACACTCTCACGGGGCGCAACGGTGGTTGATGCGACCCTGACAAAAATCAATATGCGGCATGCGGCAGGAGTTCGTCCTTTTTCGGGTGGCAAATGCCGGCAAATACGCGATATGCTTGCTGTTATGCTGCGCTAAACACGAGAAAGAGAGAGCAACACAAGGAGAGAGAGAGAGAGAGAGGGGGAGAGGGGGAGAGTGAAGTTTGTGTTGGGCTTTGCTTGCCGCAAGAGTTGCATTTAAATTCTATTATAAAGTAGGCAAAGGGTGCTGAGCCTTTTTGGCCTGTCCTGCGAGGGTGCACAACTCTCTCTTCCTCTTCCTCTCTCTCTTGCCCACTGCATGTGTGTGTGAATGGACGCGTCTATGTGTGTGTGTGTGTGTGTGTATGAGAGTCCTTTGACAAACTGCATCAAAGGCAGCAGGCTACAAACAAATGTTTACGTTGTGTGCTCAGCTAAGCTTTGCACTTTTTCACCATTTCTGCTTTCGCTTTTTTGTTCGACATTTGTTTGACGTTTTTATGCTTTGGAACTTCCCCCAAAAAACAAGTCAAATGATTCATTCATTTGCCACCCCAGCCATTGAAACTAATGCCAATAAATAAAAATGAACTGTGACATTTTGTGTAAGAAGGGCCCCAAAAACACGCAGCCCAACATCAACAGCAACCCCAACCCGAATCTGAGTCCGACTCTGAGTCCGAGTCCAACTCCATTTTAATAAGAAATTGCTTGCGTGCTAATGAAAAAATAATCAGCAGCTCATTTCGTATGTATTTTGATTGTGTGCTAAAATGCGCTTAGAACTGACTCCATTCAGTTTCCCTCCCTCTCTCTCACTCTCTCTCTCTCTCTCTAGGGGCCGAAGGGGTTGGGGACTGTGTTTTAATGATGATTCTATCAGGGGATGATTCATCGCTTTGCACGCGGCTCGCTGTCAGTCATTTGTCAGTTTGCTGCTTCAAGAGTTTCCGGCACTTTCGCTGATTGGATCTCAGAGATTTGGATTTGGATTTGAATCCAAATTTGCCTTAAAATATGGGAAAACAACAAATGCTAAAAATTAAATAAATGTGTATAACTTTGTTGCAAAAGTTGAACAATAATGCAATTGGAAATGTTTTATGCTTTGCTAAGCCGCAAAGTTTAACTGAAACTCTTTGGCACACACAATACTATGTAACTTCCTCCCTGCCACCCTCGGCACCCCTCGCAGTCTGTTATTGTTGCTGCTGCTGCTGCTGCTTAGACAGGCATGCAGAATTTATGGTATTGAAACACGCAAAAGTTCAGTTGGAGTCAAATCGAGAACTTGGGCGCATAGAAAGCGTGCTAAGCACACACACACACTCACACACTCACACACACACACATGTGTGTGCGCCATTTTGCAAAAAGCTGGCAGCCGAAAGCCCCATTCCCCCTCTGGGGTTGGGCAGAGACCTGCACTCTTGGCTTTAGCCTTAGTCAGAGCTAGAAGCACCGTCTGACAATCCCCCCTTCACATGTGTGTGTGTGTGTGTGCGAGTGTGTGCGTGTGTGTGTTGGGGGTGATTAACCTTTGACTTGCAACCACTTGCTGCCAGTCGATTGCTATCGCTCCGACTGATCCCAACAACATATGGCCAAATACTCCAACTCGCACTCGAACTTGGAGCCTCGTCGTTGGCTCTTTTTTCACTTTGGCTTCAACCTTTTCCAGCTGTATGTATAAATCTATGCTGATTGGCTAGATTGTTGTTGTTGTTATTGTTGTTGGTGGCTAGATAATGGCCCTGATTGATTTCCATTTAAGTGGATTTGACTAACGGTAATGCGATTATTGCCATTATGTTTGCTTCCCTACATAACATACAGATTGCCATAAACTCACACTCACACTCGCACTCATCGTTATTCGCATTGTTTATCCGACAATCCGACAAATAATTTCGTCCCTCTCATTGCACGTACTTGTGTTATGTGGTCATGGATACCAGATACATTTGTATCTCGATATTTCATCAGCTTACTGGCTGCGAATTGTGGCAAGAAAGCCACACGAAAGACGTGGGGAATAAGCGAGAACTGCGTGAATGGAGTCGAAATCATGTGACGAACGATAAGATAAGCAGCCGAAAAAGATCGAAGATAAAGCAGGGATAATGCGAGACTCGAGGAAAACAAATGTGAATAATACTCAATAAAATTACAAACAGATTTCCACGAGTCTCCGAAATCTAAAGAAATTGGTATTAAATGTGGGATAATAAATGATAAAATTGATAATCCATAAAATAAAATACTGTGATATAAAAATTCGAGAAACTTGATAAAGTACTAAAGTAGGGTGAGAATAAATAATGCATTTATAATTCTGAAAATTAAATATAATTGAAATATTAAAAACATTTTCTGAAAATTAGAGCACCTGATAGGACTTTGGTAAAATACGCTTGTAATTAGTATTAAACGGTTCTACATAAAAAATGAGGAATTTAAATAATGCATTTAATAAAATAAAGTGATATGAAAATGAAACTGAAAGGAACTTCATGAAGTATTTAAATATTTGGTATAAATTGAAATAATAAATTCTAAGTTCAATGAATAATATATTGTGATATGAAATAGATAAAAATTAGAGCAACTAAAAGGACCTCAAAGCAATTAACTGCATTCTGCTAAGTGACAGCACTAACTGTTAATATTGAATTATTAATCGTTGATTTAAAGATAGATAAACTGTACCGAGCAGTGCAGTAAGCATGAAGGCCATTTATTTATGGCTGTAGGAGGTCTGGATGACATTTGAACCGACACCAACAAGTCAACATATAAAAGGACTAAATATAAACACATGTAACGTGGCCATGGTTGAAAGAAACAAGCATAAATAATTAATACAACAAAGATTAGATAAAACGTGTAAATTATGAAGCATTCAAGAATTTACTGCCAACTTGCAAACAGTTAAAATATTTAAGCGAGTCAAACTTGTTGCATAAATCATTTTAATGAGCTCCCATTGAGGTGATGATTCATGACATAAGCATTAATTAATTGAAAAACAATAGCAAAAGCCAAATAGTTATGTGTGAACTTGTAATAATTATGCATAATGTTTTTATCAGAGCAGAACTCATTTACATATCGATATGGATATAACTACAGACATCGATGCCATGTGATTTAATGGCAAACTGCTTACGACGGCAAAAGAGAAAATAAAAAGAGAGAAAATTGTGCTTGCCTTTTAATTGCAAATTAATTTGCATTTTAATTAATTTCATTTGCGAAATATTTCAAAATTTCGCATTGAGCATTTCATTATGGAATCAATTGCTGAATAGATTGAACGCAATTATCAAACAATGAATCACTCTGAGAAAGATGGGGAGGGGTGGGGGAGAGACCCCGAGACCCCCTCGATTTGGGGGCAGCTGTTGCTGGAAAATAAACATGGAAGAGCCTTGGAAAATTGAAAAATTTACAATTGAATTCATTTCGAAGTGCTCGAGGGTGGGAGAAGCGACGATGCCGAAGCAGATGAACAGGAAGCGGGCGGAGCGGGGGAGGGAGTTGAGGGACAAAGAGACTGGCCAAACAAATGAATATGTTAAAAATAAGAAAGAAAATAAGAAAGAGCAGCATAATGAGGGATGGCAGTCATCGGAGGCATCAGAAGGATATGCGTAGCACAAAAGATGACTGCGAGATGGGGGGGGGGGGGGGGGGGGGGAGAATCGGAGGGGTTGCTTTCTGGATTGCGCTTGTAAGCAATTAATGTAATTTGTTTTTCTCTCCGTCTCCTGCCTCATCTCGAACTTCATTTCCATCCCCATCTCCATCGCCTTCATCACATAGCATTCACTTCGCTTCGCTTTGTTGCTGCTGCCTCTAATGGCATACAAATTGCGTATACGCCACCGTGTGCGAGCACTCCTACATTGAAGTGGGGTGTGAGGTGAGTCGGGGTGTTATTTTCCGCACCATTTAATTTACGTTAAATATGCCAATAAAATTTGAAACATGATGCTGCCTAAACAAATTCAAAATGAATGTTTGCTTTTAGGCGCACAGTCAAAAAAAGCAGAAAAGATGAAAAAGTAAAGCAACTAAAAATAGCAATGCCAAAGCTGTTGTGGTATCAGATACCCTACAAGTACACAAATTTCGTTATCTTCAAAATGTATTTTTATGTTGATAATTGCTGCCACAATAAATTGAACATCAAAGATAATTGCAGAAAATTACATGTGTATCGAAAAATGTTCTTTTTTTGGCCAAAAGATTTTAATTTTTAATTTGTACACTTTTGAGATATTTTTGTATGGAAATGTTTAGTGTAATGCACTATGGCTAAACAAAAGTTATGTTCAATTGATATTTTATCTATAAAAAGTTTAAATTTAATGCACAACAGCTTTTAACTTGCGGCATTTATCGCATCAGCAGAAACATTGTACAATCCTTGTGACAATTTAATGTTAAAATCAGGTTGCAGATGATTGCACTATATTTTTTGTGTAAAAGTTGCGCTTGCAATTATTGGCATTATTTTGCACAACTTGTTCAATCAGCTGACACCTCTGCGCTTCGGTGTGGTTACAGGGTATTGATACTCCATAAAAAAAAGGTCCTCTGGTATTTAAAATTGCCCTGGCCCAAGGCTGATAACTGTCCCGGGCAAATGGCCGGACTGCACATTATGTTTAATTAAAGCAACTTGAGGGCCCATCAGGTGTCCTGGATATTTGCTCAACAATTGTCCGCTAGCAGTAAGTGTGTGTGTGTGTGAGTGTGTGGCACACACATTAACTACTCAGGATGCTGGCCACATTAAAGGCAATTCTAATGTGATTCTCATGTTTCGTGGCGTTGCCAAAAATCAAATAAATTTTAAATAAATTTTTTGTGGCTTAGTTTCAGTTTCAGTTTCCGCTGTTGTTTGTGGCAAAGTTTTGTGCGGTTGCACTAAATTATTAACGCGCTGTCAGGTAAAGTAACCCCAGCCAAGAGTGAGAGGGAGAGAGGGAGAGAGGCAGAGATTGCGTGCGAGGGAGCGAGAGATGATAATGAAACCCCCATTCGGCTTAGGCATCATAATTAACTGCGACATTTTTGGCTGCTGCTTTTGCGGCACTTTTTTTCTGTGGGTTGTTGTTGTGTGTCGCTTGTGGGCTAAACCAATTTGCCAGGTCTTAGATTTTAAGCATTATTAATGGCCTTGTTGTTGCCAGTTGTGTTGGCTGGCAGTTCTTTAGGATTTCACTTTTTATTACATTTCATTACCTTGCATATTTAAATTTCATTTCTGGCCGTCGCACAGCAGCTGCAGAAAAAGTGAGGTAAAGCCCAGCCTGGCAGCTGTCACAACATAAATGTCTGACAGGACATTCGGTGAGGCGTGCAAAGCCAATGAGCTAAATACGCATACATTATGGCTGCAGGATGTGGACGAGGGACGAGGGTGGCGCAGAAAGTGCTCAAAATCCATTAGACGTTTTGATAACAATATCTATAACTATTCTGAGGGTCTTCAGCTATTAAGAGCTACTTGAAGCTGTCTAGACAAATATTCGAGTGGCCCAAACTTTCTTATTTCATATGTTGCCTGAATTATGAACAACTTCCTCTGAGGCCGCAACAAAGTAGCGCAATTAACTGTTGAGTTATGAAGCACTGACTTAACGACTTCAAAGTCATCTTGAATAAAACTTTATTGACAAGTTGCTTCCCCTTTCCGCTATCCGCGTGCCGTTTGATTACTCATTGAACAACCCTCTGAAGTATGACTTTGCACAGATTTGTCGAACCCAAAGGGGAACTACAAACTATATATGTCTTTGTTATGTTAAATAGCAATTGCGGTCTTTGAGCACAGTCATTTGTTTAGTTGGTGCCATTTATGGGCTTTAATATTTATTGTAACTAAGTGCGAGTCTAAGTAATTGCCCTCGCAACCGAGTCGAGTCGAGTTGAGTTGAGTCGCGTAATAAACGCAAAGGGCACCCTAACTAAAACCGGGGCCTACAAACTTTGTTATTACATTTTTTCTATGTTTCGCTTTTACGAGGAGTTCAGCTGCCAGCTACCAGCTGGTAACTGGTAACGGGCAATAGCTTCTCGTCCCCCCCCTCATTTCTCTGGCTGTTTGCAACGCGTTTTGCAGTTGCCATTATCCTTTTTGGTTTTTTTGCGTTCTGCTCCTGCCAGGCTGAGCAACATTTTATGGACGCCGTCACGTTTATAAATGCAAACATTTAACATTTGCGCTAGATGGCGACGGGATGAGAATTTGGGCAAACGCGGCTCTTAACTATTTAACAGTCGAGCAGCGTTTTTAGTTTCATTTTCATTTCGCATTTCACATTTCCCATTTCCCATTTCGCATTTCGCTGCGACTGCAGCAGCGAGCGAAAGCTATTTACACGCATTTGGCCCGAATGCGAAACGTGCCTTGGTCCTTAAATCTTTATGTGCGCGAATTGTGCCGCAGGACTAAGTATTGGGTTCGGCCAAATGAAATAGCACAAAACACATAAACAGCCAGCCCAACAACAAACAAAATGAATTCGTTTTGCTTTTGGTCAGCTGCAATTCGGTCAGGAGACCGCTACCGAGAGTGAGAGTGGGAGCGAAAGAGAGATCGAGAGTGGAAACCACAGCCCACAACGCTTGCCCCAACTGAAAGTTGTATCATTCAGCTGCACTTTCACGCCATCACAACACACAGCACACAGCCCTTTGGGCACAAGTCTCTGGCTTAGTTTGTAGTCTGCTTAGATAATGTTGCAGTTGCCGCTGCTGCTGCTGCTGCTGCAACATTTCTCAAGTGTTTTCATTGTTGTTGCCAACTGTTTGTGTGGTGTTGGCCACTTAGTTGTTATGTTCATTGGGCTTTGCACTTAAATTGTTGCCTACTTAAGCGGGTCGTGAGCTTGGACACAACTGAGCATTCTTAGCTCTTACATAACTCCCAATGACACTTGCCACTTGCTGGTTGCCACTTGCCACTTGCAACGGTTCGCCTAAGCTGCTAAATATTCAAGTAGCCTAGAATGCTGATGCTGTAAAAGCGCAGCTGATTAAATCAGTTCTAGAGAGCTTTGAAAGCTGCTTAAAACAATAAATAATGCGGATATTCATTTTTTTAATGTTTTGTTTCATTAAACCAGCTATCTGTTTAGTTTTACTCATAAATACAAGTAATTTACTTATGTACTCGTAGACTATAATATTGATTTCAACAGTTTCAACTGTTTACTAAAATGTAGTTACATAAAAACTTTATAGAAAGCGAGTTTAAATGAATATGCGTTAAGCATTAAACAGTTGTTAAATTTTATAAAATTAAGTTCGTTTTGTTGTGACCATGTGAGATACTCAATATTCCTATACAAAATATAAATTGGTAAATTTTGGGCATTCGATCATATCGTTTCAGGCGTTCTTTGATGTTCATATTTATGTACAATATTCCTTTCAATACCGGTTTAGTAAAGTTGAGAAATATTATGTTACAAATTAGAATTAATATATAGGTTATGCATTTATCGAAATTTACGAAAAAATATTCATTTAACTGACGCTTGTTGAAAAGGTGATTGTATCGACGTCACGCTGTCACTTTCAGCTCGTGTTGTTGCTAGTTACACTAAAATGCAGAGTAAATGGTTTTATGATTTTTTTATGATTGTGCCAATTGTTGAGCAGAAATCATTCATGCAAAATATGTAAATATGTACGCTGCAAATTGTGCAAGCTTCACGGCGGAGTCAAAACACGGACACGGACACGGCACGGACACGGACATGGACACGAGTGACTGCACATCGATGAGTACAGCAATCGAGAGCGTAAATTGCATATGTGCGAAATAGTGAAGAGAACTGTGAACAATTTGCAATTGAAAATGTTACATAAATTATAAATTTAAATTGTGTTTCAGTTGTTTTTTATGCAGCTGCAGCTCCAGCTGCAGAGTGTCTTTTAATGCAATGTACTATGGATAGAATAGCAGTTGGCAGCATCGAGTGATACTTGAAATTGAATTACTTTTAAGAAGGCAAGTTTCAGAAACTTTAACGTTTGGCATTGACTTGAATGGATTGAAGTTTAGTTGCGCTCCAACTGAAATCTTATTTACAATGTTTTCATCTTGGCTTACAAATTGAAATACTTTTTCAATTGTGTTGGCCCTCAGTTAACTTGCAGCTTCAGCTTCAGCTTCAACTTCACAGATGTTCTCAACTTTTGTGTCATGCAATGGATAAAGTTTGTAGCACGCTGACATTAGTGACGTCATCTATTTAGTAACAAGCAACGATGCGAGATATGCGAGAAATACGACAACAACAAAATATCCTGCTGTGTTGCAATTAATGGCAAAATTTAATTTATGTCACGTCGCGGACATTGAAAAGCTGCCATTTTCCAGGCGCCGCACATACTCGTCTACTCGTATTCTGTACAAGCGATTTCAACATTTCGCCTGCCAGCCGTTAAAATGTTTGTCATTCTCATTTCGGACCCAGCGAACAGTTTTCAAAAGTGTTTGATGTGCCGTACGTGATGTTCGTCTTAAACTGCAGCATCCCGACGCGGTCACGTGGCCCCTTTTGTAAAAGCGACGCGGAGAGGCAGAGAGAAGGCCAAGGATAAAAACCACGCCAAGTGGCAAGCGGCAGTTAATCAAAGTTGATTTTATACCCTTTTGACAGGATACGACCATGCGAGACTTTACGACTTTTGTCATATTCAAAAGTGCCTCAGATACGCACGACCAGCAGAGATATCTCTAGTTTTTATTGATATTTCGAGGGACATAATTGATTTTGAAATGTGGACGTTTAAATTTTCATAATATTATTTATGTGGCTCATTCTACCACCTTACCTAAAATATGGGATAGAAAATATTGTATTTTAGTTTTGTGTGTTGTTGAAGTAGTTCTAAACGGTACTAAAAAGTAAAATTATGACTACTAAATTAATTCAATAACTTCAATAAATTAAAACGAAATTTAATAAATATTTAAGAAATTCAATAACTTCAATTATAACCAATTAATTTATTTCATATGTTTTTATATGAGCGTTTGGTTTTATCAAAACCATCATCAACATGGCAACTTAATTTAATTATTTATTTGAAATACGTAAAGACTTTCTATTATTACAAAACATAGTAGGAGATCAGGACTTTAGTTAATGTACTATTTACAAATATAGGAAAATAATAGTAACTCATGATTACTAAAATATTTAATATTATTTTACTGAAGATATTTGATACTAAAATATGGCAGCTTTCAGCTTAAAATTCACATTCGCTGATGTTTGTGTGTTTTTCGCTGTTAGGCGCATTTAAAACCACTTTAATACTGTTGAGAAATTTTTATGTTTTCTATAAAAAGAACATTATTTTGCAGAAACACTATATAAAATAGCTGTCATAGGAGCTATTGCTGCTGTGCTGCGGCAATAAGTATCTTTCAGGGTATTAATGCCTTCAACTTTTCGCATTTCGTTCGCTGTTTTGCTTTGAGTTACGCACATATTCAAGTGTCTCATTTCTGGTGTCCAGTCTCCACTCCCCTGTCTCTACAGTCTCCACAGTCTCTACAGTCTCCAGTCGCCAGTGTCCGGTGTCTGCTGTCTGGCACTGTGGCTCGATTTCAGATGGTGTTTGGCTGGCAGCAATTGAAATGAATTCAATTTGGAAGGCATTTAATTGCGAATTATTATACGTGTATGCGAAATGAAATACACAGCTTAAATATAAATATTTATTTCAAGATTAAATTGATGTGTGTGGCTCAGCAAAAGTTTTAAACGTTTATTATCGCAAGCGGTAAATGTAAATAATATAAACAACATAAATAACTGGCTCAACATTGAAATTGTCTGCAAATATAATACGTTAAATCGAAATTGTAAATTGTGAATTTCCATTTATAGTGTATCCCACACCGCGGGCCAGTTTTTGGGGCATGCAATCTATTAATACAAACACACACACGCACACACATCCATACAAATCATACACACACACACACACTCACGCAGACAGCAGTCGCCTTGCAGCCAAAAAGGATTTCTAGGAAAAAAAGCGAAATTGTATTTCATGGAAAATTAAATTTTCGGTACACAAATTCAATGGTCAAGGCATAAACATTTTGGATCCCCCTTCCTACCTCTAGACCCTTTCTATACCTCGCCCGCTGTCCGTCGCATTTTGCTCTTTGCATGTGTAATAAATGCCCCATAGGGTTTTTTCCTTGGGTTTCTCTGCTCGTTTTGATGGGTTTTGTGCGGGAGTCTGCCTCTGTGTGTGTACGCGTGTGTGTGTGTGAGTAAACTGTCAGACCGGCGAAATACTAAAGCTTCGACATGACCATAGCTACATGCTTTGTTGTTGTTATTGTTGTTGTTGTTGTAGCTACATGTTGTTCCCATTGATGGAAAATCAATTGAATTTTGTACTTGGTTCGTTCGCTTTTTGGGCTCTGTCCAATCAATTCATGCTGCCGCAGCTTCATTTCAATCTTGCTGCAGTTATAACTTTTGCCAACAATTACTTTACTTTTCGTTACTTACGCTTGCCACAGAGCTTCAACCGAGATCAAGAGACCCAGAGAGAGAATGGAGAAATTCTGCTGAGCAGTTACAGCCATTGTTGTTGATTCAACTGTGGCAACAACTGAGAGATTGAAGCTTGCCACATGCAGTGTGTGCTTTAACATCAAGGATATGTGGCAAGCACGTCCTGCTTGTCTGCTGCACTTATGGCAATAAAAATTCCAATATGTCTGCCACTCTGCGCTCAGAGATAATTGTCAGCAAGTTCATGCTGCAACTATTTTTTGTTTTCGGCTGTGCTTCAATCACTTTCTCAGAAGACGCCGCACAACCTTGACACATGTGTCGGGCCTACGTAGAACACGACGTGTGTGAAATGCCTGTCTTCAAAGCTGAACGCTTCGTTGCTTCCCGCTGTAAATATTCTAGAGCACAGCCCACAAAATGTTCTTATTACTTTACGCTTGAGGTGATTTTCCCACACTTGCGTTTAATTTAATTTTGCTACCCACTTTTAGTTCTTTTCGCTTTTAGTTGCAACTTTTTGCTGCACACACTTTGACGTGGCCACAAGCGCTGCCTCGCCTAAAACTTTTACCTCAGCTTCGGCTTCAGTCTTGGCTGTAGTCAGAGTCTTGGTCGTAGTCCCATGTTACCCCAGTTTGTCAGTCGGCGGGTGCTTAATTAGCGCTTGATATATGGAGGTCTCGAGGTACGAGCAAATTGCTGCCGCTGTTGCTGATCCACATGCAAAACGCGGCAACAAACTAAAGTTTGAATCAGCATTTTGTTTAAACAATTGCCGCAGCAAACTTTTTACTTAATAGATGCACCACAGATACGTCGGCTTTATAAAAGAACTACTGCTGATTTCATTTCCCAAGACAGCAAGCGCAGAGAGAGTTAACTTGTAGTGCGAAGATTCTGCAGTTGATACGACGAGACACAAGTTGGGGTAAATTTAATCAACGTCATGCAAATGAGATCAATCAAAGCAGACACATAAAAAACAAATAAAAATACAATTATAACTAAGACAAAGGCATTAAAAGCTTAAATATTCAGAGGACAAACAAGTTCAGCTAAGAATGATAATATTTTGAAATGTAAAATCAAATAAAATAGATAAGACAGAAACATTAAAACTATAATATTCTGAAGATAAACAAGTTCATTTCAGAATGATAATTTCTTTAAATGTAAAATCAATTTAAATAAAATTAATTAATAATAAAGCCAAAGGCATTAAATGCTAAAATATTGAGAGTATAAACAAGTTCACTTAGGCATTTTAATTTTTGTAGAATGTAAGAATCAAATAAAATAGATAAGAGAAAAATATTAAAAACTCTAATTTTCGGCAAGTTAATTTAAGAATGATAATTTTTTGAAAATATAAAAATAAAATGAAATACAAAGGCATTAAAAATGAAATATTAAGAGGATAATCAAGTTAATTTAATTAATGTAAAAATCAAATACAATAAAGAACGATAATTTTTTAAAGGTTATACTTTAATCCAGTACATTTTTCAATCTGCAACTCTGAGTAGAGATATTTAAACGAAACTCATTCAGTTGTGGTCTAAATAGCTTAAGAACCCCGTAGATAAGAAAGTAAAGGAAGTGACAGTTTAAGAAGCATTATTTGTGTAGACTTAAAGCTGCTTGCAGAGCGTCTGCCAGCTGAGCATCGATTGTTAAGTTCTCGGCAGATTAACTATAAATCTTTCACAGCTGCAGAGGCACAAGTATTCTCGCACACTCGCACACACACACACACACACACACATTTATTCGCACACTCGCACGCACACATAGTATTTCACGTGGGCTCCTTGAGAACTTTTTCGTTGCGAATCCCGAAACTTGTTTGGGCTGATTGAGTTGAATGTTTCTTTTCGTTTTCCGTTTCTTTGCTATTTTAAATTTAAGACTCGAAACTCCTCCATACGTGACTTGAGCGAAACTTATGCATATTTATGTTATTAAGTATTTCTTTATTTTCATTTTTTGCGGTAACTGGAACAAGCCTGTTAATGGATTGCTATTAAGATTGTGCTTCTGGCATTCCGCCTTATGGGCATCATTAAATTTTTTAGTTGTACTCACAGTTTAATGGATTCTCGCTGCGTATTTGTGTTAATTTCTTTATACTTTACACTCATCTGTGCGTTTCGACTTTTTCCCATTGCAGGCGGCGGCTGGCATTAGCATTGAGTGATTCTCTCGCTGCTGCGGAAATGTAAGTACTTAATTCAATAATTTAGCCATATGCGAGACAAGTTTCCTCAGGTTTCACACGCATGCAAATCGAGTGTCCATTCAATTGGACATTATTACAGTGGGTTGAATTAATTTCGATGTGAACGCACCTTCATTACATAGTTTACTTGCGATGCCGCCTCATAATGAGGGACAGATTTCTCCAAACGAAACACGACGAAACGAAAGACTGAAACAACGAACTTGCCGATCGCGTTTGTCTCGCCGAACTTAATTACGCCCAATGATGAAAATTACATGTAAGCGTATTTACCTGGTGCGTTCTATAAGTTCTTCTTGTTCTGGTTATCCATCTTTCTGATGGCATTTAACACGCAAACTCTTCCCTCTCCCTCTCTCACTTGCTCTGTCTCTCTCTTTCCCCTCCGCAGCCTGTTAACGAGCATTCATATTCATACGGTTAATGTCTTTTTGTGTGCTGCCGCATCCCCAACCTCATCTTCAGCCCCAGCCCGGAGGCATTAAATTGTAGCAGGCCACATGGTTTAATAGCTTCTTCTCTATCTCTCGTTGCGACGGGCTTTAAAACATGTTTGTTTTTTGTTTCGCTTATTTTTCACGTTAGAGTTGCGGGGGGAACGGGAAGCGGTGTTCTAGCCATTTGCCTGGGTCACTGACCACAGACAAATCCAAAACAGTTAAACAGCTGCCAACTAGCTGCAGAGTTAGCTGGCTGAACAGTCGAGAATCTTAACTCAAATGCTGATCAGTTGGCACTTTAAATTCCAGTCGCAAGAAACTGCTGAAATTGAAGCTTTAACTAGCTTCAAGACTGCGATCATTATTGCAGAAGCAACATGGTGTAAACATATCGATAGTAAGTGCAGCTTAGATCTGATGGAACTCAACATCAGCGATCGCATAATACCAGCTGAGCTCTGGGGATTACTTCCAATGCAAACACGTCGATTGAGCTTCAATTGTAGGCAATCTTTCAATACAATATTTAGTTGAACATTAAATAAATGACAGCGATTTACGTTTTAGAAAGCTAATAAAATGTGCATTTAGGTGCCAGCTTATCATTTTTAATTCTTTAGAAAAAAATAGTAAACTTATTATTTTTTAGGCTGCAGCTCACAATGAGATTACTGTTCATTAGTTGCGGCGCTAATGGAATTAATTTAGATTCGTTCTTGCATGTTGAAAAGCGTAAATGAATATTAATTAGGATTTGAATATTTACCTTTTTTTCGTGTAGTCAGTATGATTAATTAGCATATGAAAATGCAATTGATAATCAGCTTTAATGCTGCATAAGCTCTTTCCGTAATTTCTGATACTGTTTTTCGTCGATTCTTCGCTAAGTCCTACGCACAATTTTGCTGGAGAGGGACGAGTGGAAACCAGCAGTTGATTAATTAGATGTGATTAATTACAGACCGAAAACAACAATAAAACGCCAACAACTTTGGCCATTAATTGAGCCATCAGTTGAGTGGCAATGGAATGCCGAAATGGACAGATTGTTTTTTGTGGCAAGCTGTTTTTGCGTTGCAAGTGGCATTAACTGCATTTCGAGAGCCGCAACTGCAATTCAGCTACGCATTTAATAACATTATTAGTGCAAACTGTTTTAATTTGTTTTGCGGACACAAAACCAACAACAACTACAATGAGAATTACAAGAAAATTGCTCTTTAATATTCGATGCTTGAGTCTGGTTTTGTGGTCGACGAGCAGCAAAAGGGAAAATACCCATAAAGCAGCAAGATTTTCTGCAGCCCTATGGAAATGAAATGAATAATTAATTATACCCAAAGAGTTTACGACTACCAGAGACTCTATAAATATCTGTAGAGAAAATTACATTTATCAGTCTGGTACTGCTTTTTTCTGTCTGCTGTATTTACAGGGTATCCACAATATACTTTATGCCAGCAATTTAATAGAAATGTTTGCACTTGTGCTGCGGCTAGGCCTGGTTATCTATGGGGGCCATCTGCGAGGCAATTGCAATTTTCTCCTCATATTGCGATAGTGTGTGAGTTTACACACACATATATGCATGTGCATGTGTGTGTGTGTGTATTGTAAAAAATGCTGAAACATTTAAATAAAGTTTACATGCTTCAGTAGTTGCGGCTTCTTTCTTTTTGCAGTCTCCATGTTTCCCCCTCTCCCACTTTGGGTTTCTCAGTTTGTTTGCCACTCAATTTGCGGCACGTTTATGATGCTGCCACATGCTGCATGCAACATGCAGTTGTTGCCTGATTGAGCTGCTATACCAACAGCCATTTGTAGACATTTCCATTGCTGTGCACATTCAAAATGTTTGCACAAAACTTTTTGCATTAAAATGTTTGCGAACAAAAATGTTGTGCCGAAATTGTGCAGAATCATTTGGCGAACTCGAGTCGAAACTAAATATTCAAATGAATACATAAAATCAAAGCAAACTTTTCCCCCAGCACAACAAGCACAAAAAATGTGCAACACATTAATGAACAGCTGACAAACAGTTTTAGTTCTATGACCAATCAAATTCCATTAAAGTTTTTCTTTTTCAACTGCAAACAATTTTTGGAAAGTGAAAAACTATATTTCAGCTGCTCAGCGGCTCAGCTCGTTTTGATTGTGTTTATGATTATGTGTAGTTGTTGTTGGCTTATGTAAGTGTTTCATGTGTTCCATTCAATTACCTAATAACTGCTCCTTTGGGTGTGAACGTCACGAGCGTGCAGCATGTAGATTGCATTTGGGGGCCACAAACTCGTATCTTGCCGATCGGACAACATTCGCGCCATGCAAAGCGAACAACGGCAACGGCAACGGCAACGGCAACAAACAAACGCATAAAAGTCGCCATTCAACAGCAACACAACAACACAACAACTGGACACTCCATAACACAAAGCACACAATTTTGGTCTTGCATTTCAGCTGGTTTCGTTTCTGTGGCCAACTCTTGTTGGTCGATTAAACAAATAAGCATCGTGGGCAATTGGCAGCTCGACGAGCAGATACCAACGGCAACAAAGTAGAACATTCCCAGTGTAAACAATAACATTTTACACACAATTTGTTGATGTTATTTGACTAGGTAAAATACGATATTAAACAAAACGAATGCAACTAATTTCATAATATTACCAAAAGGCTAATGCTTTAATTTGAATTCTGCCATTAACGATTTTATCTAATATTTGATTGAATTTTTTAAAATTAATTCTACTTCTGGAAAGCTAAATAATTTAAATTTCTATAATAAACAGAATTTTATCTGTAATTAAAAATGCAATTATTTGCATAATGTTTTTCAATTAACCAGAGACTCATGTTTTTACGTTGTACTTTGCCATTAATGATTTAAGCTAATATTTGTATGGTATTTAAACGTTATTTCTACTTTTGAATATCTAAAAAATTTTGTATTATTTTTCTAGTATTCAGTTAAATTCCTATTCAAATTGCTGTTTATCTAATAAAAATAATTTATATAATGACCATTGACTTCATTTAAAAATTATTATTCAAGTCAGTTGTGCCTTGCTTTAAATATTATAATTAAATTAAAATTGTGAAAGTATAATACTTACATATTTATAAATGGGCCTAGCCGACTATTAAATTAATTTCCGCATCTACAATTGAACGATTCCATCAATGATAAAAATACCTTACATTTGCATTCAACATTTCGCTGGCTTTTGTGCTACAATTGCTCTGTTGGCTCCGCATTCAGTTCAGCGTGGTCTCCGGTTCCCTGGGCTCCCTCCGCAGTTGGGCTGTCCACGCGGCGAAGGCCTTCAAAGTGCACATTATAAATTGGGCGCAGTTCACAAGGGGCGCATTTTTCTTCACTCAGCTGCAGTTGTTGCTCTCGCTTTTGCTGCTGCTCTCTTGCAGTTGCAGTTTAGCGTTTGCCGTTTGCTGTTGGGGCAGAACACAAATCGAAAACCAAAAGCCGACAAATGTTATAAATAGCATTGAGACCTGGATGCGGAGCAGAGCAGCGCTGAGCTGAGTTGGAGCAGGAAAACTGGGCTCGGTTCGTGGCATGAATTGCAAAATTTGTAACTGAAACGCGAAAACGGTAAAGTCCAAATAAAAAGCGACTGTCAAAAAGAGCGAGACAGAGAGCGACTGAGAGAGGGGGCGAGAGGCGGGGAATAACAACTATTCCAATCAATTGAAGCCAGAGTCCAAGTCGAGGCTACTGAGGAGCAATCAACGTTTTGCCACAAAGGAGCGCAGCGGCAACTCAGTCAACTGGTCAAACTGGTTGACACAGTTGGCCAAAACAGCCGCGAGGGGCGAAGAGAAGAGACAGAGACAGGGAGAGAGAGACTGAGAGAGAGAGAGACGGTCAAAAGTAGTTTATAGACGACGACGAGTTCTCTGTGCTGCCAACAGCTCATAATGCAAAGGTGAGCAGCAACATGACAGAGTTGGGGCAGAGGAAGGGAGACAGGGGAGGAGGCAAGCTAATGTGCAGAAAAGACAAAAGAAAAGTCACTGCCACGACGATGCAAATTGTCTTCAAAGAGTGCAGCAAACTAAGAAATGACAAACTGCAAGCGACGAGAAAGA
This sequence comes from Drosophila immigrans, assembly GCA_963583835.1. NCBI lineage: Eukaryota > Metazoa > Arthropoda > Insecta > Diptera > Drosophilidae > Drosophila > Drosophila immigrans. Next base: position 20,550,927 of record OY757141.1, read on the forward strand.
AAGAAACTGGAGATTGTCAGTGTTGTTGTTCCTGTTGTTTGTTGCTGTTGTGGACAGCTGAGAGTGACCTGCGACATTTGAACTGTCGCTTTTCATAGTCGCCTCTTTGGCATCGTTGCCTATTCATTTGAATCGTCATCAAAGCCGGAATTTGCCACCAGAGTTGACAGCCGAGTCGAGTTCGCTGCGAAAAGTTTTTTAGCTGCCTTGTGGCATCATTTGCAATGCAATGCATTTTAAGTGACCGGTCATGGACACCACGCCCACCTCCCTCCCCCTCCTCAGTTGGCTTAGCTCCTCCCCGGCTTGTGCTTCTACTCTGCTTTCTTCTGCTTGTGTTTAATTTGTCCACCTTAATTATGCACATTTTGTGCTCCGGGCTAATTGACAACTTGTTAATGCGGCAAGCACAAGAAATGCGAGTGGCAATTAGATGAAGCTCAAATACCCTGCATATGTATAGCTCAATTAGCTTTAATTTTAATTTGAGCAAATTGAGGTTACACAATTTGTGACACAATATAAATGTATTTATTATGACGTCTTTCCACTTTTCTTTGAACTCATGCTCCTCATCATCTCGTTTATTCTTTTAATGTCACCTACTTTGCGCCTAATTTATCATACCCGCTAATGCTGCCACAAAGAAAGAAAATCTCATCAAAATTTTGCAGCTCCAAAAATCTGTTCTAATTTTTTTGGGACAGCTTGTGATTTTGCATTTTCGTTCACTTTGTTGCCGCTCTGTTTTAGTGCTCCACTTTGGCATGGTCTGCTGCATTTTTAGTTTTTTAGTTTTTCAGTTTTCCATTTCTCATTTCGGCTGCCCCTTCAGCCAGCTATTTTTCCAGCTGTGACGCGTCTAATTGGGCAGCAAAGTGTTTGGCCACTAATAAATATAATAATAAATTTCGCTCGCTTTAAGCATCAGCCACGAGACGAGACGAGAGGAGTATGAGGACAAGTACATTAAGTTGAATTTTATTATCATTATTATTATTAATATTATTATATGGAATTATGTTGCAATTTGGCTCTCGACTTGGTAAATCCACTTGGACAACAGCACTTTGTGCCATAAATTGGCTGGGTTTTGCAGTTTTTAACTGTTTTCAACTCCATAAAGGACACTTGAAATGTTTTCCACTCGCATTTGCAGTCAACGAGGGCTGCTTCAATAGTACTTCAATTATCATTCAGCCAAAGAGATGTGCACTTAATTATAACAAGGCAAAAATAATTGTGGAAATATTTTTAAAAATATAAAACAATTTATGCCATCCACTAAAGTTAATCTCAATCATCTGAAAATACTTTTTCTTGAGCTGCACTTAATAATTTGTTGGCTCTTTGACAGTCTGAATGGATGGGGCATGGATAACAGATGCACTATAAAGTATGTCAGGCTTAAGCTGATATCTATAATGCCACGCTTCGATTTGCACTGAGCCATCCATCATCGAGGTTATTGCATTTAATAGAAAAGCAGTTTCAAGAGTCGAGTCGTAAAGCACAATCTGTAAAAGGACTTGACTTTATTGCAGAGTTATGGCCCATTGCAATTGCAAGTTGCAGTTGAAAAAGAAACTCGTTTTGTTTGATTTTAGCTGGTTGGCTGAGCAGTTTATTGATCTACCCACGTTGGAGTATCATGTTTATGCACGAGTTGAGTAATTGCAAAATAAATGCAATGCCTGATGCACTCGCAATTCACAGATTCAGATTCAGATTCAGTTATTCAGTTGTCGACATCACGCTGAAGGGGGGGAGAAGAGGGAAGAGGGGGGAAGGCAGCTGTTTGAGAAGCGGGGAGTCTTTTGCGGCTCTCTGAATGAGTTGGTTCTCAAAAGCATTCGCATGTGAATTGCGATGCACTTCAAATGCCAAAAGAGGCAGCAGCCAAATACCAGTACAGCAAACGTAGACTCGACTCCTGCCACATGCCACCTGCCACCTGAACGTGCCCCTCGTTGCGGTGCTATTAATACAAATGCGCCACTTTTGCTTGCAGCGCTTTGACAGCTTCACATCAGGCAGAAGCAGCAGCAGCAAAAGCCTCCCTGGTGATTATGTCTGAAGTGGCATGCGGCATGTGGCAAGTGCAGAAGGCGCACAAAGAGTTCAACTTGAGGATATGAGGACAAAATGCTCAGTGCATTAATTAAACGCAATACAGGATATTGTTGATGTTATTAACGTGGCTAAAAACAAGCCGGCATAATGAACTCAACATGCTCGCATTAACCGCAAACTCTTCTCACTGTCTTGAGTAATGAAATTTCCTGCTCGGTGTTTACTTTATGAAATGAAAATTACGAGTTCATATCCTTGCATTTCACCAGACCGTAAATAGGAGAGAAGCGTAAAATGTGTTTTTAGCTTTGCCATTTCGCATTCACAACTTACAGCAATATTTGTTTTCGTGTTCTCTGCAGCATAACAGCACGCATGCTCTGGACTTTTGTCTCGAAAGCAGCTTATATTGTATGAATATGCTAAGCGGCAGTGAATATGGATGGGTACGGCAACAAATTTGCAAATTTGCATGAGCCCTCAATTTGTGCTTGATGGACTACGCAATTCGGTTAGCCTAATATTTATATATACCGCTCTCGAAATTGAAATAGCTCCAAAGCTGACTTAGAAACACGAGAGGGGAGCGAGGTGGCCAAAGGATTATGTGCATAGAAAGTCTCTAAATCGAACATCATCATATTTTGCTTTCAATTTTCTAGCTGTTTGTTACCAAAGGCAGCGAAGGGGGAGGGGAAGGGGGGATTGCAGCAGCAGGTGGCGCCATCTATCGACAACTAGCTGACAACTTTGCAGAGTGCAAGCAAATTGCAGAAATTCGAAAATTTTCATATTCATGGTTTTGCGTCTGGTGCAACGGCAAAGGAGAAATTCGCATACAAATTGTTTATTTCCACATGAAGCTCAAGGAAACCCGCAGAGAGCGGCGCAGGACGAGGCGAGGGGGCGATGGGGGGAGGTGGGTAAAAGGAGAGTTGGCGGTTGCAGCATCTGCATAAGCTGTGACGACTCAATTTACCCAAAAACCAGGCAGCCAAGTGTGGAGCCAGCGCCAAGTTGAGACAATATTTGCACACACGTTACACATACGCCATGTTGCACATGTTGCAGCTCTCTTTCCCCTCTCTCTCTCTCTCTCTCTCTATGTGTGTGTGTGGCGTCTATAAACGAACTTTTTGCATGTTATTGGATTACGGGGCAGAATCCACGGGGGGAGGGGATGGGGAAGGTTGGCAGCATGAAATGAAACCACGTAACAAAATGATTGCATTTGCCAACAACACAAAACGCGAATAAATTTTGGGCGTTGACATCGCCCGTCGACTTGCCATCTCCCTTCCACACTCTCCCTCTCCCTCTCCCTCCCTCTCTCTCTTTGTCTGTGTGTGATTGCTTGCTGTGTGTATTTGCTCAATGATGACTCATTTGCTGCAACAGCGCGTAACGCTTTAATGAGTTTTTGGGCAGCCTTTAGCCGCCCCTTCTGCCCCCCATCTTGCCACACTTGCCACACTTGCCTTTCTGGCCTCCAGGATAAATGAAATTCATATTGATTTAAGACACATTTGCTGCTCTCGCTTGCCACATGCCGCGTGCCATATTGAGAGTCGTATTGACACTTTAATGCGCCTCATTTACATTAATGGCAAACACACACAATTACACCCACGCACACACACACACACGCACACACTCACGCATTCAACTGCTTTATATTCCGTATGGCGTATCTATGGCCCTGGCTCTGTGGCTTTCATTGTTGCTGTTGTTGTTGTCAGCGTCATTATTCGCGCCATTATTCCTTCTTGGGAAAGTTATCTCTCAGCGTGACTTAAAAGTTAAGCGTATTCATTATGTCCTTTGTGGCCGCTTTGCCACGTACAAACATCCTTTGCTGCTGCTGCTTCGCCTGTTGCCTCGCCTTTTGTTTTTATTTACTTTCGCAATTTGTTTCGAGTCGAGTCGCGAGTGGAAACAGCGCGACAAACAATAAAAATCCATTTGGCCTGCCTACGGCGAGGCGAGGCGTGGCAAAGCCGCCTCTCACCTCGTATATCCTTCTTTATCCCGTATTCTGTATGCTTTATCCTTTATCCTTTATTTTTAACGTCTGGCAACGCCTCGTCCTCATTCTCGTCCTCATTCTCGTTGTCGCTGTCTCTTTGCACTTAATGCTGATTAAGTTGCTGTCAACGCGTTGCTTAATGCTGATTGCTTGAGCTCCATGCTACTAGCCGAGGCATTCAGTTTGACAAATTTAAGCAGCACTTGCCACACCTCAACGTTGTTGCAACTACTCGTCGAATCGAAGAAGCTCGAGTTTGAAGCTGCAACTTCAACTTCAATTTCGCCAACTGCAGCTTGTGTAGCTCGCTGTCATAAACAGCTCGACATTAGCTTGACAAACTTTCAACAACTGTCAATGCTGATTACCAGCAGCGACAGTGGCAGCTTCTCTACTGCCACAAGCTTTCGCCACACACACACACACACACATTACACACACACACGCACACACACTGTTGCCTTCAAGTGGCTGCCACTCGCATTAATAATGCCTGAAAGAGTTTGTTGCCTTTTGCCGGCGCACTAAAGTATGCACTCGAAAGCTGTAACTTATGACTGTCGCACACACACGCACGCATATTCTCTCGCACACACACACACACACACGCTTGCATAAAGTTGCCTAATGTGGTTGCTATCTTTACTGTTTTAGCAATTCATATGCCAGCTGTGCGCTTGTTTATGCTTGCAACTTTTTCCGTATGTAATCAAGCAATACCTCATAACGAGCTGCCAAATGGGGCATATAAGCGTCTACTGAATTTTTTAAAAGTGCTTTGAATAAATTAAATTTATTGAAGACAGAAAGCCACTTCTACATCTTACTATTAGGTTTTCATTGTTTAAGTTTCGCATAAAATAAATTCGATAAGACTTTGTCTTCGGAAAATGTTTTCACTATTTTATCTTGGCACAAAATAAAAAATTTTGCTTTAACCATATCTTAAAAAGTTAACTTATCGATTAGATAAATTGTAAATTAAATTAAAAAAAATAAAAAATAGAGCGAAAAAGAAAATAATAATTTTATTATTTTGATTTTTTATATTTAAAATTAATTATGGTATCAAATGAATTAAATATCTCAAATTTCATCTTTATTGCAGAGGAAAAAATAACAGCTTTCTTAACTAATTCCTTCAATTCATCTAAACTGCTCCAAAACTATTTAATCTACTGTTCTACTAAATCTTTTACTCATGTAATGCACTTGGGTTTCACAAAAATTTAAAACAACATAGATCAAAGGGTATCAGCTGCACATGTCTGCTCCAAATGGGTTTATATTGTAGTTGATCTGGCAAAAGTTAATTTTCCAGGCAAGTCTTTGACACGGTACCAAACAACTCCGCATACGAGTCGTAAAAGTTGAACCTTTCGTAGGTTGTTGTGCTGTTGTGCCTTTGACTTAGGACTAGGAGTATGACGACGACAGCAGTTGCCGAATATTACGAGAAAGTTGTGTAATTTGCGTTTGTTTAACCTGAGTTTTGGGCTTGGGCTGACATGTGTAGATGGGCGGCAGGAAGCGGGACTAAATGAAATTGCTGCTAATTAGTGGCCATTAAATGCTCTTGGACTGCAGTCAATCATTCTCTCGAGACTCAATTAAATTACAAATATTGTTGCCAACAACTAATTTCTTTTCGCTTTGCTTTGCTTGCAGCTTCAACATGTGCGCTTTAAATAGTAAACGTCAACAGTCGGTTAATTGCTGTAATTCTGCTAAAAGGTAAGCGAAACTTGTCATTTTTATGCCAGTCAACACACAACAAGCAAACATTGCGCATACGCCCCGTCGCAACGCAACGCAACGCAACGCAACCAGTTGCTGGCCAGGAGTGCTGCCTTGGCAGCTTCTCTCTTGGCCATGTTCATGCCCATGCCTTATATAATGGCTGCCATTGTTTCAGCTGTCATTGGAGCCGTTGTTGTTCCACTTTTCGTTCATAGACACTCAACTGAGTTAGTTCTTTCTCCCTGCAGCAGCTTAAAGCACATTTGTTGCTGCCCAATTGCTCGCGTTGTCTGCTCTTGCGGATACCCTGTAATTAGTGGTATGATTTTAACTGTTGATTATTGTTCCAGCATGAACATGAAGACTAACAAGATACATTCTCACGTACACTGCGCTGATCTTGTCCAATGCATCGATAAGAGAAGTGTGTAATTTACAGATCGTTAAAATAACACTCCAAGAGATGGTTCAAGTGTTATCACCTAAAAGATGATCTAAGAAGTGGAGGTTTGTTAGAAGGTAACAACCAACTGTTAGCTATATCATTTATGCATAATTATAGATCTTAGATTCTATGAAATAAACGTCAGTTAGAAATTCCGAATTCAGTTGAGTCGTTGTGCTGACTCTTTAACTTTTAATTATTACTATTATAAGATAGTTTAACTCTTGTTAAATTCCAATTGTAATTTAACAACGAATTTAAAATACAATAAAATAATAATACAATTGTAGGGTATTGCGTAGTTGCTTATGCTCTGACTCGTTTGCTGGGCTTGTTTGCTGGGCGTCATTAGCTAAGCTGATTGCGATTGCCATTGCCAGCAAATGGCATTGCATGTGCAGAGAATGCTTTCGATTAATTGACAGCTCAACACGCTCGCCCGCCTCGACTTGGCTTGCTTCCGTCTAGATGCCACACTAACTATACTATATAGTATATATAACTATATACATGCTTGGCTTTGCAGTCGATTTATTTAAATCACTTTCGAGTTTGGAGCTAAATGCGGCACTTAAAGCCACAATATTTCATAGTGTTTGGTGCATAAATTCGCCATAAAAGTGTTGAATGGCATTAAGCAGACGAACTGGATTAACATAAAGGCGAGTAGACGAAACTACATGCGTATAAATCGTGATGCTGGTGCCCGTAAATAAATTCAATGGGATTTGCGCTTCACTGAGCAACCCAAAGATGTTCTAGCAAGTATCTTGTGGATACAGTCACTTAGAGAGTGCTTTTGTCAGGGCAACGCATGATGAGTGGCACGCACTTTGTGCCACAAGTGGCAGCGAAGGGAGGCGAGACGAAGTGACTGCATATATTTCCGTCAGCCATTGTTTTCCTGATTAAGCGTTGGCATATGTTCTGAGTGCCTTTGCTGTCACGAAACTTAATTGCTGACAATGCCACACAGCAGCAACAGTATCTGCCACAAAGCGTGGCAACTCCCCCGGCCTGCTGTGCTGTGCTGTGATGTGCTGTGCTGCTGCTGCTGGCAACATTTATCATTTGAGATTTAACAAAGCGCACGGCTGCATTTCCATTAACTTGAGGGCTCAGGCAAAAGTTAAACAGATACAAAAAGACACAGTTTCGCTTGCAACTGCAAGATACAAAGATAAAAAAAGATACAGCTGCAAGTGCAGAGACATAGAAATAGAAATAGATGCGAATACAAAGCACTCATAGTTGACCTCATTTATTCATTTCATTTACTTTTACGCAGTTTACTGGTCAGCAGAGGCAGGACAGAGAGCAATGCAGAGAGCTTGCTTACCTCGAGGCTTTTGATTTTCCATAGCACACTTTTTAGCGCTGGGTCTCTGAGCGACATTTTCTCGGTCCCAGTTGCGCTTTAGTTCGCCAGCCAGCCAGCCAGCCATGTTGCATGCAACGAATGCAATTGCCGGCAATTGAAGAGTTGCAAGTCTTTTAATTATGTTCTCATTGTGGCGCATTAATTGCAACCGCTTATTGATTTTGTGTCACGGCGTTAAAACTTTTGGTATTTTACTCTCACGCTCTCTCGCTCTCGCACTATTTAAGTCTCTTTCTCTCTCGCAGCTGGTTTGCCACTTTTCTCACGTAACGCGGCACGCAATTAAATGAAAATGTCAGCCAGCTGACAGTGGCAAATAAATTCAACGATACGCGCCAATTGCCACAAGCCACTAATGAAGTGTTTTGTCGAAGTACCAACTTTATTTTAAAGCTATTTTCAAACCTCCCTCTCTCTCTCTTTCCGTCTTTCTCTTTCTCTCTCTCAGCTGAGACATTTCGTAAGTGCTGCCATCCTGATTTGCATTTAAATTTACACACACATAGACTCGCTTCTATGCGCATCTGTGTCGATGTTCTCTTATAATATATGACTGCTTTGGGGCAACAACTTGATGCTGCTGCTGCTGCTGCTGCTGTTGCGTCTTGTCTGTTTTTCTCGGCACTTAAAGCCTTTACCATGGCCATAAATTTTCCATTCTGCTTCGAAATTATAAAATATATACTTTTATAGATACACTCCACATAAATATCTACTTATTTTTTTGCTGCTCGTTTTAATCCCTGATATGTTAAAAAGTGTAATCAAGACGATGCACTATACTCGCTTGCTAAGCTGATAGTAAAATTTATTGCACACTATTTAGGTCGCATAACTCTCTTGAAAGCAGCAGCCTTGAGCCTTAAAGCCAGCTCAAAGTTTAACTACACGGAAAATTGTTATTTAATTGTTAGCTGGCAAGTTTTATTTGCTCTTAAAGTCAGACTCAGGCAGACATTATTGCATTGCATGTACTTGTCTTGTCTTGCCTTATGACTCACTGACAGATTTCAGGTGCTTCCAGATTTTTAGTTTATTTGCGGATTTTTAAATTGCATTTTCTTGTTGCCTAAAATGCTTGGAAAGCAATAATATTTGCTCACCCTGCTTTGCTGTTTGTCGGCTCTCTTTGACAACTTCATCGATTATAAGCATGCATAAAGATAAAATTCGAAATTGTAGTTATACAATATTTTTCTTTCAAAGAAAAGATTATAATTATAATCGAATTTTGCATTTTGATAATTATTATATAATAACTTCATAAGTATTTTAATTTAAACAATTTTATACGAATTAGATTTTTTTTTTTTTACATTGTTTTTTGCTGCGTATAATTTTGTCGATTATTTTATTGACTATTATTTTGATTATACTGTAAAGCTCCAAAACATTTACCTGATGTTCGATGATGGATAAATATTATATGTATTCAAGGCTTTGAGAAAAGATCTGTGGTTATAATTGGAACCGATCAAGTATTTTTTGAGTTGATTCCGCTCTGGCAGCATCCACATGCTTTCAAAGTGAGCATTTGCCAACGTTTGCTCAGATAGTAATGGGAAAGCCATATGAAGCTGACATGTCTTTGATGTGGATTCGCAATCGTGAAATTAAAATGGATTCCCAGCTTGCTGTTTAATAGCTTTCGGCTCTCGGTTGTTGGCTCTGTGTTTTGCAATATTGCTGCTGCATCGTTAGTGCGAATGCGACCAAGGAGAAAGGATATGAGTTTGAGGACGAGTTGAGGACGAGGACGAGTTGAGATCCTGTTACAAGTTTGCGTTTTTTGTCACGCCTCTGGCGCATTTTTAATTTGTACAGCATGTTGCAAGTCAACTGGGTTTGTGTTGTACGTTGCACACAGCAGTGTACCATATAATCGTATTGGTTGAATACTTTCGACTGGATTCTTCTATGCGCATTCTATGCAAACAAGCAGCTCGACAGAATCGTTGCCGTTTAAACTCGATTGCATTGCAGCGTGTGTGGCACGGCGTAGGAGGCAGCAACAAGGATGGCAGCATAAAGGAAAAATGGACGCAAATAGCTCGAGACGTGGTGGCTTTTACTTTGCAGCGCTTTTCTTGTTGCATGTCCAACAAAAGTAGAGTAAAGTTCTCCTTAACTTCGACTCATGCCATTGCATTGTTGTTTGCTCATGTTCAGCTCATGTTTCCCTCCGCCTCTTCCGGCCACCTCGCCTTCAACATCATCTTCGCATTGTGTGTTGTGTGCTGCGTGCTGTTGCCGTTGCTGTGGCTGCTGTTTCCGCTGCCTTGGCCCCGTTTCCTGTTGCCTTAATCAATTGTATTTATTTATTCAGCCTGTGCGTATACGTAATAATCCAGATTTAATGCCGAATTAATTGTTATTTGAGCTCCTCTGTTGGCTCTGTCATTTCAGCCAAAGCTCAAAACAAGCTGCTGCCGTCTGCGTCTGTGGCGTTCAAGTGTTTACCAGGTCCCCAAGCACCACACACCTTGCGGCATTTAATAGACTGTGGCAGCGAGCACTCACTAAAAATGCTCTGTGGAGTTGCCACACGTTACGTATACGCAATGTTGGCGCTCAGCTATTAAGTAGACGCCACAGCTGCGAATGCGCTTTTAATGCAGTTAAATGTCTGTCTGCAGTTCGCAATCTTCCTCATCATGCCCTTCATTATTTAGAAAGTATTTATCCTTATTGTGTCTAGACCGGAATCGCATTTCCTGCAGCACGCAAACATTTTATTGCACAACATGTTTGTGTCATGTTCTCTCTGCTGAACACGCGAAGCCATAATGTTGCCGCAATTTATGGTAATTAAGTTTTATATGAGTCACGCCCCGAAAAAGTATGCTACAAATAAATATTTGACACCTTGTTGAGCTCCGCATTATTTATGATTATTATGATCATTAATATGGGGCTTCGTCTCCGCTTTGTTCCCGTTGCTAGTTGAACACGCCTTTGTTTAATTGAAATTAGCTTAAAGGGCGCAACGATTCAAAGCTAATTAAAAACAACAGCAAAGTCATCAAAGCAATTTGGCCGAGTGACAATAATGCGCTCAGTGCCCGCCCAGCATGTTGATCAATTTTCATTAGAGTTCCATCTCCCCCTCCCTCGTGTCCACTCCCCCGCTCTGGTTGCAGCAAATTTCATAAAATCCCAACTCCTGCCGAGAGCGGCTTTTGAGCTCAGATTACATAAAACAATGTTGAGAGCAGAGCACGGAAAAAAAATGGCTAGAAAAAGTTGTGTGCGCTCATTAGCTGCGCTAAGCGACAAAGCCAGCTGTCAGCCACGCCCACTTAGCGGGCTGTATTAAATTTATATCAAGCTTAACTTTGACTTTGCCTCCGCCTGCTGCCCCTGCCTCAAATCTGTTTTGTTTGGTTTCCTTTCGCTCCGTTTCGTTTCGTTTCCCTTTGCATCATTTCTTTTAACTTTTTTGTGTGTTGTGCTGCTGAAATGTTATCAGTTGCTTGCCTCAAACAACGACAACAAAAAGTTGCCAACAGCAGCGGGCGGTGTCGCAGTGGGAGTGGCCAAATGGGGGCGGTATAATATTTCAGGTAGCGTTAAGATGGCGCTACTTAAAAAAGTTTAGCGCCGCCAGGCGCTTGTCCCGTAAAATTCGCATGTTTATGTCAGAGCGGCGCTGAAGCAACCCTTTCGTATTTCAAATAACCAAAGCAACAAACCAGCCGAAAAGACACACACACACACACACACACAACACACACCCACACACCACACTGAGAGACAGCCTTGTTGCTGGTGTGTGTTACATGTGGCAAATTTTGGCTGGCTTCCTGAATTTGACAGCCCATTTCAGCTGTTGGTATTGCGGGGAGTCTCTCTGTACATATGTATGTGTGTGTGTGCGAGTGTGTGTTTGTGTGTGTGTGTGTGCCACACACGCTGATAGGTTTTAGTAGGCTGCCAAGTGACGCCATTTTCGGTGGGGGCGGCTGAAGCCATATTTCAACTGCGGCGCATAACTTGAATTACAAACTGTCTTGCGGCAGCTTGTCATTGCCTGCCACACCTGCCACACTTGCCTCCCTCCCCCCTCCCAATCTAATGGCGAAATTTGCAACTTGTAATTGCAGAGGAAGAGGAAGGGGCAGAGGAAGACTTCTCGCTGCGCCACCCATTGTTAATTATCGCGTCTTAAGTTTCCACTCATTAATTATGCAGACTTCGCCTTCCGATTGTAAGTTATCAGGAACACTAGACAACTACTTTTCTACTCTGCCACTTTCCACTTTCTATAGTACTTGTGGCATAAAACATTAATTAGTTGCGCAACTGTTGCGGCCAAATTCACTCCAAATACTGCGAATTGTTTTTTGGCAAGCATTAGAAAGAGAATTTCAATTTGCACATGTTCACACCTGGACGCATCAGACTCATGTCTGCTGATTGCTTTGGCAGCTCAAAGTTTGTAGAGTATGCACAACGGGGTAGCTCAGCAGAGTCATAAAAGCGGGCAGCTCAACATTGCAACATTGTTAAAGAGGCGAGTTTAGGGTCTTTTAATTTATTTAAAGCGCAGTTGCAGCTTGGCTATGTTTTTAATTGTTGCCGTCAGCGTGTGAAAATTTAATAATTTCATGTTGTTGACTTTGGCGTCGCCTCGACTTGGGTTTGCGTTGGGCTGTGCTGGTTTCTGCTTTGTTTTGCTGTGCGTTACAGCGTTCAGCTCGGCGTAGCATGAAAAGAGCTTGCATTTAGTTGGGCACATGCTTGTTGACTCCCAATCGCAGTTGCATGCCACACACACAACGGCGGCGGCGGCGGCAGCGGCAACAACAGTTGTTGTTGTCTGGCAGCCGTCTCGACTTTTGCATTTTTCATAGCGGCGCGTTGAAGCAGCAATTTTAATTAAACATGTTAACACTGCAATTAAAAGAGTACTCACCCTCCTCTCCCCTCTTCCCCCTGTGTGTGTGTGTGTGTGAGTGTGGGAAAAGCGAACGCGAATTGTAACTGAACACGTTGAGTTTGAATTCGCATGTGAAATTAGTTGGTTGGCCCAAATGTCCTTTTAACCCCCCGCTTTGGCTTCGGTTTCGCCGTCGTTCGATTTCTGCTAATTAGCTGCTAAACGAAGCTACACTGAATCGAATTTCATTAAATTTTCAATAATGCAATGACACGGCGTGTGGCATGCAACTTTGCCCCCGTCACACGAGACGCGGCATTTCTGGCATTTCGTTGGCTGCCACGCTCGTTATCTGATTAAGCCGTATTTCATTTTTCGGACAATGTCTGCAATGCCAAACGGGGTGCACACAAAATAGAAACAGTCCAAACAGCCAAACAGCAAAAGAGCAAAACAACAAACAGGCAAAAAAAAGTGGTGAAGTCGTTTGTTGGCAAAGTGATGTGATGAATGAAAAGTTTTGTGTTTCACATGCACAACAAAAATTAAATTAAAAGCTGTCTGTCCGCCCTGTCCGCCTGTCTACGCTGTCTGTTTGCTGCCTGTTGTCTGTGTTATGCGCAGCGCAGAGCTGTCGACATAAATTTGCGAGAGCAAACAGCAGAACAGGACGCGTTTTTTAATACTCTATAAACATGAAATGAACCACAAGGGTCGCTGAATAGAGATATTAAAGCAGAGCTAAAAGTCAAACAAAGTTATGAATTCTGGGGGAATTGTGTTTGCAGACCAGCCTCGTTTAAAGCCATGTGTGAGTGTCGAAAAGAGTCAACAAAAAGGTAGATTTGGTTAAGTAAAAGTATGTTGAATAAAATAAAAGTCTGTAATAAAAGCCCAATTATTGCAGACATAAAAAGTCAGACAGTCGAACATTAAATGGTTGATTATGATGTGCTCATCAGCGTATAATTTTGTATTTAGCAACGCGTAGTGTCTGCGAGTCGAGCACACTTTGCTACCATAATTATCGGTGACCTAAAATCGCCTTTAAAGCGAGCTGCAGGCAGAACTCTATTAAATTTATCAGCATAAAAGACTGTGCGAAGTGTCTGCAAGTCGGGTTGGCTGTAGCTACAGATTTAATACGAAAGGAAAATGTAATTATAGCTAACGTAAACTAAGACATAATTGAATTAACAGAGTCGAACAGCGCAGAGCAGCATAGCAGATGAAATAATAACGTTTTGGCCAAGTTTATAAAGTTATGTGTTTGTCGATCACAATTTAGCTGCAAGTCAGGGAATTTTATCTTATTTGATTTTCTACATTTTACTGAAGCCTACTATAAACTAATACGACAGGAAAGAATACTATTTGTATTTATTACAATATAAACTATAGAAGAGTAAGCAAATTAGAATAGAATAATTTTAATAATTAATTATTCAAATATAAATATGTACACTTACTATTACAACTTGTTATTCAATTGTGAATTAAAATATGAACTAGAATATATACAATTGCTTCTACGGATGCTTTAGCTATTGCGAAATAAATATAAAAATAAAGCTATCAACTATGAGATGTAATCTTTAAATTCTGAACTTTTTACTTCAATTTGTATATAATAATAATAAAATTGAAATTAGATTTTAATATTGATAGAAATATTTCTGCGAGGTATCTGCGAGTCTATCAATTACTTGAATGCAGTTCGGTCTGGTTTAATTAAGCCAAAATGACAGGAAAGCGACTGTTGTCAGCTGTGACAGATTTGGTGCAGGGCGGACAGCGGGGCGTATGCGTGATATGTGACGCGATGTTTTGGTAAAAAGTGTTGCCTACTTTTCAGCGCCAATTTAATACGTACACGATAAACAAGCCTGGCTTGCAGCAGTATGTGTGCGTGTGCTTTGTGTGTAAATGTAAATGTAAATCAATTGCTAACTTGTGTTCACGTTAACTCTATTTCGCAGGCAATGCAGCGCACGAATGATAATTGAATAGAGGCATTAATTGCGCTGTGGTTTGTTTGCCATCGCACACAGAGCGAAAGGGACAAAGCAACAAGCAGAGACAGAGAGAGAGAGACAGATATACACACATACAGAGAGAACGGAAGGAGATTTAGTGCGTAACACAAGAAGCATAATCAAGTGCATTTGCAATGCAAACAAAGTCCAGTCTGCGGTGGCGGCAGCCGTCGATGCTGCTGCTGTTGCCGCTGCTGCTGCTGCAGCTGGCAATCCAGATTGGACAGATCTCGGGCTACCTGATTATTGTGCACGAACAAACACCGCCGGGCGCCGTCATCTTTAATGCTTCCGTTTACAAGTTGGGCTCGGAGCGTCATTACAAAATCAATGCGCACAAGTCGGCGAACTTTGTGCATCATCTAGTCGCGGTCAGCCACAAGGATGGCCAGATCCAGCTGAAGAAGTCGCTCAAGTGCGACGGCATCTACTACCCGAATCTCTTTACTTTCTACGTGGACTCCACATCGAATCGCCTGCGCTCGATCGATTACTACAGTCTGCCGGTTCGCATCTTCATCTCGGGCCACAGTTGCAACGAGGACAGACGCATCGAGCAGGAGCTGCACCATCTGCACCACTTCGAGGAGGAGGACAACACCGGCTACTCGAAGCGTCGTCGCCGCCGTCGTCGCGATCTGCGGCAACAATTCCTGCAGCTCGACGGCAACCAGCTGGAGCAGGCGTTCAGCGAGAACAGCACCGACTTTCGGGCAGGAGATCTGATCTTCGGCAACAGCTTCGACAACGAGATGCGACATCGCATCCTCAGTCGCAAGCGTCGCGGCGTCTCCTCGGATCCGTTGCAGCTGCAGCCGGCGTTGCACCGACGCATCACCGACGCCAAGCAATGGATATCCGAGACCTACGCCTCGTATGCGATCCACACCACGGACAAATGGAACCAGATCTGTCTGCGCAAATCGCAGTTCATCAACAACCTGAACGCCTTCCTGCCCAGGTCCGTCTGCCAGTACTGCAAGGTGAACTTCCTGGACGTCAACGACGAACGCTTTGCCATCGAGCACCTGAACCGAGATCTGGTTGCGAGTCGCGATGTCTGCATCCACGAGTCCATGTGGAAGGTCAGCATCACTTTCAACATTCGCTGCAACCGCAACGACATCGTGGACTCGGATCACCGCCTGAAGATCGTCTACCATCACCAGGAGTTCAACGACACGGACATTGCGAAGCGCGTCAGACGCGAGCTGCGCAACCAGTCGCCCTACTTCGAGCAGGCCTTGTACGTCGCCTCGGTGCTCGAGGAGCAGCCGGCGGGCGCAGCTGTGACCACGGTGCGAGCTCGCGATCCCGAGGATTCACCTGTGGTGTACTCGATGGTCTCGCTGCTGGACTCGCGCTCGCAGTCGCTGTTCAAGGTGGATTCGCGCACCGGCATCGTCACCACCTCGGCCAGTCTGGATCGCGAGCTGATGGACGTGCATTACTTCCGTGTGGTGGCCACCGACGACAGCTTCCCGCCTCGCAGCGGCACCACGACGCTGCAGGTGAACGTGCTGGACTGCAACGATCACAGTCCGACTTTTGAAGCGGAACAGTTCGAGGCGAGCATTCGCGAGGGCGCCACGGTGGGCTCCACGGTGATCACGCTGCGCGCCACCGACCAGGACATCGGCAAGAACTCGGACATCGAGTACGGCATCGAAGGGGTGACAGGTGAGTTTCGAGTTCAGTCTTTCTTTAGGCTTTTATCTATATCTTTCTTGATCTCTCCCTCTTAGATGGCGTGGGCAACGCGCAGGATCAAGACATGCCAGTATTTCGCATTGATTCTCGTTCCGGCGTAATCTCGACGAGAAGCAGCCTGGATCGGGAGACCTCCGACAGCTATCGTCTCTTGGTCACCGCCTCGGACATGGCTGCGGCTCAAAGCGAGCGGAAGACAGCCACGGCCAGCGTGCTGATCAAGATCCTCGACGACAACGATAACTATCCTCAGTTCAGCGAACGCACCTACACGGTCCAGGTGCCCGAGGATCAGTGGGGCGACGACAACAATGTGGCGCACATTCGCGCCACGGACGCGGATCAGGGCAACAATGCGGCCATTCGCTACGCCATCATTGGCGGCAACACGCAGTCGCAGTTCTCCATCGACTCCATGAGCGGCGACGTCAGTCTGGTCAAGCCCTTGGACTACGAGAGCGTGCGGAGCTATCGCTTGGTTATTCGTGCCCAGGATGGCGGCAGCCCCTCGAGAAGCAACACCACGCAGCTGCTGGTGAACGTGATCGACGCCAACGACAATGCACCTCGCTTCTACACCTCGCAGTTCCAGGAGAGCGTGCTCGAGAACGTTCCTGTGGGATACAACATCATCCGGGTGCAAGCGTACGACTCGGATGAGGGCGCCAATGCGGAGATCAGCTACAGCATCTCGGAGCGCGACGACAACTTCCCCTTGGCCGTGGATGCACGCACCGGCTGGGTGCAGACCATCAAGCAGCTGGACCGCGAGGAGCAGAGTCGCTTCGCCTTCCAGGTGGTGGCCAAGGACGGCGGCGTGCCGCCCAAGTCAGCCAGCTCGTCAGTTGTGATCACAGTGCAGGACGTGAACGACAACGATCCCAGCTTCAACCCCAAGTACTACGAGGCTAACGTGGGCGAGGATCAGCCCCCGGGCACACCTGTAACCACAGTCACCGCCACAGACCCCGACGAGGACTCACGTCTGCACTACGAGATCAGCACAGGGAATACGCGCGGACGCTTCGCCATCACCTCGCAGAACGGCAGAGGATTGATCACCATCGCTCAGCCTCTAGACTATAAGCAGGAGAAGCGTTTCCTGCTCACAGTCACAGCCACAGACTCCGGCGGACGCTCCGACACCGCCACGGTGCACATCAACATCACGGACGCCAACAACTTTGCGCCCATCTTCGAGAATGCTCCCTACAGCGCCTCGGTGTTCGAAGATGCGCCCGTGGGCACCACGGTGCTCGTTGTGTCAGCCACCGACAGCGACGTGGGCATCAACGCACAGATCACCTACTCGCTGAACGAGGAGAGCATCAACGGACTGAGCAGCCCGGATCCGTTCACGATCAATCCGCAGACGGGGGCGATCATCACGAGTGCAGCGCTGGACAGGGAGACCACAAGTGGTTACCTGCTGACCGTGACTGCCAAGGATGGCGGCAATCCCTCGCTCAGCGACACCACCGACGTCGAGATCAGCGTCACCGATGTGAACGACAATGCACCGGCGTTTAAGAATCCTTTGTATCAGTCCTCCATACTGGAGGATGCCTTGGTAGGCACTTCGGTCATTCAAGTCTCGGCCAGCGATCCGGATATCGGACTAAACGGACGCATCAAGTATCTGCTCAGCGATCGCGATGTAGAGGAAGGTTCCTTTGTGATTGATCCCACCTCGGGCACCATTCGCACCAACAAGGGTTTGGATCGCGAGAGCGTGGCCGTCTATCATCTAACCGCCATTGCCGTGGACAAGGGTTCTCCTCCGCTCTCAAGTACCGTGGAGGTTCAGATACGCCTGGAGGATGTCAACGACTCGCCGCCCACATTCGCCTCTGACAAGATCACGCTCTACGTGCCAGAGAATTCGCCGGTCGGTTCTGTGGTGGGCGAGATACACGCCCACGATCCAGATGAGGGCGTCAATGCCGTGGTGCATTACTCCATCATAGGCGGGGATGATTCCAACTCCTTCTCGCTGGTCACTCGCCCCGGCTCGGAGCGTGCTCAGCTGCTGACCATGACGGAGCTGGACTACGAATCCTCCCGCAAGCGCTTCGAGCTCGTGGTGCGTGCCGCGAGTCCGCCGCTAAGGAATGATGCCCACATCGAAATCCTTGTGACCGATGTCAATGACAATGCACCCGAGTTGCGAGACTTTCAGGTGATCTTCAACAACTTCCGAGATCACTTTCCCAGCGGCGAGATCGGACGGATTCCCGCCTTCGATGCAGATGTCAGCGACAAGCTCAACTATCGCATATTGTCCGGGAACAATGCGAATCTGCTGCGGCTCAACAGCAGCTCGGGAGGTTTGATACTCAGTCCGCAGCTGAACACGAATGTGCCCAAGTTCGCCACCATGGAGGTGTCTGTGTCCGATGGCATCAACGAGGCCAAGGCCATCATGCAGCTCTCGGTGCGCCTCATCACCGAGGACATGTTGTTCAACTCGGTCACGGTGCGATTGAATGAGATGACCGAGGAGGCGTTTCTCTCGCCGCTGCTCAACTTCTTCCTGGACGGCTTGGCTGCCATTATTCCCTGTCCCAAGGAGAACATCTTCATCTTCAGCATACAGGACGACACCGACGTCACCTCGCGCATACTCAACGTGAGCTTCTCCGCCAAGCGACCAGATATTTCTCATGAGGAATACTACACGCCACAGTTTCTGCAGGAGCGCGTCTATCTGAATCGAGCGATCCTCGCCAGATTGGCCACAGTTGAGGTGCTGCCCTTCGATGACAATCTGTGCGTGCGCGAGCCTTGCCTCAACTTCGAGGAGTGCCTGACCGTGCTGAAGTTCGGCAACGCCTCGGAGTTCATACACAGCGACTCGGTGCTCTTCAGGCCCATCTATCCGGTTAACACCTTTGCCTGCTCCTGTCCGGAAGGTTTTACGGGCAGCAAGGAGCATTATCTGTGCGACACCGAGGTGGATTTGTGCTACTCGGATCCCTGCCAGAACGGCGGCAGCTGCGTGCGACGCGAGGCCGGCTACACCTGCGTCTGTCCCGAATCCCACACGGGCGTCAACTGCGAGACGAGCATCAGCAAGCTGCGTCCCTGCACGTCCGATGCCTGCGAGAGCGGCTTATCCTGCATGCAGAACTATCTGAGCTCCCAGCCGCCGCCCTTCACTTCGACCTGTGAGTTGAGGTCGCGCTCCTTCTCCCGCAACTCCTTCCTGACCTTCGAGAGCCTCAAGCAGCGGCATCGCTTCAACTTGAAACTGCGCTTTGCCACCGTGCAGGACAACGGATTGTTGCTGTACAATGGACGCTACAACGAGTTGCATGATTACATTGCGCTGGAGCTGCTGGATGGCCACATCGGCTTTTCCTACTCCCTGGGCGACCACAGCGAGCGTCTGTCGCTGGTGCAGCCCAGCAAGGTCTCAGACGGCAAGTGGCACGAGGTGGAGATCATCTACTTTAATCGCACGGTGACCCTGGTGCTGGACAAGTGCGACACGGCCATTGCTCTGTCCGGGCAGCTGGGAGCCCCGTGGAACTGCGCCAACCAGACCACGCTGAAGCTGGACAAGCGCTGTGCGCTGCTCACCGAGACCTGTCATCGCTTCCTCGACCTCACAGGCCCGCTGCAGTTGGGCGGCTTGCCGCGCATTCCCACCCACTTTCCGGTGGCGAACCGCGACTTCGTGGGCTGCATTTCGGATCTGCGCATCGACGAGCGCTACGTGGACCTCAATTCGCATGTGGCGGACAACGGCACCATTTCGGGTTGTCCGCAGAAGTCGCCGCTCTGCTCCTCGGAGCCGTGCTTCAACGGCGGCAGCTGCCACGAGGGCTGGAGCACCTACAGCTGCGAGTGCCCCGAGGGCTATGCGGGCAATAACTGCCAGGACAATATTCCCGCTCCCTGGCGCTTCTCGGGTGATGGGAGTCTGAGCTTCAATCCGCTGCTGCGTCCTATACAGCTGCCCTGGCTGACGTCGTTCTCGCTGCGCACGCGCCAAGAAGACGCCTTCATCATGCAGATACAGATCGGTCAGAATAGTTCCACAGTTATATGTCTAAAGCACGGCATCCTCTACTACATCTATGACAACGAACCCATGTATCTGGCGGGCGCCTATCTCTCCGACGGCGACTGGCATCGCGTGGAGATCAAGTGGCAGCAGGGCTCCGAAATACACTTCTCCGTGGACTACGGCCAGCGCACTGGCTCCGTGCCCATGTCCCAGAAGGTGCAGGGCCTCTACGTGGGCAAGATCGTGATGGGCAGCGTCGACGGCACCATCGGCACCGTGCAGGACGCGGTGCCCTTCGAGGGCTGTCTGCAGGACGTGCGCATCGGCGCCAGCCAGGCGGTCCTGTCGCGTCCCACGATCCGCGAGAACGTCGAGGACGGCTGCGAGTCGCGCTCTCAGTGTCCCGGAAGCTGTCCCGGCCACTCGAGTTGTGTCAGCAGCTGGGACCAGGCGAGATGCGAGTGCACCGCTGGCTTCGTGGGCGCGGACTGCGCGCCTATCTGCACAGTGCAGCCTTGTGCCGCGGGCGTCTGTCGGGCGAACGTGAGTCTGGAGCGAGGCTACAGCTGCGAGTGCAACAGCAGCTATCAGCACGGAGAGTATTGCGAGCGCACGCTGCAGCAGCCATGTCCGGGAGGCTGGTGGGGCGAGCGGGTCTGCGGTCCGTGCAAGTGCAACATCAAGCAGGGCTACCATCCGGACTGCAACAAGACGACGGGGCAGTGCTACTGCAAGACGAATCACTACCAGCCGCCCAATGAGACCGCGTGCTTGGCCTGCGACTGCTACTCGATCGGCAGCTTCAACAGCGCCTGCAACCAACTCACCGGACAATGCGAGTGCCGGGAGGGCGTCATCGGCAGACGCTGCGACTCCTGCTCGAATCCGTATGCGGAAGTGACGCTCAATGGCTGCGAAGTCGTCTACGACGCCTGTCCGCGCTCCTTTGCCGCCGGCATCTGGTGGCCGCGCACTCCGCTCGGCAGCGTCACCGTCGAGAGCTGTCCGCTGCCCGCTCGGGGCAAGGGACAACGCAGCTGCGACAGCCAGACGGGCAGCTGGAGCACGCCGGACATGTACAACTGCAGCTCGGAGCCGTTTGTGGAGCTGCGCAGGCAGCTGTCGCAGCTGGAGAAGCTCGAGCTGGAGTTGAACTCCTTCGTGGCCATCAAGATGGCCGAGCAGCTGCAGCACGCCTGCGAGGCGGTCGATCGCAGTGCGGTCGCCAAGCCAGCTGCCCCGAGGCACAACCGCAGGTACAAGATGGAGTCGTCGTTCCTGCTGAGTGCGGGAGGCGCCGTCTGGTCGCATGAGCTGGACATGGACTATCTGTCGGATGAGCTGAAGTTCTCGCACGATCGTCTCTACGGCGCGGATCTGCTGGTCACCGAGGGCATCCTGCAGGAGCTGATCAACTACGAGCTGATGCAGAGCGGCCTCAATCTGACGCACAGCCAGGACAAGTACTTCATCAAGAACCTGGTGGATGCGGCCAGCGTGATACTCGATCGCAAGTACGACGCCGAGTGGAAGCGAGCCACGGAGCTGATCCAACGCGGACCCGACGACCTCGTCGACGCCTTCAACAAGTACATGGTTGTCCTGGCGCGTTCCCAGCACGACACCTACACGAATCCCTTCGAGATTGTGCAGCGCAACATGGTGCTGGGGCTGGACATCGTGACCACCGAGTCGCTGTTCGGCTACGAGCCGGAGCAGCTCAGCGAGTACCACAAGGCCAAGTACCTGAAGCCCAACGCCTTCACCACCGAGAGCGTCATTCTGCCGGACACGAGCGGCTTCCTGCAGCACTCTGCGAAGCAGAAGCCCGTGATCAGCTTCCCCAAGTACAACAACTACATACTGGACAAGCACAAGTTCGATCAGTACTCCAAGGTGCTGGTGCCCCTCGAGATGCTCGGCATAACGCCGCCCGAGAGCGACGAAGTCACGCAGGGCAGTCGGGGCAACGATTATCGCGCCATTGTCGCCTACGCACAGTACAAGGATGTGGGGCAGTTGCTGCCAGACTTGTATGATGAGACGATCACCCGACGCTGGGGCGTCGATGTGGAGCTAGCCACGCCTATCTTATCGCTGCAGATCCTGGTGCCTTCGACGGAGCGGGAGCAGCAGCGCCTGGAGATTCCCTCGCGCAAAATATCCTCAGCGGGAGGCGGATACGCTTCCTCCTCGGCAACCTCCTCGATTTCCTCCTCCTCGGCTGAGTCCGCTCCTCCCTCGTCTGGCAGCTCGGAGCAACAGTTCGTGGAGGTCTTCGACGTGCCCAAAGCACCGACGAGCAGCAGCGAGCAGCAGATCGAGGACATTCGCATCACAGCACACGAGATTCCCCCGCCCGCCTCAGTCGAGCAGGAGGCGAGCAGCAACGAGGCCAGCGAACTGGGCGAACAGCCGCACATTCACCTCAATCCCGACGACATCGAGTTCCACGGCAACTCTGGCGAGGAGCTGAACTCGCCCGAGCAGCTGAATCCCAACTACGAAGGCACCGCGGACAGCAGCGAGCAGCCCAAGGGCGAGAACGAGGCCATCTACAGGGACAGACGGTTGGTGAAGCGGCAGGTGGAGGTGATTTATCCCTCGGAGCAGCTGCAGAAGCCACAGCACATGGTCTATCGCTCCCTCGGGTCGCCGCATCTCTCGCAACCGATCAAGCTGCAGATGTGGCTGGACATGGATGCCGCCCGCTTTGGACCGCGCTCCAATCCGCAGTGTGTGCGCTGGAACTCGTTCACCAATCAATGGACGCGCCTCGGGTGTCAAACCGAAATCCCCGACTTCGATGGCGACTTTTCAACGAGCTCGCAGCTGCCCATCTTGATCAACTGCAGCTGCACACACATCTCCAACTACGCGGTCATCGTGGACATCATCGATCCCGAGGATATTCCCGAGCCATCGTTGCTGGTGCAGATCACCTCGTACTCCGCCTTCATGGTCTCGCTGCCTCTGCTGCTGGGCGTGCTCCTCGCCCTGGCCTTGTTGCGTGGTCAGCAGACCAATTCGAACACGATTCACCAGAACATCGTGCTGTGCGTCTTCTGCGCCGAGCTGCTCTTCTTCGTGGGCATGCAGTCGAGACGGCATCTCCTCGAGAACGAGTTCCCCTGCAAGCTGATCGCCATCTGCCTGCACTACTTCTGGCTGGCCGCCTTCGCCTGGACCACCGTCGACTGCGTCCATCTCTACCGCATGCTCACCGAGATGCGCGACATCAACCACGGCCCCATGGGCTTCTACTTCGCCATGGGCTACGGCGCCCCCGCCGTCGTCGTCGGACTCTCTGTCGGCGTCCGGGCTCACGAATACGGCAACAGTTTGTTGTAAGTATCAGTAACATCATTTATCTTTCAATCACTTGTTGGCAATTTCCAGTATTAAGTCTATCAGTCTTTCCGCTCGTATTAACACTTTCAACATAAGCTACTCAATTTAGTGGCAAAATAAATAAGTTATGTTTTGCAATAAATCAAATCATAATAAGAAACTTATTCTACATTAATTCTTTGCATCATATTTAGATCACTTAATACAGTTAGACACAACACAAAATAAAATCAGTAATCACTTGTTGATTTTCACTTGCGAAGTAAAGAAAAGTAAACTTATTTACATCGAATGCAAATTACTCAATAATTTATAGTATAATGTACACAATATCCATCTCTTAAACGCAAATAATAGTCTCCAACAAGCAGAACAATTACAAAATTAAACATCTTTGTTATTTTTGAAATTATATTAGATTATTATTATCTAACAACTACTAAAATTTATTTTTCAATACTTCACACCCAGCTGTAGGGTATTATCTATTAATATACTTTATTCTAGTAATTATAACTAGAAGTGCCATATATAGCAAGTATATGTTAGTCGATCACACTCAACTAAAACTCTCCCATTTGCCGTTCCAGCTGTTGGCTGTCTGTCTACGAGCCTGTCGTGTGGTGGCTGGTGGGACCGATAGCGGGCATGTCGGTGGTGAACCTGCTGATCCTGTTCGTCTCTGTGAAGGCCGCCTTCACGCTGAAGGACCACGTGCTGGGCTTCGGCAACCTGCGCACGCTGCTCTGGCTGTCGGTGGTCTCGCTGCCGCTGATGGGCGTGATGTGGGTGCTGGCCGTGCTGGCTGCCTCGGAGCACTCGCAGCTGCTGAGTCTGCTGCTGTCTGGCGTGGTGCTGCTGCACGCGCTGTTCTGCCTCATCGGGTACTGCATCATCAACAAGCGGGTGCGCGAGAACCTGCAGCGGACGTGTCTGCGCTGCATGGGTCGCAAGGTGCCGCTGCTCGACTCCTCGATGGTGGTCAGCAATAGTTCGCACAACGTGAACGGCGCTGCCAGGCCGAACAACTTCCTCGCCGGCAACTACGACACCCAGCGACGCAACATCGGCATCAGCGCCTCCAGCACCACCTCGCGGAGCACGGCCAAGACCAGCTCGAGTCCGTACAGCGATGGCCAGCTGAGACAGACTTCGACCTCCACCTCGAACTACAATTCGGCCAGCGATGCGCCCAGCTTTCTGCGTGGCTTCGAGTCCTCGACGACGGGTCGCAGTCGCGGCGAGCGCGAGCGCGAGGAGAAGTCGCGACGGCAGCGCAAGGACTCCGACTCTGGCTCCGAGACAGACGGACGCTCGCTGGAGCTGGCCTCGAGTCACTCGAGCGACGACGACGAGTCGCGCACCGCACGCTCCTCGGGCACACATCGCAGCACGGCAGCGAGTGCAACGACGCCCGCCTATTTGCCCAACATCACGGAGCATGTGCAGGCGACGACGCCGCCGGAGCTGAACGTGGTGCAGAGCCCGCAGCTGTTCCCCAGCGTCAACAAGCCCGTGTATGCGCCAAGGTGGTCGAGTCAGCTGCCGGATGCGTATCTGCAGTCGCCGCCCAACATCGGACGCTGGTCGCAGGACACGGGCTCGGACAACGAGCATGTGCACGGCCAGAAGATGACGATCTCGCCGAATCCGCTGCCCAATCCCGATCTCACCGACACCAGCTACCTGCAGCAGCACCACAACAAGATCAACATGACGCCCTCGATCCTCGAGAACATTCGCGATGCTCGCGATGGCTACGAGGACAGCCTGTATGGCCGGCGCAACGATTACGGGTCTTATAAGCCGCCCAGCCACTACGGCAGCGAGAAGGACTATCCGGGCGGAGCGAGCGGCTCGCAGACCATCGGACATCTGCGCAGCTTCCATCCGGATGCCGCCTACCTCAGCGACAACATCTACGACAAGCAGCGCACGCTGGGCAGCGGCTACCTGGGTGCCAAGTCCGAGTCGCCCTACCTCTCCAAGGACCGCATCACGCCCGACATCTATGGCTCCCGGGACGGACACTATAGCCTCAAGCGACAGCCGCCGTACGCCACGGACTCGCTGCACTCGGTGCACTCGCTGCTCAAGAACGACTATCAGCAGCAGCAGCAGCAGCTGCAACAGCAGCAGCAGTTGCAACAGCAGCAGACAGATCGCCTCTCGGAGGGATCGGACAAGAACGGCTACCACTTCCCGTACACCGCCGAGGAGGATCATCTGCAGCAGCAGGCGCGCAAGCTGAGCGCCGGACACCTGATGCCGCTGCAGCAGCATCCTCATCAGCATCCGCATCAGCTTCAGCATCCGTTGGTGAACGACATGAACAACCCCGGACTGCTCGCCAGGCACACGCTCAACGGCCATGGCCTGGCCACGCCCAACGGGGGCGGCAGTTCCAGGC
The DNA here is from genome assembly GCA_963583835.1 of Drosophila immigrans. NCBI lineage: Eukaryota > Metazoa > Arthropoda > Insecta > Diptera > Drosophilidae > Drosophila > Drosophila immigrans. Next base: position 20,576,990 of record OY757141.1, read on the forward strand.
ACAGTTCGCGGGCCTCCTCGCCGCCCTCGAACATGGTGGCGCCCATGCAGCCCTTGGGTCCTCTGGCCAGCATCACGGACACCGAGTGAGTAGTAATCCTTATCCTCTTTTCGCCCTTTTACGATTCATTTGGTTTTCGGTTTTCGTTTCCTTTGGTTGCCTTGGTTCTCTTCCGTTATCTTTATCGCTGTGTGTGTGTAGAGTGTCCTTGTATGAAGTGAGCTGCTCCTCCTCCTACTCCTTTGTGGCTTCTGTTGGTCCACACTCGTAATTAGCCGGCAAATCGTATGCTGCTTTCGTACTCCCCGCGTACAATGCAATTTCAGTTCAAGTTCCTCATGAATTCAATTTAATTTGCTCTCTCGTATTCATGCCCATACACTCATACTCACACTCATACTCACACTCATAGTCACACTCATTCGCATTCTCATGGTCATACTCATATTTGGTTCGTTTCATTTCGTTTAATTTAAACGTTGAGATTTAATTTCGGTCTTTTCCTTTGATTCCATTTTAATCTCGTCTCCTTTGTTTCTAATTCTCTTTGCTTTATGGCATACTAACCACACACACACACACACACACACACATGCACACATACTCACACACATGACATCACATAAAACAAAATTGTCTAAAAAATTGTTCCTTGTTCTTTTATCCACGTCGCTTCCCCTTTTCGGCCCCACTCGCCCGATGCGATATCCAAACAACAATGAAAACTACAAACAATGCAAATGAATATGATACGAACACACACACACACACACATACACACGCATACACTCACTCATACACTCGCACATATGATTGAAACTTTCAGCTGGAACTGGGAACGTTTGAAGCAAATCTAATTTGACTATCTTTCACTTCTATTCTCCTCCCTCTCTCGCTCTCTGTAAACTGCTTTGCGCTTTGCTAACAACAACAACAACAACAACTGAATCAACAACAACTACACACACACACACACACACACATACACACTCATACACTCACAACACACACTCATGTGCACGCAATGCAAAAACAATGGCGGGGCCAATTGCGTTTTCTTAACCCAAATACCCGACTCAAAACAACAATGCAAATAACACTACCAACAACAACACCAAAACAACAACACCACAACAACAACACTAAAAACAACACGCTACAACAACAAATCAATTGAACAACAACAGCTCTGAGGTAAACCACAACGAAAAGCATTTTCCATATTTTTCAACTTTATCATCGTATCAGATTGCATCATCACAAGATTTTCGTTTCCTTTGATTGTTGCTCTTGCGTTTTTCCTCGTTTCCATTTTGAGTTCGTTTTTCCACTAGCTTAAGTGTAAATACAATTGAAATTCTTTAACTAAACAATCGCACATTACATTTTATTTACTTTCCACAACCACAACAAAAAGGGGAAATGATAAATGCATTTTCCGCTCAATTAAATGTAAATGAATTAATTGATTTCATTTGTTTAATTTATTTTCGCATAAACAAATGTAAATGGTTTGCATTCGTTTTTAACACACAATTCGATTCGATTTGTTTCACAAAATGTAAATAGTTCTCATTTTAATTAAAACATTTGTTTATTTGATTTGTTGATTTGTCGCTACAGCGAATGCAGTTTTCATGTTTTTCCATTTCCATTTTTGCCATTTGTTTGATTGTCTCACGCATTTTATCATTGTCATTGCAACGAGAAACAAGAACATTACACAACAACAACAACCACAAAAGAAATACAACAAACAAAACAAACAACTATGCAAACATTTTTCACAGTTCGACATTATTTGGCTGCATCGCAGGCAACAGAGGCAACATTATCCCTGGTCGCTTACAATATGGTATCAGGATATGTACATGAAACCAAATCAAATCCCCCCAAACCATAGAACTAGCACTTCAATCTATTCCTCCCCATAAATAATAGATTTACTTTGCACCAGATTCAAAATTCAGTTAAATATTCAACTCCACTTGAGCTAAATTAAACCAATGGCTAGAGTTATGTATTAACTAGGCGTATACGCAATAAACTCAACAATTTCGGCGCTGCCGATTGTGAATTTCACTTGCAGTAATATTTATTGGAAAAGTAAACAATTTTTCTATATTGCCATTATAATAGAGAAATATTTATTGTGCCTCTAAATTCACAACGATTCACGATGATTCCTATGATGATTTTCCATCATTCAATTTTCGTTTACAAATTGCAAATTAATAGAATTGATCATTCTGCTGACACAAATTAATTTTTGAAATTTAATTAAATTTCTAATTCACACCTCAAGTGTAAATACTCCGAGCTGCATTTCAATCAAACAATTGCTAAATAAATTCAAACTTAAAACAACTGCAAGAAAATTCAGGCACAAAACCAACTAAAATCACTCGCCAGATTTTCGATTTAATTTTGGCCCCTGGGCGCATCATTGAAATTTGATTTATGTTAACCAAAATACACGCAAAATATGCCTTAAGCATATTTTAATTTACTAGAAATCTGACATAATAGAGTTGTGTGGTTCGCATTCGAAAATAATTATTATGAAATTATCGAACATTTATCAGCAATTAATCTAATGCAGATTGAAGGCTGTCGATAAGCCCAAACACACACACAAACACACCTGAAACTCTATACTACTAAATAAACTCACTCACACACACACACTTTTGCACCCCGCACATCGTACTTTCTACATATTATTGTAAATATATATTTTGGCAATTTTTCACCAACCATCAAATGGCGCGTTTAACAAACATTAATTTCAACTAAAACAAAAATAAAATAGATTAAATAGCATTGAAATTAGTTTGATGCGATTCATTGGCATGCTTTTGATAACTGAATTGCACGAATGTAAATACAATATAATCTAGCTGTAAATCGCATGAATAAATTGTGATTAAGCCCGTAGTTAAATAATTGAAAGTAAATAATAAATATTGATGTGCAATTCTCAAATTTGAAAAACCAGGCGGAATATTGATGACGATGAGACCACAGTGTGACGACTGACTGCAAAGCGACAAGTGCAACATAAGTTGCAGCTGCAGCTGCAGCGGCAGCGGCAACAACAGCTACAACAGCAGCAGCAGCAGGCAGCAAATCAGTTTGCAACCATCAGACGCAAGCCACAATACAAAAGGCAGCCAAATGTTTAAATTTATTATTTAGTGCTTAACAGTTGCATTGAAATACTCACAAAGAGACACGCACACACACATCAGTGAGTGTTGTGGCATCATGTACATACTAAATGAGGAGAGAGGAGAAGGAATCTTGGACCGCAATACGAAGCAGTATACATCAGACACATAAAAGCATACGAACTAATAAGTCTTTATAAATAAACACACACACATAAATATACATACATATATATATATTTTTGAATAAGTATATTTAATTAACTTATACAGGCAACGCTCGGGGCTGTTGTCTGGCATTTAAACTAATTTAATTGAGAATGCTACATAACGAATTCTTGCATTTACTTAGCTCTACGTACGATCATTTGTATCATATGCTACTATAAGTATATCAATCTAAACTAACTTCAAATTGTATTCGTATTAAAAAAAAACTCAGACTGATTTTATGCATTTTTTCGATTAAATTACGAATCACCAATCACATATAACAATTAAGTAAGCTCAAGACACATACACTCACACACTCACACATCTATATAGATATTTAAGTATAGATTAAATATATATGCCCAGAGAATGGCGACGTTAAACAAATACACCCAAGAACAAAAACAAAAACAAAACATTAATATTTTCCTTTGCGAATTTGAAATCATTAAAATTGCTGCCCACATTGCGTATACGCAATTTGCGGAGCTGCAGTTTGAGCTAATTCAATTTGAGTTGATAGAAATAACATCATAGAAGTCATGTGTGCCTCATTATGACTCGTATCGCACGAGTAGAGCTTATTATTATGCCAAATTAGTTAAAGTTCAGTTGAGCCCGAAATGAAAATCGCCAAAACTGCACAAAATGCTAAACGAAACGAAACGAAATAAAATTATAATTAATTTGCAAACGTTGCCATTTAAATAGATGTATTTATACAGCTGAAGCCTGTCGAAATCACGAGTGTGTGTGAATCGCATGAATACCGAGAGTACGAGGAGAACAAAATGAATCAAAATCTAAGCAAAAATTATGAATACAGAAAATACAAATTTCGATGTCACAACACACACAACATATCCATATGCAGTAAATGTCTATGAAAATAATCGGATAACATATTTAATAGTTGTAGCTAGAACAGTTTTTGTGTTCGCAATGTGCAACAATTACAAATAATTTATTGCTGGCCACAATGGATAACTTGGCTAACTGCATTCGAATAAACAAAACAAAATTTAAGCTGCTTACAGTAAAGAAATAAATAAATCAAGTACATTCCAAAGGATTTGTGGCACGCTGCTAAACGAGAGACAGGACGAGAAGCTTGCAACGCGCATCCTTGCGCTGCTCTTCAGCATTCCTTGAGCTGACAGAATAAAATAAAATAATTGATATTTAACTGTATGTGAATTGATATATTTAAATGTAAATTACGCAAATTCAAGCAAATATTTCGTTAGACAAATACAAAAGTATATGAATAAAATGTGTATATTAAAATTAAACAAATGCAAATAACAAAACTTGTTTCATTCAAGCGTTCGCTCTCTTTCAGGAATTAAATGCAAAAGCTTCGGTTATGTTTTTTTTCATATTTAGAATTGTTACGTTTATTCATGGTAATAATTTCATTTTATTATTGTTGCTATTATAATTATTATTATTATATCTTTGCTATATTTTTCTTCTTTTTTTTGGTTTGGATTAAACTCAATACATTTGTGTGTGTGTCTGTTCAAATATAGTAGAAGTAAGTATGTGTTGAGTGTGTGTGTGTTAGTGTGTGTATATGCACTAAATATTGTTTTTATTTAAATACTTTAAAACGATTCCTCCATAAATAATGCAATTTCTAATTGGGTTATTGTAATCGCCAGAATTAAGTTTATATATCTTCTATTCAAATTTTTATGAATTATCTTTTATTGAAATAATTGAGTTTAGCACGGCTATAAATTATGCTCTTGAGTTTTCCATTTGCTTTATAATATTAATTCAAATGACAACAATGTAGCGCAAATGCAGTTTTATTTATGAGATTTTTGTTTTAACAGTGTTAGAAGCAGATCCATATACAATAATCGTATAAGATACACAAATATATATATATATATATATTACGCAAAATGCAAATATAGATTCATATATATATATATACGTATATAGACTGCAAATGTTATGCTTATATTACAAACAGTTCGAAATGCCAAGCCGTGTTCTCTATAAGGCATTTTCCCTCTCTATAATACTCCCAATTCTGAACAAACTTAATACACTCCATTTTAAATTCACTTTGTATCTCAAAACGTCGTATCTATCAGATACTTTTGCTATGCTTCTGCTCGTTGCGCAAAGAGGGGGATTGGGATTGCGGATGCGGGTTGCGGGTAGCGGGAACGGGAGGTATTTATAATACAGCGATATGCCTTTTAATTAATTTTCAAGTGAAACTCTGCAGATCTTTCAAGTATATTTCAGCATTTGGTTTAGCTATACAAAATACATGCTCATAAGTATACGAGAGCACGCAAATATGTATCAATGTTTGTGTATATAATTATAGTAGTAATAATTATGTATGTATATCTCAAAGTCAGCTGGCATTTAGTTTATTATAAATCAAATCGAACTTGAAACAAACATTCATTTGTTGTGCATATATCAAAAGATCGAGAAAGTTTAGTCAAATTAAATGCACCGATTTGTCATTGATTTTGTTGCACTGTGCAGTCTCGCACGGTGGGTTGAGTGTCAATTGTTTAGTAGCTCAATTCGAAAACAGGAAACAAAGAACATTGTGCGTTAATTGAAGATGCTCCAATTGCTTGAACGTTGATAGGAAACTAAAGTAAATTTGATGCCATCTTTATACAAGGATTTGTTGAGTACAATTTTTTATATGTGGTATATGGTATTGGGATAATTTATAATGTTATATATGTGTATATATATAATAGGTATATTTTATTCATTTATAATACGCAACATATTCAAATGTTCATTTTACTACATAAATACATACATACATGATAATCATAATCATAATCATAGTTATAATAATAATGACTTCTTTTCGACTAGAACTTGCTGATGCATATACAACGCCTATGTATGTATGTGTGTGTCTCTTTGTTTAGATGTGTGTGTGAGTTGATGACAATCGTAAATATATGTAGATCATTCATTAAAGTTTATGTTTAAGTTAATTTCACCAATTCGCTAGCCTTTGTGCGTTTTTGCAAATTTTCCTTTTTTCTTGATGGTTGGTTGAAGGGGGGAAAGAAAACTCTGGTTTTTATTTGTATCTTTCTGTCTGACTAGTAACCGTAAAAATTGCTGCCAGCGTATGTACAATAAAAATAGCTAAAATCGTTGAGAATCCGAATCTCATGAATACTGTTCAGCGGGCGAAGAAGGAGTAAAGTTGAGTTGAGATTAGTTGAGAGAAAATGAGGAGAATAGCACAAAATGTGCAGATTTAATAAGTGCCAAACTCAATTCAGCACATGTACATGAGTTATTGTTATCGTTATCGTTATCGTTACCGTTACCGTAATAGTAATCGTTTATCATTAGCAATTTACACACAACACATTGACAAAATTAGCAATTGCCCAAAAGCACATTGAAAACAAACAGCTTTGCATTATCTCGATATTTTTTTCATTTTCATATTTTGGTTTTGGTTTTAGTTTTGTGAATATAAATCTCAACAAATGGAAACATTGATAATATTCATGCACATTAACATTGACATTTACACGGAGCGACCGACTAACGGAAATTAGTTGCATAAATACAATGTATATTTATGGTATATATAATAATCATAATAATACATATGTAAGTTCTATATACGGGTATTACTTATGTCTTTTCTCGAGCATGCCTTCGATGCCTTCATCTTTCTTCTAAACTTTGCTAACTTCAAATTGTAACTGTGTGTGGGTGTGTGTGTGTGTGGGTGTGTTCACGTGTGTGTGTGTGTGTGTGTGTGTGCATGTTAGGCTAGTTGGTTGTCTACAACAACAGCTCTGTTTAACAATTACAATTGGCACTGGGCGTGCCCTGCGGCTGATCCGTCAAGCGCTGTCCCTTCTGTGAGCCGCCAACTAACGTTGGATCCGCATCGAGACTCTCGGACATCTTGTCGCATATAATATCCACCAAGCGCTCAAAGACAGCCTGCAACAACAAAACACCACTCGCAATGAATCCAATTCTAAATATATTCGGAATATGATTCAAACTCACCTTAACATTCACATTCTCCTTGGCCGATGTCTCGAAGAACTCAACGCCCAGCTGGTCGGCCAATTGGCGGCCACGCTCGAAGCTAATCACGCGCTGATCCTCCATGTCGCATTTGTTGCCCACCAGTATGACCTGAGCGTTGTCCCACGAATACGTCTTAATCTGTGTCACCCTGCGAAACAACAAATCAAATGCGGTAATTGACAAAATACTGAGTGCTGAGTACTCACCAGTCCTGCACAGAGTTGAAGCTGTCCTCGTTGGTGACATCATACATCAGAATGAAACCCATGGCGCCGCGGTAGTAGGCTGTGGTGATGGTGCGGTAACGCTCCTGCCCAGCTGTATCCTGTTATTGGCCAAAGACAAGAAGACAACTTTGGTCAGTGGCATGTCTCTCCATCTATCTATCTATCTGTCTGTCTGTGTGTGTGTGTGCTTGAGTTATGTGCATAAAACGCAAACGCAATTAGTGCTGCCCACACACCCGCAAAACACTTGCCTCCATGGCTGTGGTTGCTGGCCGTGGGCGTGGCAATGGGCGTGATGTGAGAACACTTCGCCGTGCGCTCACCTGTGAAACTTGTTGCCCTGCCACACATGCATTCAAAATAGACACAGCAGCTCAGCAATCAATATGCACAAGCATGTGTGTGTGAGGGTGTGTGTATATACATATAAGTTTGTCTGCTAACTGGGCAAACTTGTCACATTGCCAAATTGCATGCAAATTCTGTTGGCACACAAAAGTATGCTACATTTTTTTTGCACTGCGGGCAAACTGTGCTGCGCATAAAAGTATGCTGCATTTTTTACATCGCTAGAGTCGTTTATTAAGTATATGTCACGTAGTGCATTGGCTTGAGGAGTTTTTGCATACCAAGCGCTTTTAAATTATTATTTATTAATATTAGTTTTATTATGCTGTGCAAAACTTGAATTGAATATTTGAGAATCAGAACAACTTCAACTGAAGTTTAAGCATTGTTATTCAAATTATAAATTGAAGTATGAGGATGTGTACTTCAATACTTTTCTATAATGTGTTGTTATGCTACAAATTGGCTACTAAATGAAATAAATTCAAATCATATTTGTTTATTGACAATTTAGCTTGTCATCCACTTACCCAAATTTGCAGCTTCACGCGCTTGTCGTGCCGAAAGACGGTCTTGACCTTGAAGTCAATGCCCACGGTGGAGACAAAGGCCGATGTGAAGCTGTCGTCAGCGTAGCGAAAGAGGAAGCTGGTCTTGCCCACGCTCGAGTTGCCGATGATGAGCAGCTTGAACATGTAGTCGAAGTTCTGATCGGCCGCATCCTTTTGCCACTTGGGATCTCCGCCGCCAGCCATAGTTGTGTGCTGCAAAGAGAGAGAGATTTTTGTGATAAATCAACGTAGTCCTCGCATTGTGTGTACGTTAGTCGATTGAGTGGGAAAATAGCTTGTCATTCACAACAAATAGTTAGACACTGCTCGAAAACAGTTATCTCCCAAAAAAAAATCGACGTTGTAAATTGAAATTGTTCAGCAGATATTTTAAAAGCTGCAGCCGTAAATCGACGATGTTCGACACCACGCTGGCTCTGCTGGTCAGCTGGCTGGCCCAAGGCCTCTGCCTGGTGCTGGGCCACGCCTGGCAGCATCCGCTGCTCACCGCCGCGAGCTGCCTGCTTCTGGGCTTCTTCACGCACGCCGACGAGCAGCTGCGCGACGAGATCGGCCAACAGGTCGCCACACGCTTTCAGCACTTCAAGGAGCACGCCTGCTTCTCGTTCCTCTCCCGCAAGGCCGAGAGCAGCGCAGAGCACGGCTACGACTACAGCTGGTCGCAGGGGCCGCACACCTGGGCACAGAGCGGCGGCAACCAGAGTCCCGTCAACATTGACGAGCAGATGGTCCAGCGGCTGGCCATCCACGAGCTGCTCAACTGGAATCACTACGACGAGCTGCCGGCGAGCATCACGCTCGAGAACACCGGGCAGACGCTGCTGCTGCGCGCCCAGTTCCGCAGCAATGTGCCGACCATCAGCGGGGCCGATCTGCTGACCAGCTACACCTTCGTGGAGCTCTGCTTCCACTGGGGCTGGTCGAACAGCGAGGGCTCCGAGCACACGCTGAACAACCGCAAGTATCCGCTGGAGATGCAGGTGCTGCATCGCACTGGGGCGTCGGTGCCGCGTCGCTGCACCAGCAGCTACGACCTCCTCATGATCGCCTACATCTTCGAGCTGTCCGCGCACAACCCGCTGCTGGATCCGCTCATGCAGAACTTGAAGCTGGTCCAGATGCCCGGCAAGCGTGTGGAGATCGCCCCGTTTCCGCTCTCCTACCTGGTCTATCCGTTCCGCACCGGCTTCTACAGCTACGGCGGCTCGCTGACGCAGCCACCGTGCTACCAGGGCACCGAGTGGTTCATGTTCCCCGAGTCGCTGGCCATCAGCGACTTCCAGCTCCGTCACTTCCGCCAGCTGCTCAGCGGCGACCGCTTCACGCCCATCGCGCGCAACTCGCGGCCCGTGCAGCCGCTGGGCAACCGCATCGTCAACCTGAACTACTTCTGTCCCTATGACACCGCTCAGCTGGAGCGCATGCGCCTGGAGCTGCTGCAGCAGCATCAGCAGGAGATCGAGGAGGAGCCGGAGCGCACTCAGCTCGAGGAGGAGCAGGAGCAGGAGCAGGAGCAGGAGCGTCAGCAGCGCAAGCTCAAGACCATGAACAGCTCGGACGACGAGGGGCAGCTGATCGAATCGCTGGACACCACAACCACCATCACCACGAACTCCTGCACCAGTGTCTGTGCCACAGTGCTCAACCGCGAGGGCAGCAACCAGACACAGCAGCCACAGCAGCAGCAGCAGCTCAACAACTGCTGCCCCAACTCGATCATCTTCTTCAGCTCGAACAACAACTTCCGCAACACCAGCACCAACGTGAGCGACACCAGCCTGATGGACAAGTGCAATGGCCGCGGCCACTTCCAGCTCGACCAGACCGGCGACATGATGATGACGCTGACCAACGACGTGGGCATCTGCGGCATGGGCGACGGCCTCGGCGTCGGCGCCCGCATCCAACTGATTGAATAGCCACAGTTCGTTTACTACATTTTTTTGCTACACACGAGTTTTGCTATCGACAACAGAACAAGAGACACTATCGGATACGGCGATGGAGGGACAGCGACAACACTGTGTTTATATTTTGTACACACACAGATCACAGATCAGATTTACGCACCGCCAGAGAGGGGGGAGGAGCACACAACAGAACAGATGCCACGTATTAAATTTGTAAGTTTTAAACAAGTCTGAATTACGCATTGTCTGACGTCGTTTCTGGAGATGACGGCCTTGAGAACTTGTGCAGGGGAGGGAAAGTGGATTACGCTGTGGCAACAATGTTGTGCCTCTTTAGCTATTCCAACTTTCTCGAGTTGAGAGTGACATTTTTTATGCACGCGGCGTACACAACATTGTGTCGATAATTTGTATGTATAGGCAACTAGGCAGCAACTCAGATTCCTCCTTTGCCTCTGCCTCTGCCTCTTGGCCATCGAGTCAAAAGTTGCGCAGAGATTCGCGCGTCATCCTCAAGGCGAAAAGGCATGGCTTCAACTTGGGCTGCTTTGGAGGCTGTCGAGAGGCTCTCGAGGCGCTGAGCTGAGACTGGCAGCGACAGGCAGCGACTGGCATGGACATGCACAGACATGCCATGCTTCAGTTGAACTGAATGAGGCACACAGCACAGGCTGTGTGTGTGTGTGTGTTATCAAAGCATTGCTTTTATCTCTGCCTAGACAAGCTGTAATTATCGATTTTTTTTCATTTGCTCGCTGGCTTCTCGAGGGTTGACTGCTGTTGTGTTTATTGTTGTTATTGTTTTCATTGTTGTTGTGGATGTTGTTTCATGTTTCAAATTCGGAGCGAAGCAACGCCGCGCTCATTAAGCAGCTGCTTGCCCCATTTGCCATTTGCCCCGCTCGAGAGGGTCGCCTAACCTGTGGGTTGACTTAATTATTGATAACCAAACTTCGCATCAAATATCACAAAGCACAGTTACAGTTACAGCATTCAGCCATATACATATATATGTACTAAATACTGTGTGGGCATTTGCTCGATTGCTTATGCACAGAACTTGTCAATTTCTCAATCAAAATTTCAGCTATTGAAAAGTTTCCGACATTTAGACAACAATTCAATATGCTGCCAGCTTCTGTGGGCTTAACAACTTTGATGCTTGCCCCCAAACGAGTATTTGTCGGTGTGTGGTTGTGTGTGTATTTGGCGAAGCTTAAACTTTTGCAAATGGAAATGGAAATGCACTTAGTGCTAACAGCAAATATTTGCCCAACTTTTCCTAGGTACATATTTCCAAATGGGGCCGATTGCTGACTATCAAATATTTAGCGATAGTCTAGCGATGAATTCAAGCTGAATTTAATGAACAGCTTTAGTCTGTGAAAGTGCTGTGAAAATTTAAACAATCTTTTTTAAACTAATATTTCAGTAATTTTAAAGTGCTGACAGCAACAGCTTTAGGCAGTGAAAGAAGTTTGGCAACTGCAGAGAATAATATTTCTGTAATTTAACTTAGTCTTCGTTTATTTTGTGAAGTAAAGTTTAAAGTATATATAGCGCACATTTATCAGTTAGTTGTTGCATTGCAATAATGCAGGCAAATTGCAATTGTGCCGTCAGCGCTGTTCACCTTCAGCTGTTGAGCTGGTTGGGTTCGTGCTTCCTGCTGCTGTTGCAACAACATCAGCACAATGCAACGAGGTGTGAAGCCGCAACAATGAAATATTAATTTACTGCGTGTGCATTTGACATTGCCAACTTTCACTGTCGTCCAGCTTTCAGCAGCACAAAAAAAAGAACGATTCATCAAAAACAACAAAAAAACAAAAGCAAAACACGACGACAACAAACGAATGTGGCAACGTTGTTGTTGCTGTTGTTGACATGCCCGGGGGCAGCTAATGAAGCTGAAAATGTAGCTGGACACGTAGAGCACACACACACACACACTCGCACACTTGCACACACACACACAGAGACAGAGACGCTGTGCTGTGTGCATAAGTGATGAGGAACATGCGGCGTATACTTATTGTTATGGGTAATGCAAATGCACTTACTGTGACTTAGTCTTGAGGTTGCGTCGGTTGTTACGTCTCAGTATTTTGTTGTTGCAACAACTGCACTGTATCTATGTGTGTGTGTGTGTGTGTGTGTGTGTGTGTGTGTATTTGTTGTTGTGTTCAAGCTTGAATTGCGCCGGAAGCCAGCTGAAGATCCTGGCGTAATTCCTTAAGTGCTGCCGCTGCTTCTCCTTGTGACCAACTGTCGTTGCTGCTGCTCTTGTTTTTGTTGACGTATGCGGGCGATGTCTATGTGTGCCTGTGTGTGTGTGTGATTTGTTGGTGTGCGTGGGTGTAAGCGCTTTTCTGTTATTTTTCACACATATACACAAATCGATAATGTGACGCTGAGTTACTTTTTTCGCTCGTTTCGCTCGTTTTACTGTTTTTCTGTTTTGCACTGACTTTTTTTTGGACTGGTTATCGGTTTTACGGTCTGTGGCGTGCAGAGCTCAGGGGAAGTTTTAGCCTTGGCACTGGGTTCGAGTCTCTGCTGACTGATTGACTGACTGACTGACTGAATGACTGAGTGAATGACGCTGTTGGCTGCTTGTGTTGCCTGCTGTTTGCAAATTTGAGCTGCTTGTTTACGATTATTCAATCAATTATTCAGTTTAACGCGCGTTTCGTCTCGCCCGGAATCGCAATTTATTCAATTATTCATTAAGCTACTCTCGAGGAATGCGACGGGGGGGAAACAATGTCAATTGTTGTTTTCTTTTTTCTCTGCTTTTTTTTCTTGCTCCGCTCACTGTTTTCGCAGTAGGAATTTTCTTTCGCACACGTCGTCGTCGTCTTTCACAGGACCACAAATGAGGCAAAAATTTTCCTGTCTCAGCTCCGTTAACTGGACCCTGTGTGTATGTGTATGTGTACGTGTGTGTGTGTGTTGTTACTTGGGGCGAATTTAGTGGCGCGGCGAATATAAGCAAATGTATTCGTATTTTGTATACGTTTTCATCACTGAAAACTGTTTCAAAACGCGCAGCTGCTGTTACTGCTTCTTCTTGCTCCTCTGCTGCTTCTTCCTGGTCGTCGTCTAGTGGTGAAAATCGATGGGCCCATCATCCGTCAAGTGGGTTGTTTGTGTGGGCGCAGACAGCGCAGCTTTGCGGCGACAAGCGCGCGAGCTTTCCATTCATGCCGCGCACCTGCGCACTGGGTAGTGCACAATAAGCGTTTACCAACACTATTTTATTACTGTCTATCGATAGGCAGGCAGAAGGCGCGCAGTTTCAAACACTTGCGCTTATGCAAGGTGAATGTTTATCTTTATGCCTCGCGTGGAATTGATTTATTGCGACCACAGCAACGTGTTCTCGGTCAAAGATTGCACACATAAAAGACCAAATTGTACAGTATAAACAGTTTAATTAACAACAGATTAACAATTGAGGCAAAACAATGCAATTTACAATTTGCTATTGCCAGCGAGCAGATCACGCACCACTTTCACCGCATACTTGGCGGTGCCGGGCGCTGTGGTGACTCCATAGCCACCATGTCCATAGTTGTGCACCACCTTGAGGCGGCGTCCCTGAGCATTTGTTATCAACTCCGGCTCCACACGCACCACGGAGCGATGCGGACGCAATCCGACGCATTCACGCACAATTTCCGCCTTCTTCAGGCTGGGCAGCAGATCGTAACAGCGCTCCTTGATCGCCATGCTGTCGTACTTGCACCACTCGGTGTTGTAGCTGTCGTACTGCCTGCAACCACCCAGCGTGACAGTCTCGAAGCCAGGCAACACATACGTATCCAGATCGCCATAGAAGGCAGTCTTAATCCAAGGTGCGCGCACCTTCAGCACCTGGCCACGAATCGGCACCAAGTGCTGATCGTTGCACAGCTCCTTGGCGCCCATGCCCGTGCAGTTGAGCAGCACATCGAAGTTCTGCGGCACATCGAAGAAGTTGCTCACATGCTGACGCAGCACCTGGCCGCCATTCTCCAGGAATCTGCAAGGCAATCGTATCAGTCGAAGAATAAATTAGAAGTAAGAATGACTTACTTCTTGGTGGCGTAGGGAAGGAAGAGGCGACTCTCTGTCAGGCAGGTGGTGAAGAAGGAGCCGTACTTCCAGCCGCCGTGGCACAGCTTCAGCTCATCCTCCGTGGCGCGACGATAAACGGGCAGCAACTGCTCTATAAAGTGATTCTATCCGAAGTGGAAAAGAACGCGATAAGCGACGCTGATTAGCTGATAATGCTGTCACCTTACCCGCACTATGGAGGGCGTGGTGCGTGAGAATATGTAGCCAGATAGCTGGCACACGCCGGCCAAAGCCGCCTCCTTGGATCTCCTCAGATCATCCCAGTAATTGAATGCATCCGTCATCCACTGCCTGCAATTGTTTTATACATCAGAAAACTTGTTACGTCTTTCCATCTAATCCTTCAACTCACTGCGTAATTTCCTGTGTGGGGCCCATGAAACTGGTGCCCGGCCGGAAGATGCCAGCGGCCACATAGCTCACGGTATCCTCGTTGAAGCGATCTGCGATAATAGAAACCTGTGCGGTTGGAAACTGTTGCTGCAGCTCCAGAGCGGTGGTTAAACCAATAATGCCGCTGCCCAAGACGCCGAACTGCATGTTTGCTTTACTCTATGGAAGACTGCTCACTGAGCTGTCTGGCGTTGCAGCGAGTGTATTTAAAGCTGATGGTTGGCTGCTTATCAGTGTCCAATATCAATTAACAGCAACAAGCGCTGATTACCGTCAATTAATTGCGATGTGCCTACATTTCGGGACACCACTGTACACACTTATTTCCACTTACGTTCAATCATATATACTACTTAGTAAGCCGGTCATCATTTGCATATTTTATCTTATTACTATCACATTTTAATTCATTGCTCGTACAACTTTTATACGTTTTTAGTTTTTATTTGTGTTTTCTTTTGCTACAAACAGCTGAGACGTCAACAAAGTAACCACAAATTAAGTCAGTATTAAAATACCATTAATGATATCGATAGATTTGCAGTCTTTGCTGTAGTGTGGCCATTTATATGAAATTAATCATTTTTGGTATATTTGAAAATTCAGCTTTCGGTCACGCTGCCATCTTCTAGTAGAAAATAAAGCTTTTGACGATACCAAATAAAATTGTATCTCAAATATATATATTCCCCGTTGACAATGTAACATAAAGCATACCTATCAACATTTGTAACTCCAAATTCGCATCAATTGTACAGCTTCGAGCAATCACTTGCCTAGCGGCGACCGCATTCAGCGAGTGCAACAACGACAAAACAACAAAAACAACTACCAAGGAGTGGAAGCGAAGCAACAACAAACGCCGAGCAGCAACCGCGGACAACATCGGGAATATGTCCTCAATGTCGCCCAGTGAGGTGAGTTATTACTCTCGATCTCGTCGAGACCTTGACTGTCGGCTGTCGACTGTCAATAACAAGCAACAATTGAGTTAAGCTTAAGAAGACAGTTGTGCAAATGTTTGCAGTCAGCTGCTGCTGTCGGCGTCGCTGCCTCGCTGCCTCAGCTGCTGGTGGCAGCGGCGGTGTCTGTGTTTTGAGTTGATTCAAATCGCATTGCAAAGGTTCAACGTCATCTTATCGGCGCAGCGACGATGCTGCTGCACACTTATCGCCTGCACAAGGAACAATCGTGTTATATAACAATTTAAAATGTCGCTTCTTTGTCTCGCGTCACTTTCACCTTTTCACCTGAAGGTCTTTGGCGGTTTCACTCGCCTCTTTCAGGCCTGCAGTGACGCCCTCTTACACACACATGGACAGTTATCGACCCGTGCAGCTTTTGTTTATGCAACCAATTGCAATGCCGCCGTCTCTAACTGTTTATTTGTCTGTTTATTTTTGTTTACGCGGCATAAACAAGCCTTGGCACGCCAGCGCCATCTATCGATCCTGCACTTGCATTTCGCATCTTCCCTCCCCATATAAAAGTGCCCGCGCAGCCCGCCAGGTGCCTCACTCACGCCCAAAAGCTCAACGCGTTCGCGCAGTTCGCAATTCGCTCTCGTTTTTTTTTGTGTTTCCATTCAGTTCTCGTTGACACGCGGATTCGCACACGCCGATTCACAATCGCTTCGTTCCGGCAAATAAAAACGTGTAGCTAAAAGCAGACATTCGAAATAAACAATATCCGTATTTACATACAGCAGGTTCATACACAATTCGCAGGCACTGTGCCGAAAGCTTAGCTTTAATTATCGATTTAATTATCGGTTTGTCTGTGAACGATTCTCAAACCAGCCAAATTGGACAGACCGTTAATTGCCCCGGCGCACGCTCTGCCAATCAATGTCCAGTTTTTTTCAAATATTTGCTGACCGCACACATCGTTTTCGTTTTCGCACATCTTTTTCAATAAATAAATAGCTTTTGTATATATAGATTCTATGTATGTATTCTGGATTTCGATTTGATTTTGGCACGCGTTCAAATTATAATTTATGTTGAATTCGAATTGGAACAAGAGTCTGTTCAAAGTCTTCGGCTGATTTCGACACTTGTTATTTTGGTTGAATATTAATTAATATCAAAAGCGGGTTTGCCTATATACCCACAATACGATATACCATGTACATACATACGTCTAGTATATACAGTTCTCTACTTGATTATGTGCATATCTTTAGATCCGAGTCCGAAAAGAACCAGTTTCTATATTTGGTATGCATACACTGTCGTTATACGTCGCGTATATAGGCAATTTTGGCATCAGTTCTACGCCGCAATCAGAGCCGACTGAGAGCGAGCCTCCCTCCGATCGATCGCTACCATAAGTATTATTCAAATTCACCCTTTTGTCTGATCTCTGTCATGAAATATGCATGTGATACTGTACTGCACACCCTCCACACAACAAAGCGTAATATTTCATAGAATTCAAAGCTTCCTTATGGGTGAATCGAAACAATGAAGCCACGAGAGTTAATTAATACTTTTCCCTTACTACAGATGCTACTCGAATCCATTTGGGTAGCTCGTAAATTATTTATGAGGGCAATTCCACCTGATCTTCTCTTATCGGCAATGTGAATAATCCCCCACCTGGCTTTGTGTATACATATATATTTTAGTAGATAAGCCGATTTATTTGCCTGCGCAATTAAATTATTATTGAGCCAGCATTTTAATCTACTTATCAATATTGGTTGCTTAGCTGCAGCTCCTGCTGTCATTTGTAGCGCTTGTTTACTGTACTTTTATCAAGAAAATGCAAATTAATCATTATAATTAAAATGCATTGTCGCCAATTGGCGGCTGTGATTTCGCAACGGTGCATTTAAAAGGTTGTCATTTGCAATAATATCAACATTTAATCTCAATTAAATTGTTGTCGCCAGTCTCGCATTTCTCTCATGAATGTAACTGGAGCTCAGCCCGCAAAGTGATTTGTCATCTAACCGACACAATTGTGCGCTACTCGAACTTGCTGTCGGTCATGCGCAGCCAACTTAATAAGCTCATTAGCACTCGCAGGGTTGCCGGATCGGGCAAAAACTCTTCCTAACTGCAGTATCAGCTGCAGCTGTGTGTTTTCATTGCCATTTCCCATGCACCATGCTCAATAATTCGCGTGCTGTTATTGAGGACACGTTCGATTCGAGTTGATTTCGATTAGTTTGTCAATTGAAAACGTTTGTCACAGTTACATTATTAGCGATTGATTGCTCACAAAGAATCAATGGACTGAAAGATGAGCAGAGTGTCACTCGGCGAGTACGTGACACAGGCCTGTCGTCCACGTTCCTCCCCCCTTTCACTCTCTGGAGTAGCTCTTGTTTTAAAATAAAGTAAAAACAGGCGCTTCAGGTTTTTGTTTATTAATACAAAACCACAGTCAGCCGCCCAAAAAAGAAAAAAACGATTAACTATCAATCCCTGACGTCAGAGTGACGACGCAAAAGAGTCTCGTTTACAGCCATTTAAACGAATACGTGAATGAGTGCGCCTCGGGTATTCAGTAAGTGTAAGTGCATTCTTATCGATTGTATGGCAGAGAGGGGGAGAGGAAGCGGCAGCCTTTGGATGAAGGTCGAAATTGTTGATTTAGCAATTGCAAGTTTAAGGTTATGCTGCACGCTTCCTCAATGCCACAGCATAGTGGACGCCCCAGCCAGGGCGCAGCTCGTTGCTATTTTTGTCGGCTCTCTTGCTCGCTGGTCTGGTAATGCGCTTAACGTTCTTGCTAAGCAGCGAAGAGAGGAGGAAGCGAGGGTAGAGAGTTGGGTAATCAGGAAATCATTTTATATGGCTTTTGGCTCTTGGCTCTTGGCTTGTCGTGTGAAAGTTGCATAATTGGGCCCAGTGGGTCGTGAATCAGTCGCTGAAGGCTGGGCCCCAAATTGGCCAAGTAAACACAAGACGCAAAATAAAAGTAAAAACAAACAACATTCAAATGCTGACCATGACTCAGAACTGCTCCCCAGACACTCACCCACAAATACACTCACAGCTTTCGTCACACCTGCCGCTATCTCTATCTCCCTTTGCGCCTCTATCTCTGTCTCTATCTCTATTAATGTAGTTGTTTGGGGCTTTTCAGTGCGTTGTTGTCATGGTCCACAGCGACCTTCACACCAGCAGCCGACTCATTTGGCCACTGCCCACTGCCCACTTAAGACGCCCCCGCAGTCGCAGTCGCAATTTAATCAGCTGTTGTCAAGTTTATCGGCCTTTTGATTTAATCTATTTCTTCCTTTTTGTTTACGCGAAAAGTACAAAATTCTCTAGAAAAACAACCAGAAAAACAAAGCGCAAAAACAAGAAACTGCGAGCCAAATTGTTTATATCTTTGTTGCTTTTTTGTTTTCTCTTTTATTTATTTATTTATGTGTTGTGGTTTAACTTTTCAAATGCCAGCTGAAAATGTGTTTTTATTTACTTCGCAATCGGAATTTTCGAAATGATTTTGAAACATTTTCTAACAAAAAAGTGTTAACACTAAGATATTTCACATTAACTGAAATTATTGGCCATTTTTCGCGCCTATTTTAATTGTTATTTTATTGTCTAGACTTCATATAGGATAACTCTCAGTCGCGCTGCGTTGAGTATATAGTTTTATATAGATTTCCCAGCAGGGGATGTTCATTTGGTGCTTGACAACAAACGGCAGCCATTCGAAAATTAGAATTTTGGCATCTATCTTTAGCTTGGCAACGCGTCTCCCACATCAAATTATTTGGGGCAGGCCTTAAGAGGGGAGAATCTTTCAGCAAAGGAATCGTACCGAATTGTTTGCAGCTGATTTAAAAGCAGGAAAACTATGTGGTACAATAAATCAATTTTATGCAGCTGCCGAATGATTCGCTTGTTAACGAAATGCAGATCCCAATGGTTCCAATTACCCCAAATATATGTTATATCGATGCATCGATGCTGCTGATTGATTTTTATTATTATTCTCGCACGTTTTCAATTCCCAATTGCAAAAGTTCGCTGCAGTTTCATTTCCATTGTTCGGAAATTGTAATTCGAAATGCATTTTTCCAATTGACGTCGTCTGTTGCAATCGTTGGCGATATTGATGTCGATGACTGTGGCTCATTTATGGCCCTGTTTATTGTGCTTTCGGCCTTAATTCGCTGAATTACTCGCATTTTTTTGGGCCACTTTGCGCCACGATGACCTGTTTACAATTAAATGCTCGTATCTGTATTTTTTGCATTCGTTTTCCATATTCGATGCGTTATCTTATCAGCAGCTCTTATCAGGCGGGCCGAGCGTGCCATTTGCCACGCTGACAGCTCGGGAACGCCGCCAGAGCGGTCAGCGTTGGACTGTGGCTGAGAAGGGCAGCAGCCGGGCCAATTGTTTCATCATCTTCTTGACCGCCGCTCGGCAGATGCTGCACAGGTAGAGCCACAGTGCAGTACATAGCGAAAGACAAAGAGAGCGAGAGAACTCGAGTATATGGTGTATATAGCTGACATATCTATATCTGGCTGAGCGAGTGTAGAACGAGCGTGTTTGAGCACATAAACGAGTTTTCTAGTCTCGTCTGGCAGGCTACATGAAATGCCTATTTTGATAGTGCAAAACTGATAATGCGAAAAGAGACAAGACAACGCGGTCAAGCGAGTATCGTCGACTTTTCAGTACCCTGTCTATAAATATTGTTTAGAAATCAAAGCAAAGTCAAGTATTTTTATCATTATTTAGTCATCATGTTATTCTTTTCGATAAGACCAACATAATTATTATTTTGTTTTAGGTGGAAATGGACAGAATTATTACTAACTAAATATTTTGTATGCGTAATGTATCATCAAAATTAAAAATTCTTGAATTATATTTTCAAATTAACTACTTTTAAAAGAGATCTCCTGAGGGATGCGGACTGAAAATATTTATCCTGATTCTCGCCAAGTTGGCACATTGGTTTATTCGAAATTAATTATCGTTTTATTTTGATAAGACCTTTTCTGATAAGACCTGCCTAGTTCCCTTGTTTTTTGTTTTTAAACAAAGCTTTATATAACTTTATGTGGACGTTGACCGGCAACTAGGAAATACATACGACAATATTATTACCAGAAATTAATTACAATAGTCATCATGTTTTTTGACGAATCTTTTCTATATGATAAGGCCTAATTCGATTGTGATTCCATAAGCTTATAGCTAAGAATCATGTCCAGATCTTGATCGCTAGCTAAACGACGTCTCGCTTTGGTAGTACACTCGGTGAGGGCATGAGAAAATACACTACGAAGTCTGAGGCACGTTGGCGCTCACGACGATGACTCCGACGTCGACGCCCGTCTTTGCTGCCGTCGTCGCCGTCGTCGTTGTCGTCGTCGTCTCGTCTGGGTTGTGGGGCAGCGTTGGGTTGAAGGGGTTTTCGAGTAAAATTTCTCGACGCTTTTGCCACAGTCGTTGGCCGAACGTTGAGGCACTTGGCTGTTTTTCGTACTCATATTCGTCTCGTCTATTCGCACTCGGCGCCAATCGCGTTGCGTATTTGCAATTTGGTTTTGGTCAACGCGAAATGTTGTGGCTGGTGCGTAACACTTTGAACTGAGCCCTGGGCAAAAGTGTATCTCAACATAGTTGCCATTGATCGACGATAATGTTTCAAAATAGAAATACAAAACAATAATTTGTGAAATTTAGTTTCAAACAGCAAGCAGTGCCAGCAAGCATAAAGACACAAAAGTGATCAAAGTATCCCAATTCAATATCGCATCGAAACTCTTAAACGTAAACGTGACAAAATGCTGAAACTATTCAAAAAGTCTAAAGACAAAATACCCAAATCGGAAATCATAACCGAACCCAAAGAACCAAAAACTCCATCGGTCTCCAAATGCGGCAAGCCGCTGCTGCTCGACAATACGCGATGGGAGGCAAGTATATATATGTAGAACTATATCGCAAATGCGTATTCCTAATCGAACCTCGGACTGTGGCGACAACTTGGCCTTGGCGCCATATCTAAATGAACTGGGACTTATCGCCTTACACTCCCATAAGACTTTTAGCACCCTGACAAATTCTTTTTCACAGTTGTAAATATAGCCTCTGATAGATCCTATATGGTGTATGTTATGTATGTGTGTTTCTACAATTGCAATTCGCAATTTCACAATTACGTCACTACGTTGACGTTTCGGGGAACAAGTTATGAGTCTGTTGCCTGAAATATCGCCCCCAAATAGCGAAAAATAGAGTTGTTCGACTATGACGGGCAACTTGAGACATTATCAATAGATAGTCGAATATCAGAAGGGCGCCTCAAGTATGTCTTGTCTTGTGATTTTTTTAATTAATCTTCGTTGCCAAAACCGTTGCACGACATGGCAAAAACTTTAGTAGTACTTGTTTTTTTTAGCGCTTATCGAACAAACTGATAAAATTATGGCTTATAAAAGTACACACTTAAGTGCGTGTGTGTGTGTGTGTGCGTGAGTTGTATTTAGGTGTATAAATGTATTTATGACGGCCAGATAATGGCCCGAAAAAACGAAGAACTGGAATAGCAAAACAATCAACACACAACAGAAACAGAGTATTTTATCTAATCTGTACAACGTCGGCCATATAGCATATAATACCACATGGGAGATTGACATTTGTAAGTCTGAAAGGAAATGGGTGGGCGATAAAAAGCCAAGTATATAGCGACAGATTGTAAATGCTAGCAAATAGAGGGGCAACGGAACGAAACACGCGATCTTTGTGCAGTTGAAAAGAAAATAGAAAACAAAAGTACAAAACAAAGTAGAAGTTTAAGGTGTGCATTGAGTTCTTTGCTGCATTTCCAGAGCTAGATAAGATAAGCTGACTGACTGTGAAACATTATGGCTAATTAACCCTCGCCCTTCTTTCTCTTTGTCCACCTACAGCGCCGCCTGCACAAAGAGTTGATGTCCCTGATCAAGGAGCCGCCGCCAGGCGTGACCGTTGACACCGAGAGCGTGCAACAAAACTTATCCGAGTAAGTGTCTGTCTGTCCCATGTGTGGCACGCGCTCGGTCGCGTCTCGCAACTAGGCCAAGTTCGCCAAACTCGTTTAGCTGAATTTAGCAGATATTTAATTGTTGACTGTGTGCAATAACGAAACGCTGCGCTTTAATTACAGATGGAAAATAAATATCAAAGGTTTCGAGGGCACACTCTACGAGGGCGAAGACTTCCAACTGCTGTTCAAATTCAACAACAAATATCCCTTCGATTCGCCAGAGGTGAGTGTGCTGCCTGCCCTCTAGAATTGCAGTGTAATTAACTAATCATTTGCCACGTGATGTGTGAACAGGTCACGTTCATTGGCAGCAATATTCCCGTGCATCCGCATGTGTACAGCAACGGACACATCTGCCTATCCATATTGACCGAGGACTGGTCGCCGGCGCTGTCGGTGCAGTCGGTGTGCCTTAGCATAGCCTCCATGTTGAGCAGCTGTCGCGAGAAGAAGCGGCCGCCAGACAATACACTCTACGTGAAGACCTGCAACAAGAACCCCAAAAAGACTAAATGGTGGTATCACGGTGCGTATGCGTGATCTTCGTACATATGCACATCTGTTCAAATACTGACTCTGTCTCCGTTTGTTTATTGCAGATGATTCTGTTTAGTTAGCGTTGCAATTTATGACTACTGCCTGCTGCTTGCGTTGCGCATACAACAACAACAACATCACAACAAAAACATACACAAATAACCACATGGCAAATTGTTGCCCTGTCTGCAAGGACAACGCCTTATAGCGACCAACAACATCGACAATTTGCAACAATAACTATTTCATAGACCAGCAGCCAAAAAATCACGAGCGCTACCAGCCAACAAATCATTTCTAACAAAAACTTGCAAACTATTTAAATTACCTGTGACAGTTGAGAGAAACGTTGTTAATTTTTAATTTAACACACAATACGGAACAACAAACCTAAACACAACCACAATCACAAGTACAACACAGAACAATGCAGTTTGAGAGCAGAATGCAATTGGAAATTGGAAATGCATCGCAGGTTGAACAATAAAATAGTTAAATATTATATACAAATATATATATATATATACATATATATATGTATATTGATGTGAAGAGAGAACTAAGCAAATGGCAAACAATCAACACCGACATGAGCAACAAACAACAACAACTGTATAATACAACATGAAAACAATATAATTAAATGTTAACATTTTAAATTAGGTTTGTAAGGTCCGAAATTAGCGTCTAAATTAAATGTTATAGACAACATAACACAATAATCTTAATCTGTAAAATGTGAAAACACCCAATCAACAACAGAAACAATCAACAAAATCCCTTTTCGGTGTTGCAACTTGCAACCAGGCTGTGGCAGCAACATTCCAAGTCAACATGCTGTTCGCTGACCTTTTGCAATAATCACAACAACACCAATTTAATTATAACACCTAATTTATATATGTATACCAATATATATATATATATATATTTGTGTATGTCTGTAAGAAGAAACGCATTGAGTTTCCAATTGATAAACGAGACTCAAGTGCAGTTGGCAGCATGCAACGTTAGCGGAGAAAACATTTAAAAAATGTATTCATAATGTATATGTATGTTTGATGTACTATATTATTTGTATTACGAATTAAGAGTCGTCCAAATCATCATTAAGCACATTTTGTAATTTTTCGGCCATTCATTCTCACATTCAATCGCACTGTAAACATCATTTCAATCCATCGATCACCGCAAATCCTAATTAACATATTTGGCGGAAGGACGAAAATCCAAGTGTGGCCAAAAACCAAAACAAATCTCTCATGTGGCACGTTCGCAAAACATATTTACCTCTTAATGTGCAACTAGGTTACGAAATGTGGCGAGCAACTCGCTAAAATACTTATGTTTAATACCATGTATAAAATATAATACTATATAAAATATATATATATATATATCTATATCTGTCTGCGACTATACTTAGCATATGTAATAGCTACGCCTATGAAGAATTACTGTTAAAAAAAAGTATTTAATAAAACAAGATCCAAGTCTGTAATCGTGTAAAATCGCACTGTCTACTGATTTCATATGAAAAATAGGGGGACTGGTGTCGGCCAGAAATTCAAAATTTCAATAAATAAATTAATGGGTAAAATTTCGAATTTTTAGCTAATTCTACCAGGCGATCAGAAACGTACAGCAAGCAGAAATTTAAAATTTCAATAAATTGAGGAATCGACGAAGTTTCGAATTTTTAGCTAATTCTACCAGGCAATCAGAAACGCACAGCAAGCGGAAAATCAAAATTTCAATAAATAAAGGAATGGGTAAGATTTCAAATTTTTAGCTTATTCTACCAGGCGATCAGAAACGTACAGCAAGCGAAATTTAAAATTTCAATAAATTAAGGAAAGGGTACAATTTAGAATTTTTAGCTAATCCTACCAGGCGATCAGAAACGCACAGCAAGCGGAAATTCAAAATTTCAATAAATAAAGGAATGGGTAAAATTTAGAATTTTTAGCTAATTCTACCAGGCGATCAGAAACGTACAGCAAGCGGAAATTCAAAATTTCAATAAATTGAGGAATCGACGAAGTTTCGAATTTTTAGCTAATTCTACCAGGCGATCAGAAACGCACAGCAAGCGGAAATTCAAAATTTCAATAAAACAAGGAATCGTGAAAATTTCGAATTTTTAGCTAATTCTACCAGGCGATCAGAAACGTACAGCAAGCGGAAATTTAAAATATCAATAAATTAAGGAATCGACGAAGTTTCGAATTTTTAGCTAATTCTACCAGGCGATCAGAAACGTACAGCAAGCGAAATTTAAAATTTCAATAAATTAAGGAAAGGGTAAAATTTAGAATTTTTAGCTAATCCTACCAGGCGATCAGAAACGTACAGCAAGCGGAAATTCAAAATTTCAATAAATTGAGGAATCGACGAAGTTTCGAATTTTTAGCTAATTCTACCAGGCGATCAGAAACGCACAGCAAGCGGAAATTCAAAATTTCAATAAAACAAGGAATCGTGAAAATTTCGAATTTTTAGCTAATTCTACCAGGCGATCAGAAACGTACAGCAAGCGGAAATTTAAAATATCAATAAATTAAGGAATCGACGAAGTTTCGAATTTTTAGCTAATTCTACCAGGCGATCAGAAACGCACAGCAAGCGGAACTTCAAAATTTCAATAAAACAAGGAATCGTGAAAATTTCGAATTTTTAGCTAATTTTACCAGGCGATCAGAAACGTACAGCAAGCGGAAATTTAAAATATCAATAAATTAAGGAATCGACGAAGTTTCGAATTTTTAGCTAATTCTACCAGGCGATCAGAAACGTACAGCAAGCGAAATTTAAAATTTCAATAAATTAAGGAAAGGGTAAAATTTAGAATTTTTAGCTAATCCTACCAGGCGATCAGAAACGTACAGCAAGCGGAAATTCAAAATTTCAATAAATTGAGGAATCGACGAAGTTTCGAATTTTTAGCTAATTCTACCAGGCGATCAGAAACGCACAGCAAGCGGAAATTCAAAATTTCAATAAATAAAGGAATGGGTAAAATTTAGAATTTTTAGCTAATTCTACCAGGCGATCAGAAACGTCCAGCAAGCGGAAATTCAAAATTTCAATAAATTGAGGAATCGACGAAGTTTCGAATTTTTAGCTAATTCTACCAGGCGATCAGAAACGCACAGCAAGCCGAAATTCAAAATTTCAATAAAACAAGGAATCGTGAAAATTTCGAATTTTTAGCTAATTCTACCAGGCGATCAGAAACGTACAGCAAGCGGAAATTTAAAATATCAATAAATTAAGGAATCGACGAAGTTTCGAATTTTTAGCTAATTCTACCAGGCGATCAGAAACGTTCAGCAGGCGGAGATTAAAAATGTCAATAAATAAAAGCCTGAAAAATCTCGTAAGAGAAATCAGCTCTTTTTTAAAAATTTGTTTTATTTATGCTTTAATATTAGTTAGTTGGCTTGTATAAATAAGATTACAGGGTATGGAAATAATGCATTTCTATAGGAGACACATTTGTTCAACAAAGGTTACTAAGCGTGCTGTGCTCTTACAATTGCTAGGCTTAATGCTAAAGTCCCACTCCAAAGCCAGCCGTGGGCGTAAAATAGAGGCACTGCAGCGCTTCCTCAAGGGCTCGCTGACAGGCCAACGTGGAGGTGAAGCCGCCGGCATTCTCCTGTGGCGTCTCGGCTCGTATGTGTTGAATGTAGCCCATGGTCTCCACTTCGATGCCTTGCGGGGGCGCAGGTCCCTCAGTGTATGGTATGATGGGTTCGTAGAAGAAGAGAGGTCCTTCCTCGGATTTGGGCACTGGCAGCAGGGTGGGATCGGCCGTTTGGCCAAATTTGATGCCTGTGGAGAATTCCGTTGCGGATTTCGGTGGCGGCAGCGTCTTTTCCTCCTCGCGCTGTTTCTCCGCCTTCTCGGCAAACTCGCTGACAATTTGTGCAGCATCTTTGCCGCTGTACATAAGCTCCTCGATGAGCGCCTGCTTGTCGCGTGCCTTCTTCTTTTTGTGTTCTGTCTCCAGCTCGTCCAGCTCCTTCTTGCGCGACTCATCCTGCACACGCTCCAGTTCCAGCAGCTCCTCCAGCGCGTACTCGTCGCGACCGACACGTGTTTTGTTACGCTGGATCACCTCGCGATTGTCGCGCTTGTAGGCTTCGATGCGTTTGTTCGTCTCGATAATCTCAATGTTGTTACACAGATTATACACGATGTCCTCGATCTCCTCCAGATAATCGTTGTACTCTTCCAGCGAGCCGAAATCCTCCTCGCGCTTGTTGTAGTCTCGCAGGATGCGACGTCGTATGTCCACCTCCTTCTCCACCATGGGATCTTCGAACAGCTGCACGCGGAAGTTATTGCGCCGCAGCGGCACCATACACTCCGGACAGGCGCCGGAGCCCTTGAGGAAGAGCATGTCCACACATGATTCGCAAAGTGTGTGGCCGCAGACGTTCACCATCAGCTTTAGCGATGGATTCCGATACTTGGTGGTCTTGCATCGCGGACAAGCCTGCTCCTCCATGGCTCGGTGCGACTTTTCTCAGTTAAATTTGTTGAAAATGCCGACACACAACAAATAAATCGCGTTGCACCTCCAAAATTGGCAAAACCAGCGTGACCGCGACTTGAATGTCAAAATATACGATTTTGCACAGAAAATATACCAAAAAAACGCAATACGCGATATCCAGCTGGTTACACTTCAGAAATCGGTAACCGATTGTTTGGCAACGTAGGGTAACCTTAACTAAAACATATCGATATATGTAATCTTATCGATAGCAGTGACCGCGACTTTTAAATGTGAAAAATTCGTGTAACTGAATATTGATTTTAAACATTTTATTTCAAACAGCATACGCGTTAATTTTCACATTAAGAGTAGAATTTAAATATGGGTTTTAATATACACGCACATTAATATATTTAATATATTTTTTTAATATATGATTATATGCATTAAATATTTAAATAATTTACATCGATCAAAACCTTTTCTTAGATGTACGTACATTTGTTTTCAGCAGTATGTTTTTGTTTTTATATATTTTCTTGCAGTAATTGCGTACATAATGTTTTGTGTGTGTGTGTGTGTGTATAAGTAGTTAAAAGCATTTCCAAGCAGTTGCCCAAACATTTTAAATCAATTAACAATTTACGCGCTGATTACTTGGATTCGTTAGCAGTTAGCAGTTGTATTCTGTAATACTTCAGAAAAGGGTCGTGTGTGTGTGGATGTGTCGGTGTTTTTATATTAAAGCAGCACATTTTGAATTATGGGAAATATATATATATATATTTAGTCATATACTTAAAATTCTAGAGTGGGCTAGTAAAATTAGGCTAACTTACTGGCTACAATGTTGCTTGGGCTTACATCATTTATACAATCTTGTTGAATGGAAAAGAAAAACATAAACAATATATAATGATTTACATATACAGATACAGATAAAGATACGAATACAGATACGGATACAGATACAGATACGATACATACAAGTATGTAAAAGAAGAAATCGACTCGAAAACTTAAAACAAGTAAAAAAAAAAGAATCAAAGGCGCGCTTTTTCTCTGTATAGGTTCAACAAATTTTCGATTCAATTTGTACATCGAATCACTGTAAATATCACAATTTAGTTAACACATACTATACAATGCATACAATTAAAATATAATCAATTGAAAACGGTTCGTCATTAACAATAGTTTGCTCTCGCAATCTCGTCAGAGCAACAAACATTTCAAATAACTCGTCAGGGGGGCGATGATGGATGAGTACAGACATTTTAAAATCGGTTAGCGAGCTAGCCCTGCAATGCGGTGACCTCCTCCTCCAGCTCGGCGTCGACCTCATCAATCTTGGAGCCGCTGCAGCCGCGACACTTGCAGCAAATAATGCACGGCGCCGCCAGCAGCAGCAGCGGCGATGCCACCAGTAATAAAATGCCAAAGCCAGCAAATATGCCAATAACTTGAGCACGATGCCACACAACGGAGGCACGCGAATGACCCAATTTATTCTTGCACGGCCCCTTGTCGTAATGCCGCAGCAGAAAGTCGTCCTGTGGATGGGATAGACAGAGAGTAAGCAGTATATGGGATTAGTCAAGGGGAAGAGTTGTGTGTGAGTGGGAAGCGCACTCACATCGAGACTGGCCAGGCAATACCAGCAGAAGACGTGCTTGCAGCGCTTGCACATCATCTGGGCGCAGCCCTCGTCCTTCTCAATGGGCACCGCGCACATGGGGCAGCATTTGATGAGCTCATTATCGAACGGTATGCCAATATCGTCCTGTCCATCGGCAATCAGGCGACGGCCGAACTCCTCGCAGCTAATGTTTGGATGATACTGCAAAATAGACGTGGGTCGAATTTAATCCAATTGTTAAGATATTTGTGGGTCACAACTTACCGCCTTCTTGCAGAGCGCACAGAACTCGTCCTTGCAGGAGGGACAATGCACGGACACGGACAGCAGGACGCTGGGCGTGGTCACGCCCTCCAGCTGCGGTGTGTAGCTCTGCGATGTCGACGGCGATTCATCCATTTGGCAAATGGAGCCGGTGCCATTGCCAGCGACAGCAGCTGGAGCGGAAGCAGGCGACAGCGCTGAAGCTGAGGCTGCTGCCGTAGCTGCTGCTGTAGCTGGAGCTGGAGCACCCACCATGCAAATTGTCTCGCAGCCCGCACGTGGGCACCAGGTGCGCGTCTTGTCCAATTCGATTTCTGTGGAGAAGGCAAACAAAGTGTGATTAATGTGATTCGATTAGGCAGAGATTAGAGACGACGACAACGGACGATGGCGTCACGTACCTCGATTCAAGCGATAACGATGGTGCTTCTTCAGCAGATTCGTTGTGGTTAGATTCGCAATTTCGGGCAGCGAGATGGCGCCCTGGGCTGGACACTTGGCATCCGGGCAGGAGATCTCGTAGGCGCCTTCGGTAATCTCAAACTCCACATAGGCGCGCATGCACTGCAAACGGAAAGGGGGAAATGTGAATACGAGTTAATACGCTCAGAATGCGGAAGGGAGGGAAGTGGGGGAAGATAGTTGGTAAAAGTTTTTAACAACAACTAAACAATTTGGCAAGTTGGGCCACATAATCCGCTTTGAGCTCGACTCGAGCAGAGTTTGTGCTTGGCTTGCCTCTCAATTCCATTAGCTCCCCATGGCAACCAATAGAATGACATTCTCCCCTCATCCCCCTGCGTCATTGTGTGACGACCCTTGGGCAAAACTTTTGTCAAGGCATTTTCTAAATGCTGCAGCAGGAGCAGGAGCAGCATCAACAGCAGCAGCAGCAGCCGCAGAAGTGTGGCTGTCAAAATTATTTCATTTTTAAGCACCCTCCACACACACACACACACACACACACACATTCGGTGACAACCACAAAGTTTGCAGGCAAGCGACAAAATGCTCTGCGGAAGCTGTATAAATAAAGATTTAAAAACTTTTAGCCCGGCCTGTTGCCATGTCCGATATATTTGCTCGGCCTCCGCTTTCGCTTGCTGCGCATTAAAGTAATGAAATTGCAAGCGGAAACAGAAGCGGAAACGGAAACGGAAAAGCTGCCAAATGCTGCTTGGACAGCAGCCACCCACATACCTACATACCTAGCTACCTAGCTAGATATGCCATATCTAAAGTGTTTTCTAACTTTTCCAGCCGTTTTTTCCCTATAGGTCAACGCTGTTTTCAGTCTAATGAATTAAAGTCATGGCCAGCCAAATTGTAGCACACTTTGCTGGGCGAGCACAAAAAGTTTCTGCCTAGTGGCCAAATTAATCCTTAATTCCCAGCAAAAATAAAAGACAAACGATAAGAAAAGAATTCTTTTGCTTTATGTTTAGTTGCGTCAACTTTTTGTTTAAGCCGCTTTTGCCACTTTGCACAGCTTTTGCCAACTGGCTGCGGTCTTTAGTAATTAATATTAAATGCGAAAATGCGGCAACAATTTAATGTTGCCGCACGCAACATGCAAATTGAGCGAAGCGACTGAATAATGATGGAAATCTGCTGCTGCTGCCGCTGCTGCTTCTCTGGTTGAATTTTCCGCATTGGCATTTCTCCATTATGCAGGCAAACCGGCAGATTTACTAAAGCCGCCTGCAATTTGTGTCTGCATCATATTTTTAATCGCGTCCATCAACTGCAATCCCGCCGTTCGTTGCATATTTTACTTAATCCGCCGGCAGCTTGACGCTTGCAACGGGCTTACCTGCCCATCAGTCAGACTCTGGTCATGCCGAGAGCAGCGTCAGCTTGGTCAGCGTCATTGTCTCTGTCTCTCACAGCAACAGCAGCAACCACAGCCGTGGTATAAGCTGCACAAAAGCTTTCTGAAATGAATATGCAACACCAGCGACAGCAACGGTAACAGAGACTGAAGCCGAAGTCGAGGTTGAAGCAGCAGCTGTTGCCATAATTTAGTGGCCTGTGGCCGGGAGCAGCTGCATCAGTGTCCTCCAATTTATATAGCGAGTAAGTGAGGTTAACTTTCCACGTAGCCATTCCACATTAAAACATTAAAGGAAAGTGCAAATGAAACAGCTTTGAAATAAACTGAAAGTGCAGCTTAGTTCAAGTGCGAGCTACAAACCGTTTCATTCACATAAAATAAGTGAGCTAAAGCTTAGCATTAAGAGCTCTCGAATTTATGGATCTTACGTTTAAAGAATTCTCATTTAAATTTAATGGTAAAAAATATAGATAATGCTGTTAAGACTTCAAACATGTTACAAAGCAGAAATAATTCAGAAAAACAAAATCTATTTCGTTTCCTTTTTCTTTCTGCAAAGATTTGTACGCAAAATAATATATGTTCGATTTCAACGGATATTAAAAGTCAATAATATACAATGAAATAAACTAATGCTAGTATCGAAACAAAAATATTGTTTTTTCTTTTTCTCGTTGTGAAAAGATGCCTTATCAAAATAATTAGAGATGGTTTACACAAATTAAATTAAAACTGCTGTAATTAATGCTTCAATTGTCAGCTTATATTACAAATATTTTTGTTTTGAGGACAAGTCAAAAGAATGCTTAATGCAATTTGCAAAGTTTATTAAAATAAAAATGAAATAGCGTTTTAAAAGGAAAATTACAAAAGTTACGAGTAGACTGAATTCATAAATTTAATTGGCGGCGTATTAGTAACCACAACTAGGGCTCAAATGAAATTCAGCTAAGCTCATTAGAGGGCGCACTCACACACACAGCGACACACACCGACACAGAGAAACAAAAGTCAAATTGTATTAATTTACAAAAGCTCTCGGGTGGCGCTCTGGCTGACACCGCTTGGCAACCTTTCGTCATGTCAACAGTTTTCAGTTTTACGTTTTTAAGCGCTCAATTGTGTGGGCCATTAAAAGCCAAATGCCACAGAGCACACACACACACACACACACACACACACACACACACACACAGACGCAAAGAGAGAAATGTATAAAAATATTAGTATTAATAACGGCACTTGGTAAATTTCCGGCTGTGCCACATAAAGCACTTTACGGGCCACAGGCAGCGGCAAAAAAAGAAGAAAAAAGACGGAAAGTGCTCACAATATCTATAAAATGGCAACAAGAGGAAAGAGCGATGGAGATAAAGCGGAAGAGAAAGTCGAAGAGAGATAGAGAGAGAGAGAGAGTCAAGTGGGAGTTGCAAACGAAATAAACAAATAAAAATTGACAAAGTTGCCATTTACATGTTGAAACATTTTTTATCAGCCTCAACAGCAGCGGCTTCAACAGACGGCGAAACTTGTTCCCACTCCATGTGTGTGACTGTGTGTGTGTGTGTGTTCGTGTGTTGTGTGTGTGTGTGTGACTATGAAACGCTGATATATGTGCTTTATTTAAGAGTCAACGTCGCCTCCCTCGTAAGCTCTCTTTTGGGCTGTTTATCACTGTTGGTTGCTGTTTGCGCGTCTGTTCTGCTGCCATTTTATGACACACGACATTGTTAGCAATAAAACAACATTTGTTAACGCTTTCATTCCATTTGCGCCACACAGCAGCAGCAACAACAAACATTTAATATATTCTCGTACGCCATTTATTGCAATAGACTAGCCCCAAAACATAAGCCCAAAGTGCCAATGACATTTGCTTAAAAAGCTGCTCAATAACTCATCAATCATTTAAAGCGAAAAACCCAATTCTAAACCCATTTTATAAGTATAATTGAAAAGCATTACGTGAAATAGAAAAACATTAATATTTGCTTTATATAAATTCCCAGTACAAAATTCTTTGAAATCTACAACCTCATTTTCCGATCAAAGCATTTCTGCATGTTTTTTAACTTATTAAAATAAATAAATCATACGAAGAGAAAAACCTAATTTGAAAGACATATTTTTGTTGCCTTCTAAGCATGTTTTTAAAAAAACATTGCATTTAATAGCAAATCACTAATGTTTGGATTATATAAATTTGCAATGAACAATTCTTTAAAATTAAATAGTTAATTTCGCTAAAAATAAAAGTCTTTCTTGCCGTATTTTATACTTTTCATTCATCAAAAGAGAAAATATTAATTTTTAAAGTCATAAATATAAATTTAGTACATCAACATATTTTCAAATTCTGTATTTTTGCAATTTAACATAAATCATTGTTTGTAGAGGCTTTCGAATGTAGAGAAAATGACATGCAGCCTTAATGTTTCTGTTAGTCTAATGAGAAAGTGAAATGTGTCAAAATTATTCAAAATAGTGCAGCACAAATGTTGCTCTATAACAATTTTAGATATACTTTACTGCCTATTAAATCGCTGCTCTCGTAGAATATTTAAACCCGCAGGCAATGTTTCGCTTTACACAGCAAGTCTCCTCTCACATTAAATTCTCAAAGTAAAGTTAAATTTTAACTAAAAGATCTTTAACTGCTGTGATGTTGCTCTAGCAGTTGGCGTTTATGTGATGTTAGCTAAGCCTGATTGACGCAGACAGTTCGATCATAAAGTGAAAAGGAGAAATAAAAGTTGAAATTAGCCGCAATCATAAACAAATTTTTTGTAGCATACTTTCGGGCACAATTTGGGCGCAGTTAACGAGTCAAATCGCAACTGGGCCGACAAATGCTGTGGCTGAGCTGTCTGTGTTTGTGCCTGGCGATGCTGCTGCTGCTGCTGGTAATTGCAGGACATTAAGCTGGGCAGGTATTAAAGGACCTTGTCGTCTGTCGTGCATAAAAAGCATAATGAATGTCGGTCCAATTTCGCGCACACGGCCACGCCGACATGTGTGTGTGTGTGTGAGCTGAGCCTGGAGTCGATATTATCTTGCAGCCAATTACGCACACACACACACACACACACAGGAGACACACAGCCATAGTTGGCCAGTGTCCTGTGCGCTGTGCGCTTTAATCTAACTCATTAGCAACGACACTTTAATTAATAGTCAACTCACTCTGGCGTCTGTCGCCTCGACTGGATGTCAGCTGACAGGATGACAGGACGACGCATTCGCAGAAGCAGCAGCAGCATCAACGCAACGCAACAGAACTTGCCACCTTGCCACCATCTTTATCCCTCTAGCTCGATCTCGCTGTAGCCTTGTTCTCTATGACCACGGCCACTAAATGAATTGCCTCGCCAACGCGCTATAAATGCAAATTTATGGCAATCATTACGTTAACGTCACGTTAACATTTCCCTTACGTTGTCTTTGTTGCTGTTCTCGGCCCTTGGTCCGTCATAAACTTTTAATGCGCATTAAAAATGCTGCAGTTTGATTTAATTAATGCAATTTGCAAGTGATTCGCAATTGATTAATCGACACTGATTTGACTGGCAGTTTATGTGTGTGAACTGCGCATAATTGTGTTATGCTGCTGGAGAAGGACACGTTTACGACAACTGATAATATTATTTATTGTACATTATGCTGATTATCTGTATACATAAAGTTGTTTGCCCTGACCGACTGATTCATTTACTGACTGAATTATATACTTATATCCCAAACGGTTAATACTATGCTGCTAAAATTCTAACACAACATCATTTTATGGTGCAATTAGGCTAGGTTCTGCAAATATCCCATTCCAGATTCTTTAAATTGCACATGAAAATTAGAATGAAAAGCCTTTGCATTGAGAATGAAGTACATATATATTAAATTAAAATCAGCTTAAATTGTTTTGAAAAAGAAACACAAATAAACGTGGCTTTAAACATCAAAGAAATATTTAGGCATAAGCTTGGAAGAGTCTAACATATTTTAAACACTCCTGAATTGCATTCATCATTGAAGTATTTCTTCTATTTCTGTTTATACTATACTTTCTCAGCTACTTCTATTAATTTTCTACCTCTAATTCTTTTATATCATTCACAATAACTCCAACCCCAAATCATTTTCAGTTCACTTATGTAGGTTAAGTACTATCCATCTACCTTTTCCTACTTCCTACTAATGAGTTTTCGTAATATCAATTTGTTCTTCTATTAGCTTCTAATGCTTTTAATAACTGTCTCTATTTAGTTTTAGTTGCAATTACTACTTTCACTCTCTCTCCGTCATTCTCGTATTCCATATGGCTCCCTACTGCATTCGAGTCCTCTTTCAATATCCTAATCCATACTACAGTTATTACATTTCGTCCGTGGTATTCCCCTACAACTGTCACTGCCTACTTTTACAACTCTCTCAATGTCTTCTCTCATTTCAGCCACACTCTACAACATCATTCGCCTTTTTTGCTCACTCTGTGGGCTACGCTCAATCCAATAAGCGACAGGAACAACAGGGATTCGGACTGAATCAGCGACTGGAACTGAAGAGGGAACGAGGACAGGACTAGGGACAGACTGCAACTGTCGGGACAACATTGTTTTCTCTCGCAGGATATTAGATGGAATCCTCTTAGCTGTTGCTGTTGTTGTCGTTGTCGTTTTCAACGTTGCAATTGTTGTGAAAGCTCTGATTGAAAGCGAGAAAGCCATAACAAAAACAAAACAATGTTGTCACAAGCTCACACGCATCGTGCACATGTCTGTATGAGTATGTGTAAAACAAAGCAGTACCTGCCACATGCCACATGCCGCAAGCCGCAAGCCGCAAACATTGCAAATTTAATGATGCCGCCAGCAATCGAACAGAAACAACTTACGAGATGGCCGTTTAAAATGCATTTCGAGTATCGCACAGAAAACTTCAATTCAACTCAACTCGACGGAGGATGAAAAAGTGAAATATCAAGAGAAACGTTAAAAAGGATTCCATTTCCATCTTCCATCCTCCCAATCGAGCGCATTTCCATTCGTTGTTTATATTTGTGTAAAATTGAATTTAAATTGCAACTTTGGAGCTCTCTCCCCCCTTCAATCGCTTTAGCTACAACTCAATCGATTCGCATCGCGACTATTTGTCCAGCATCTATCTGTCTGAATAAATGTATCTGTCAGATACATTTTTAAGCGGCTTTCCTGCCCACTCCCCAAGCTTTAACTCGACTTCTTTGACTGCCAGCATCGCCCATCAGCCCATCTTCATCCCTATCGCCACACCACACCGAAGTTTCATTCAAATTATGCAGAAAATGTTCTGAGCTGATTTATTCTAAAGCACTCGAAATGAAATGAAAGATATACAGAGAGAAGATGAAAGCAATTCCCATACCCTAAGCGAAAAGCAGAAAAGATAGAGATACATTTTTCCAAGTCACTCCAAATGTTCATTTTCTTAGATAGTCTAGATAACTGCAAACATATTCAAGAAGTTGAACAGACCAAAAAATAGGAGTGATAAAAAATACATGTGTAATATTAAATGAAATATTGTGAATAATATTAATTTTTACTCACTAAAGGTAAACATTCATTAAAGAAAAAGAAGAAATAAAATTTGCTTAATTATTTGAATTCATTCAAAATCAGTAATTTTTTTAGAAAAATATCTACAGAAGCTTAAAAATGGCTAAAAATTATACTCATTTCCGATTGTCTAGAACTGCATATAAATATACAAAAATATTATTTTTATGCATTGAAGGTAAGAAATCCCAATAAAGAGAAATAAAGAAAATTCATTCAAAGCCAAAACAATGTTGAAAATCTAAAATCTTTAATTGAGAGGCAGTAGAAATTCTGCAAATACAATTTATTTAATTACATGTTTCAATGAATATAATAATTGCAACCTAAGGCAGATTCGCCAACTCATTAAAACGTAGGGTATCTTCAGTTCAACCCGTGCAATTTTATTTAATAAACTCGAAGAAGTGAGCGTCCCCACTCTGTCCCTCGCCCAGTGAAGCAGGCCGGACTAACTGGTCGTCAGGCAGAACCTAACTAGTTATTTGGAAAGCTTCCATTTAATTTGGCCTCGCTTGAGTTGGCTCACAAAGTGTGCGGACTGTTGGCAGTCATTAATTTCCGTTCGGATGCTGCATCCGGTCTAGACGCCGCCCATCGAAACCGATGCCATAAAAATGCAAAACCAAACAATTTGCTAACAAATATTAAATAATTGCAATTTGAAATGCAATTGCAATTTATGTAAATCCAGCGCGATCAGCTCGCAATTGAGATGCAACTGTCCGAGGAGCAGCTGCTGCTGAATTATGCAACTGAGGAGATAAATGTGACCCAAAGTGCCGTCAACTTGCTGCCTCAAAAACACATGTTACGACAGCTATATACAAGAGGATAAGGGGTGGGTGTGTGTGTGTGTGTGTGGGTGGGTGTGTGTGCGTTGCAAGTGTGTCTGCATATTGCTTGGGGCAATCGCAATTGCACTTGCAACTAGAACCGAAAAGTCAAAAGCCATCAAGTCAACGTCGTTGACGCGCTGCGTGTTGCCAAATGCTCGCCCCGCTCTTTGAGTTTACACCCACACACACATACGCACACACACACCCACCCACACACACACACACACACGTACGCACTTTAACACAATCTTCTTGACATCAAGGAAAATGCTTATGTTCACTTCACAAAGCAAGCAATTTAGCGTAAGCGACTTGAAGATACTCTTTAAAAGTGCTCGAGTTGAATTAGGGAATTCTTCACATTTATTTTGCTATTTATATATGTCATCATTTGAGCATCAAGCTAAGCGCATTTAAAAGAATTTTGCAGCTAAGCATAATTGGATTATCTTTAAAGGAGATTAAGCTGACATTTGAAATGCGATTAAGTCAGTGTTCTAAATATTATTTAAATTTGAGCATGCCTATAAAATTTGATTTAATTTTGAGTAAATTAAAAAATATTTAAATGGTAATCATTTAATTGAAAGCATGCTATCGATAGTTCTTTCACAGAATAACTATAAGAAAAACAATTTAAGACACTTTTAGATAATCTCAATTCATGAACTACTAATTTCATGTTCATGAGTATTCAAAGAGATGATCTTTAACAAACTTAGCTTAATTTTTACAGTGCAATTATTATTTAAATCACAAGAAATTAGTTATTCGAAACTCTTTAAGGCACTTCACACCTGGATCTTCTCATGTGAAGCACTGTAACATTCTCATTTTAATATCAATGTAGACTTTTATTCGTGAAGCATAACCTGGAAAGTTGCTTTTCGCAATTTAACTTTGCTGAGTGCAAAATTTAATTTAAGCTGCGCGCGTTCGCGTTCTGCGTTTTGCTGGCTAAATGAATTAACATTTTAAATGCGTTTTAATTGTGATGACATTGCACATCAACACACAGGCACACACGCACACATACGCACACATTTACACACATGGGGCAGTATGTGAATGCATGGTGAATTTTTCAAAAACTTTGCACGAATTTAATAATAAAAGTGAACTTTGTAGCTGGAATTGAAGCGTGAGTGAAATGCAGGAAAATGAGAAAAAGAAAAGGTAAATAAAAATGAAATACGATGTAGATGTTATGTGTGTGTGTCTGTGTGTGTGCGTGCGAACATTTTTCATATGTGTTGGAAATGGAAAATAATACAGAAGAACAAGAACAGCAGCAGCACAGCTGACGTTGCCTGGGGCTACGTGTCTATGTTGCGTTGTGTTGTGTGTGGAAGGTGTAAAGTGTGCGAAATGTGTGTAAATGCAATTTGGCAGCATTTTCCCCGTTTTTCCTCTATTTTCCAAGCGCTCGCAATGTTTGACATATTGTGCGAGCATGACGTAAATGCAATTGCTGCAAAATATCAAATAACCTTATTGAATAACGCCACCAGCTGACCCCGCCCTCTTCCTGCCTCCCCCTTCCACCTCCCATCTGCTCCTGCCACATCCTGCGGATGCCCAAGTGCTTTGACGCGTGACATGCAGTGCGTCAAATGCCATAGCATACTTTTTAGCGCAGCATTGTCAAAGTTCGTGTTGCTGCTGCTCTGGGAATTGCATGGAAGAAGGGGCGGGGCAGACATACATACTATATATCACACAAATTAGGGCTTTGAGCTCAGCCAGATAATGTTGCGAGGCGGCTGGCAATGGCATTTGCTGCAGCTACCAGTTTCCCTAGTTTTTGTGGTTTGTAATTAAGAGAATATATAAAGAAAATATATTACGAGAATTTAATTAGTGAAAGTGGCTGTTTTTGATACATTTAATTTTTATATTTATTATGAACAAAAACTTGCATTACTTTTACTTGACGATTTTAATATTTGCTCATTCTTAAAAAGTCTTTCTACAAATTAATACACGACATATAATATTGTCGATTCGATATTTAATTCAAAAAACAAAATAAAACTATTTAATAAATATGGTAATATTAATGAT
This sequence comes from Drosophila immigrans, assembly GCA_963583835.1. NCBI lineage: Eukaryota > Metazoa > Arthropoda > Insecta > Diptera > Drosophilidae > Drosophila > Drosophila immigrans. The sequence goes on from OY757141.1 coordinate 20,617,304, forward strand.
TATATACTATATATTAGCATATTTATTGAATATGTATATTTTTTGAACATTATCAATTAACAAATTTTATTATCAATTTTGTCAATTAAAATGTCTGCCATGAATAGCTACAATTATGACTTTAGTGATACCAACGTCGTTATTATTTTTGTAATGTAATTCAAGAAAACAGTGGAATTGTCTAAACCAGCAATCTTGTAGAGTATTCGTGGGTCGATGTGTCGTCAGTAACTAATTCTTTCACGTCTTTCTTTATTTTACTTTACAACAAACAGAAGAATGCGACCAACGTACATATGTCGACTATATGTGCATGACAAATACGAGCAAGCAGCGCTGAGTGAAACTTTTTCAATTTGTGGCAAGTTGAAAAAGTGTTGCAAGAGCCAAAGTCAAATGTTTGACGTGCGTAAATGATACACACATAAATGCATGTATCTATAACGCGATTGTTGTGCGGTCTGCACAAGTAGATGAGTGTTTGTGGCTGTGTGTGTGGATGTGTGTGTGTTGTCTATTTGCACATGTCATTCCTCTGCAGCTCCAAGTTTCCCCCCTTGCTGGTTGGTTTGCCGCCCCCGCGCTGATAACTCGCTCGTATTTTGCTTTTGTCGAAACTTCGCCGCGTTTTGGAACTAAAAACTTTTTCGGCTGTTGCAGCTATAAATACCAGAAATACCCGGTCGTGGTTGCCCCCCTTACAAACTCTATTCCCGTCCCCCCCCCACATTCCCTCACTGCTCTGACAGCCTAGCACTTTGCCAGCAACTGCAAAGTTTATTGCGTTTCTGCTGCAATTCGCATTCACACAAAAATTTTGTTAAAGCAAAGTTTGTGCTTGTTTGCAACTTGTTTCGGTTTCTAGAATTCCCAAATGCCGCTTCCCCTTTGCCCCCCCCTGCCCCACACCCCTCCCACGCTGCCACTAACTGCGCATGTCATCAAATATGAAAAGAATATGCATTTGCGAACAAGTCTCAGACATGCCGCTAAAATGTAGAAAAAGAAGTTCTCCTTCAAGGATTTTGCTCTATGCCATTTGAAGTTGCAATTTATGAGTGGCGTTCGCATCTAGGCAACAATAACTACAACAACGAACACTATGCTCTGTCTTTCATTGGAGTAGTGCTCAAAAAAGACCCAGAAAATAGCAACAACAAGTTGGACAGTTTAATTATTTGCTCGACAACTCTTTCGGCTGACAATAAGTACATGAAAACTTATTAAGCAGCACAGCAACAACTCTCAGACAGCCAGCGCAGTTTTTAGCTGCAACACAGAGTGGCAAACTTTTAAAGCTGCTGTCCGACAATCCCAGGGATAAGTATCTCAAAGCAAATGCAAGAATATGGGACATTTGTTGCATATTGAATGTATAACAATGGAAATAATACCAGTGAAATTTGATGATACAAAACATTTAGCATAAATGTGCAATTAAATAAAAATTAAATCTCAAACGAAAATTAAAATGTGCTTATGCAGAATATGGGTTAATTAAAATTCCTCGTACACGAAATATTTAGTTAGCATTAATATACGATAAAATAAGTTCTGAATTTTCTGAAAGTTGCCAGCAATTTATTTCACATGAAGCTTATGTTGAAAATAAGTTAATTAAAATTGCTGATGGACTCTGCATTTGTTTAGAATGCATTTGTAATTAAATAAGTTCTCAATTCCTCGAAACAAATCAATTTATTTGAAATTACATTTCTATTAACCATAATATTTTCTAATTCAAATTCTCATGTATTTACTTGTTGATAATTTATAATTAATTCAATCATTGTGGCTAATAGTGCAGCTGTCTAAATCAAATATTCTTAGTTGCGCAATCTCTGTTAATCGTTACTTGAAACCCCGTTGATAGCGCTGTGATTGTCTTTATGTAGCATTTGGGGCAATTATGGACTGTTATGGGGTGCAAGGGGGCGACAGGGAGATATAGAGTAGCAGTTACGACCCAATTGAGCCATCTAAGCTGACCGGCAATTACAAGTGGCCCAGCGAACTGAACCGACGGGCAGAAGGCAGTTTGCCATCGACTGCTGCGGTCGAGTTGAGTGGCTGTTTAGACTGTTTTGGGTGAATTGCTTGCAGCATGTTCATGCTGCATGCGGCGCATTCGTTGCAATAACCAAATAGCACTTCCGACGATGTGGCAAGCCGCAGACAAGCAAACAGGCAGACCAAGCACATGCAGATACAGATACAGATACAATTCGACAGTCATAGATGCAGATACATTTCTGGCAGTGGCTTGAAAGCTTTTCCTGCGATTTTTCGGCTTTAGCTGGGCTAACGAAACGAATTCAATTTGCTTAGGCAAATGACAAATAACAATAAAAACAATTCATTATGGCCAACAGATTTGCATACCAAATGAGCCAAGGGTGAAAGCAGAGAGAGAGAGAGCGAGAAAAACGGGAGGAGTTGAAACAAGTCAAAACTCAAATCGGAATTGTCAATTTTCCACACGTTAAATTTGGCCCAAAATCACGTAACGCATTTAATTTGAATGAATGTTGTTTGCCGCTGCTTTGCTCTGCTCTGCTTTTGTTTGCCAAATTGAAAGCGCCGCACAAAGCAATTGGGGTAGCTGGAGGGGGCGGGATAGAAAGGGGAGTGCTGGAGTGGCGGAAATGACGCGCAAACAGCAAATGGCCGCCAGCCGGAAATTGCTTTCGCTTGCAGCCCTTTCGAAGTGCTTTTCCATGTCCAGCGTTCCCTCTGCGCTCATCCTCAACAAGTTCATTTTTTGGCGTCGCACTGAGGCGAGATTGGAGACGGGAGTGGGAGGGGGGGAAGTGCGGCTTTGCTGCTGGTCATTATATATGTACTTGAAGCGCGGCCAGTTGAAGGCCATTTGGTGCCGCGACGCTTCACGCGACTCTCGCACCGGCTGTAAACATTTGCATTTGATGCGGGAGTGCAAAAGAAACCTCAGCAAACCGTTGACGTCGCCATTGCATGCCGGTCACGTGCTTCAGTTTCTGGTGTTTGTTTTCGGGCGCCATTTAAAAAATAAAATAAAAAAACAAGTGGTGTGCCAATGTGTGAAGGCATCGACTGCAAGATGCCCTGTAAAAAGTAGGCAGTTTCAATACTTACAAAACCAAAAATTAAATGTTAAGAACTTGACGACCAAAAAGAGTAAAATATAATGAATTGTAAGCAACAACAAGTAGAGAGAAATTGTGGAGATATAAAAACTAAAGCGCTAACTGCATGAAGAGTGAAGCTTGGTGACTGTTTTAGTGAGAATGCTTTTATAGCAACTATAATATCAATTATTTTTTTTTTTAATATTTAATTTTTTGTATATGTATAGTCTTATTATTTTAATTATTACAAATCCTGGCACAAAAAAATAACATTTTAATCAATATTTTGTGTATAAATGTTTCTACACATTCCAAAAAAAAACTACCAAAAAACAAAATTGCAGAATTATTCTGTAAACACTTGTTTACGTAAACAAATAAAACTCCTGGTTTGCTCATGAGCAATGCATACAGGGTAAATACTATATACAAAAAAAATGGGAAGAAAAAAATTATTTGTTGACTACAATTACGAGAACTGTCGACGGGGGGCAAGGAACTGGGACTTGGACCGCGATTCCAATTGCGACGGCGACTGCGACGGCGACTGCTACTGAAATGTCTTGCTTTAAGCCAGTTCAGTGCGGCAATGCCGTAAATTGTCGCGGGCTTTTGGGGCCTCGGCATGGACTTGGCCACAGCGGGGGAGCAGGATGGGAAGGAGAGAAGCAGAGCCAGAGTATTGGGCGGCATTTAAATGCTTTGCCAGAGTAAATACAAATAAAATGCTTTCGGTTTGCTCATAAATTGCCCAGTCTAATGCCCAGGCGATTGTTTGTTTATGCTCACAGACTTAACTCTGAGATTGTCAAAAGTAAAATGAATACAATATAGCTGTGCATTGTTTGCTGTCAGTTCCTGAACTTTTGCACTTTGATTTCTATTTTCTCAAGTGAAACTGTAATATGGCAGGCAGGCAGATGAAGTTTAAGCAATTTTTGGCTAGAAGATTTCTTTTCTACGGTCATATTTGCACTTTACTCTTTTATGTTTAATTCATTTGCTGTAGCCTTTATTTTCTTATCTGTCTTTAGTTATAAAGAAATCTACAATTAACATTAACTCATTTTTTTGTGAATGAGAATGTCTGCCAAATTGAAATAATTGTTTCTTCTTTTGCTTTCGATGAAGTTTAAGCAATTTTTGGCTAAAAGATTTCGTCTCTACTATCATATCTGCACTCTACTCTTTTATGTTTAATTAATTTCGCTATTTTCCATCAAAGTGTAGCCTTTGTCCTTTATTTTCTTAGCTGTCTTTAGTTATAAAGAAATCTACAATTAACATTCTTTGCATTCATTGTATGCATTCGTAACTCGTTTGAATGTGAATGTGGATGTCTGCCAATTTGAAATAATTGTTTCTTCTTTTACTTTCGAGTGTAAATTGAGAGACGAGCAGGTTGTTGCAGTGCGGCAATTGAAGTGCCAACGCCGCTTTTGACTTTGTGCTTGGACATTGCTTATGTGAGCACAGCTGCTTCTCCCTCTCCTGACCTCCTCCGACTCCTTCTGCTTTATTCTCAACTCAGCATTCTCTTTTAATTGCTCGCGTGTTTATTTCGCTTTGCATTTGGGTTGTTTTGCTTTCTCTCTCACTCAGTCTTTGCAGCGCTGCTCATGTGTGAATCGCATTGAATGCAAAGGAAAGACAGAGAGAGAGTGCTTTGCAGTTGTTGTTCTTGTGGCCAGCAGCTCAATTTACAAAAAAATTGCTGCAGCGCTTAATGAAAAGCGAACAAAACGCTGGCAACGAGCAGCGACAAACAAATTGCAAAATGAGAAAAACACAAGAAAAATGCAGCAACACAAATGCATGAATGCAGCACACATAATATACACACACATATGTGTGTGTGTGTGTGTGTGTTTTGTTTGGGTGTGCCACTAAGCTAAAATGTCAAAGGTTTAAAGACGAGGCATTGTGTAAGCTTAGGCCAAAGAGGGTAAGAGAAAAAAGCTGCGGCGGCGCCGCATAAATTTCAATAAGTTGCCTACTTTGCGGCGTCGCTGCAACTTGCTCTAAGCAGCCGCAGATGACTCTCTGTCTGCGAGTGTGTTAGTGAGCGAGTGTATCTGTGTGTGTAAGGGTGTGGGAGTGTTGTGTGTGCTCGCTTAGGTGTCAAATAAATTCAGGTCACTTTAGTAGGCAGCCTCCTTTTGTGTGCACTTTCAGTGGCCGCATGAAATTCCATTACGTATACGTTATGTGCGATATTACGTATACGCAACAATTTTAGTGGCGCTAAGTGCGCGTGTGCATTGAATATGATTTGGCATTCACGACTCTGACAAAAAATATGCATAAGTATTGTGAATGGGAAAACTCGAAAACTAAAAGTTGTCCGGGCAAAGTTTAAAGCTCAACATGTTTTCGAGTGTCCTCGCTCCTTGTCTCCCCATCTCTCTGTGTCTCGCTCTCTGCTTGGCTGTGTCCATTGGAGCATGTTTAATAAGTAGCGCCATTTTTCATGCGCAGTCAACAGAGCAGCAGCAGCAACAGCATCATCAGACCCTTAACTGTTGCCAGCGACCCTGCAGAACAGCTGGCAGAGGAGGATGACGAGCAACTATGAGCATCAAGAGCTCTCTTACACGCCCTGCAAAATGTTGGCACAACTCAAGGATCATATTAAGTATTCGCATCCATTTAGCCAATTGACAAGCCAATTTCAGCTGGCAGTTGTGCGCTCTACTTGCCACACGATTCAGCCACGCATTTTGTCAACCTTTTATGCGAAACTTTCAAGAGCTACCTTTTATACTTTTAATTAATTAAACTTAAATGCAAATATGAGTAGCATTGAAATTGATTCAAATAATATTTCAAAAACATTTAAGACGAAGATTTACAAATATTTGAAAGCAAATAAAATTCAAATTCATCTCCATAAAATATTTGCATGTGATTCAGTCTTTAATTGATTAAATATATTCAGTTTCACGCTTCATTTACTGCTGTACAAAGAGTCGTTTAGTATTAAATTTGTAAAGTAAATATAAATCTTCCTCTCTGCCATATTCCTATTGCTTGTGCTACATATTAAACTATGCTTGTTATCCTCATTCATATTCCTCTGCATACTTGCAACCCTGGGGCCAACTGAGCTCTATCAACCATTTGCTTTGGCTGTACGAGAAGAGTACGAGAATATTGCTGTTGCTCCTGCTATGAATTATGATGATGCTGCATAAAAGTGACATGCTATTCCATATCATATACGAGAATCTACACATTTTTTCTGCTGTTCTAGACGATTTTGTTGTCGTTACTGCTGTTTTTTTGATTTCATTATTTTGAGACTTGTTTTGGTTGAACTGGTTTCTGGTTGATGTGAAGGCAGGCGATGCGGATGGGGGTGCTGGAGGGTGAAGCTTAACGAATTTGTCAACTCAGTGAATCATAAACAAGCGCAGTTATATGGAGCGCGACAATGTTCCAGACTATCAGACAAACAAACAACAACAATAATCCAGAACCAACAACAACGACAAGTGCAAATGAAAATTGTGTTTGCATTGGAATTTGCGCGTGTAGATTTTCAATTAAGCGCTGCCAACGCTGCGTATGTGCAATGCCAGCAATTTGCTTGCTACAACTTTAAGCAGTCGAAAGGGGGCGAAAGGACAACGAGGGGGGAGTGGAAAGCAGGGCGTGGACTGCATACTCTAAAGTGACTACTGAGCACTGTGAAGTGCGCATCATGCCCAACAGTTTAGGGTGACAAATGGCAGCGGAAAGCGACACCGGGCGACAACAGCGGAGGGCGAAGGACGACGACGACGACGACGATGACTTGAGCGGGGCATTTATAAGCATTAGACACGTAGCAGGAACTGAAACTGGGCAGAAGCTGTAGTTACAACCAACCAGTTGAGTTCAGTTCAGTTGAGTTGAGTTGAGTTGAGAAGACGACGTGTCGGAAGCGGCACGTATTGCCAGCCAGGACAAGTCTGAGTCAGCCAGCAACTGTAGACACTTTTTTCGACTATCCATTCCACAGTGTATGTGTGTTTGTGCAATAAATTTTACCTGCACATAAACAACTAGAACAACAACTGAAACAAGCTCCACACTTATTTAGTGCAGCTGCCAAAGGAAACTTCTTTTTCTTGCTGCAATACTCTGCTTTGAGGTACTCCGAATTTGTAATTAGATGTGACAACAATTAAGAGAACTGGAAATTAAATTAGTAACAGAAATCGAAACCATCCCAATTATAATCGAAATGGAGACTACTTAAAAATCCCTTCCGCAATTGATTTTGGTTTAAGAATATTTGTGTTCCTAAAACGAGATACTGTCCAGGAAAATTACATTTTTTAATTATTGATATAAACATTTAAATTTTTAAATTCATAACTTTTGTTTATACAAAATCTTATATACAATTTCAAATTTACACTCTTAAGCTAAAATGCTATGGAATCTATTTTAGATTACTTATTTATTTAAAGCCTCTTTAGTCTGGCAGTGTATTTCACTATTCAGCTAGCTGCAATAAAATCATTTTCCTGCTTAGTTTATCTGCACATCCTTCTCGCTTTTCTTCTATTTTGTTGTCGTCGTTGCTTTTGTGTGTGTTGTCTTACGTGTGAATTACGTTTAATTTATTTATGTTGAGAAAAAGAATTACGTCGGGCATTAGACGCACACACACATGAAATTAGATTCGAGAGAGAAATGGAGAGATGTTGAGCAAGATGCTGCATTGCATTTTGAGGGCATGCAACCAGTTTCGGAAATCATTGCTTGCTTCACTTTTAGCGTCGATTCAATTATTTAAAATGCTGCATGCAACTCTGTTGTGCAACCCGACTCGTACTCGCACTTATGGGGGCAATTCCAGCTCTCTCAGACCGTTGCAAAATGCAATTTGTTGATTCAACATGCTGCATATTTCCATAAACCGAACTAAAGCGAAGCCCGAGGAAGCGACCCAGACCGAGACACAAAATGCACAAAAAGATATAGATATATACACGTAGATGGAGATACAGCACACAAAGGTCGAGAGATGGTCGGGGACCAGAGAGAGAGGAGAGAGAAGCAGCTTAACTCTAGACATTTGACGCTAGAACATTTACCTTGAATTACTTTAACCCACACACAGCAAGAAGCGGAACAACAAATGCTGTTGCATTAACCCTTTAATGGATTTTCATATTTAACAAGTTTCAAATTTCGCATGTAAATTGAAATTAATTGTTGATATCACAAACTACTTGTTTAATCAGAATATTTTTAAATGCAAAGCAATTTGGTAAATGATTGGGAAATGTTTTTGCTCTACGTTAACTAAATAAATAAAATGGATAAAAAATAATCGAATATTCAAAATCTGATGAGCAAATAGTGATAAAAAAAAAATGTAACATTAGACTGTATCAAATATGCAGAAAAATTATTATTACTAGCTTTGCATCATTGCTAGCATTAAATTAGTTAAAACTTTATCATAAAAGATATAAATTACTTAGATTAAATATGCTTTCATATATTATTTTACCGAATTGTAGTTTCCTTTCATACATATTTCAGCAATAAAATAAAATGTTTCTTCGTCCATTACACGACCGATTGTAGTTTCTCTTTTTACCTCAAGTGTAACAAATATGTTTTAGTGCTTCAGATTAGTCTGAGTATTATTTACATCAAACGCCAGGTAATAGAGGGGTTAAACTGTAGCTAAAGTTGCCTTTTTGCTGGCACAGCGTAAAGCGTTTCTCGTCTGCCAATTTTTCAATTTTCCAGCTTGGGCAGCTGTGCACATGTCGGCTACATAATAATAAGAAAGCTAACATATAGCTCAACGCTTTTCCCCAAATAGCATGTGTGTGTGTGTGAGTGTGTGTGTAACGCTTTTATGCAGTATGTGTGCGAAAATAAATAGAGATAGCTTAAAGTAAACTTGGGGCATATTTCACGTGAGTAGTCCAAAACAAGAATTTTCTAGTTAGCCGAAGGCGATAAATAATGGCACATGCTATCAATGCTAACGATAGCACTCGTATCGATTAATTTATCAGCAGCAGATGGCTCAGCAAAGGCGAACACTAATGCGCTAATAACAAAAGTGCGAAATAGCAACCTTTGCTATTAGTTTAGTTTTCGGAGTTCCCAAATTAACGAATTAAGTTTTAAGTAATAAATTTTCACATTCTCATTATCAAAATCTTTTTTGATATTTGCCTTTCGCTTCAATGAATTTATCCCTATTTATAGAGTACAAATTGAAAGCTGCTGCAGTAATAGCACAAGCTGCAATGAATTTAATAATAATAACCGATCTCTTCCCAATTTTATCCCCGCATTATACACTTCTAAACCTCAACCACACAACTATCTGCAAAAACATTTAAATGCCATCGATCAATAAATTAATAGTATGGGTGTAAAAGGCATAGAATATTACACAATTCTTATCCTCAAATTTTCTATTTGCTAAAGCAGTTGAATTCTGTCGATCAACAAATTAAAGATCATCAATTAATATAAATAAATCAACCAATACTGAGTAATCTATATTATTGATAATTGTATATTTTATTAACCAATACTGATTTATCTATATTTATTGAGTGAAGACTAAAAACTACTACTGAGACTATGTGTTTATACAAAATAAGTAAATTATTATCAATTTCCTCTCCACATTACACATTCTCAACCTCAAATATTCAATTATCATTTAAATACTATCGGTCAACAAATACAAATTGTAACCCATTGATCGATTTCTCGATATTTGTAGATAAAAAATCTAAAAGCTAAAAGCAAGTGAAAGCCCAAACTGTAGCAGACAATATGTATTTAGAAATGCATTTTGATTGCGATCCCTCAAATAAATTACTATCAGCAATAGTATTGAAATACTATCGAGTTAATACTATCGATATTGGCAGGGTGTAGAGTGAATATTAATATTTGCGGTACTCACCTCGGTGCAGAACTGGCAGCCGCACTGCAGCAGCGTCGTGGACTCGCCAACGGACTCCACATCGATGAGACACAACTTGCAGGTGAATTGCTGGAAACTCGAGGGCATGGGCGTGGCCGGCGTGCCCGCCGAGGGCGTCACCTCCGCGGAGGCGAGCATCTCGCGGCGCTTGAGCGTGATGCCGTCGCGGACACAGCAGGCCTGCGCCGCCTGGTTGGCGCTGGCCATCGACAGCAGAGAGCTGACCGTCAAGGGATATGCGTGCGTGGTGCCAAAGGCGCCCAGTTCCCCGCTCGGAGTTGGCGTCGTCGTCGGGGGCAGCGGCTCCTCGATGTTGTTGTTGTTGTTGGAGTGCATGGTCGCTGTGGTCACATTGGACGGCGGACTCGGGCTGCTGACGCTGGCCAGGCCGGCGGAACTCTTGCGGGAACTGCAGCCGATGGCAGCCAAAGGAGTGGCACAGCCGCTGCCATTGCTGAGCCGGATCTGCGCGTTCACATTGATGTGCGGCTCCGGCGTCTGCTCCTCGACACTGGTGCGCCTGGGATGCATGCTCAGCGACTGCACCGACTCGGGTCGCGGCACAAATCCGTTGGCCAGCGAGTAACGCGATCCAGTGGCCGCTAAGGATAGCAGGCTGGAGCAGCGCGAGCACGTGGCGTTGTTGATGCTGCTCACGCTGTTGCGCAGCCGATTCAACGGACGTATTTGCTCCACGCCCGCGGCACTGAAGATGCCGCTGCCGCCGTGCTGCGCCGCCATCAGCAAATTGGCCTCGTGCTCGGAGCCCAGCGGATGCAGCGAGTGGCTCTGGCTGTGGCTCTGGCTCTGTCGCGTGAGGGCCAAGACCGTCTCGCACTTGCGCAGACCCGTATACTGTACAATGGACTGTGACTTCTCCTGGTGCAGGCTGCTGGCGCTGCCCTCGCGCCGCATCATGTGCCACAGCTTCTGCTGCACCACGTTCAGCGAGCTGCTCGAGCCGCTGATGCTCAGCCGACTGCCGTAGGCGGCGTGGCCATTGGCTAGCTGCCGGCCGGAGGGATCGCGCAGCACCACATCCTGCTCGGAGGGAGTGCGCGTGATGCGTATCTCTGGCGAGGCGGGACGCTGATGAATCGACTCTCGATCGCGTTCTCGATCGCGATCGCGATCGCGATCTCGTTCTCTGTCCTTGCTGCTGCTGCCCTTGAGGCCGACGAGCGATTTGAGAAAGTTCTCGAAGCGTCGCCGGCGCGGCAACTGTCCGCCCGACAGTCCCAGCGAGCTCTCCACGTCGACGGCTCCGCCGCCAGCCAGGGCTGCTCCGCTGGCGCCGGTGGCGACGCCATTGGCCAGACTGCTGCTGGACAGCGAGTGGGAGTGGGAGTTGGAGTGCGCTGGGGGCAGGGAGAGGGAGATGCGCGTCGGCTGCGACGCCTTGCGCTCAGCTCCAGCATCGCTTGCCGAAATGATGTTGATCTTGTTGCGCGTCTGCGTCTCCAGCAGCGCAACTGTCTCGTTCGTGTCCGAGTCGTGCTGCGGCGGCTGCGGCGCGGCATGCGAGGCAGTGGCACTTTGCTGGCTGCTGGCGCGTTGCTGCTGCTTTGTATTGGCCAGATTGTGAATTGGCGAGGAATCCTGCAAACCGATGAAAGTAAATTAATTAATTGGTGTGATATAAACTTTTGTTAGGCTAACTTAAACGACAATGGCTGCAAGAGATCAACTCTAGATTAGCTGGCCACACTGAAATCGCCAATTAATATTGCTTTTTAAATATTATTTACACAATGTTCAATGTATACTATCTGCTGTAGTTATTATATTTCTAGTGTTTGCCAACTCTGTTGTCCACTGTGAATTTAAGTAATGATATGGTATACAACAATTTTTATATTTCCTTTAAAAATTTCCATATTTCTGCAACAATTGGTAATCTGCATTTTATCCAACGCTAACATTGTATTCAAACTATATGTATTTTTATGTTCGTTTTAGTATTGCAGTCTTAGGGTAATTTAGTTATATTTTTACTAAACAAAATCTATTGTAGAAAACATAGATTTTGTTTTTAATTTAAAATGGGACGTTTTTAATTTCTAGTTTAAGTGTTGTGCTTTTATTTCAACCCTTTTAATAAGGGAAACTTGGAAAATGTTACATCTGTAAATTGTGATTAGTCTGAAGGATTAAGGAATTCGAAGGTTATGATTTTAGTAGCTAGTTTCTGAAAAAACGAGTCACTGGGCGTCGCAGGACGAGAACAGCTTCAAGCCGCCTTAAAATTCGCCGTACATTGCAGTATTATAGCACTAATGCGTAGTAAACTTCACTGATTTAAATACGCCTTACACCCTTATTCGATACTGATACCCTGCCTCAGGAAGTTGAGCAGCTTTGAGCTTACTCGAATAAGCCAATTCTTCTAGCGTTTCACAACACTGTTGTCTGACTTAAACCTAGCTTAATCCCGCTCCTGGTGGTTTACTCACCCTCGAATCCTGCTCCAGCTCCTCCTCGAGCGCACTGTAGACTGGCGCGTACCAGGAGTAGGAGAGCTGCTTGCGCGCTGAGGCAGCGACGCCTCCAGCGCCGTTCGCTGCCGTTGGCGAAGTCAGCCCCACGCCGTGACTGTGACTATGATTGTGACCGTGACTGTGACCGTGACTGTGAGCGTGATTGTGGGTGTGACTGTGGGTGTGAGTGTGAGTGTGTGTGTGATGCTTGTGGGGCACAAGCTTGCCGCCGTTGGCGGCGCTATTGGGGCCAGCCGTGGTCACCAGATTGTTGTTGTTGTGGATGTTGTTGTTGCTGTGATTGCTCCCGTTGTTACTGTAGTTGAGCTGCAGACTGCGACGCTGCTGCTGGCCGCGAGTGGGCGGCAAATGCTTCGTCTGCTTCCGCTGACGCTCGCCGGCACCGTAGAGACTGTGATGCTGGCGTCGCTGGCAGTTGCTCGTAACGTTGCTGTTCAGCTCCTTGCGTGTGAAAATCAGCGAACCGCTGTTCTTATTCAGGCGAATGGAGCGCTGTTTGTCGACCACTGTGGCCTCGATGTGGGTCAGCAGTGGCACAGTCTCGGAGAGCGGCAACAGCTGCAGTTGCTGCGACGATTCGGCCGGAAAGTTGATGATGAAGTTCTCGGCAGCGTCATCAAAGATGGAGGCACGTGCCGCAGTCTGGCAGTCCTCGCTGGACGATGGGCTGCTGATCGACTGGGTTCTGAGATCGTTCGACGATCGCTGCTGTTTGGAATCCTTGTAGTCTGGCTGTGGCTGTGGCTGTTGTTGCTGTTGTTGCTGCTGATATGTGGCAGCCGAGCTGTAGCTGAGCTTGTGCTCCACGAGCAGCTCGAGGGGCGGCAGTTTGGCCTTGTGCGTCTGCGGTGCGGTCAATTCCAAGCCCAGTCCCAGGCCGGTGCTGAGCTGTGGTTGTGGCTGTGGCTGTTGTGTTGCTGGCGTTGCGTGAACGTGAACGTGCGCCTGCTGAAATGCCTCATTCTGTTGCAACGCTGTTGCAGACTGCAACGGCATCGGTGGCCGCATTTTGGCACTGCTGCTGGAATGACGAAGATCGCTGAACTGGGCACAGCTCAGCCGTGGCTGGCAGCGACGACAACATCTTGAATATGGCCTGCAAGCGAAATTTCAAAAATGCCATTAATAAACCATTTTAAATTCATTTCCATTAAATATTCGAGCAAACACACACACAAGCTGAGCTGCTTCAATTCAACCTCCCTTCGAAGCGCTGCGTTATTTTCGCTACCGAGTTTTGGTTTTCAAATTGGTTTCAGCTTCAGCGTCTGCCCCAATCAGCTGACCTGCCAAATTCCTGTGGCGCTCGGCTTTCAGCACATTTCAACCTGACCCAGCCACGGCTGCTCCGGTCAGCTCCAGTTGCTTAGTTAGCACAGAAAACCATAAAATAAAGCAAACGAGAATTGGGCAAATGGAGAGGGCATGACTGCCAAAATACCTTAACGAATTCAGTTGAAACTTTTTGTATAACCGGTTCAATTATTCAACTGCAAGGCTGACTTATTTAAATACAGTATAATGTCGATAATTACACCTACTGTTAATTGCACCCCCAACAAAACTGCATGAATTAAAATAGAGACGAACCCAAAAATTGTTTTAATTTTGAATTTCAATAATTGTATATTTTTGGTGAACGAAAATTGATGTGCAATTATCGACATTATACTGTATTTATATGGAAATTCAAATTTAAAATGTTGCGCAATCATTGATCAAATTTGCATGTATTTAAAAATTCTGATTGACGCTAACCGGTTAAAAAAAAAAATCTTAGACAATTTTTTGAGACACAGTTATTTCTGAATACCTAAACGATCATTGGAGAATACCTTTAACATTCATAATGCAATTCTTAAAATAGTTATTTCGTGTTTTCCTAAAAATTGAATTTAATTAATAAATTCAAAACATTATTTTTTTTAATGGAATTCCTGGAATTTTTTTGAAAACAAGTTTTTTTTATACTCTCGGCCAATTAAGTTTTTAATTGTATTTAGCTATAGCTACCCACTGAATCCATAAAATGTACGAGGTATTTGCCGAAATTCCACCTTTAAGAGCTGCATTCGTTTTATGTGCACTCCGCAGTCGGCAGCCGTCAGCTGATTTGCATTTTAGCTTTGTCTGATTTATTGCAATTCCTGCTGTGCTGGAATTTATACAATTTTTTGGTTCGATTCGAATTGAAAGGGGGGACACAGAGAGAGAGAATAAGAGAAAGGCATGTAGTATTTGATTAGAGGAGTCCCAAAATTGATGGCATCGTCACGTGGCCAACAAAAATTCAATTTGTACGCGAATTTTTATGAGTTTCTCTCTTTAGGGGCTGACAACTTGCGGCCAAATCGCAAATGAATTCCACAGAATTGATGTGCCATACAATTAAACCAAGTCCAATGTCATCCGATTGCAAATGGAGCCAACTATTAGCGCAATTCCCATCGGGATGTCTGGACAAGTTAATTAGATGCCGAGCTGTTATTGTAATTTCCGCTGTAAGTGGATGCTGAACTAATGGCATCAATGTCAAGGCTCATATATAAATCAATGCGTCTGTCTGTTCGCTCACGATTGATTTGATTTGATTGGATTTGAGGGGGGACGGAAAGACATTCTTTGCACAGTTCATACGCTTCGTTTGGTGCATTACACGTAAGCGAATTTCAATGTAGCTCGCAGTCTCCACGTCATAATCAATCATGTTTATCCCACGATGTGATTCCCTTTGCTGCTGCTGCTGCTGCTGCCGTCAAATCATTCGCAAAATTTATAATTCGATTTAATTCGCTAGGTTGCACAGTTGAGTTGCACACACCGACCGACTGCATTGTGGGGCACTAATCAAATTAGTTGACAACAATGCGTTGCCAATTTGCCAGCAATTAATCGAAAAATTTACCGAATCGGCAGCCGAAAAGTATGCAACAATTTCATGAACTGCGGCGAGCAAAGCAACAGGACTCCAGGGAGAGAGTATGGCCAACCGTGTGGCAAATGCAACGCGCTGTAGCGCACGTGAAGTCAATTAAGCTATTTGCACGCACACACACACACACACCCATACTGACAGTGTGACCAAATACTCCCAGAGGAGGCGGGGCGGACAGGTAAATTAGCTTGAGTTGAAATTTGCGAAAAACACGCCAGAAATTCCGATGGGAAAAGGGCAAAGCGAGCAACTTTCAGCGAAATCAACACGAAACTTTAAGCTGGCCACACTGTTTGCTGGCTGCGCCTCGCGCTTCCGTTAATTTGGACTTTATTACAAAAAGGCAGCTGTGCCACATGCCACACTCAAGGTATGCCGGCATATTAATTTTTGGTATGCCTTCAGCTATTTGTGTGTGTGTGAGCGCACAAAAGTATGCAGCAGAAAAATGCGCGACTCGCATAATTTGCAGAGCAAGAAGTAAAGAGCACAGAGCAGTTACAGTCGAAGGAGCAGCTGAAGTGAACTGTGGGAAAAGCCACAAGGACAAACAGAATGCCAAAGATAAATTGCTTCTCGCCTAAATGCTGCGCCTTCGCCTCTGTCGCCTCGGTTGCTGCCACAGCTGCCACACATACTCTCCAAATTAATCGCTTTCGCTGTGCAGCGCACAATGTGAACACCAAATTTGTCTTTTACTTTTCATTTAACGCCATTTAAGCCACGACTGAGCACAGTGCCTGCCAGCAGTCTTGCCCCGCTCTTGACTTCACAAACAAAACGAAGATTAATGCCATCCGCTAATATGTCAACTTTTATAGACAATTGCGACCAACTTTTGGCCCTGCAGTCAACTCAAAGTTAAAAGCCAGCAAATTTACAACTCTCGCAGATATTTTGCAATCCCTGAGACATTGTTTGCAAATAGCAATTATGACAGTGAATAATAAAAAGAGCATTTCGACCATTGATCATGTGGCTGAATGGGACAGAAAGTCAGTAAAGAAAGCAGGCAAAATAAATAGATTTAAGAGACAATAAATTACAACTATACTTATCAGACTTTTCAATCGATTTAATAGACAATAAATTACAAATTTAGTTATCAGACTTTTCACTCAAAATATGTCCTCGTAATTAATATTGAGAATGTCATCTATTTAATGACATTTTATTTATTTTACTAATTGATTTTAATGGTGTCTCTAGAGTATATCTACATGTCTGTAAACACACAACAAGTGTCGCTCAAAGCCGACAATTTATCTTAATGCTGCATCATTAATTCACTTTACTATTTTAAGGTTATTACTATTAAGTTTATTTGTTCGTGCAGCATTGCCTCTTATCGAACAGATTGTAATTGTACATTTCTCCAATGAATTAGCATATTTTGACTATAAATTACAGACATGTCATTTGCATGCAACAAGAGCTGCTCATTAGCAAAAATAGAATAAAGTTGTAATGCTCATGTCTATTACAATAATAATACACTTTGTGCTTCCATTGAATACTATAATGAACAACAAACGGCAAATTGCAACTGACTTTTCGGCCATTTAGATTGTGTAGCTTAATTAACTATAGAAATTTTGTGCAATTCACATGTTGAACTTTGTGTGTGAACTCCAGAGTTCAACTAATTGACACACGTCAATTGGCAGCGTAATTAATTAGTCAGCAAATGTCAGTGGCAGCAGCATCGGACTAAAGGATGCGGCATTAGGATCTAATTAATAAGCATGGGAATAGACAGCAGACACATTTCAGCAATTGATCAGCTCAGTTTAATGCTCAATTAGAGGCAAACCAACTTACCATTATTCTGGCTGCCAGCAAGCGATGTCAAATGCCACAAACTGTTGCAACTGCAAGTAAATAAAAATAACACATTGATTATGCAATTGTTTACTAATTAATTTCATTGTAAAAATGCTAAAATTTTGCATTAAATCCGTTGCGCATTTGCCGAACTCAAGTTGCAAATTCAATAAGCTGCATGCCCCGAGCAACCAATTAGCGGAATGCTTCGCCGAGTCCACAGCAAAGCTGCTTATGGTGACAACAATGCAGCAGCAGCTGAAGCAGCAACAACAACTGCCGCGTGCCACATGCGGCAACAACAAGTTGTTGAAGTAAAGGATATGCTGCTTGACAATTAATTAGCTTCAGTCCAAAGTATATACGTGGTCGGCCACAATGCGTTTGTTCGCCTTTGGCCAGGACTTGGCTTGAGTTGTGCCAAAGGAATTTTAATTGCACAACTGTCAGCTAAAGCCGCATGCCGCGCCCAATTATGGCGGCTAATTAGACGCGGCGACACTTGGCAACATACCGCCGGTCACAGGCCACGCCCCCGCCCCTCACACACACACCCACACACACACACACGCAAGTGTGGGTGGAGGTTAAGGACTTTTGTGTTGTATTTAATTTTTAAGCGCTTGCGACCACAAACAGCTGCGGCAATTGAAAGCGTAATTGCATTCTGCTGAAAGACGCAGTAATTGCATAGCTAATTATAAAATCATTTTCAGTTTATTCATTCGAACGATTCCGAGTGCATTCGATTAGTCACATATTTTTGGTAGCGCAAACTCAGTCGTAAATTTACCCAATCGACACTTTGCTAAACTGCAGCTGATACGGAGACTCTGCTTATGTCACTTGAATTGCATAATAAACAATAATGATGATAACAACGACTTCGATTTCGAATTCGACTTTAACAAACGACTGCGACGTCGACCACAAACAGCAACACGCAAAGGTGGCTTGGCTTTGACGTCAATGCCACGTAGGTGTAATTTATCTAAAGGGCCATCCATTAAACGGTTATCCAAATAGATTTATTAAGCCGACTTATGCATTACTTACGCTATATTATTTGCATATGCATTTAGCGATCAATTAATCTTCTTACGCCTCTTCTTGCACAATACATTTATTGATTTATTTAATACTTTAAATAATCTGAATATCGTTTACCTGTCAATTTTTGCTATTGTTATTTTCCATATATCAAACGATAATTTTAATGGCAATCTTTCTCTTTTCCTGTATACTTTTAAATTTGTTTTTATTTATTTATTTATTTTTTAAATTTTATCTGAATATTTGTTTTATTTGAATTTAAACATATTTATTCACAATTCTCTGCATTTTAAATAATCTATTTTTATCATACTCTAACTTTAGCTGAATATTGTTTATTTTATATACTAATATATTTTGTAAATTTTTCCGCATTTTCTGCTTAATTTAGTTCTCAATCTATTCATCAATAGATAAATTCTAAATGTAGCTTAAGAATCACTTAAATATTTTCATCAATCAGCTCTTCCACACTTATTCCCACAATTCACTTATCGATAAATTTAGCCATCAATCAATCGATTTAACAATTTTCATCTGCCTGCAAGCACTCGTTTAATCACTTTAAACATTCCCTAATTATATTATCTGCAATTTAAAGCAGTTGCTTGACTTGTGTAATCTGCAGCTCAACCAGCAGTTGTCCTGCTTGTAGCTGTAGTTATCGTGCTGGTTTGGTTCCGTCTAAGCTGCTTATGTGTTAAGTCCTGTCAATGCCAGGACAACGCATATTGCAGTCAAAGGCAAAGCCAAAGCAAAAGCAAAGCCAAAACCAAATCCTAAACTTCATGTACATTAGCATAATCGCAATAGGAAAACTACAAATTGCAGTTACGCAAAACTCTGTGAGTGTGAACATACAGGCTGGAGGCACTGTCACAGCAATGGTCAGATCAAGACTGCCAGGAAAATGTTCTTAAATCAATCTGATTTCCAGCTGGCCACATTTTATGAAATTGATTGCAGTCGATAAGGGCGAAATTGATTATTTTTTATTCCCATCCAGACTTAATTACACACGTCAAGCAAAACTCGTAGCTAACCCTATCGGCAGTTTCTTTTGTCAGCTGTAAAATCCAACTGGGAATATCGAGAATATCCAGTATCCTTGCAGTGACAGCAAGCCACACTCGCTGTAAGCAACTGTCACAGTGACCGCTGAATGTCTGCCAGCACACGAAATGTGACAGCTTGGGCAGAGTAAAATAAAAATAGAATCCAGAGCAGGCGAGATACACACAGAACACATAACACATAGTATATAATATATGTGTGTGGCTGAGAAAAGAGCAAAGTTCAGCCGAGCTGCCAACGCCATCGACAGCGTCATCGTCATCGAAGTGACATCAATAATCAGATAGAATTTCAATCAAATACGTGACGTACTCGCGTTGCAGTGTTGAGGAAAAACGAGAAAAGCCACCTGGTTGGCGAGAATTAACGAGGAAAATTGCATGAAATGGCTGCAATTGAAGTTGAGTCGAGTCGCTGCCTGTTTAAATGAAATGAGTTCTTGCATTAAAGATAGAGTTACGCACACAGGTGTGTGAGTGTGAGTGTGGAGTGAATGGATGTGAGTGTGACACTTGAATGTCTAGACTGAGTGGCTGCAGGACCCTCTTTGTGTGTCACATAATGAATAAATGCAGCATCCCTCACATTAAGAATACGCTGCCGTGGCACTCCAACTCCAACTCCAACTGGTTTCTTGTTAACAAATCGCGTGTTTTTATTTCTGCAGGCAACCCTCTTTGTGGTCTTATCTGTGTAACAACGTTGGCTTGATTCTAATGAACGGCTTTAAGCGCAACCAAATGCCAAATTGCAACTGTTGCAAGTTGCCGCAACACACGCAAGGCAAGCATTCAGCATTTTGTTTGCTTTGTGGCAATTATACATTTAAATTGGCATTAGGGCGGCCAAATATGCAGTGTGCAGCATTTTGGGGCAAGCACATTTCCTATGCTGTGCTATGCCATTGCTATTGCCGAAAACGGAATTCAGTTAGCCATCTTTGAGGGCGGTCGGCATTCAGGCAGCAGCTGCCGCCATTTTCATGTTGCATGTTGCAACAGACCACAAAGCACAAAAGCAACCCTGTGGCATGGTCATGCCGTCGCACTCAAATTGACTTGCAACAGCCGCTGGCAAAACAGAGAGAGCTGCTGCAACGGAAGCCAAGGATGTGTCGTCTTTAAAGTGTCGCCTTTAAGACGCAAGCGTTGCATCATGTTGCACACGCCTTGGCTTTACTTATGTTGCACAAGGTTAAATGAAAAGCATTTTCCGCCTTGCCGCCCGTGTGTAATTAAAAGGCAGACCGACTAAAGGCGAAGGCAAAGATGAAGGCAAATGTGCAAATTGCGTTGTAAGTGCAACAAAAAGAAGCCGTTTTTTGCAGCAAAGTGCCGAGTTCCTGCAACTTTTTGTTGCCACGCTGTCAAAGACAACGGAAAATTGCGCGCTGATGAACATTTTTTAAGAATAATGAGAAACTAAGTACGCGAATTTGTAAGGGAAAAAAAAAACTAAAAATAATACTAATGGTGATAATGGCCATAGATACAAAAATAAAAATAAAATGAACTGAAATATATTAATATGCAATTTACATTTTAATATAACTAATAATAATGTTTAGATGATACAATTAATAATAACATTTCAACTACACCTTTACGTGAATTCCTAAATGTTGGTTCTCAAAGCTTTCCTTTGAATTGAACATAATCCAATGTTGTTTCAAATCATTGCACAATTTAATGCGCTTCTTTGTGTTTCAGCCTGACTGAAGATGGAATTGTTGAACGCGCTTGCTAATTAAAAGGCGTCGTGGTAAGTGGCAAGTGGCAAGCGGCAAAGTGGGCGTGTGATGACTACAAAGTTGCCACGTTAAGCCGTAAACTGAAAAGTAAATCGTGCTTCACATTTTCGGATAGCATTTTCCCCAATGAGTTTTCCTGCGGCTTTAAGTTTGGCAAACGTGACAGTGCGAATATCAAGTGAACGCATCGAGAAACAATGTGCAAAACAATGAGAAAAACAATGTGAAAAACTAACAAACATGTCAGCGTCGACATCGTAGTCTTTTGTCGTTGATGTAGTTGCTTTTGTAGCTGTAGTTGTCGTTGTCGTTGTCGTTGTCGCTTGCGCATGATTTCCGTGCTTAAAATTTCCTGTTCGAAACTGACATAAAAGAAGGAAGTGCATGAGACAGAGCAGACAAGCAGCTAGACAGACAACCAGCCAGACAGACAGACAGACAGACGTGTGATACGAATGCAGATGCACAGATACTGTGAACACTTGCCCTCTCCCCCCCGTCCGCACTTTCCGCTCAACTAGCAAGAACATTTTGCCAGCATGCAAACAACCAATGGGGGCGGCAAAACGAAAAAAAAAGGAAAGAAAACATCAGCACCCAAAAGGAAGGCTTTTAGCCAGACAACCCTGACGACCCTACCAAAAACAGGCAACCAGTCAGGCATTTAATGACATTCATTCTGCATTCACTTTTTCAGCTCGACTTTCAAAAATATTTGCGTTGAGGTTTGTTTGACTCGTTGCAGCAACAAGAGAAATATTATTACAATTCCTTTCATATGCAAAGAAAAAAAACAGATGATAATAAAAAAAGGTTATAAAAAAAGGAAGGTTGTTAAACGAGAACTTCAACGAGCATTTTTGGCCGTGCACAAATGTGCAATCGTTAAGTTGGCCTTTATGGAGCTGCAACTTTAACCATTCAGTTTAAATAATATTTGAAAAGTTTTTATCACAATAACAAACCGAAAACAGCGCCAACAGTTCTCGTGATTTATTGTATACTCAATGAATTGAGAGTTTTTTTTAAAAAAAGCAAAAGCAAAACAGAAAAACAACAAATTAATTACTCTTATAAACTTTTTTCTGATTGTTTTTGTATGCAGAGCGAGAGTATCAGCAAGTAATATTTTAAAGTCTTTAACAGAACTGAAAGAGGTGCTCAGCATTAAATGGTAGAAATTTAAAACAAATAGTTCCCAACACACGTTCTCCTCATTTCCTAAAATTTAGAGCATTTGTTAGTCGCTTAAATAGTTTTTAGTTGCGGTATTTGTATGTTTTTCTTCTCTCACACATTTTAAGCATATACACTCTGTTTTTTTCACCCATTTGTTACAGCACAGCAAATTCAATTAAACAATGCAATCGCATAAACAAATCTACAACAAACACATAAACATCCCCCTCTCTGTCTCTCTCTCTCTTTCTGCCATTCTAAAATCTTCCTTTTCGCTCGCTTTTCTCGTTCTCGCTCCAACTGTTTTGTAGAGCGAGATGGATAACGAGAGAACTCCCTCGAAATTGTGGGGCATTTGTGTGCAGTTTTTTATAGTTTTTAATTGAAAAATGTGCAATTAAAAGTCGAATGCATTGCATATGAGAGGCAGTGGAACGAAATGTAATCAAACGGGGCGTATACGCAATTTATAATAAACGCAAAACGGCGAAACAAAACTACAAAAATAACAACAACAAATTTAATCACTAAAAGTCAACGGTAAATTAATTTAAGCACTTAATTATGCCGTAGGTTCAATTAAATTACAAGTCATTTAATTAAGCGCATAAACTGCACAAAGTGGTCACTTAAGAGAGCTTTTCGATAATTGATCTGAATATATGACATACACTAGCATTCAAATAGAAAATAGTCTATTATTAAAAATGCATAAGACTTGGATTTGAAATTAAGAAATTTGCAAGTGAATTTTCGTTGCTGTTGAATAAATGTCAAAAATAATATTAATAATTATTTTAAGGCATTCAACCGTATTACTTAATATTAAAAAGTGAAAGCTGCAATGCAAAAACCACAAAATAATATTCTGTGTTATTGAATAATTCCTCTAATTTTAATATTCAAAATTTCAATTATTAGGCTGCAGTAATACAATTATACCACTATTGTTGATGGTAATAGTTACTTTTAAACAACAATTTGTTTTACAACCTTAAGTAATATTTAAACATTTGCTGCAATACAATTGTTATAATTTGGAACACTGTTTTTCATTCAACGATTGCATTTTCTGATAAGCCGTATCTTCTAATTTATTTGAGCTAATCCAAATCTTTGTACAACTCTTGCTATTCCTAACCTTTCAGACCACCCTCGCTTGCATTTATATGTGCTGTATTACCATATATTTCACATTTGTATATCCCTTGCAAATAAACAACGAGACTGCAGTTGGCCAACCAGAGTGATAAGCAAACAAAGGCGGTCAGAACAACGTTACCCGCATGTCAGCTTCAAACTGTTGCACACACATCTCGCACACACACCACGAATACCGCACACACACTCACAGTACACACACACCATAATTTGGCACATGCCATTACAAAATATTGACAGCATGGCAAACAAAAGTCATGGACAAGGGAACAAGTTCGCAGCACTTGATGTTGCAAGCCACACACAGGATACATATTTGCCACAGCCCGAGCTTGACTCTTATCTGCACACATGCATTTGCATCTACACGGCCATTATACTTATGTTGCAGCCAGAGGTTTGCCAAAGAAGTTGTTAGTTTAGTTGTGGATAGAATGAAATTTAGGTGAGCTACAAATAAGGGTACAAAATGGATTTAAAAACATAAATTTAATCGTTGGTTGATTGACGGTTTTGTTGCACATTTCCTAACTAACCAGAAATGAAGGCGGCTATAACTCTGAAAATTAACGCCAAAAGCTAATTTGACTTAACAGCGGGTCAAAAGTCCAGTTAACCATATCTTAAATGCAAAATCAAATACTCAAAAAAACACACCCACTTTTCAGCACAGCTTTTTAAGTGGTTACCCAAACTGGAATGAAATCGACGGCCTCTTGGCAACTTTAAGAACAGCCCCTGGCATTAAAAATATCTATTAAAATTTGTCTTTGCTGCATGAGAGCGTTTGTGAATTTGTTTCCCCTCTTGAGTGCAGCACAAGGGATTCCAGTGCAACCCAGATGAGGTGTGGTCCAAGGCTGACCAAAGGACATACGTGTGAATGTGTTTGTGAATGCTAACAGATTTTAGTCAAATTGTTACATTTTGCAGCTTTCTGGACAAATGTTTGCACATCCAAACAAATAAGTAATTCAATTAGTTTGGCATTTCAATTTGTGAGAAGCAATAAAGGAATCGGTTTAAAGTCTTTTCGGACACAATTGCCGTTGTGTGAACTTTGCGCTTTAGCCACAAATCCATATGCGATGTGATTATATTAAATCTGCTGCCCACACACAAATGATCTATTGTAATAATTAATACTTTGCCGGCAAATGCGATAAAATATCAATTATGGTATTTTGCATTGTTTGCAGCCAAGCAAGCTTAACAATGGAGGCATTGTTTCTCGTCATTACAGTAAAACTATTTCATCAGCGAACAGCAATCCAGCATAAGCATGCAATCTCTGACACACACACAATGCCATTCAGCTTGTGCAGATAATTATAAGGTAAACACTCAAATACAAGCCTGGTATATCCCAGATATTTACATGTTACGAACACATTAAAAGTCGGACAAAGTTCACGTACCTGTAACGAGAGAAAGCAAAAAGAAAATGCATTAGTTGAAGCTTCAAGTGAATTGCCCACAAATTAAATAAGTATTGGCAATTGAAAAAACAAAATAGGTATGATCAAGAGGCATTTAACTTGCAAACTTGCCAATTTGCAACATTTTATGATTATTAAATCATGCATTTGCAACAGTCCTATGCAATCAAGCAAATTGATTTGAAAAGAACAATGTGTAATCAATCTGCATCACAAAATTGAGCTCGATACTGAACCTAGCAACAATGCTGACAACAAAGGAATTTGCTTATAAAATGTAAATCATCATATTTAAAATTAAACGTTTATTATTAAATAGTAATATTTATTTTATGAAGCTAAGCAACGATTGAAACGCTTTACAATCTTAATACAATGTTCATTTACTGACCCTATAAATAAGGGAGCTTTTTACATTTTAAATTTAATTCGTTATAAATTACAAAAAAAGTTTTGGCAAAACCTAAAATTACATAAGCATTTAATCAACAATATTTATGTTATAAAAAGCAAGCTTTGAAATATTTTTTCGGGAACTATTCATGTGATAACAAATAAATTTATCTTTGAAGTCATCAGTAAATTATGTATATATGATTTTTTAAAATTCATAATTTTAATTGGGAATTTAGCGTGCAAAATTTGCATATAGTTTAAAATATTATCTTTTTTGGTGGAATAGTCGAACATAAAATAATCTATAGAGAAAGCAATATAATTTTATATACAATATTGAAATCAATTTATATGGAAATAAAATAGAATTCAATTTATTTCGTCAAAGTGTCAATTGGCAATTTCAGTTAAATATCGCACTTATTTGCTATACTGAAAAGACAGTTCTAACCGATTGTTCAACTAATCCTCAATAAAGCTCCACACCGTCAGTTTAAATCAAACATGCTTGACTGCTCAAACGTTTGGCGACCTAAGACACTGAACCAACTTAAAACCGGTTCTGACCCAACACAACGTCTAATTAGCTCGCTTCGAGTGCAGTATGCACTGGAATACGGTAACTATACCGTAAACCATATACATATATACGCACACGGCATAAGGCATAAGGCGAGCTGATTGCGAGCTTCTGTAATAACAATATGATTTATCAGGCAGTTCACGTCGCATTTAATTGAATTACGAGAACGCGAGGAAGTCATTTGGACTCAAGTCGAGACGAGTCGAGTAGAGACGACAATTTGCAATTTGTTGGTTCAAGCCGGAGGAGCAAAGGCGTTATGTGGGTGTGCAATAACAAGGTGTCATGTCTTATCAGTAACTGGAACAGCAACAGCAATAGCAACAGCAACAGCAACTTGGCACAGCTTTGATTGATGCTGATGCGAATCGGCGACAACCAAGACAACCGAGTGGAGCACTTGATTAGCAATTCTTCGGGTTGTGCAGGCAATCACCAATGTTCTCAACTGATTGCACCTGACTTTGATTTATTATTTATACGATTGCATTGAAATACACTTTAAATTTGTATCTTATATTTCGATCGTGATCATTGAAGGCCGTTCCCAAGCTTCAGTAATCTTAAATTACACTCGCCAACCATTAAAAAATACACTTCAGACCCTAATTGATGCTTGGCTTAGTATTTTTATAGATGAGCATTTAATTTGGGTTTTTGCCACAACGGAATACACAAACTAATCATCAACATGTGGGAGAAAATTCACAAATAAATTAAAAGCAAAGTCATATCGAGTTGTTAATGGATTGTAAACCGACTGAGCCGTAACTCAACTCGTTGATACCCTTTTTGCACCCACACTTTGTGTTGTTTACAGCGTGTTCGCACAAACAAAATGGATAGCCTTGTTAAGGCCTCACGAAAAGTGATTAAATAAATGATTGTAGCTTTGACCAAGTTCCAATAAATACGGCTAACGAAAACTAATAAGTGACGAGTCCCATTTTCCAATAAACGAGTACTCACACTCAGATTCACACTGACGCAACAATTGCATTCACTCCAAACAATTTCGATTTGCAATTGCGGGCACGCAAAACATTGCACTTGGGAACCACGTCTGTCTATATATCTATATACATATAAACCAATAACTATATAGATATGTATGGCTGACTATCGTTAAATTGGAGGCAGCATAAACTGATTCCAAATTGAGTGCGAAAATTGTTTGATTCGACATTGCGTCATGGGCGCCTCAATAGGCATTCAATGAATTTTCAATGCAACTTTTGCACAATATCATTTTTTATACACATTTTTTGATTTTGATTTTATGCAGCGATTGCCAACTGATTGAGTTATTGAGCACTTACACTTAGTTGGTCATTGAATTATTAATATTCGAATAGTTATGAAGATTAATGCATTTGATTTGTTTGACTGTTAATCGTTATTTACACGAGTTCTAAATAACACTCGATGTAACCCTTCTCAGCCATTATACATTAACGCGCAATCACTTCATTTCTTGAATTAGTACATTATTAATTATAAAATGATTTTATCGAAAGCGTAACATTTGCCATGAGAATAATCTATAAATATTCAGTTTTATTATCAACTAAAAAAAAAGGTTCATTTGAAATTCATATTTTCACCTTTCGCAGATTTTTAACGATTTTTTCAGTGTCATTGTATAATTAATGTCGAATTTGATAAGAATCGTCTAGAATCAACTTCATGGTTCTTCACGAAGAATGCATTTATTACTCATGCTATCAAAAACAAAGTCTATCAGATATTTTGTATTCCCAATGATTAAATTGTGACAGATAGCTGACTCACTCTATATATAGTGAAGTGCCAACATTTACGCATCAGTTGCTGTTAATCAACGTTAATTTGCGATTGTGACCATGATTCAGTTTTTGGATTTTGGATTTTTAATTACAGACTTGTATCGAATGTGCTAAATCTTAAAGAGTTTCCTTTGTTTTGTTTATCAATCGCATCAGTTATCAGCAGTCAGATAAGATCGCAAAACATTGAGCAAATGTGCCAAATTATACGTTTTGTGAAACCAGTTTCCAGCTCGAGCATGAGTCTGCACATATTTATTTGGTATTTATGTATGATGAGAATGGTCTAGACGCTGGACACTAAACTGTGAGTTGTCGGTCAGACCGACACAGACACAAACGCAGACACAGACATAACATAGTGGAAGCAGTGATTATGCAATGTTGCAACCTTCAATGGCTATTTGAAACGCTTCGGTGCCCCAAGTCTGTGGCATAAATTCGACTCAACTGTGAAAACAAAAGCCGAAGCTCTGAAAAATGGCACAGCACAAATGAAAATCAGCCGCAGACAAGTTCACTGTCAGGGGCTTTTGCAACAATAATAATAATTGAAATACACAAATGAACCAGCTTCTACATGCTGCAGATTCAGATTCAGATACACAATAGTAGCTGCAGATACAGATTCACATAAATCTATCTTTTTGGTACATCGATGATTTTATACTCTGTAATTTAAAATATACAAAACCATAAATTAGGGTATTTGTCACGTTGCCCCATCGCCTGCTTATTTGTTTTTTAATTAAAATTCTCGGCGGAAATGCAATTCAGTTAATTAGCTTTGATTTTGCATTCCATTCTCGCTGTCGGTCTCTCAGGTTAACTCGCCCCCTTGAGCCTTTCACCCACACAGTGGAAACACAAACAAAATTAAAGCGAAAATAAATATATAAATGAAACAAGCTAAAACAACAAACAAACATGAAAAGTGAAACAGGAAACAGAGACATGAAAAATGAAATACGAAAAACTCTGATTAAATGTAAACACAGCATAAAACTGGCAATTTAATTGGGTTAATTATTATTGCTCTGCTCTGCTCTGCTCCGTTGCTGTTTTCTTGTTGTTGGCGGATAATTATATGACGAGCATTTGTAAAATGGAAATTAATGTCTTTCCATCAGCTTTTCACATGGTTTCTTTGTCTGCAGTGCAGTCAACCCAACCAAACACTTGAAAGGTCAATAAAAATGTATCTGTGATCTTTATCGGCGGCATTGCGTGTCTCTCTCCACACAAGTCGCAAGTCAAGTGCATGCATCGAAGCGAGGCGACCAAGGAGAAAGGCATTGCGATCGAATGAAACTCAGCCATGGCCACGTGAAAGTTGCAAGTTGTGCTTGCCCCACACCAACGTTGCCTGAGGGCTACATAATAAAGTCTCCTTAATTTGTGCCTGACAATCATGTAAATGCGAGTGGAATAATGGAAAATGTCAAAGTTAAGATATGATAATGAATGGGAAAACGCTTATATTAATATATGTGATAACTACAATGGCGATGCTAATAGTGAATGTAAATATTAATGACAATGCTAATATTAATGTTACTGCCAATTCAAGTAAGCAACGTAGTGTTATATTAATGCAAATTCTAATGGCAATGCCAATTTATTTGGTTATGACAAAGCAGACAATGCTAGGATTCATGCTAATGCTTATAATGATAATTTGAATGAGAAACATTTACATCCCCGCCAGCTGCAGAGCATTTGGAATTCGTTGTGCTATCGCAGCCATTAGATATTCGATGGTTATTTTTCTGTTGCTTTGGGAATCGAAAAGCGCGAAACAAAAGAAAAACTGTTGTTGGCCAACAACAAGCAATGGATAACGCGGCGTATGCGCGTTATTGTTCAGCTGCAATTAGGCATTCCGGCCACGCGTTTTCGCCTTTGTTTTCATGCCGTTCTCACTTATTGTAATTCAGTAATTTCTGGCAATTGCGTATCAGCACACACACAAACACACACACACATGAACAGCCACATCAGCATTTTTTGCATTTTTCATCATTTCATATGCAAATTTCACTCACGACAATTTCAATTTTTATTATTTATTTTGATTTTTATTGCCGGCTGCGCAGCTTTGCGGAGGCGGAGAGATCGGAAGGTGATTGCTGGGCGAGGTAGGCGATGAAGTTTTTTTGCGCAGCACCTCAAAAGTGTCAACAGATTTGCAAAGGCAATGGAACTGAATAGCGCCCAAAGTGCCATGGGCGGCAAGGTGCGGTGCAATGGGGTCAGCAAACAGTTGAGTCAGGCGAAAACAGTTAGAGATTGTTGGCAATACCCTGCAAATAGTGTGCGCTACAATTGGGCAATGCGACAATTTTAAATTAAACCGCAACAAATTTAATTCACCAATTGTATTTGCTTCCAATGAGAAACAAATAGAGAGGTCAAAACTACGCCACATTTGGTTAAATTTGCGAATTTTATTTGGTGTCTCATATAAATAACTAAATAAATGGAGATAGAGACAAATATTTATTTTATAGTAAATAATAAATAATGCGAAAGGGTAAATAACAAGTATTTTGAATAAATACAAAAGCAAATATTTTTTTATTCATTTTTGAATAAAGTAAAATATAAATGTATATATAAAATCAAATTTATTTAATAAATATAATGAATAATATTTATTAAATTTGTTATTAAACATCTCTAAAAGTTCCAATCAAAGTAATTTAAACTTAAATTTTAATATGCGGAAAATCAATCATGTTTACCAGTTAATTCCATCAAGTTTATAATTTTTACTGTATCTAATCGATATTGCTGGAAACTTTCCCAGCTATCGTTCTTGTATTATCTGGCTGAGTACAGCGTATCTAAGCGTTGAGCATTTATCTTCTTCCAAGTACATTTTCTTTGTTTTCATATTTTAGATTACTTTTACGAGTGGCAGACACTAAAATATTTATGGCATTTTGTGTGGCACGTTGCGACGCCGAGTAATTATGCCAAAAAAAAAAACAACAAAGCAGAAATCGTTACAGTTCCGGTTGATTGGGGCACAAATTGCTGTTTGCGTCTTTTGCGTATTGCGAAAATGCGAAAATGGTGAAAATGCGAAAAAAGCCGACAGCGATAAACGTTTACATTTTAGCGCAAAACAAAAGCCGGAAGGTCAGATGTGGCTGCAACTCCCCCAACCGCCCACGTTGTCATAAAGATGCCCCTCAATTCGCCAACGGGTTATTAAGTTTATACATTTTTATGAGCACACACACACCAAGAAGACAAAGGAGGAGGCAGGGGAGGGGCGGGGAGGGGAGCAGAGGGTTGCCACCACCTGCGCATTCATAAGTCAAAGCACGACGCTGACGTTGCGAGAGGGTTGCGTCAGCTTTGGAGGTTCAGCCTGTGTGTTGCGGTCCTTTACATCAACACCGCAGCAACAGAGCAGAGTGCATTCACCCAGATCCCCCGATGTGGCGAGGGCAGCGGGAAGCGAGCGGGGAAGTGGAGTACGGCGGACAGAAGTCACTCACGTGCAGACAAACAAAAGCGTAGAATACAAAAACGCTTTTGTTAGCTGCGCTTCATTGCGTTCACTCAAGAAACAGCGCACCAAAGAGCGAGAGAGAGGCGGCGAAAAAAATGTGTGGGAGAGAGAGAGAACGACAGATTGTGGGAGAGAGAGACAGCAGTTATGACAAGCGAGTAACCCAACAACAACAGAGTTGCTGGCAGCAAAATGAAGCAATAACAAACTACACTTGGAGAAAAACTTTTCAAAGTCAATTAAAACAAATCGAAAAATCAAGAATAATTCTAGATTTAATAATTCATGATATAAAAGTGTTATTAGTTCATAAAGGGTTAACAAACATTATCAATTCCAATATATATTCTCAATCCAAGAATTTTAAAATGTCAAAGTTAAACCTACAAAGCAAAATATGAAGTCATATTGTTTTCAGAAAAAGTTTAAAGTTGCTCTTCTATTTTCAACTGATTTTGATTATGCATAATTAATTGATAATTATGCATATTTCTTTTTTTATCGCTAGTTTTAAGTAGATAAACAGAATATAATTCTTGAATTGGAGAATCTTCAAAAATTCATAAAACTAGATTTTTTATTCTTAAAATTATTGAAATCTTGTTGTATGATCAAGAAATACTTTAATTCAAGATTATAGTTTTTAGAACGTAATTTTTCTCTGTGTGTAAAACATAAAATTGTATGACTTGAAGATACCGTTGATAAAGTTTATAAACTAAGAATATTACAGCATCAAATTACCATCGATAGAGCTGTGTTGTCACAGCAATTGAGGGCGTTTTAATGGGCGTGACCCAATGCTTGATACCAACAACTTAATCAACCAACACTCTCTCTTCCCCTCTCTCTCTGTCTCTTGCTTTTGAATCAATTTATGTGCATAATTAACAACAATTAATTGGCAAGCAATGAGTGCAAAAAAGAAACTGAGGCCTTAGGGTCGCACGTGCAGCATTAGAAATGCAAATCGACTATAATAAACTATATACGCAAATTTCTTATAAATAACATAGGCTGTAATTGAATTTAAACAGATTGCAATCGATTAGACAATCGTCGCTTATCAGGAATATATGTATATTCTGCTACATAACTGCATTTAATCTAAATGCTTCAAAAATACTTTATTGCTCTCGTTGCATCTCTCAATCTTAAGGGGGTTGCAAAGTTACTCCTCCACGACTTTGGGCTTAAGTCAACGTCTGGGGCGTTTCCAGGGGGCGTCTACACACTCTCTACTCGTAGTATATGCCATGTGCCAGAGTTGCCAACTTTATGGGCAAACTTGTTAAGCAAACAGCGGCAACACACGGCGGCAGAGGCAACACTGCAACTGCAACTTCAGTTGGCCGAAAAGGATGCGGCTGGCTGCTGAAGCAAATGAAGCCTTGAGATAAGCGCGTTAAAAGTTGGCAACGTGAGCGAGGGAGAGGGCAGAGAGAGCGAGGCAGCTGGAGCGTGGCAAGTGGGCGTTGGGCTGCAAGCGTGTCTCGCAGTTTAATTAGTTGCAGTCCACACGCTGCAGGCAGCTTCCCTTCTCTTACCACTTATCACTCCTTCTGTCTGCTGGGCCTTTGGTTCTATCCGCGCTCTGTTATCGGCTGCCTAATAAACTTCAGGCTGCCTTGCACTTTATGGCGTGCATCATTAAATATTTAAAGAGCTTTTGTGTAACAAGATTTGTTAATGCCAGCATTCGCTTCCCTCCCTTCCCCTGCTGCTCCTTGCAACACACTGTTGTTCGACTTGAGCACATAATTGCATATTTATAAGTGCAGCCAACGCGTCGACATTGCGGCCGCGACAACGTTTCTGCCCCTCGCCCTGCCCCTGCCACGCCTTGTTGTGGCGCCTGTCTTGGCTTTTGGGGGCACTCAGCTCCATTGTGCTCAGCAATTAATGGAACAATTTTTGTTGCCAGCCTCCTGCTGGAAAAAACTTTGTGCTGCAATTGAATAACGTTGAGTGCCGTCAAAGTTGCCAGGAGCCGAGAGCTGAGCGCTGAGCGCTGAGACGCTTGTTTCCATAGCCGCAAATTGATTTAAGGGTTCTCATGTCAAGTTTGCGAAAAGAACTTTAGTTTGCCATCGATGCTTTGTCATGGTCATGGATAAGCCACAATGAGGGTCGAGGGGGACACTGCAAACTTGTTTTTCAGCATAGATAAACTTTTTAGCCCTAGAAATTGATCTGGACAGGTCAATGTAAAAGCATTAAGAGCAATTGCTTAACAAATTGCTAACACAATTTAAAGCATGTTTTTATAAAAGTCCCCCTCGCAAAATACATCAAAATGTTAATAAACTTTTAATGCATCTTGTTGC
This sequence comes from Drosophila immigrans, assembly GCA_963583835.1. Lineage (NCBI taxonomy): Eukaryota > Metazoa > Arthropoda > Insecta > Diptera > Drosophilidae > Drosophila > Drosophila immigrans. Next base: position 20,650,919 of record OY757141.1, read on the forward strand.
GCGCAATTTAAACTATTAAGTTTGGGAAAACCCTTATAATGTTGATTAATTACTTACTTTAATAAGCAAATAATTGAAGCGAGTAGCAAACGAGAACGAGTAGCAAACGACAATGCAGTATGGAAAACAATAACTCTATAGAGAACCTATGAAAGCCGTAATTAATATTAAAAATAACAATGCAACAAAGAAACGAACGCATTGTTCAATATTATATTACACAACTCTACAAAAAAAAAAAACTATACCGAAGACTGATACACAGAGACAACAACAAGCATATAAACAACACACCTTGACTTTGTCCTAAAAATAAAATGGAATCTACGTAGAATGATGGAAAACAAACAGCTATAAAGATTAGAGTCGGAGAACTCCCACAGCAGACCCAGATCGTTATATATTTTTTCAACAGATTAAACGATTTATATGCTATTGTTGACTTTAATAACCAATACAAACCTTGGCTGTTCAACGATATCTATAAAAAGCGTTGTGCCCATTAATTTTTAACATTTTTAATTGCGTACATTAAAAGTTGTTCTTCATTTTCCTATGAATATTTGATGCACAACACTTTTTGCGGTCTAAATGAAAAGTTTATTTTGCATTTTACTGCAGGCAAATTTAATAATAATATTTGTGCATACTGTTTTAAGTTGCATTATTATTATATATTAAAAACCATTCAACGCCCACAACACAACAGAGAAAAACAAAAACGAGCTGAAAAAGAAAAAACAACAAAATAACACAAACCGAATGCAAATAACAGCAAAATTCGACCGCAAAACTTGTACAGTCCATAAACAAATGTTGATTTTGCACATTTGTTGTAATTTGCAGTGGCTGGAAACCATTTAATGGGCACTTTTTACCACATGCATTCATTGCGCTACCATGAATGCTCGAGAGTGAACGACGTATGAAAAACACCGAAACTATAAAAACACAAAAGAGATGGAAAAAACAGTCGGCAAATAACTAAACAATATTCAAAACATATAACACTGAAGTGTAGCTTTGTAATTGATTTACATTTTTATTTTTTTATCTCATTTAATTAATTAATTTAATTGTTACAACTTGAAGAAAGAGATGGACAACCATGAATAGACGCAGTTTGATCGGAAATGGAAAATTACGATTTTAGAATGGGAAATTTGAATACATGTGAATGACTCACTCGACAAGTCAAGAAGGCGTGTAAACACGTATTTTAAATATTGTTCCTTTTTATTATTATTACACACAGCAGTTGCCAGCCTAATGAACTTTTTCATGGAAATTAGTCAGGCCTCATATTTAAAATTGCGTAAAAAATAGCATTGCATTGACTCAGAACTCGAATACTAATATTTGTATTTATTTAAACGGGAGTCGACGCTGAACAGTTGAAATAAAAAACGAAATAAAATTATTTTATTAAAATTCAATGATAAAATGATGAGAATCAATAGATAAATTCCCTATTTCACTACTTAATTATAGACTGTAAAATAGAAATACTCGTGAGTTGAATATAAAGTTGAAAATTAAATATGAAATACAAATCTATAGTTCAAAAGTCAAATTATTTAAACAAAGCTCTCCTATTTAAGTATACATTTACATTCAACTAGATTCTCCAGTGATTTCGGCCAACGATTAAATAGAAAGAACAAGCATCTAATTAACATGCCTGCCTCAGATCAAGCTGAGTTTTCCTGTTTCAGAACAATCTGAAAACACGTTCAGAGTGACGCATTTCACATAAATCTCGACAATACGCGGAGAGTACCGACTTCTGCATTGATTGAAATATTGCAAAACACTTAACGAAAGTATAGATTAAACATTTTTCCGTGACGTATGCAAATGTTGCATGATCAGCAATGCCTCAAAGGTTGTAACTGCAGATTGCGACTGCGACAGTGATTTAGTTGGATTCTGAGGTAATTGCAACCGGCTAAAGCTTCGCGTGTTGACAACTCGTTTTATATAATAGAAGCAAAAAAAAAAAAGAAAGACAAATAATGAATTAAATATTTATGTTTTTGTCAGTATATTTTGCATTGTACACAAGACCAAGCAAATGCTACGGGAATGGGAATCGGAATCGGAATGGAAGTGGAGCTGAAAATTTAATCAAGCAATTGCCACTTATTAAGCAGTCACAAGTTGATTTTAATGAAAATGAATTTCAAATGCAATCAATGAAATCACGAGAGGCAACAACAGCCTGACAAGACAAACGACGCGAATCGGGGGCGTGGCAATCATATGATATTGGACATTCCATAAAGTCGAAAGTCAAAAAAATAGAATGCAGCGAGAGATGAAATAACTAAGAATGGAATTTCTGCTGGGCGAATGAACATTTTCTGTTAATGGGAGTGGGTGAGTGTGTGTGTGTTCTTCTTTGTATCTGTGATATACTCAACGCGTACTTATGACCGCTACGGAAATATTTACAGCATCTGTATAATGGCATGCGATGCAATAAAGTTCATACCTAGCCGAACATTAAGAGGGACTGAGCGCAGAGCGGAGGGAAGCGGGGGAGTAGGAGAGTGACAGCTGTGGGCTGTTTGGAAAAGCACTCGCAGGCGGACAACCAGGAGGAGAGACTGGGAGGCAAAACGTGATTCGAGTGAAAGCCAAGTGCCAAGAGCGACTGGCGAATGGAGAATGGCAAACGGGCGAGCGGCTTTCTTTAGCCGTAACAGATATGAGGCACACACACACACACACACACACACAGAGAGAGACACACTTATGGCCAGCAGCTGTATATGCAGTTTTGGGCCAACTAAAGTTGGTCGAGAGAGCTGTAAAATGCATTTGTTTGAATTTGTGCCTGAGCCTGCTAAGAGAAATGAGAAATGGTTTGGCAGTTGCCAAAAGTGGGTCGACCACAAACAACAACAACAACAACAACGTCGACAACCAGAACAGCTCGTAAGTGACACCAAAAACGGTCAGCAAACGACGACAACAACTGCTGCTGCTGTTGGTGAAATGTGCGGTAAATGCAAGAAATATGATGATAAATGAAAGCACACAGAGACTGAGCGAGAGAGGAGAACGCCCCAAAGTGGAGGCAATTGCAGAGAAAAACTGTGTGTGGAAATATGGCCAAGACGACTTTTGGTAACAGGGTCACATTTGGCCTCAGTTCGACTTGCAGCAATTGCCCTAATGATATACCAGACACAACTACAGTTGTGGATACACAGATACAGATACAGATACATTGATAAGATACACTATCTGCCCGATAAGAACTTAAGGAATAACACCTTATTATTCAGTATCTTGTTTATCTGCCAGACTTTATTGTCGAAAAGTATTATTTATTATTATTCAAATAAAAGTAAAACAACCTTGTTGACGCGCGATAACAGTTTGTTGTTTGAGCAATCTGATTCGACATTCAATTATACTAAATATAAATAGATCCGCGACTTCAAGTGTCTATCAATTTACATTTAATTATACGTAGAACAATTGCACTTTATTCAACGTTTTAGAAACCTGCCGACAATAAGGAACTCATTGCAAGTTCACAAAAAACATTAAAACTCCGGCAACTACTTCACTAATTGAAATCAAAGACACCATTAACAATTCTTGATGGTTCTCAAGATCTCGACTCAATTTTCCTTATGTTAGCCATTTATTTTTTATTCATCTTTAGTTGGAAGCAAGTTAAACAGCTTCTCAACTGGGTCAATACAGTTTGTTTAGCTTGTTTTGACAGTTGTCGTGATGAGTTAACATTATTGTTATAATTGACAGCGGAAAAAATGTATAAATATTAATTCAAGTCTCTAAGCTGACTCTTTCTCGAACTAAAGCAAAATATAAGACACTGTTAAATTCGACGCAATAAGCATTGAGCTTCAAAAATGCTAAAACATCAATATCAGCAAATAAAAGGTTAATTCTTTAAATCAATAGAAACTATTAATGCGCTGTTTGAATGGCGCTTTGAAATGGCTTTCTCAGAACACCCACGCCAAAATCGTTCGAGAACAAAACAAGAATCATTCAGACAATTGAATATATTTGCTATAACATATTGTTTTTTAATGAAAATAATTAGAAATTTAAATTCTCCATGCGCTAATGGAAAAACAATAAATATACGCAAACGGTAAATACGACAAATAAATAATAATATAATCTACGTGTCTCTCTCTTGCTCTTCCTCTCTCTTTCTTGCTATCGCGCGTTCTCAAACACACGTTCAATTTCGCATAGATTAAAACGTAGAAACAGCCATAGAGACAAATGGAAAACGATGGGAAAAAATAAATAAATTACTGCAAAAAGTTAAAAGCAAATAACATAGCAAATACTGGCAACAGTTGCTCAAAAACCCATGAATAAAACGCAAATACGAAAAAAAAGCAAAAATAAAATAAAAAGAAGAAACAGCTGTAAATAGTTTATGGGGCAACTTCCTCTCGAATAGACGCCCGGCACAGGGTGCTGTTGGGGGGTGTACAGGGTGCAGGGCTTGCGGCAACGCAATGTCTAAAAACCGATTGGCAACGCCATGCGGCTTTTATATTTCTTTACTTTTTGTTGTTGTTGTTGTTGTGATTTTTTGCTGTTTACTCGGCCGAAAACCCGTTTTCTGAAGCTGACGTACAAAACGTAGAGACGGCCACAAGGCAGCAACAATAACAACAACAATGATGAAAAAACAACTTGCATGACCATTAAGCCGAAAAATAAGCAACAAATACGAATAGACAACAACTTTGAGGTTAAAATTTATAATTTTTGTCTTCGTCGTCGTCGCTTTTTTGTTTTGTTTTATCTTTTTGCTTTTACAAAAACCCAGACACATGCCGTCTCCCTCCTCAGCTGTGCTTCTCTTTCCTATTGCAACAAAATTGTCGATTGACTAACCGGCTGACTGACTGACTGACTGAATGAGTGACTGACTTCCACACTGCGACTTTATTGTGGAGTATTAAGTGGGCTATTTTATTTCCAAGTTGCGGTACAAATCAAATTATGGTTGCACTCATGTCAATTTGTTTTTCCCCACACGCGCCCTAGAGATTAGTTTGCTCCCAGCTTTATTTTTAGCATTCAAATGTAAACAAAAAGGCGTCGCCATTTTGGATAATATGCATACGCCCCGTGTGTAGACACAGCTTCACTCCGAACACATTTATTTTGCACATTTCCATATGTACACACTGTACACACACACACACACACTAACACCTATTTTGCCGGCTTCGGATCAGCTTTATAGCTAACTCGACCTTAGCAGCGGTGATTATGATAAAGAAAACATTTAAACTTGAAAGGGTTGATAATCAGTTGCGCAACAAAATTTATCCAAGTTAATACAATTCAAACAAATTAATAACAAATAATTAATGTATTAATATAAATAAAGAGGAAATTGATTATCTTTTCGTAGAATTTTAAACTCAATAATCCATTTAGCTGTAAGCGATAAACATTGCTCTATTTCCAACTAGTCACGTTAATTGCCAGGCGTTTTTCAAGTTTTCTGTTATTATTTGAAGCGATCATTTTAATACTCGTATTATGGCAGGTCGTGTCGGTACTTTATGCCCTTTCAATTTCATTGCAATTACGAGCGGTGCTCGATTCATAGTCATTTCCAATTACAATTAAGAGGTTTATCTGATCACCGGTTTGACACATGTGATTGACCTTACGCAGTGGTTCGTAGAACCTATGATTTGGACTCAATCAGATTAAACTGTCGACACAAAACTAATTGAAATTGTCTGTCTCCAGTCAATCAATCAATACGCTAATTTCTTTTAATAATTTAAGCGACAAAAAAACATGAACGCAAGAAATTCAGTTTTTCAGAATAAAAACTGAGGTAATACTTCAATACAACCCCTATATTCATCTTTAGTTCCTTCTTAACACAAAAATAAATGTTATATTGAAAAAACAATATTCAGATAATGTCAAAAAACCAACGACACTAATTTAAATTGTCTGTCTCCAATCAATCAATCAATCAATATGCTAATATTAAAGCTTAAAGTGGTAATTATTTGATATTCCAAAATATACAATATACCGGATACAAAAAGAATATTAATCCTTTTTTAACACTAAAAGTAATTACTGTTTTTCAATGTTAAATTGTGGAAATTGATAAATAATATAGGATTTTATCTTTACAGAAATGATAAAAACAATTTGAGATAAGCGTGGTGTCAATCAGAGAGGCCGACAACTGAGTCAGTCAATTATTCCGTGAATTGTCGATTGTTTGTATTTAGAGGAACAGACTTATATCGAATTTGAATATTTATCATTTATGAATTACAATGAAATCTCATTGTACATTAGCAAAATATCTTGACGGGGGGTTTTTGCAGGCAACACCAACAAAAAACTTTGCCAAATTAATGACGATTATAATTGATTTTCTATAGACAAAAGGAAAATCTATAGAAATGAGTTGAGGGTCATTTGGGGAGCGGCAAACACAGCTGTCGACACGTGAAGATTCATCGCATACGAAAAACAAAAACGAAATACGGAAAAAGGAAATACACACAATGAGTACACACTTGTCTATGTTTACATACATATATAGCGATGTACATATGTGATTGTATCAACAAAACCAAAAATTCAATAACACAAGTGTAAAATGCACAGTGTAATCAGCAAATAAAATAGTAGCAACTGATTAACATGAGCAATTATATTTAAAGAGAGCAGTAGCCGCAGCAAGCGCCAATGGCAGCCAACTGATCGATGGATGCGAAGGGGGTTAGAGGGGGGAACTACCTTTCAAACTGGTCAGAGGGGGGTTCATGAGCATTTATTGCACTTTGAGTGGCTCTTAAAAGCAACCAGAGCATTAAATATGTAATTAAATAAAAACAACCATGTGTATACAATAAATAACAATATGTGTATTTATATACACACAATGTGTACACACACACTTATAACGCATTTGTTTGCAGTGTGTACACACACTATAAAGCAATTCAAATTCAATGTCAACAACTGTCAACTGAAGTCCAAGCGTAGCGTGCACCAAATTTGAAACTATTAATACTTGTTTGTATGATTTACTTATATATATACATACTTATATGTGTGTATATCAGATGTGCAATTTATGCAGCTGATTCAGCAGATTTATGTTGCTTTGATTAATGGACAATTACATTATTATGCTTTTTCAAAACAAATTTCGCACAATTCTCGGCCATCTGGCAACTCTGTTCTGCTGAGAGAGCAGAAGCAGTGAGGTGAGTATTTGTTGCTACTGCTGCTGCTACTGTTGTTATTGTTTTTTCTGCTGTTGTTTTTGCTACCTTAGCCATAATGAAAACTTATTATTGTATTTATTGCAATTGCTCGGCACTTGTACCTTCGTTTTGTGGTAATGTTGTTGATGTTGTGCACTTTAGTTTACACTTGAGTTGCTTTTATTTGCGCATATTCTTGAAAACTGAAATTGTATTTTTTGTTCAATCTGTTGATTTGGCGGGCTGCTGTTAAAAACTTTACGGATACAAATGCAAAGTCAATTAACAGACTTTATTTAAACACCATGACGACTGTCGCACTCACTCCCATTCGCACTTTGCTTATTTATTTTTATTTTCGTTCAAAAAACGTGCTAAATAAACCGCGCAACAGCAACAGCAATAACAACAACAACAAATACAATACGAAGAGGGCAGAACAGCACAGCTGACGCTTGTTTCCGAGAGCGAATCAGAGCCGCTCTCGCAGTCACGTTTAACAGAGATGCGCAAGTTGATGGAACAGCGATTGCTAAACTGTGACAGATCCCAGCAATGAATTTATTGAATTTCATTATCCAAGCAATGATAATTGATTTTAAAATTATTGGTCTGTTTAGTTGTTCTTACTTTCCTTTCACACTATTTGCATTATTACTGCGAATCTTGTCCGAACTACTCTTAATTGCATTGGAATAAACTGTGACTGCGATAGCATAATAACAACATCGCTCATCCCTCTTGGCTCTCTCAATTACGCTCACTCTCGCTCTCGCGCTGACCAGCTGAGAGCTGAGACTGCGTTTGTCTTCGTCAGCCATTGAGACAAAATGAAACACAACAAATAAAAAACACAAAATCAAACAACAAAAGTTTTGCAAGCGCAGCCGAGTATAAAGCTGCCAACGTATTGGCCGATGACGACATTTGGCTATTATTTAGCAGTCTTTAATTCAAATATGTTTGATCAACTTACATTTCTCCGTGTGGTTATTGTGACTTGTTGTTACAGGCTCCACTTAACACCTCGCGACCGTTGAAATGAAAACAAACACAAATGCAAACGAAAGAGAATGAGAGAGAGCGAGAGAAAGAGAAAGAGAAGACGCTGGCAAAATTTGCTTTTCACTGTATCTCTTTTCAGCTGCTGCTGCACTTTCACCGTGTTTTTCACAATTTTCACGTGTTTTCTCTATTCTGTGAACTTTTTCTTGAAAATTTTACATGATTATTTTGCTGGGTTAAGCAATATTTCTGAGCACGCACACACGTATGCAAAGACCACACACAACACACGCGCACTCACACACACACACACAGCCAAGCAACACTCAAGTACGTGCTTTTGTTGCTGTTGCTGCTGCTGCTTCTTAATGCTGTTGTTGCCTTTGCCTTTGCTTTGTTTTGGCACCAATTCATTCATCCATTTTCACTACACACGCCCACAAGCACAAGCGATGCCGTTACTTTAATAAGCCTTTGCTTTCTTTTAATGCGTACACGTTTGCTGCACTTTCTGTGCGCAAAAAATAAGGCGAAAGATTATTTGTGTTTTATTTTGAACAACGCTTTGGTCGTGCACCGCGTCTTGCTCGCCCGTTCTTCCAATTGGAACTGAGCGTTGCCAGTGGGCTGAGAGTGAGCGACGGCGACGGCGCAGTGTTAAATTGGCCACGACAAACCACCAGTGTTGTCACTCCAATTGTTTTCAAGCTAAATCTGGCATTTTCGAAAGTGCGACTAGAGCGAAAATATGTCAAACAAACGACTTTTGCATAATTGTTGACTGAAATCATTTAAACTAATTAATTATGTCAATAAACGATAGCTGCGAATATTATTAAAGACTTTTCAGCACAAATTGTAACTACTTGCGGTGCGAGTTCGGTGCATTTAGCCGTTTAGCTTTCGCAAGGCTGGCAACACTGTGAGAGTCATTACGATTTCAGAGAGTTGGGTGCTGTTGATGCACTCTTCTGCTCTCACTATCGTGCACATACTATTTTTACAGCAAAAAGTCACAATATGCGTGCTCTGTAGTCAATAATTGAATTTGTTAATTTTAATAAATATTATTTTGTAATCAAGGGAAGATCGATGGGTTAATAATAGCATTGCTGCACCTATCGATAAATGCAGCGGATGACTAACGTTCAGCAGTAGTAACGGTTGTGCAACTGTTTGCGTGACATTGGCCTTGGCTGTTGCATACTTTTAGGCTGGCCTTGAAAATGGTCAAGGCGACAGCTGGCAAAGGGCCGAGCGACCGACCGTAGGGCCGCCCAAATTGTTCAAATATTCAAGATGTGGACAGGCAAAATATTTAAGGAAATGCTTTTGATGTAGTTGAAGGCAGATTGTATTTAATTAGCTTCATAACGCTTTTGCGAGCCATGCAATAAAATCCATTAAAGCTCATTAAGTTCGCTCAACTGTAAATTTCAGATATGGACAGCAAAGTAATCCCTTTCGGCTGCTGCTCAACGGCTTTCAAAGGAAACTTAATTTCACTCTCCGTTTGGCATTTAAGGCCCTTAAATACATATTTAAATAAATATTAACAAGCGTTGAATTTAATTACACAAATTAGAAGCAGGCGGCGACGCCACCAAACAAAATCCACAAAAAGGCAACTGACCAAAAAGTGCCCCTTTTTTTTGTTGCCTTTACTCATTCATAAATAAATTAACTGAGCAATGACAAGGCGAAGGAAATCAGAGCAACAATATCATCAGATGCTGACAGCGACTTGCGTAATTCCTGCAGTAAAATTGAAAGAAAAGTCGACAATGTGAAGCGCTGACTGTTTTGTTGCTGTCAACATTCATTTGTTGCTGCTGTCGCGCGGCACACTGATTACCGACCCCCTCTCTCGCTCTCTCTTCCTCTCACAGGAGTCAGTCAGGATACACAGCGGCAGGTCCTGCCAACTGCCAAGCGATAAAGTCAAGCGAAATAACAGCACCAACACTTGCCTCGGCAGCAGCAACAGCAACAGCATCGTCAGCGACAGCGACAGCGACAGCAGCAGCATCAACTGATGCTGGGCTCCTGTTTTTGATGATGATGACAGCAGCAGCAACGTGCAGCAATAATGATGATGCCCCCACCGGCCATGCCCCACATCGCCCACGCACAGTGGCACAAGCTCATGCAGGCGCAAAGACCTTTTTATTGCTGCCACAAATTCTTGTTTATCGATAATGGTGCATGCTTCAGTTGTGGTCAAGAAAAGTTAACGCTATGCAGCGGAGGATCCTAAATGTGAAACGTAAAAGTGCATCATAAAAAATGGAAGTTAACTTTGAAATATAATATTGCAATTTAGAGGTGCGAAATTTTAAGATTAGAGAAAAATAAAAATATATATTTAAAATAACAATTTTAATTAAAATAAAATTACTTTACATTAGTATATCTCAAGAACATCACTTGTTAGAAATTCTAGTTGAAATGCAAATAAATATACGATTAAATCCGCTGCTTTTAGCCCACTGTACACTCGTCAGGCTGTTCATTAAAGCAGGCAAAAGTGTTACCGAGTTATAATGAGAGCAAAGCTTGAGCTGAAATTTACGACAAGCGTCGCGCTAAGTGACAACCAGAGACGTCGACAAAGATAGAGAAACCGATAAAGGCGGAGAGGGAAATATGGCGAGGAGGGCAGCAGAGGGGTCAGCAAAATGGACTGCAGTCGAGAGGAGAGAATCCGTGAGAAGGAGCTGTGTGATTATATTTGAAACTTTTTCTATTTAAGCTCAATGACAAACAGCAAAGTTCGCCAAAGTAACAAAATCGAATTTTCAACTCGAACGAGGGGAGTGCTAAAAAAAAGTCTCATAAAATATGCACATTTTAATTTGCAGCGAACGCTTTAAAGATGAGCTCGCCCCCGTTTGGCTAGCTGGCTAAGTAATTGGCCATCAGAGTCAAGAAGCAACAGCATTAAGCATGCAGCCACCTGATAGATGACAAATCCAGCAGCGAGTTGAAGATAAAAGGCGACCCCAACTGCAGTCCAGGTCCAGCTCCAACTCCAACTTCATCTTTAGCTGGTGCTCACATCGCTCCACATCGCATCCACATCAACACAACTAATCCCAGGCATTTTCTAAATGATGGACATGAAAGCGCACTTAATCCCTGGCCAGTTCAGTTCAGTCGAGTTGAGTTCATTGCTGTAGTGTTCAGTTCAGTTCTTTGCTTTTTGTTTGCTTTCTTTTGTATAGCTGCGCATTACTGGAGGCGACTCCAGATTTGTTGCAACTTTGGTGCCACGTCTGCCCAATGATTGCAGCTTCTGCTATTGCTACCAGCTCTCAAGCACAAGTCTGTTTTGTTTTGTTTGTTTTGCTACCTCTGCAACCCTCTATTTCTGCTGATTTCTAGTTATTTCCTATGTCTACTCCACCTACAAATAGAGTCTCATTCACCGTCTCCGACTGGCAATCAACTCACAGACAGTCTGCGCAATTTTTCCTCTGAGCCTTCGTAATCACCTTCTACAAGTATTCACTAAGTAATTTAAACTCGTTTAATTTTCCAACTAATTTCGTATATTAATAGTTTTAAATTGGATTGAATTGAAATGAGATTCAATTTAAAAGACTTTTCAGTTTCGCAAATTGTTTTAATACGGAATATTTAACCATTTTAATTCCCAACTAGTATTATATATTCATCATTTAAAATTGCGGTGAGTTTAAGTGACATTCAAATTAAAAGACTTTTTAGTTTTGCAAAGTCAATCAATTTGTTTTACGATCTAATGAAAGACCTATTAGGGTTTTGTTCTCTCTATAAATTATAACTAAATTATATATAATTTGATTCAACACAGACAATATACAAACCTATCACAAAGAATATGAAAAAAATACTTTTTGAATTTGCAGTTAGTTTGAAACAAATAGAAAACCAAATAAATCATGTTTTAAGGACACTTTTGTGTAATCCTTTAATTGTAAAATTGTTACATTGAACTTTTATCTAGTTCTTGCACGTTTGCTTTCACAGGTGTCCACATTTTTGGCAATATTTGTGAATTTATGGCTGCAATTCGATAAATTGAGTTGGATTTCGGGCATGACTAGGGATATAAATCATTGGATAATTAGATGTTTTATTTAATGCAATTACCGAGTTCGGGGCTTTCATTTCGCAGTGGAAAAGTTTTGTCAATTTGTGAAATTCGTAATGATAATTTCCAGTGAATTACAGAGTTTAATTTTCGCATGCGAAAACAATACAATGCAAATCGGGTAACATGTGGCGTATGCGTAATAATTGCATTTAAGCTGGAAAATCACACAGTTCAATAGGCAAGCATTTCGTGTATTACCCAACGACATGTCATGGGAGCAACAAATCCCACAATTTGCGTGTCTTGTTTTAATGGGCGTGGCAACCATGAAGGGCTGTCAATTGCACTATGATTGCGAAAATAAATAAAACACAAATAAGCTCGTAACTAACGTTACTAATTCGAATTACTCCCAAAATTGCACACAAAACCATTTTTCTGAGAATTAAAAATAATTTAGTGCATGCAATTCCAAGAAATTTTTAATGAATATAGAAATTTTAACTGCATATTAAAAAGTTGAAGGGAAATTGAGTTAGAATTGGTTGTTTTAATGGGCGTGGCAACCCATGTGGGAGCAACCATTGAAGGGCTGACAAATGACATGTTTAGAAAATATATAAAATGCAAATAAGCTTATCTATACTTTTAATTACACCCAAAAATTCAAACATAACAATTATTCCGAGAATTAAAAATAATTTAGCGGATGCAGTTCTAGGAAACTTTTAATGAAAACCGAAATTTGATTCGCATATTAAATAGTTGAACTAATTCCTTAGGGAAAAAGTTTTGGTTTTTGATTATGTTGGGCAACCATTGAAGGACTGTCAATTGCATCATGATTAGATAATACATATATAAAACTAATATTGCTAAATATAAAAAATTTGTTTATACCCAAAAATTCATACATAACAATTATTCCAAGAATTACAAAATTGTAACTAAATGTAGTAAATGTAGTTTCAGCAAAATTTTTATGAATATCGAAATTTGATCCTCATATTTAATAAAGGAAAGAAACTTGATTTTTTATTGTTAAAAATATTTTAAATGTATTTTCTGCAGACGTATAATTAACTCGCGTTTTTAGCCTTGATGAAAGGACAAAGGTTCTCCTTGTAGCCGCGATAAAGTGAAATGCCAATTGATAAATGGCAAATGGACAAAGGTAAATGGTAAAAGGTAAATGGCAAAAGGCAGAAATCAGAGAGGGATTTACACACATAATTGGTAATACAGGACGCGTTGAAATGAATTCATTGAGGTTTTTCAATTGTTTGTGGTGTTGAATTCGCATTGCTAATTGAACCGTCTGGCAATTTTGCAATTTTGCAGTCATTTCAATGTAATTAACATGATTTTCGTTTTAATAATAAATAAATGGAATATTCAAGCAATTTATTGATTGCATTTCGGCTGGTGCTGTGTGTATAATCGCTGGCCTCAAGGTTGCCCAGTGACATCCAAGTTGTAGGCCCTGAAGGGAATCAATATTATAATATTATAATACGGCGAATACGCCAACAACTGTGCCACGCTCATGGCCTCTAAGGGCAAGCAAAAAAAAAAAAAATAACAAACAGATGTGGGTGAAATGGTGGGGAGAAAACACAATAAATCGATGCGGCAGCTCACGTAGAACACGAACGAAACCAGAAATCACGCTGAAAGCATGCAAATCCTCAAGATTTTCATGGTATCTGGCAAAAGGACCTTCAACAAAGCCGGGGAAAATTTCATTTTTCGCGCGTAACAAAGCCAACTCAGTGAACAGGAGATGGAGGAGGGAAATGGCAGTGGAAACAAGTCAACTAAAATGTGACTGTCCCCCGCAAATAAAAGCACACAGAAAATGCGGGGTGAAAAACGCGGAAAAGCAGTGCGATAAATTCATATAAATCGCGTTAATTTAACCGCAAGCGCAGTTTAAATAACTCAAATGGTTTGGAAGCTGCCAACCTCGTGTTCCGTGCCACAATTTAAGCTACTATGAAAACCCCAAATGACACGAGCTGAAAGTGACAGTCAAGCTTTGGCTTCGAGACAATGGAAATGGTTGATATTGAGTATAGATTTCCTAACATTTTACTATAAGCTTCAACAGTCAGTAGTTTTTGTACTCTGCAACAAAGCATTAGGCTAAAAATATATGTTATCATCTACAAAATAATATGAATCCAGTTAATATTAAATTTAAATTTTGCAGCTGAATATGCTCTACATTAAGCTTACAAATTAGCTTCAGATTTTCTAAATTTGAATGTGCTTGCAAAGTAATTTGTATGCCAAAAGTTGCACGCTAAAAATTAATAATCAGCTTAAGCTTATATTATAGTATTAATTAAAATGCATCTTGCTGCCAAAAATCTAATCTAAACTATGTGAGAGCTTTTATATGCTTAAAAGTTGCACGCTTCAAAATTAATAATCAGCTTAAACTTTTATTATTATAAATGCAACTTTCTGTTAGCAATTTAGCCAAACTATGTGAGAGCTTTTATGTGCTTTTAAAGCAGCTTAAAAGTTGTTCGTGGACCAACAAATGCCGGCAAGCGAAAACATTTGCTTTAAAGAGCATTTCGCCAAGTGTCCTTTAGCTAGCTAAGCTTGATAAAATGTCGAAGTTACTTTGAGATAAACAGCAGAGCGTTAACTACCCATGGACCGTGTCTCCTGTCGGAGTGCGGTGTGCGGTGTGTGATGAGGGGGAGTTGTTGCTATCTGAGATGACGCTCTGAATTGTTAGCCACAATTTGTTTTGCTTTATAATGAGTTATTTTGTATGCGCAGACAGCAGAAGCAGAAGTAGATGCTGCTGAAGCCGCAGGACGTGAACCAGGAGCGGGACCAGGAGCAGGAGCGGGCGGTAGAAGACTGAAATATGGCCGTCTCGCTGGGATTTGTATGGCATTTAAAGCCGTAAAATGTGTACATAATCGTTAGCAGGAGTTCGCCTGTACGAGCATCCAAGTGGCTTGTATCGCAACAGCAACAGCAGAAACAGAGTCAGAGGCAGAGGCAGAGGCAAGTGCAGGCATTTCAAATTCACTTGCCCCAAATAATGTGTTCATGTTAATTGTTTATAATTAATTTGTAGCCCGTCTGTGGCCTAAATGGCTTTTAATTGCTTTGCTCAAACGTTGGAAAAAACATGCAGTAATTCAATTCACAAATCAATTAAATTGGCGAAATTAATGCTAATTAATTGCGTTAACCAACAACAGAGTGAGAGTTGGTAATTACGTTCAATGCAATTCCATGTGCTTAAGCAAAAATAAAACACATTTGGAAGTAATTATTAGTTAATTACTTTATGCCCTAGAAACATGCACATATAACTTTTTGCAGAAATTATATGGTTCTTTATGAATTGAATTGAAATTTCAATAAAAAATACTTATTTAATAATAAACTAAATACTTAATTTATATCGAAAATCTGTTTTAATCTTTTTAAATTACAAATATTGTAATTAAACAACTCGCAAGGTTTAAAACACAGCCGCAATAAATTCAGTTTCAATTGCAAACGTTGTTGCTTAAATATTTAATTGGAATTAAAGATTGTAATCTGTTTAGTAGTTGTATGTTATTGCTATGTTAAACAATTGCTGTTATCGCTCAATTACAAATATCCCAATTAGACTCTTCGCAAAGTTTTAAACACAGCCACAATCAATGCGATTTCAATTGCAAAAATGTTTGCTTAAATATTTAATTGGAATTAAAGATTGTAATCTGGTTTGCAGTTGGCTAAAGCAATTAGGGACAGCTTAATCATGTTTTTACAAATTTCTATTGCACTTAATTCCATTTGGTGCATTATTAATTACGCTCATTTTCCAGCTCACAAAATGCTCATTTATTTGCGTTATATGAAAAACTACTGTGAGCAAAACTAACACACACACACACTCATACGCACACGTCAATGTGTAAGTGTAATGTCTTCATTAAGCGTTAGGACTCCATTTACACAACATACGAGCTGGGAGAGCTTTGGGGAGCAGGATTCCAGAGCAGTGGCAACGGGGAGGTGGGGAAACGAGTTCATTTCAGAGACCGCAGTGAAGGCAAGGCAAAGCGCCTCATTGCGTTTCAATGGCAACCGCTGGACTGTAACGGGTTGTGGGTAGCTCGGGGAGAGGGGGGAGGGGCGGCTGGTTGCAGGGCGTGGTCTAGGGTGGTCTAGGGGCTGGGTCTGTGGCTCGACTCGGCTGTCATTTCCGTTTCCGTTTAGACTTTTCATTTGCGGCACAGCAGCTGAAAAAGGCAGCTGCAAAAACCAATCGAGGCCAAACGTGAGGTTCACTTTGAATACGCTACACAAGAGAGCATATAAGTTTGCTCACTAAATTTAAAATAAAACTAAAATCATAAAAAAATAATTATATTTAAAAAAATCATATAACAAAATATGTTGTGATTGGGTTTAATTGATTATATTAAAAATATTTAAAAATGTAATATATTAAATAAATAAAATAAAATGCAGACGAAGGCACCAAAAAATAGTTGATTTTATTACAGCTTTATAAGCTATAATAATTTAAAATATTTCATTTTGTTTAAATTAATCCCAATTGAATTAGAATTATAATTTATTATGGCTTACTCAGGAACAATACTTTCATATATTGCATTACCTATGGCCTAAAATTACCTAATCTAAAATCAATGTGTATTCAGGCAACTTTAATCAAGTGAGCAGATCAGAGCATGCAGCTTAAATCCCTCATTTTAGATTGTTCAGTTTGATTGTAGAGCATTCGAGTATTCTGAAGCTATTGCCAACTATTCCGTAGCTTGTTTTCATTTCACATTTTTTGGCCCAGACCGTTTGTGTTGACCTTTTGCCACAGTACAAAAAGGAAAGCAAAACAGCGACTGGCACAAAAAATAAAAATAAAATGGAAAACGACAAAAGGACGGAAAGTGGAAAACAAAAAAGTGTTGCTGTCTATGGGGTCCATCAGGCTTAATAGCTCATTTGATGCTGGTCAGCTTAACACAAATGTCTAAGAGCTGCCCCTTTACCACTTCAAGTTCTTGCTTTTATTTTTCGGGTGCCTTCGGAAGGAAAATAAAAGTTTAGATTATTATGTGCTTGTTAATTTATTTTCTTTGCTTTTCTTTCTCTCGCGTTGCGTTGTGCTTTTTGCTTTAATGCGATTCTTCGCTTCATTTTGTTAATTTCCAGCAAAGAATAACGAAAGGGAAAAGTGCCCCAAATTTGCCTCATTTGCTTTTTGGCTCCTTTTCGCCAGCACTTAATGGTTGCCGCCCCCCTCATTTACCCCCCTCAATATCATACAGTAACTATACTATATATAATAATCTTTCATTCTTTTACTCCTTCTGGGGTTTCAACCCTTGAGCAACAACATTCATAGCACCAGGACGATGCCTTAATTGCTGCTGGTCATGACAGAAACACACACACACACACACAAGTCCCAAGCTGACCTAAAGAGCCATGCAAATGGCCACCAACAAGTCCTTGTTGTCCTCTGTCTCGCCCTGGAAAATTGAAATTCGAATTGCCAAATGCACAACAAAAATGATTTTTGCATAAATTTCTGGGTCTGCCGTTCGCCAGGCGCACAAGTCGTTCAATGAGTCTCCTTAATGAACTTACGAGCACATACACTGAAGCTCACACACGCACACATACACAAAAACGTACACACACAATTGCAAATAAGCTCGTCCCTTAAGGGGACAATGGACAATTGCGAGGGCTGCTTTTAAAGTCACAAAAATGTATGAAACAAGATTTATCACTACATGAACTAAACCCAATCTTAATTCAGGAATAGCCAATCTCGAATTGTTCTAGAGTTTACGTCTTGATTTGATTACAGCATTTATTCTTGATCTCAGTGTATAATTATTGAAATCCAATCTATTGGGTTTACATTTCACACTTTTACTTTAAAGTTTTAATGGAACCCTAAAATATTTACATCAACCATAATTATACACACTCTGCTCTTGTTATATTTTTGAATATGTTTGTCATTATGTTGTCATCAGTAAATCCTTTTTTTTTTTTTGCAGAATTTTTTTTTTATTTAATCTAATGGAAATTTCAATTTTTAAATTTAGCTCTAAGTGGAAGGGTTTTCTTCTCACAGTTCTACAAATCTATCTTGTCTCTTTCGTTACTGTAATGCCTAAATTATAAGCTCTCCATTCTTTAAATCAATAACATTTAAATAAACTTCCCTCGGTAGCACCAACAACTGGAATTTAGCACAGGATCAAGCCAAGCGCAACGGTTTTGTGTTAAGGCCTAATGAAAGCGACAAATGTGACGTAAATGGAAGGATTTCTATATCGCTCGAATCGCCCATATATAGTATTCACTGTACAGTAGACACTCGCATGTGTGCACACATATGCTGCTGTTGTTGTTGTTGTTGTTGTCATAAAAAGAAGGTCAAACTGCAGCTTAGCATTACGAGCTAGATGTCAATGGATGAATATGGATGAATGGCTGGATGGATGAATGGTTGTATGGTTGTATGGTTGTATGGTTGCATGGATAAATGGATGAATGGATGGCTGCATGGAATGAATTGGATTTGTTGAAAGCACATCAATTCAAATTCAATCAAATGAAAATAATCTTCGTTTTACTGAACTGGAAAATTAAATTTCACTTGCTCACATCATTTTGCCTACCAAATGCAAACTGACAACATTTTTTTTCCTCGTTCTCTTTCTTGTTCTCTGTTTTTCTTTACTCTATTGCCATTTTGTTGATTTACTAATTATTTGCCATTTTCTGGATTTTGATAGGTTTTACATAAATGCATATTAGATGATAACATGTTGTTTAGTTGTGGATACTCGGCTATGATATATCCTGACATTAGCTATAAGTCAAATATAAAATTATTTGACTAAAATAATTAAACAAATTAAATGTGTGAAGTAACATCTGTTATTCAATTAAGTTTTAAGACATACGAATATTTATTATTGTCATCAAAATTAAAGCTAAATTAATTTAAATTTTAATCTACAGTTTGATTCGAGTAAATAACTAACTAAAGCTACAAAAATTTGCAACTTGCGTTCAGAAAATATAAATAATCTTTATTTATTTGACCTATACCTAGATTTATTCAATATGTATTCATAGCCGATGATCAACTTTTTTTACGACTATTCACATTTCTGCAGTATTTGGAATGTGGTAATAAACTATAAATAGTTTTTCACCATTTTCGTTATCGAGACAATTGAAATTTATGCAAATAATGATTCAGAGTTTGCGTGTAGGTATTCATAGTTATTCACAAGCTACGCACAGCTATTCATAATTCAACCGAAATTTATTCATTTGATTTGTGTTTTCAGCGTTCGAAACATGCAAATCATGTTTGGAAAATCATGGCAAGGAAAAAATGTTGTCAACGACTTCTGATTGTTGGGCTGATTGACGTTTACACTGAACACATTTGAAATACGTGAGTTTGCATAATCACGCAATGCGTGTGCAAAAAAACTGTAAAAAACAAAAGGGTAGCCAGAGGAAGAGGGCGACGAGAGGGGGAAACAGAAGGGCTCAAATCGAATCGATGACAAGAGTAAACAAACGTATTTCGAAGCCCCACACAAAGCCAATTAATCTCTGCTTTGTTGCACACACACACACACACAAACACGCACACACAAATGCACATCACGTACAATATTCACACACACGCACATGCAACACACACACAGATTGACAATACTCGGCAGCAACAAATACGTACGTCAGCATCGTTGCCTGGAAAAGAGCCTAAGCCTGCGCCTGCTGCCAATGTCAATCATAATCCCCGCCCCTCATCTGCCCGTCCTCCTCTTTCTGCTCCCCCCACCTCGCCGCTTTACCTTTCCCCTCCGCCTCAGTGGACTGTGCGTAATGTGCTTATGTTGCGCTTGTGGATCTGTTACAGTTACTAGGCGAGTGGGCGTGCCACTTGCCAAATCCTCCTCAATCGTTCGTCCTGTGTTCCATTCGACTGCACAGATCTATGTATGTTAAGTCCCTCCTCTTTTCCGCATCTGCCCTTGCCACATGTTGATTAGCCTCTTACACGGCCCGCATTTCGATGGGGATTAATTCCTGATCTGAAGTATCCGTAATGAGTCTCGTTCTCTTTTTCTAGCCTTCATTCTGTCATATTTACGAACATTTGTCAATTTAATCTTACCTCAATCAAATTTAATTTGTTTTACTTCTGACGAAACCTTTTATCTTTTGATCGACTTTTGCGAATAATTTCTTAGCTCAATTAAATTAAATATAGATTTATTGACTGCGATGCACTCTGCATATTTATTTTTATTTTTATAAAGTTTTCTTTTACTGCATGTGATTTCATTCATTGTACCGTCCACAAATTCTCAAAGTTCTAACATTTAAGAAATTACAAAAAAAAATCAATTATTAAGTTTGTTGTTAGTCTTTGATACGCGTTTAATGTTACTGTGTTCAATTCACGTATAATTGAATATATTTATTTTCAAATTAATAAAATGAATCCTCATGTGAATGATTGATATAATTCTAATTCCCAGTTTTTGTTTCTTGTTTGTTTTTTATAATATATATGTTTGTCTACATGTTCTCTTTTTATGTTTAAATTCACAATATTAACAATTGATTTTTTCTAAATTTATGACTAACATTTATTTCATAGTTTCTTCCCTACTAAATTAATTCATTGCATTCTCATTTAATTTCAATTGTTTAATTTTACTGTGCATTCACTTTGCTCCGATCAATTTCACATTTCTCAAACGTTAATTTCCACAGCTGCGCTTCCTTATTCACTTATCCTGCCAGCCTGAACATTTTCGGAGTTTCTTTTTTACACTTTCACAGTCACAATTAACCGTGTTTATTACTCATCATATGAGCAGGCCTCATTCCCCATACCCTCCTCCTTTTTCTGCCGCCTCCCAGCGGATCCTTCACAGAACTTTTCCTTTTGTGCTTTTCACGCTACACGCTTATGTGTGTGTGTGTGTGTGTTTTTGTATTAGTGTCGCACATTAAGTGAAATTTAAAACTGCACACCTCACTGTGTGTGTGTGAGCTGGGTGTGCGTGTGTGTTGTTGGCTTAGTGAAATAAAATTAATGACAAACAACTTTTCATTGTCTTTTTTTGCAGTTTATTGCCGCTCTGTCTTTTAGCTTGTTGCGTACTTTGCACGCGCAGGAAATGTATCCACATCCGTTTGAAATTTTTCCATTGTTTCCTCTCTGTAAAGACGGGACGAGGGGCAGGGGCAGCGTCTGACTGAGTGAATGGGAATGTGAATGCGAATGCGACTGCGAATGTGAGGCCGTAATTACAGGCCGTATAAAAGGCGCCTTGAAGCCATATAAAGGCCCGACGCAACGCGCCAAGCCAAGTCTGAGCCTATGCCCTTCCTCTCTGGCTTTCTCCCCCCGTTCTTGGCCCAGACGAATTGTCATGGCAGGCGGTCACAACTCGAACTGAACTGAATCCATAAAGCGGCAGCTGTTAACTGCTGCCTGAGTAAAAGCTCCTTGAGGGGCGATGGCAAAGGGAGGGGAACTCTGCTATTAGGAATCATAAAACTTATGGCCAGACATGGTCAACTCAGAGAATCCCAGACCCTATTAGACCCGATGGGCCGCCATAATTGACAGCTGTGCCAACAATTCACTTGACCTCACTGCCTCCGCCTCTCCCCCCTTTGTATATTAAACGTTTAGTTGCTGCCACACCCAACACACACACACACACCAATACACTGTCGTACACACTCTTGCATAAACAATTGCAATTTGCAACTTGCCTGCGCTGCACTTTGGCCGTGAAATTGTTGGTAACGATTCGGAAGTTGGCCATGATTGAAGTGGCCATTGTTTGAGCTCAAGTTGCGCCATTAACATTTTCTCCTTTTTTTGTAATTTTTTCTATTTGCTGGCCAACAAGTGCACGCATATACCCTCCGTAAGTACAGGGTATGTGCTAATAACAAACTGCAAGCTATTATATATTTCAGTATTTTCTTACATCGATTGCAGATTATTTGCAACACATGTAAAAAGTGTATATTTTATTGATTTTAACATTATAATAAACAATTTCATTAGCAATAAGCGTTGTTATACTTTTGCTCTAACATGTTTTTATAACACAAATTGCTATTCTTTTTTTAAGCGTTTTGGCTTATTAAAACTCAAACTTTTTTATGCCAACATTTTTATTTATATAGGATATATTTCAGATTGTCTTTAAGCTATCCAAATAGTGTTGAACGAGAGTTTTACATTTTAAATGTATTTATCGACTGTCAGAATTACTATAAAATAATTTTTAAAATAATGTTGCTTTAAACTGTCTAAATTTCTTTGCAAATTAATGTTAATGGCATGTAGTATTATTCACACACCATTTTTATATTTTTAACGACTACCTTACAGGGTATTTTTGTAGTTGATATACCCGCTTGCAAAGCTGTCTGGCATTAATGTGCCGCATTTCAAATGCAGCGTATGCAAATACAGACAAATGGCCACAAGTTGTTTTTAGTTGCTTTGCCGCAATTCTGTTTTCCAAGAATTTTCTTATTTTTCCCGGATGCCTCCACAGCCCCGCCCCCTCGTTTGCAGCCTTTGTCGTTGCCATGACGAGTGTGTCATTGTTTTGTGTTCGACTTTGCTTTCAATTATTCACACTTTGCCGCAAATCAAACGAATTTACAAATTATGCAAGCTGCCTGCGGTCAAGGCAGCAAACAAAGCCAGGGAATCGAAAGGACTTGCAAGGAAACAGACGACATGAGGTGACAGGATAATTCAAGGATTTTCTCAGTTTCAGCAATTGCGAATTCAGCTAAAGTCTGCAGCACGTTGTCCTGGTCTTCGTCATCGTGCTCGCCTGGCAAATTAATCAGAGCTTTGCCTATGTTGTGGTTTGGCTTTGTCAGTTTGAAGCTGCCACGTTGCACGTTGAACGTTGCAAGCTGATTGTTGCACACACACACACACTTCACTTAAATGTAATTTGATTTGTGTACGGCAATTTCAATATGTGCATTTCTCGGTTTTGTGCCCTGAGGTTGTCGATCAAACTCATCCGCTTAAGCCCAGAAGCATTTTTGCATTTAATTAGTAAATAACACACATGCCTATAAACCAGGCTCGATGCGGCATTTGCGGTTGGCCCATATTGAAAACATCAATGGCTGGGCACTAAGAGAAGCGAGGTGAGAAGTTCACCAGAATGCGAACGCCAGCAGAGTGATAAATTAAATGGAAATATACAAAGCAACGACAGCCAAAAGTGCTCTAAGGAGACTTCAACAAAACAAACACAGACAACAATAAAACAAATTATCAAGACAGAGACAATTTATTGAGAAGCGAAATACAATATAAATTAAAAAAAACTCCTAAGTAAATTAGGAGCTAAAACTTTTGTAAATATCGAATTATTTCATATGGAATGATCATGAAAGTGAGAGTGAAGTGAGTTTTAATATAGAAAATAAAAAATAAATAATAATAATAGGCTCAAGAGATGATGCTCTCTAGCTTATTTCAAACCCATAATTAATTACAGACTCTAAATGTTTAAGAGGACATTTTGATTGTTTGTCAGTTGACTTTTAAAAAAACGAGAATAAATCAAATTAGAAGAACAAAAACGGCAAGGAAATTAAATGAGACTTAAATAAATTGGAAATCCAAAATTTGTACATAAGTTTATTAATACATAATTATGGAAATATTAAAAAATGGTCATTGAAGTGGATTTTAAGTTGAATGTAAAAATGCCAAGCCATAATAAATACCGGATTGTAAATATTTGAAAGCATATTTCGATTTTGTAACACTTGAAATTTAAAAAATAGCTTCA
Organism: Drosophila immigrans; assembly: GCA_963583835.1. Lineage (NCBI taxonomy): Eukaryota > Metazoa > Arthropoda > Insecta > Diptera > Drosophilidae > Drosophila > Drosophila immigrans. Next base: position 20,675,173 of record OY757141.1, read on the forward strand.
CGCATCGAAGCAAAAGAAAAGCACTTGATTTATGTTGGGGTGTCTGCAATTTTTCTTATCACGGAATGTTGTTTAATTCCAAGGCGATAAATCTGAGTGCGAATCTGAATTTCACCTCATTCATTTTGCTTTGAACTTCGTGTATTCAAGAGCAAATTTATCTATGGGCAACATTCAAACATAACTTACATAGTCAGCATGATAAATGCGAGTTTGCGACGCTTTGTTTGTCTTGTTTGTGTTGAAAATGCCTAAAAATGTTTGCGGTTTGCTTTGAGAACTCAACTGAAAACATTTGCCAGTCACTCTACTGCTCACAGATACCCTAACCTCGAAGTAGTGTCGAACAGTAAACAGCAGAGATTTATGCTAATAATCTCGGTTAAGTAAACAAATTGAAAATGTGGCATGATAATATGTCCCCATAATAATAAATGATAATGAAATAAGAAATTCAATATAACATTGTATGATAAAAAAAGAAAGAAGTTCCAAAAGTATTATTATTGTGTAAATTTTTTAATTTATATATTAATTTTTTTAATTTCATTTAATTTTTATTTTATTTCATTATTTCATAATTCATTTCTAATTTTTGTAAAGATTCTAAACCACTTTGTTTCAAGAAATTGTTTTCTTTAAAAATTTGCAGGGTGTTCAACACATCGTGCATCGTTTTAAGCCAATTGCCACAGCTTCGACTTGTTGTTTTTTTTATGATTTCTGCTTATATATTTATTTGGTTGTCGAGGGGCAGCGCAAAACTGGGGAAGTCTTGAGCGTGAAAGAAGTACCAGAAGCTGACTTACCGTGCCATGTTGATATCCCGCAGATGTTCAGGTTTTGTGCCTTGTGAAAATTGTTGATACAGGCGGAGGGGCTTCGTCCGTTGTGTGAAGAAGAGAGACAACGAGGACGAAGGCAAGTGATTGGAGGGAGGGAAGTAGCCTAATTTTTGGCCTTCGCTTTGGTTTGCCGTTTGTTGTACGTCGTCCTTGAATCAGGCTCGAAATGTCATTGAGTGTCTGTTCCTGGGCTGTGCTGGCATGTTTACAATGCTCAGATCCTGGCCGCAAACTAAATCAACATTTTTGGAAGGCACACTCTCGTAACGTGGGGGGCCATCAACAGTCAGTTGGCGGCGTGGAGTGGGGCGAGAGATAAAGCTGATGATGCTCTGATGATGATTACAGGCAATGCTATCAGAGTCAGCCACTTGGGGCAGCCACTACATCGTTTGTCTCTGTCTCTGTGTCTGTGTCTGCTTCGGTATCCGTCTCCCAAAAACTGTAACTGCTCGGAACAGTCGCAGTCTCTTTCTCGATCCCCTTCCGCAAACCTCAATCTCAACGAGGATGTGGATGTGGATGTGAAGAGGCAGCCTAGCAGCTACCTTGCTGCGTGATTGAGTTTAGATTTATGCCTTAAGTGTTGCTTGGGGATTTGTTGGTTGGCCCCATTTCCGTTGTCGGCCTATGCGGCGTATGCTCGATATCCACGCACACGCACACACACACATACATACATATGAATGGGTGTATCTTCAATATGTATCTGTATCTTTAGCTATTTGTTTGCCTTCGTCTTTTGCCAGCGTTTTGATTTCAGTTTCTATCGGTTGGCTCTGCAAAAATGAATAAAAATAACAACAATTTCTTTTAGTAGTTTCAGACACTATGTGTGCGTGTGTGTGTGTGTGTTTGTGTGTATTGGCGATAATGTGTACTCTATATGTGTGTGTGTGCTTATGTGTATTTTTCTGCTTTATTTGATTTGCTGTTTTCGCTTCCATTTACATTTACATTTACATAAGCATCAACATCATTAATATTGCAGAAGTATATCAATGCGTAAGCATTTTATTTGCGCTCACTGTCTGCGTGCGAGTGTGTGTGTGTGAGAGTGTGTGTGTTTGCGTATGCACGTGTGTGCGGCTGTCATGCTGTCCAAATTAGACTTCGCCGCACAGATGACATGAAACACATGCCAGTTCAGCAGTTACTCACGCCAAAATCCAGTAGCTACTTTAACAATTCTTTTCGGGGTGCAGCAGCTGCTCTGGACTATATACATATATATATATATATATATATTCCCGAGTCTGTACTGAAGTTCTTCAGTTAAATAATAAGTTATTTCCCTGAATTTATGACATTTTCAATAGGCTGCTGAATCGCTGCCTTCCCGTTGCCGTTGCAAATTCATGCGCTAACTTTACAACTGGGTAATATTGTATATTTTTCTCGCTTCCGGTTATATCGTTTTAAGCGCTTCCGTTATTCGATATCCGCTAACAAATTTGTATGCAGCTTACATTTATCATACGACCCGTGTGCCGGCACTTCAAACTTTCCCTCCATCTCACATTCACATGCCCACAGTCATAAATCTCTCATCAGAAAATTGCCATTCAAATGGCAAATAATAATTCGCAGCTCATATTGAACTTTTCCACGGCAGGAAACAAGGGGTTTGGGGGGCAGTTCATACATTTTGATTATTTGTTGTTTTAGTTGTTTGCATTGTTGGAGCGTTTATCATGCTCAGGTTCATGATTGATTATAATGCGGGTATTGATTTCGCCTGACGTCGAGACGTCGCCTCCCCCTCTGCTCCCTCATCTTCTACGCTCCCCAACCCGTCGCCTAATCGAGCTTGCTTGCAACTTGAGACCGCGTCTGGCAAAATTCTAAAGGGCGTCAAAACAATGCTTGTGCCCGTTTCCAGCAGGAACTCCCTCTAAACAAAAGCCCAACCCTTGTCCCCCTCCTCCTCCTCCTCTTGCTCGGTTGCTGCCCCAAAACCCTCGTTGCACGCCCTAAAACGTGAGGCAACACTTTTTTATAGCTTCCTCCCATTTCCGGCGCTCGCAGCAGTAGCCGGGCAACTCCCCCTGAGCCCAGCTCCAGTCTTTGGCGTGTGTTATCAGCTGTTTGCTAGTCGTGTTATGACTGTAGCGGAAATGTACAAAACAACAACAGAAGCAACAAAGCATTCGGGAAACTGGCAGCAAACACTAACACACTAACCGATAAAAATAGAAATAGAAGCTGAAGTGGAAATAGGACAGCTACAGCCATAGAAAGAGAAATAAAACTAAAACCAATAAAATAAAAAACGCACCGAAAACACTAGACGTATACGTAATACGACAGGCCCAAAAAAACAATGGCAATGGCAACGGCAACGGCTGCAAATGTAAACAAAAGCAAAGTGAGCCAAGTGGACAGACTAGCTGATACCCTATAGCACACATTGATGAACTGTGAGGGTTTCATTTGTAAGCAATTGCCTACAGTGGCGTCTGCATAAGTGAGCATGCTTGTCTCTAGATATTATTCTGTATTCAGAAATGTATTTCTCATGTTATTAACAAATTTAATTATTAACAATTTCTTCCAAGTATATTATTTTTAATTTTGTAATTATTATTATTTTTTTTTATTCCAATAATTTAAATTTTCACACATGTATTTATACTTGGATCTAACAAAACTGTTTTATACATATTTTGTTACTCTTTTTAAATTTGTCAATGTACATTTTTAAATGTTATGTAGAGTCGATTAAATTTTAGCTAGTCTAAAATTAAATTAGATTGTGGATTATTATATTTGTTATTATTTAATTCAATTTAATTTCTAAATTAATTTGCTGTTACTCTTTCGAACGTAACTAATTAAATTTATATTTTGACGCATGCGTTCCATATTTGTGTTTTAAATATTTATACAGTAAACTTTTAGATATCAATTTCGTAGGTATAATTTATTGGTTATCAAGTTGTTTATTTATAGCTCCTTAATTGCCAAATAGTTGTATACTCAAATACATGTTGATTACAGGGTATACGCATACAAAGGGAAGGGCTGCCGCCGCCCCTCGTCAAACAAAAGGGCAGAAAAAGCCTTTGAGGCGCCAAACCAAGCAAATCGAACAGAAAAGCACAAAAACAATGGGCCTATGTTCGCCTTTGTAGCCAAATAGTAGGGGTATGCAGTGCGAATTAATATTGAAATCATAAATAGGCGGAAATCAATTTCGATGGAGCGCAAATCATGGCAATAGGAAAGAAAACATGCCATTTGTATTAATAACTATTTTACGATGGCATGTATTTATCGCATCGAGGAATACCCCTAATAAATTGGTCTCTGAGTCCTTGCCGGTTGCTGTGGGGCGCTCCCTGAGCAGCTGTCATGGCAAACAACAAACAGCGACTCTATCGCACACACACACACAGACACACAGACAGACGGCACACCCAGACACACATACACAAACACACACATGGACAGGGAGTGACATTTACAGTCACATTTGTGTGTGAATGCCCTGTGTCACAATCATCGAAATAACAACGCGCTCGCTTATTAGTATGCAAAACTGATAATCAATACTCAATACTCAGACTGAATAGCGAGTACACACTCACACTCACACTCACACTCACACTCACACTCATAGTTGGTAGTGAGTGCTCGATATGAGTATTCAATGCACAGCTCGGCAAGTGGCGGCTATTATGGCACATTTATGCTGGTCTTTGCACATTTGCATACGTGTATTGGGACACTTTACTACGCTGCCCCCTCTCCCCCTCTCTCTCTCTCCATCTCTTTCTCTTTCGCTTCTTGCCTCTCACTTTGTTGGACTAGAACAGCTTGTGTGCGCTGTCTCCACATTTCATTGAAATGTGCATGAATAAAACCCAAGAACTATGCATTTTTCCTTTTTCTCATTTTGATTCTCGCTGTCTCTCTCTCTCTCGTCCTTTATTTCGCTCTCAGTCTGCTGTCTTAGCTGTTTGTCTACAACACCTCGACGCGTCGAGGGCAAACATATCCTGCGGCCAACACGACATCGCCTTAAAGCCCAAACATGCTGTCAGCCCCTGGCCAAATGGCAGCCAAGAAAAGTTAAGCTCATTCCTGACATTCTAAGCAAGCAATGTACGAAATAAACAAAATGTTCAACTTAATTGAGTTTCTGTTTAGCAAAAGGGTTTCAAAGACTTTACAGACTTTTAATAATATACCGAATTTCGTGGAACATTCAATTTATACTTATTAATAATTGAGAATCGATTTAAGCTGCCGAAACGTATCAATGAAGACAAATAATTGGTTTCATTTTTCTTGCAAGAGGTTTGGGCAAAAAATTTTGAATGTCGAATAAAGTTATTAAATGGGAAATTTTCGTATTTATTTATTTATCAAATCAAGAATTCGTACAAGTAAAAGTTAGTGCCGTAACACACATGGAAATTGGAATCCATAAATAAAAGAATTTCATCAATAAAATATCCCAGTTGACTTTCGCAGCATTTGCGCAATTATGCATCAAATAAATATTTATGGCTGAATAAAAGCAATTTATGGTAGAAATTACTTTAAAGTTTCTTCTTTGAAAAAAGAATGAATCCCTTAAATGAACAATTCAATCTCAATTTTTCTGTTACAAATTGCATAAAACAGACAGATGAGATTATCAGGAATTTGTCAAACTTCGAGCTATGCGAATTGAATTTCCTTGGAATTTCGTTGAAGCTTCAACAACATTAAAATCACTTTATGAACAATGACGACAAAAACACAGCAATTTAATAAGAAAAATACATTTCATATGAATAATTATTATTCTAATTGAATTTGTAAAATTGTTGTGGGCACTTTGTTATGCTTAATTTCCTACTGAGTTTGTAATAAACAAAATTAATAAATATTAAAAATTATAATATAAAATAATTGATGTGCGCAGAAAGTGTAGAATTGAGACAGATGACCGCAAAATTAAAATCATAATTTAAATAAAGACATTAAATAAAAAGACATTCGATATAAGAAATTATATTTTAATTGAATTAACTCAATTATTGCGGGCACTATGCTACATTCAAAATGATTTTGTAATAACTAAATTAATAAATATAAAATGTCTGCTAAAAATATTGAAAGTAAAAGAAAAACAATTCTGTTGAGGCACGAGCAAAATTCAAGTCACAATTTGATCAATGGCGGTAAAAAATACAGCAAATTAATAAGATAAACACATTTGACATAAACAATTTCAATTCGAATTGAATTTATAACATTTCCAACGGAGTTTGTATTGACTCCAATTATTTATATATTTTCTATTTATTTCAAATTATACCAAAATTTATCAAATTTCCAACTGATTTTGTATTGACTACAATTATTAATATATTTTTTAATTATTTCAAATTTTACCCAACAATAAAATTCTTTAGTAAAATATGTGAAATCCAGAGCGACAAAGGCCTTCATGCAGAACTTGTAAACACTATTGTTTTAATTCAAATTTTGTGTTAAGCAATATTTATTAATATTCAATTGCTGTGCTCACAACTCTCCAAAAATATTGAAAGAAACGGAAATAATATACTTTGTAATAAAAAAGTAACTGTGGCAGCTGACAGTGGGGATTATTTCCATCGATGATTTGCATCGGTTTGCAGCGATTGGCGGTGCAAGCCGTTCGGGCTTCTCCTAAGCTGTCAAGCAGCTGACATCAGCTTCTGAATATATGTGGCTGGCTAATGCCAGCTTATTGCACTCAGAGAGAAACCCAGTTTAGTGCTGTGTGTGTGAGTGTGTTGGTGTGTGTGTAGGTGAGCTAAGTCAAGTTGCTGCTCGAGTCTCTAAAAACGTAGCATACTTATGTGGGCTCGCACTCATTGTGCAATAAGACGCTTAATAATAGTAAGACGCTACGTGCAAATGGCTGAAACAAGTAATAGACATAGGCATAGCCTAGTTAACACACACACACACACACACATACACATACACGTGCGCAAATGTGGCCCCAAGTGGCCAGGGCCAAGACAGAGACAGCGAGCGAGTGAGAGAGAGAGAGAGAGACGGAGTTTGAGACGAAGTTTGAGAAATAGAGGAAAATGGGTTTCGAGTTGACGTACGCTAGTTCATGTGCTATTGTTGTGTGTGTAAGAGTGTGTAGTTGTTGTTGTTGATGTAACTGTTGTTTTTTTATAATTACTGGCAATGGAGGTTACGCCTTATGTGTTTGCCTGTGCGTGTCACTGAGTTGCTCTGTGTGTTTGTGTGTGTGTGCGTTGTGGCATTGCTGTTAAGCACACATAACGGTAATTTAATTAACATACATAAACACACACACACACACACACGCATACACTCTCAGAGGCATGCACTGGGGACGGAATGTGGAACGCTTTGGGGCATTGTTACACTTACAAAGCGATTGACGCGATTCCGTGGCCGTTTTAATCGATATTTTAATTAAAGTTTATTTATATTTAAACATTCAAATTGGCCAATTACCAGCGACAGCAATATTTAAGCCGCTATCGACACGCATATTTTTAAAAATACATATTCGTATTTTGGCATTTATTTAATATGGTTTTTTTTTGTCAGGCATTATCCGATGCATTTCACTTGTCACTTGTTTAGCGTGTAATTTACAACACGCCAATTTAGTCAAAAGGCGCGCACATGCCGCCGCAGGTTGCACGTTGCACGTTGCACGTCATACGTTCTACGATTACCGCGTTGCACGTTGCACGTTCGCCGACCAAACAACCGTTGCGTGGCGCGTTCCGCGAGCGAATAACAAACAACTGACTGGCCACAACAGGACGAAAATGCGGGTACTAAATGCGGCCAGTGTTGCCGAGCTGCGCGAACCCAAAAAGGCAGCGCATGCGCAGCGCACAGTGAGCGCCAAAGCGTAGTGGACGCTGCTGTTCGAAACATCTGTGTTTTTGTTATGCTTTGTTAGCGACAAGGCGGCTGGGAAAAGGCGAAAGCGAGGGGGAGGCGAGGTGCAAAGACATTTCCCGGAACTGATGCAGCAACAACAATTTAATTGCGCCGCAACTGCAGCTGTTGTGTGCGTGTGGCCATGTGTGTGTGTGTGTGTTTCAGTTATTTCATTTAAATGAGCTGCTGCCTTGACAATTGCCGAATAATTGGAGCGGCAATGACAGCAACTAAACCCAACTACATAAGCTGGGCAACAGGAACGAGCGGGCACGAACAGGACAGGACATGATGAAACATACTTATTAGAGATGCAAACAATTTGCGTCCGCAAATGAATTAAAATGACAAGCAAAACTTATGTGCGCCGGATACGGATACAGGATGCAGGATGCATGCCACACCACTCAATACCACACTAAGCACACTAAAGGACACACACACACTCACACAGACACACACGTATTGTCGGTGACACTTGCAGGCTGCGCCTAATGTCAAGGTTTTTTGGCTGCTGCTCAAAATGCGGTGGCACGTGGCGCACGCGGCACGTTACCAACTTGCCACCGAAAGTTGCATGGCGGCGCCTTGGCAACGCCATAGCGATGAGTGTGCAATCTGCCCGTGCTCTGCTCCCCGCTCTCCGCTCGCTGCAACATCTAGTGCCACCAATCACGTAGCTCGCTGCCACTTGCAGCGCATGAATGGACACAGCAGCAACAGCAGCGGCAAAAAGGCGAGGAAAAGGTCGAGGAAAGGGTAAGGAAAATGGCAAAGAACGATGAAATTGGCGAGGAAAACGATGAGAGGAATGCCAGGCAAAGGACGAGGCAAAATAGGAGGAAAGCGGAAAGGCGAGGGGGGAGCTGCATGCCGCAACGCGATGCGACGCGACGCGACGCTTAGCCAATGTCAAGTGCATGAGAGCAATTGGCCTGGCAATGGCGTCCAAAAGGGGCAATGGAACAGCAGCATGTGGGGCGGAGGGGAGGGGGCAAGGGGATGCACTTAACATGCAACGCAGTCCAATGTCCCATTTGAGGCCGAAATCCTCCTCGCCCACTTTGCAAATGGACGGCAATGGATAATGGGCGTATCTATATTTTATGTGTCATCGTTTGCATTACTCGCATGTCCTGCAGTCCTGCAGTCCTTGCCCCCCTGCTCGTACCTTTTGCAATATCAATTTGTGCTAATTTGTAAAATCGTTCGGCCTTTGCATGAGGCCATCCATCGTTATTGGCCGCCAATGGCCAATTGAGCCTTAAATTGCTATAATACTAGGCTTAAGCCAACTATGCTCTAACTATAGCCGGTTATTATTGTCATCGAGCTTCATTCTCTATTATAATTTGTTACGTCCTTGAGTCCTCGACGATTTTCTTTTTTTGATTTCATGCCAATTTCGCTTAAGCCTCTAAGTAGCCGTTCATTGCTTCGTTTTTTTACATAATTTATAATTCTTTGAGTACTTGCTACGATCTTCTATTCGTTGAAGCTATAAAAAAGTTGTTTATTCGTATTATTGCGGATTTGCTAAAAAATTTATAATTTCATATGTTCTTAAACAGTTCCCTACATTTTTTTGTAAATTCAAAAATTAGCAATAATATTTGTTGCCTTCAGATTTCTTTAAACGCAACCTTTTCTTGAATGTAAAATATTCAAAGGAGGCAAACTTAATAATTTAATTACTTTCTTTGCTAATTTATATTTATTTCATATTTTATTTAAAATAAATATACGAACGATAACAGTTTAGCCCAACTAATCACACATTGTTTGCTTGTTTTACATCTGATATTTTTAATGTATTTATTATTATGTTGCGTTTGATTACATTTAAAGAAAACCTTTGGATAAAGTCATAAAATCTGTTACGTGGCATCACTTTTGATGATAAATTTGTCACCACGAAACAACCTAGACTGGCGGACTTTGGTTTACCACGTCTTGGGAAGACTAAATAATCCATATCGACCGTGGGCATCGACGCCTCGCACAGCAAAGAAATAACGCTGATTCTCCTGGAGCTGATCCAGGGTTACGGCCATGGGCAGCGGCATGGCTTTGACGTCGCCCAAATGACGCCACGAATCGCTGCTCGGCTCATTCATCGTCTCCTGGTAAGCGTAGATCTGATACGTGACACACTCGGCATAGCTACTGACCGTTCTCTCTTGAGTCCACGAGACGACAATGATCGAATTGTGTAAATTGACACAAATCACAAGTGGTCCCCAATCCAATGTTAACTGGTAACCAGGCGCCAGTGGCAAAGGTGCAGGATGTGAGAAACGCCTTCGACGTGTACTTGGCGGTTTCTTCACCGATCGGATGGGCGTCGCTACATTAGATCCATCCGAGTTGGCTTGATCTGAAAGCAAAGGTAAATTAGTTAAGTTTTTTACACTCGCCCTTCTAAATTCTTTTCTTATTAAATGTAAATGTTATATTTTTACTGCCTAAAAATTTTCACTAATCGAAACTATCAACCACATTGCAATCTGAATTTGATTTAATCACATTTTAAAACATTGATATTCAAATATATTTTCATTTATTTTTTAAGTGCATACAGTTTTTATACCTGCTACCCATAAGGTAGAATGGTATTGTAACTTAATACCAACAGAAAATATATGTAAAAGGCAGAAGGAGTCATCTTCGACCCCATAACAATTACAAAATTAATTATTAATTTAAAATTCCAAACGCAACCTCAAGACATTTAGTAATATTTATACCCTGTGATTCAAGATAGTTAAAATATATTGCGAAAAGAATCCCTTTTGCACGATACACTGTGGTGAACTACGTAGTGTTCAAATTCATGTCTCATGATAAAAATTATGATTCCTTGATAAATAAAAATTAAATTAATCTTTAAGCACATTTTAATATATTCTAAAAAATATTCAGTTGTTTCAATTCTACACATTCTAATACCTGACCTTCTGAATATTCTCCTTTTCAATTGAATTACATTTATTTCGACCCATTTTGTTTTTGGTCCAATCGTTCCCTTAATTATCTCTAATATTCCACACATAAACTTATTTATTGCCTTGGATATAATTTACCTTCTGAATTGGTGCTGACATTCCGTCCCACGTTGCCAGCAACCGGACGCGCACTTCCAGGTGGACTTGCAGCTGATCGCTTCATCCCGCCAGTCAGACCAATGACAGCCTTCTCCTTGGGTCTTGCTAGCGCCAAGTTGGGCTGAACGTAACGAACGATACCGATCACCGCCGAGGGTTTCCACATGGGCACAGAGACGGTGCTGCCGCTCTGGGGTTTCCCAACGGCTCCACAAGAACGCATATCCGCCGTTGTGGCAGCTGCAGCAGTCGAAGCCGCATCATCCTCATCAGTCAGATCGATGACAGCCGTCACGGGACATTGCGGCGTCACCTTCTGCATGCACCAGCGACGCATACTGCCTGCAGTATGGAGGCCAGGCTGCTCGCTGGGTTCCTTCATCAGCTTCATCATTCCTACCTGAAGACCGACGGTACGGGTGATGCGCACCGGAGCGGTAAAGTGTAAGTTACGCGTCTCCAGGTCCTTGAGCACTCGCTTGTGCACCGTTTCCAGATCGAGAAACTGTTTGGATACCTCGGCGATCTTGCGTCGATAGTTGGCCAGCGTTGCCTCCTGTTTGTCCACCTGACGCCGGATCTCGACAAACTCGCTCTTCACCAGCATGCCCTCGACGACCTTTTGGTGCACCAGTTCCTCGAGATCACAGCGCGTCATCTTGTCGAAACTCTTGCGAAATCTCTTCACAAAGTCCAGCAGCAAAGGCTCTTTAATCTTCTCCTTCGTTGACTCTGCTCGCGTTTCAGATTCCTCGATGATATCGTGAGCATCCAGATCGATTTGCAGATTGCCATCCCAGGAACTATTCGAATCCGTGTCATCCGTTTTGAGCTTTTTACTTGGTATATCCTCCTTCTGCTCGGATGAGCTGTGATTCCGTTTGGCAACTGCGGGTTGAGCCTCATCCTCGTTCTCATTCTTTGTTTCGGCAATGTTGCTGGACGTGGACGTGGACGTGGAAGTCGAGGTGCTTGTGGAATTGGTTGTGGACGTGGTCGCCTCTGCCTCTACCGTGCAGTTGGAACTATTGCTAGCCTCCGACTTGTCATCGGTGCTCAGTCTTATGCGTTTCGCAGCCGGCGCATACGGCTGCTCAATTTCCTCATCGTCATCCGATACAAGTACCACTTCGTCCTCTTTCTTCACCAGTTCCACATCCTTGTCTGCCTCGGGCTTTTCCTTTATGACTACATTTTCATTTGTGTTCTTGTCAATGGACTCGAAAAAAATTACTTCATAATCTGAGTCAGCTTCTTTCGAGTCAGATTCATTTTTTGAAGTCTGGTTCACTTTCTTCACTTCCTCCTTATCGGTTTTCCCTAGATCTTCGTTCTTCTTCGGTTTCTCTTTTGGCGTGTCGCCAAGTGGGTCTAGAACAATAATCCCAGGATCTCCTTGAGGCAATTCGCCGGCTACATCCTCTTCATCGAAACTGTCATCATAGGTGAGATCTACTATACCGATCATAATCTCCTGATCTGCTCTGTGTGTCATCGTGGCCTTCCAACTTGGCACTGTTGATAAAATTACTGGAATGAAATTCTTATAGTCATCACATTTCTTATCGATTATTATGGCGATGGCACATCCAGGGGCGGTTAGATTCTTGTGTTGGCAACTCCTTCCTTCACTTGTTACACAACGGAAATTAATAGTTTATGAGCATCTGGCAACACTTAAAGCGAGAGTGACAAATGTCACAAATGTGAACTGAAGTTTTCGATTTATCAAACAAGAAATTTGTTGAATAATGGCTAGCAGTAAATATACATATGTAAATACATACATATATATAAATACATATAGATAACTAATGAGGACACTCTTTTGATATCCAATTTTTGTCAAGAAAATAATTTTTTCTTTGTTTTTTTTTATATTATATTTGAATATGAATAGTTGCTTTTCTATTTTGGGGAAAAAAGATATCGCAACGGAAGCATCAGCAACTTACGAAATTCCAGGAAATAAATCGCGGTTTTTTTTTTGTTTGCTTCAAAAACATTGTATTAAAAAATTATATATGTAGACGAAACGTGTGCTGCCACGTTCTTAGAGCGATCGCTGTTGCTCAGACAATAACTCATCGGAATGTCGAGAGTCCTTAGCCTTTAATAACTCTTTGATCATTTAAGGTTATCCTGTACCACTGTTGTTATTTTCTTTCTTTAGCAATTGCAGCTTTCTTTGGGTAAATTTTGTTAATTGTCAACAATTAATTTACATTATTAGTTATTATTTCAATTACCTGCTTAAAGAAACTCACCATGATAAAATAACAATTTCTTATTAAAAATTGACATACAAAGTAATTTATCCATTTGATATTTATTCACTGTGTACTATTAAGATCTTAAAACATATAATTAAATTACAATATATTAACATATTCGTGTTGTTGCGTTTAATGCCTATGAAGTCGAAGCTGTTGCTGTAATTTGAGTACGATTAGTTCCACTTCCAGATGGCTAATATAGATCAACACTCGACTTATAACTAACTTAGAACTAAGGTGGATGTTAAAATTAACAGCTGCGCATGACTGATCTTTAAGGAACAAACATATGCGTCTATGTATTTGTGATGGCTAGCGGGAGAGTGGAAGTGAAGGGGCCCATGATATGGGAGCACAAATGTGTACATAAATAAGTTGATAAATTATTAAAATCAAAACAAGACAGCGTTGTAATACAAAAAAAAAATAGAATAACGTTCTGTGGATTACCACGTCTTGGGCAAACTAAATATCCCATAACGATCGTGGGCATCGACACCGCGCACGGCAAAAAAATAACGCTGATTCTCCTGGAACTGATTCAGGGTTACGGCCATGGGCAGGAGCATGGCCTTGACGTCGCCCACATGACGCCACGAATCGGTGCTCGGCTCATTGATCGTCTCCTGGTAAGCGTAGATCTGATACGTGACACACTCGGCAAACCGACTGCCCGTATCCTCCAGCGTCCATGAGATAACAATGCCCGTATCATGTAGACTAATACGAATCACAGGACGGGATGGTGGCAGCCTCCAGTCCGGGTGGAAAGTTTGCGCGGGCGCCAGTGGCAAAGGTGCAGGATGTGAGAAACGCAAGCGGCTTGGACTTGGCGGTGTGTTCTCCGATCGTATTTGCATCGTGACATTAGCTCCAACCGAGTTGCGTTGGCCTGTAAATAATTTATAAATCAGTTTTGCTCCTTACAGTCCGTTCAAAAGCACTTCATTGACAAACCATCTTCTGGATTAATTGCATATAAAATGTAAATGATATATTTTTACTTATTCCCAACAATTTCCCTAATTAAACCGATCAGGCGGATTTCAATATGAATTAAATTCATACCGAAACTTTTTTTTGTATATGATGGGAACCTTTGTTGCGACAAATCTTTGATATTAGTACTAAATATAACTGTAGTTTAATTTCTATTGTTTTGTTTTCACTTCAACGATATCAAACCGCAGCTAACCTAGCCATGTCACAAACCTACAACCAATTTTGAACACGGATACGAACCGGGTACAATTATTAGATTATCAGCTTTTAAATAGACTACAGTGGGATCCCACTGAGTGGGGTTAATCTGGATAGTTTCTAATATATTTCGTTGTCGAAAATGATTGTCTTGTTTCAATTCTACCCATTTCAACATTCGGCGGTGGTCCCCTAAATATTCATTTTTCTAATTACAATTAATATCATCGTTTCATTTTACCTGCTGAATTGTTGTGGACAATCTGTCTGGATACGGCATTCGTACGCCCCACGTTCATGGGCGACACTCGCACCACGCTGCCAGCAACCGGACGTGCACTTCCAGCACCACTTGCAGCTGACCGCTTGATGCCCACATTTGGATTCTGTCGCAGACGAGCGGTGACCTCCGCTGCGGCCGCCGCAGCCGCATCATCCTCATCAGTCAGATCGATGACAGCCTTCTCCTTGGGTCGAGCTGGCGCCAGGCTGGGCTGACCGTAACCAGCGCCAGTGCTGTCCGCCGAGGCATTTGACATGGGCACAGAGACGGTGCCGCCGCCCATCGGCATTGATCGGACCTTGGCGTTGTTCGGCTTGCCGGGAACACGTCCAATGCGCACGCTGCAATGAGAGAGAAGGTGTTAAAAAGGCTTGCCGCAGAGAAGTAGTGAGTTTACTCACGGCAAAGGCGATTGTTGTTGTTGCAACTGTTGCTGCTGCTGTTGCATGAGCTGCTTCGCTGTCATGTACGCGGCACCTGCGGGTTTCCCAACGGCTCCACGGGAACGCATTACCGCCGCTGTGGCGGCTGCGGCAGTCGAAGCCGCTGCCGAGTTGCCCGTGTGCTTGGTGGCATAGACACGGGAGGAGGAGCTTCCTGGTGAGGTTTGCAGACGTTGCATGCCACCTGGCCCTGACCCTGGACTAGATTGAGTTGAGTTGTTCACGGGACGCTGCGGCGTCACCTTCTGCATGCACCCGCGACGCACAGGCGGCGTGGCGTTGCCTCCAGCTGGACTGTAGTTCAACGAGGAGCGCTGTTGTTGCTGCTGCTGCTGCTGCGGCGGCGGCTGATTCGGATGCTGCATAACGAGACCTGCCCGAGTCATGCCACGCAGTGGCGAACGTTGCGCGGCCTTCGGAGACGTGGTTGGCTTCTGAGGCAGACTGGAGGTGGATGCAGGCGCTGCAGTTGATGCGGCACTTGAAGTCGATGCAGTTGCAGCGGGAGCGGGAGCTGGCATACTGCCTGCAGTATGGAGGCCAGGCTGGCTGCGTGTCGTATCCTCGCTGGGTTTCTTCATCAGCGTCATTCCCACCTGCAGACCGACGGCACGTGTGATGCGGACCGGAGCGGTAAAGTGTGAGTTACGCGTCTCCAGATCCTTGAGCACTCGCTTGTGCACCGTTTCCAGATCGAGAAACTGTTTGGATACCTCGGCGATCTTGCGCCGATAGTTGGCCAGCGTTGCCTCCTGTTTGTCCACCTGACGCCGGATCTCGGCAAACTCGCTCTTCACCAGCATGCCCTCGACGACCTTTTGGAGCACCAGTTCCTCGAGATCGCACCGCGTCATCTTGTCGAAACTCTTGCGAAATTTCTTCACAAAGTCCAGCCGCAATGGCTTCACATCGCTCTTGAGTACCGGCGCGGGTTTAAGCTCGATGGGTGGCTCTTTAATTTTCTCCTTCGTTGACTCTGCTGGCGTTTCAGATTCCTCGGTGTTATCGTGGGCATCTAGATCGATTTGCAGATTGCCATCGCAGGAACTATTCGAATCCGTGTCATCCGTTTTGAGCTTTTTACTTGGTATATCCTCCTTCTGCTCGGATGAGCTGTGATTCCGTTTGGCAACTGCGGGTTGAGCCTCATCCTCGTTCTCATTCTTTGCTTCGGCAATGTTGATGGACGTGGACGTGGAAGTCGAGGTGCTTGTGGTATTGGTTGTGGACGTGGTCGCCTCTGCCTCTACCGTGCAGCTGGAACTATTGCTAGCCTCCGGCTTGTCATCGGTGCTCAGTCTTATGCGCTTCACTGCCGGCTCCTCAATTTCGTCATCGGCCTCCACATCGCCTTGATCCACCTCTGTTGTAGTTTCAGCTTCTGCTTCAGCTTCAGCTTCACCTACCGTCTCATCCTGGCTTTTCTGTGTGGGTTGCAGCAAATTGCTGGAGTTGCTATCCTCGGCAGCCCCGACTTTGGGCGGTGTCTTATCCTGCGCTCGTTCTCGCTGCTTCTCAAACTGATCGCAGGCATTGTCTGAGTTATCGAGAAGTAAATCTGACTTAGATTTGGCATCGGTTTCAGTCGTGGTCGTTGCTTCCTCGTCGGACTTTTTACTCGATTTCTCTTCGACTGATTGCTTTGCTGGCGACACTTCATCCTCATCCTCCGATACAAGTACCACTTCGTCCTCTCTCTTCACCAGTTCTACATCCTTGTCTGCTTCGGGCTTTTCCTTAGCAGACTCCTTTGTGGCTATAGTTTTATTTGCCATCTTGTCAATTGACTCGAAAAAAATTACTTCATCATCTGATTCGGCTTCTTTCGAGTCCTTTGAGTCAGGTTCATTTTCGGAAGTCTGGTCATCCACTTTTTCCTCAGTTCCATTTGTCTTGACTGTTTCCGTCGCTGTCAGATCCTCCTTATCTGCTTTGACTAGATCTTCGTTCTTCTTCGACTTAGCAGCTTCCGTTGTTGCCTCCTCGGTTTTGGCTACGCATGTTTTGTCCGCCTCCAGGAGCATATTATCTATGTCATCATCTTGCAATTCTTGCGTTCCCGTCAATTGCACTTTATCAACTTTCTTGGTATCAACTTTTGCTTCCTCTTCAACTTTCTCCTCGATGGATTTATCGACGTCCATAACATTATCTTTTAGTGTATTCTCCTTCTCAGAATCTTCTACAGATTCTTCTTTTGGCGTATCATCCAGTGCGTCTAAATCAATAATCGCAGGCTCCGCTTGAGGCATTTCAGTGGCTGGGTCCTCTTTGTCAAGGCTATCATCAGAGGTTATGTCTTCTAGACCGTTTGTAGTCTCCTTTTTCGGAATGGATTTCGATTCTGGAATTGCATCAAACTCATCGGAGCTGGAAATGGTTTCCAAAGCTTCCACAAGGATATCATCGCCGGTCGTAATTAGATTGGTTGTTTTGGTATCGCTGACATCTGACGCTGTAGTCTTCACTTCAGGACTCTCAATGGTTTTTACTTCAATAGCTTTATCTTTACTATCCACAATTTCTTCTTCCTCTACTTCTTCACCTACATGCTTCTCGAGTTCACTGATGTTTTGCTTATCTTTATTTTCGTCCGATATCTCGGCTCTATCTTCTTCCTTAACTTCAGTATCCTCTTTGTTATCTTCCTTTTGTTCTTCTTCAGTTTCGATAACTGATGATCTGCCATCGATAGCAGGGTCGCAATCCTCGTTGTTATCGATACCATCGGCAGGTTGTTCACTGCCATCACCATCAGCCTCCACATGTGCGCTGTTTGCTTCGTCCTCCTCCTCAACTGAATCTTTCGGATCACAATCCACAATAGAACTTATTTTGTCCAATAAAGCATCCAGATCGGTGCCAGCATCGCGCTCTTTGCTTAGCCCCGTGGCAGGATCAGTCTGATCTACAGAATCGTTGGCGATACTATCGCTTGGCGGCGAAGCCTCAACCCCATTATCCAAGTCATCGGCTTCCAAGCCATTCTGTAGCTCTTCGTCGACAGTGGACTTACGGCTTCCCACTGTTGAAGGGATTTCTGCAAGCAAATTCTTATTGTTATTGCCATACTTATCGATTATTGTGTAGATGTCACATACCAGGGGTGGTTAGCTTGTCAACTTCCTCGTCGAGTTCCGCTGCGATGCTTCGCATTATTTCATCTTCTGTTGGCAACTCCTTCAGTTCAACGTTTTGAGTTACTTCCATCATTTTCAGGCGATAACTTTAAATTTCATCACTTGTAACACATTGAACTGTGGGAGGTAAGAAAAAATAAAACATATAGTTTACAACTCTAAAAGCGAAAATGGCAACTCTATGCCACCTTACCAATTAAGCTAGACCCGAAAATTCGAGAAACTGGCTTTACACCTACAGTCGCGGACAAAACTCTACGTACGACCCCTTTTTCTCAAATTTTGACCATTCAAAAGCTTTTACTGAAAAAGTAATGATGCAGTTTTGTTTTAAATATTATTTAATGCCAATATACAAAAAATTATACATTTTTAACAAAAACCTTCAAAGTTATACATAAAAAACATAAAAAAGGCGTTGACAAAAGTCAACGTACGTTTGGTTTGTAGCGATGTTTATTCTATTCTTATCAGGTAAAATATAACGGTAAGGCCCCGTTTTTTTAGTTGTATGCTTTACTTTGTATTTTGGTAGATTTCTTTGGTTGTTTTGTCATTTGAAAACGTATCCAACCGCGAAAAATGTCCTCCAAAAAGGATATTCCTGTGGCTGTGCGAAAATTGGTCGTAAAACATCAAAAAGAAAACAAATCCTTTGGCGAAATTGCTAAATTATTACATTTAAGCAAGTCCACGGTCCAAACCATCTACAAAAACTTTGAGAAAGCGACAGCATTTGAGAGCAAGCGGCGTAGTGGCCGTTCAAACAAACTTACGTCGAGAGAATTTTCCTTCCTTCGCAAGGAAGTTGACCGAAATCCGAAGGTCCATGCGACTACGATGGCCGAAAAGCTGGTGGAAAGGTCAAAGATCGTGGTTCACCCACGGACAATAACAAGGACACTTAATAAATATGGATTTCGCTGCCGAACTCCTCGCGAGAAGCCCCTGATAAGTGAGAAAAACCGTGTGCTTCGCTTGGAGTTCGCCAAAAAACATTTAAACAAGGACGCAGAGTTCTGGAAGACGGTTTTATTTACGGATGAGTCCAAATTCAACATATTTGGATATGACGGGAAAGCCAAAGTCTGGAGAAAACCCAACACAGCCATGGATCCCAAGCACCTAATACCAACAGTAAAGCACGGTGGTGACAGTGTTATGGTTTGGGGAGCAGTTGGAGCGTCAGGAGTGGGAAATTTGGTTTTTATTGAGGGAAATATGGATCGCTTCCAATATAAAAGCATTTTGGACCAATTCTTGAAGCCATCCGTGGAGAAGTTGTGCCTTGGTGAGAGCTGGATCTTCCAACAAGACAATGATCCCAAGCACACGGCCCAAATAGTAAAGGATTGGCTGCTTTATTATGCTCCACGGCAATTATTTTCACATCCGCAAAGCCCGGACTTAAATGTTATAGAACATGTGTGGGTGATATTGGAGCGAAAAATTCGAAAACACCGAATAACAAGTGCTCCAATGGTCAAATCAAAGCTGAAGGAGGAATGGGATCAAATAACAGCAGAAGAGCTGAATAATTTGGTTGATTCAATGCCCAGACCTCTGCAAGCAGTTATTGATGCTCGTGGTGGTCCAACCAAATATTAAATTTATTTATTTTTTTATTTTTTCCAATAATATTACTTAAGTTTGAGAATCGTACGTTGACTTTTGTCAACGCCTTTTTTATGTTTTTTATGTATAACTTTGAAGGTTTTTGTTAAAAATGTATAATTTTTTGTATATTGGCATTAAATAATATTTAAAACAAAACTGCATCATTACTTTTTCAGTAAAAGCTTTTGGATGGTCAAAATTTGAGAAAAAGGGGTCGTACGTAGAGTTTTGTCCGCGACTGTATGTATGTTGAACAAAAAGCTTTTCATCAAAAGCTCAGCTAAAGCTTTCGCTGTAATGTTCAAAGTAAAATTACATTTAGTAATGAGTGTAAATTGGTAACGAAATATCTGAAAAATGTCATTAAGCAATAAATAGAGGAAACCCCCTGACTCCCCAACCACCCCTACTCCGAAATATTTTAAAGTTGAGATATGAAATTTCAGCAAGAAAAGTTAAATGGTTCTACAATGCTGGCGACGATGATGTGTTCGAGGTTTTATCCAAAAACTCGAATAATCGGAAATATCGCAAAACGCCAACGAATTTTTGCCAGACGCTATTTCGGTTTTCGGTATGTATCTATTGTGCCTACCAAACTAACCGGTGTGCTTGGGGCTCTACCAGGCGGTCGGTCGGTGGCCGCGTCGGCTGCTCGTTCGTTCGTACGCGACCAACGACAACAACAAGAAACAGCGGTCGCTACACCAAGATGACTGCAGCAGAAAAGCAAACACAAAAGCGAACTGGCAAGTGAAAGAAGCGTGCATACAGCAAGAACTTATGATAAACAAGAGAACATAAGGAGGAGGCAAGCTGAACAAATCCAAAGAAGGAACGTACTATGCAGATATATGATATATAGGGTTTTTGGGTCTCAACGCCGCTATATCTTAACGAATGTGAGGTTATGTTGAAGCGAGTACCCTACATTTTTTACATAATTTAATAAATAATGAAGCGATAAAGCTGCATACGAACCAACAACGAACTGGTTGACCTTATGCAGTGAGCCTAACAATTGGGCTTTTCAATTAATACAATTTAAGTACACTCGAAGAAATCACCACAAATTTTGTTGTAACTAGATTTCTTAGCGAGTTCAAGGCAACACTAAAACATTGCCCGAAGTGAACGCGAGACGCGAACGCAAAAAACCAGCTGACTGCGAGAGAGAGAGCGAGAGAAAGAGTACACGAGAGCACGAGAGAGCAGTGCTGCATAGATTGAGAGCAAAGCGGGAGCAGGAGAGGGAGAGAGAGTGTGGTTTGGTTGCTGGGCGGAACGGGTGCGGGTGTTGTAAATTGACTTGATAACGCTCGATAAGTTTTACTCTCCGAAATAGTAAACAAAAATTAACTTTCACATCTTTTTAAATGTCAACAAAGCTTACCCTCAGCCCCCTGTTTGTATGCGTGTGTTTGGCGTGACGTCAACATTTCTGGCAAACAAATGTAATAAATGCGAAATTCACTATGAAGCATTTTAATACGGTGAAACAATCCAAACGAATTTCAAACCGATTTTCAAAAAACAGTCCGGCAACTCTGCGACCACATTATGGGGTACCGTCGCAGCGGCAGGGGCAAGGGGTGGAAACAAACATGCAAACATACAGCAGGGGATCTTTCGACAGTCGCCAGAGTTGAGATTAAAAAAAAATGAACTGAAATCAGCAGCAAACGAAAGGCTGCCGTAAATTCATTTTTAACAATTGTGCAACTCTGCGCACTGTGCGAGCGAGCAAGCAACATACCTCAATGCTGTGGGAGGGAGCGAGACGACGATACGATACTGCATTGTCTGACTAAGTATGGCAGTAAGGGGGGCCGGGGGGCGGATATCTTAAACTATTATTTTTGAATGATATTAAAGAAAAATTAGGTGATGAACATCAAGCGGCAGCAGCAGTTAAATAAAGCACACAAAACGCTAACAACTTGGCTTAGACGAACAAAAGCAGCCGAGAGGCGACAGAGGGGTCCAAGGGAAGAAAAGGGGGGAGGGTAATGAAGTGACAATTGTCTAAGATCTGCAGCTGAGGACTTTTTTGTTGTTGGTGCTTTTGCCTAGGACTTTCGACAGGATACCGGTTTGGTATCGGAGAGAGAGGGAGAGCGCGCGAGAGTGAGAGGCAGCGCCAAAGAGAGTAAGCCAAAGTGATGGGGAAGGGGGGAGAGCGCTGTTGGTAAAAAAAAATATGCACCTAAGCACAGATGTATATATATATTTGGTATATAGAATATATATTTAGGTGTAAAAAAAAAGTGTTACCAGACCGCTCGCGAAACGTCGTTGGTTGTCGGACAACAACAACGAGGCGTACCGAAAGAGCGATACAGCAGCAAGCAGCAGAGCGAGAAAGCAGCAACAACTAAAACAGACGCAAAACGAACGCACACAAATTGAGGCGTCGGCAGCCATATTGTCTGCCCCAACTTTTTACATATATAGTATTCTGATGAATCGGAAAAACAGGTCTTTGTACTTCGATTTCATTTCGGAATATCGAGCATTATGTTTTCAGTTCGATTATTTCGCTATACCCCATTTCTCTCTCTCTCTCTATCGTTATCTCTCTCTTACTCTTATTTAATATCTCTCTCTTTGGTTTTGGTTTATTTATGCTCTGCATGCATTATATAAAACAATGTTCCCAGATAAATGTCAACTGAAATTGCATTTAGCATAAAATATGTTCAGACCTGTTTTTGGGAGTTATAAGCCTATTATAGCTGTTTCACTCTCGCACACACACACACACACACACACACACACAGTATGCTTGCGCTTGCTGGAGTGACAATGTGTGTGTATAACAAGGTGTGTATGTATGTATGTGTGCGTATATACGTGTGTATATAATTTTGCGGCGCATTCACATTCTTTTTAGGTTACGTATCGATTTTGATGTAAAGTTAGGTTAGGTTGAAAAAAATATATAACCCGAGATGTATTACGGATCTCTTGGGTCTAAAAGGTTATCTATATCGATATATTGGATTTGCGCTAACGATCCTAGACATCACGTGCAGACTGCGGCAAGCATAAAAGCTAATTCAAAGAGGGGCAACAATTGACTTGTTTTTGTGATTGTTCATTTTAATGTTTGTAGGGCTGCCAAGTGGCCCCAATTGGCATTATGTTGGATTCAAGTTGTTATAGTAAGTGCATGTATGCAGGTAGATATGTGCATGTAATTATCGCCCACACGTCATATATATACATATATGTGTCGTAGAGTTGCCATCACCCCCAAATTACAATATGTCGAGAAATATCTCAACAAGGTCGTGACTGCAAACATAAAAGACAGAAACTGACATTTAATGTTTGCTTCAGAAAAGAAGCAAGATAATGTGTTGGGACTGTTTGATGGTTGGGTTGCTGCACTACCAGCGCCTGACAACCCTAAAAACGCAAATAAACTCTGAAGGGGACTCATTAAACATCTCAACATTATATATATATCTGAAATATAAAACTAATGTCTATAAAAGCAAAAAGGTAAAACTATATTATAGTTACAGTCTATTGACAATAATAATAAGAATCTTCTTATACGACTTTGGTTGGAAATCGTCACAATGTATCTGTATCTACATCTGTATAATGTAATTATAGACTTACCGACTTGAAACTTTTTTATTTTATGTATTATTTTTGTTAAGGGCGTATAAAACAATACTTAGAACATGCTTTAGATATTTCCAATTGAATATGCAACAATTAAAACGGCTTTTTCGCGATTTTTGTTTACACCGAACTGGGGACTGCCGCCCTGAACAACTGGAAAACCAAACACAGACTAAAATCTGAACAGACAACAACAATTGTGACGTCCCATGAACCATTTGAGCCGCTGCTGATTCCACAGCACCACAACTAGTTCGCTGCCGAACCGAAGAACAACAACATTCCCTATCCGCAGGTATGGAGAGACAATACACAATTTAATTAAAAGCGCTCCAAAATTTTGTATCACTTGTGAAATATTACTTTATTATATTATAAAATTTTAATGTAAGTAACACAAATGTATTCATTAAAAATATTTACTCTACTGCTGCAGTGGCAGCTTGCAAGTTCACTGCTCTTCATCGCTGGATCATTGAGTACGCCAGCCCTGGGAGCAGTTTGCAAAACCAGTTCAATTGCGAACAAACGCTAGAAACAAAACAAAAACAGCTGTTTGCGTTGCTTGCTGTTTGTTTGTTAGGTTAGTTTGGTTTTATAATAAATTCATTAATCAAAATGAGCAATTTAGTCAACTTTGCACTGAGGCATGGTGCCAATTATCTCAAGCGACACACCTGGCAAAGCCTACGCTGTGCGGTACCAGCGATAACACACAAATTGCCGGTTATCACGGCTCCCATTCGAGCGCAGTCGTCAAAAGCTGCCTTCGATATGAGCACCAATGTGTCGAAGGATGTGATGCTGTTCAAGTACGAGAATCCACGATTCTACAACATGCTCAACTTTTTCGGCGTGTGTCAGTTTGTGTTCTGGACGTATTTGTCGCATTTTGCCTTCACCACGCTCAAGGATGCGCCCGTTGTGGAGAAGCCTGGCGAGGAGCTGAAATGGTATCAGCGCATCAATCTGGGCGACAACAAGTACAAGAATGGCATCACCTTCTGCTGCTTTATGATAGGTGAGTGAGAAACAATAGTCGTTAAATTGCCATTAATTGAGCTTATTCTTTAGGCTATGGAATTTTGTTTTCTGTCTGGATGTTTACGCTGCGCTCCGTGCGGTTTCTTATATTGCGCAAGGGCGGCCAAAGTGTCTCCTTTGTCACCTACGGTCCGTTCAATCGCAATCGCATCATGACGGTGCCCATCAAGTGCATCTCGGCGCAGGAGTCGCGTGAGCTGGCTCGCGTCCAGCTGCCCATCAAGGTAAAGGACAAGGCGCTCTACTATGTGCTGGACATGCGCGGCGAGTTCCGCAATCCCCAATTGTTTGACTACACTGCCGGTCTAAAGCGACGAATTTGATTTGTTTGTTTGGTTATCTTATTATTTGTAAATACACATGTAAGCTAATTTAAAACTATGGTGCTGGTTTAGTAAATGGGCTCGGGCTTCTGGGTGAGCAGCAGGCCGAAGCGCTTCTTGATGGTGATGCGCTGACGCGAATATTTATCCTCGGGCGAGAAACGCGCTGGATGCGCCGACAAGGTTGGATGTCCGTCCTCGGTGCGCTTCTGCAAATGGATTTAAACACAAATTAATTGTATACTCGACAAGCACAAAGTGCTGCTTACCTTCAGGGTGTAGACGCGTTCGCCATTTTCGTTGATTGTGTACATGAGATACATTTTAAATTAAAGTGTCCGTAAAATGTGCGTCTTTCACAGTAAAAAATATAAACACGTGTGGCGTGCAAAGCGTAGTGTGACCAACGTTGCAAAACAATCTTTTGCCATACTAATCGATTGCTGACTATTGCAACTATCGCCTGTTGAACGCCGCTTTGCAACACTACTACAGTTGGCGCTTGACTTCGGTGCAGAAATGTCCAACAA
This sequence comes from Drosophila immigrans, assembly GCA_963583835.1. NCBI lineage: Eukaryota > Metazoa > Arthropoda > Insecta > Diptera > Drosophilidae > Drosophila > Drosophila immigrans. The sequence continues at coordinate 20,700,535 of OY757141.1, forward strand.
GGCGGATAAGCTCCTGAAGCAGGCAATCAAGGAGCAGCAGAAGCGCATCAGACCCGGCGAATGCCAGAAATATGTGCGCCTGGTGCTGGACGCATCACTGATGCATCACTCTCTGGGCCAAGAACTAATCACGCAATTAAACGGCACAGATTTAAAATACGAAATCCGCAAGTTGCCCGCCAGAAATTGCATTGTCTGGGAGCGTAATGTGGGTCAGCAAACGTTTGTGGCGACCAAAAGTAGCGGGTTAACTGGGCTGGAAGATGCCTGGCAAATGGAGCCACAGGTTTTGCGCGTCTTCAGCGAAACAGACTTTCAGCGCTCCATTAAGGATCAGCAACTGGGCTGCATTGGCGTCCAACTCCATGAAGCCTTCCACCTGCTGACCGACAAGCAGTTCACCGTGGTTGTGCCTCGCCTGCGTCAGGAGGCGAATGCATTGATTGAACTGCAGTTACTGCAGCAGCTGCAGGTGGAGCAACTGCCTCCGCCCCATGCCCAGGAGTTGTTGGCGCTGCTGCAGCGCTACACCAAAGCCATTGCGGAGATGCCCTACAAGCAGCAGCGCCAGGCGATCCTTGGCAGCTTCAAGAAGTATCTGGCCAACGATAACAAGCAATGTGTGCGCGTGGAGCAGGGACATGGCTACGGACGCCTCTGGCAGCAGCATCTCAACAGGCTGCCCATGGTCACGCTGGAGGTCGCCGAGTCCATCATAGCCCAGTATCCCTGTCCCAAGCGCCTGCTGGATCACTTCGACAACGATCCCAATGCCACCCAGGTGCTGGCGGACATCAAGATTAAGCGAACCAATGGACCACAACCTCTGCAGTCGGAGAGGCGCATTGGCAACGTGCTCAGCAGCAAGCTGCACACTCTTTACAATACCCGGGATCCGAATACGTTGATCTAGGCTTCAAATTCGGGTAAGGAATGATTATCATTTGAATTAATAAAATAATAATGAAATTTGATAAACAACAATTTTTTGAATTCAATCCAGACCGTTATAAAATATAAACCAAAAATGTTTTTTTGATTTCAACTAAAGATACATTATAAATTATAAAATATAAATCAAAATTCAGATTAGTTTCCTCATATATTTTAACGAAATCGGGGTAATTGATTTAATTAACATAAAAGATTACAAAATTATTAAGAAAATATATAAATTTTAACCCTAATTATTATTTATCAAAAGGTATAAATAAAAACAGGACTTAATTAAATAGGCTGGATTTTTAATAATACAAATTTAACTATAACTTAATTTTGAATTGTATTTAAAAATCAAAGAAAATAGTTTTGGTCTAATTTTGAAATTTGATTCTCTTACAATTGTTGTATTGAAATCAACAAATAACATTTACACATTATTTAGCATAAAAAGAATCTAAATTAAAAATAAAAAGTATATTTATGTGTGTTAAATTTTGATAGGATGTACAACTCTTATTTGGAATCCCTGCTTCAGCTTAATAATTTATTATCATACAAGTGCTAAAATATTATACAGTCAGTTATCCGATCTTGGTTTTTAGTTGAAGTAGTATATTTAAAAATCACATTATTCTTTATGAATTTGCATAATTGTTGTAATTTGATTTCTACAATTATTTGTATGTTTGTTGTTATTTGAAATGATGTTACACCTGAATAATTGGTTGATAGATTTTCTCAATGAACTCTAAGACTTAATTACATATTTGTATTTACAATATTTAGATAGTAATTAGCTTAAAATACAGTTATAAATTAAATTAAAGCGACAACGAAATTGCGATATTGTTGTGGATGCTAAGAGAAAAATTCAGTCCGTCATGTGTGGCATGTGGCACGTTGCCTAGAGCGTGGCCAGAATGCGGGTAAAGCCGAGACAGGCCGACACTATGGTCTGTCCGAGGCCCCAGATCATGGCGTAGATCGGTGACATGGGCAAACTGGAAGCGCGATGCACAAACGCAATGACGGCGCTGCTGATGATGCCGCTGGCCGCCGGCGACAGGAAACCCATCACCAGGATCAGTATGGAGAAGAAGCGACCGAATTTGTGCTTGCGCAGCGTCACAAACGCCACCAGGGCGGCACACGTGTGAATGAAAACGGAGGAGAAGAGCGCCCACAGAAACACATGATACCACATCTCCCGAAACGTGTTGAGATGCGCCTGCGATCGTAATCCCAGCACATCGATGATGGCGTCCAGTTCATCGGCGTCGTTCGGCTCAGAGAACATGATGACAGTTGCGGGTGACAGGGCGGGCGAAGGATTCTAGGACTGATGATGCCTTGGCTATTTAATTGCTAATTATTGCTTTTGCGTTGCGCCCGCGCTTCCCTTGCCCCTCTTGCTCATTGGTTGCCCTAGCTGCTGCCCAGCATTGTTGTGGGACCTGCGAACATTTTAGGGAACAGTTCAGTTGACCTTTTGGCCTATTCCAGCACTACTTGTAAATGTATTTAAACTCACTCACTTAACAATTATGTTGCTTTTGTTGTCGCTTCGATTGGCAGGCGAAATTGGGGGAATCGATTAATAAGGCCACACAAAGGCCAACTTGCAGCGGCAGTGATTCATTCGTTTGTGTCTTAAATAGTGTGTCCCGAACTATATTCGATGTTGCAGTGCACAGTCGAGCTAAGCTAAATTATTTAATAATTGTTTTTGCTTCTAATTATTATTGTTTTCGCGACTGCGTTTTATTTCTCATAGCAACGCAGCTGGGAACGTTTTGGAAACTGAAACCAGCTTTGATAAGCAGTCCAATCAGCTGTTCCATTCATTTATCGATACTTGGGTATAAATACATCGCTTGCAAAGTATCGTAAATCGATACTTCTTCACTCTTCGCTGTTTGTCGTGCGTTGTGTGTGAATTTTTTTGTTGCGCCCGGCTAAAATTTGCAACTCGTGTTTTGTGTTAATAATAATTGTATTAAATATGAACAAGGAGCAAGATCATGCCTCGGACAGTGACGAGAGCGACGATGACTTCTGTCCCGACAACGTAAACGAAGAAGACGTTTCCGGCGACGAAGAAGAAGACGACGACGAGAGCGAGTTTGATGAAGCGGAGGAGGGGGAAGGGGAGGAAGACGCCGCCTCCAGTAAAAAACAAACGAAGACAGCGAAGAGCAAAGTGAAGAATAAAGTAAAGGACACTGCTGACATATCCTCGGCACGCAGCACACGGCAAACAGAAGCCAAGCAGAACGAACGAGCGCCAGCCGAGAAAGACGAACTGGAATCCGACGAGGAGGCGGATAAATCCCGCTCCGATGCGCTCTGGGCGGATTTTCTGGGCGACATTGACACCGAGCGCAAACCCCGGGACACAAAGCCCAAAGAGAAGCCGCCATCGCCCGTCAAACGAACTCCGCCCGCCACAACAAGCAAAGCGAGCGAGGAGCTGGCTAAAAGCGTGCCCAGCTCCAGTTCCAGTGCCAAGGAGAACCAGGAGCAGCCAGCCACCACAGTGGGTGCCAAGGAGGCGTCTCCTCGTGCACCTTTCGGGGGTGGCAAACGTTCAGCCAATGGCGGAGGAGGCGTCGGCGGCGGATTGGGCTCGCTGCTTAATCAGCTGGGCAAGAAGAAGAAGCTGTCGGTGCTGGAGAAGTCGCAGATGGATTGGAAGTCCTACAAGAGCGACGAAGGCATCGACGAGGAGCTGCGCACCCACAACAAGGGCAAGGATGGGTAAGTCTCGAACTACAAGAGGTCAACTAAATGATGTATTTAATATGGCTATTCCTGCAGCTACTTGGAGCGCCAGGACTTCCTGCAGCGCACGGATCTGCGTCAGTTTGAGATTGAGAAGGGCATGCGGCAGACACGCCGACAAAACTAAAGCCAATCCCAGCACTGCGTTCACTTCCAAACACAAGCACAACACACACCACACTCAACTCCCATTCACAATCACATTCACACAACTCACATTCGTACTCTCTGTAAGATTAAGTTAGATTCATACATCGCGTATGCTTAATAATTAAGTTCCAAGCTGCCGCCATCCTGCTGGATGTGGCCCAAGAAAATAGCAACTATATCGATAAACCGAATACATTCAAATTAACTTAGAACGAACAAATTACATGGACATCGAGAAGCATTTACAGATTTCAACTAAGGCGATTCTCAACATTTTTCACAATTTTTCCATGGAGGTGCTCTTGGACTCTATTTTATAAATACTTTTTAGAGAACATTATATGGAGGAGGCTTATGCAGAGCAAGCTGTGCTCTACAGTTCCAAACCGCTCAAGAAGGCCAAAATGCAACTAAGGGCACTCTATGGAAGGACAGCTATAAGGACTACTACCTGAATGCATTATCAACTTAATGAGTCTGTGGAGAATGCCTTAATACCTTTACAAGTTCATTGAAAATCGAGAATTGGGGAATGTTTATTGCCTAATCCGCTACTGCTCCTCTGAGACGCCCACGCGCTTCGCATCGCCACGCCGCAGATGAAGAAAGAGTCCGCCCAGCGCGCAGCCCAAGCTGCCCAATCCTATGGCCAGCCAGCGCAACATGTTGTTGGTACTCAGCACGCTGTAAAATTGGCCAAAAAGAAGATAAAAATAACTGGTATCAAGTATTAATAACGCTACCTAAATATCTTTTTTTGTAGAACAGCTGTGATGGTTTTGTCCAGCTGCAGCGATTCCTCAATCCAGAAGAGCGGCATTCTGAGATTACGCAGCTGGGTCATCACTGCCACTTTCGGCACTGGCGCCACCTTCAAGCTGAACTGCAGGCGATTGAACACGGAAAGCACAGTGCCGCTTAACTAAGAAGATTTTATGTAAATCAAATATGATTCTCATCAATCAATCAGTTGTTCACCTGCTCAAATATCAAAACGCTGGCATGCTGTTCCTTTGACGGCCAGAGTCCTTCAACTTGAGTGACAAGATCCGGTTGCGCTTGATAGAAATGCGGCAGGGAGGCAATCATGGGCAGGCCGCTGCAGCGCACTAGATCCATGGTGCCATCGGCAGGACAGTCGTCCGGATAACTTGAGCAATAGCAGGACAAATCCGGTTCCAGCTGCATTAAAATGATCAATATTTGAAGTGAAATGAAGGCGAATGGAACCTACGCTTGCTGAGCCAAAGCTGAGTTCGTAGCGCTGCGCTGGCAGTTCATTGTAGCTGGTCTTGCCCATCCACTTGGGCGACAGCGAGCGGCAGAGTTGGGCGGAGTAACTCCAGAGTCCTTGCTTTGGCCGCATGAAGGGCGCAAAGATGGTGCCGTCTGTGCCGCGCAGTTGATTGCAGCTGCTGCCGTTGCCCGTCTCCTGCCACACCTGCAGCTGATCCTCGCCATTGAACTGCAGCACGCGGCCCACTGTGACGCCCTTGGAGCGGCTGCGGGCGACCTTGAAGCTGCCAGCATTTGTGTGATTGCCCTGCAAGGAAAGCTGTAAATCAGGAGAAGATCTTTCGCCTTTCTGAGTAGACTTGCCGCTCCCATTAGCGAGAACTTAAAGTGCGTGGCATTCACTGGAACGGCGCCGGGCACAGCGCCGGAATGGAACTGCTGGCAGATGGCTTGTGCCGCGGGCTCGTCGTGGCTGCAGTCGACATCGATGCCGTCAAAGAAGAGCTGCATAAAAGTGGCTGTGACGAAGGCGCTGCGTGGCTTGAAGATCAGCTCCAGTCCCATGGCGACAGCTGCCTGCAGCTCCTCCGCTTGCCCCAAGGTGCCAATGGCCATGAACTGTGAGTGTTAAGATCAGAGATCAGATTCGTCTAGCAATTGGAGACAATGATTCACCTGCAGCAGCGGATGCGGCATGGTTATCAACTGATCGCCGCTGAGACCCAAATCGGGACGCAGTTTAAAAGTGTTGCGCATCTTGAAGCTGATCGCATTTTCCGCTTCTATGTCCAGCACATCAAACTTGTCCTTCCACTCCCTGAGAGAAGCGGGAGAGTTGGCGAGAGGACGAAACTGATTCGTTTGCAACTTACTCGAACACCAGCGGCCCCACTTCCAGCAGCTTGGGCTTGCCGCCAGCTTGAATCTCCTGCGGATTGCTCACATTGAACACGTAGAGCTTGAAGATCATGGGAAACGGAAGCTTCTGCCACATCTGACGCGTCTCGCTGCCAGGCTTTAAATTGACGCTCTGCAGTGCAAGTAAACTAAAAACTCTTGTTGTCTGAAGAATTTCTTTGGCTCACCCGCCTGACCAACTCCTCAAATAGCATGGGGAATGCCAGGAAACCGATGAGTGCGCCCAACAGCAGCACCAGGAAGGACACGACGACCACCTTCAGATACATTTCGACTTGAACTACACGACTGCTCAAGTGTTCTACTTATTTTGATGCCCTGTTTTCTGGCTTGTCCTCATTTAAAACTTTTTATAGGCCTGTCGTGTGGCATAATTTGTACATTTCAAATGTGAATCCCATTAAATTTTAATTGGCCCACAGGAAAATGAGGTGAACCTGCCAAGGACGAACCCCGAACTTGGTTTTGATTTGTGTGATTTGACGCCAAAGTTGCTGTAAACAACAATCTGCTATTAATTTTTAACACATACTTATTAATAGTAATTTTCCTTTTTTTTTTTGGCAATAATTAAGTAATTAGTGCATCGATTAAATTGAAAATTGGGTCAACTTAAATTATGCATCAATTCAGGCGACATTAAATGCAACAGGTGGATTCTAATTGGATTCAAGTGTAGTTCGGACAACAACCGTCGGTTTGTGTATCTGCTATGCACAGTGCTGGCTACTTTCTTGTATTTACAGTGGTGTCCAAAAAAGGCAGGCCACTGCAAATAGCTGTCATGAAACTGAAATTGCTTGTTAATCTTTTACTTTTAGAAAATCAATTTCCATTAATAAATTAATTGTCTAAATAAATTATAACTTGCAATAAATTCCAGTATCTCCTCTTGGTATTTATATCAGTTAATGCTAACAAATAACGCCCTGACTTGATGGCTGTTCATTAAATTTTTGTTCCGACTTCTGCTTATTCAAAAGCCTGCTGAAATAGAAACCCACATTAAAAATATCCAAGCCACTATACTAAGAAAACCAGCTCGATTTCACATTTAAGCCATTTATAGACATTTATTAATTTACGAGTAAATTTGGCATTTGGAATATGATCAACATAAACATAAAACTGAAAAACATCTGCAGTTAAAGGCTACACTAAGCAGTAAGTCGTATATCGATATATGTATAAGATATTTATATATGTATATTAATAGGATGTATAGGATAATGTATATAAATTATGTACACTTAAAATTCGCTAAATAATTTGTACAGTTTTCTTGGATTCTCATATGTTGAAGATACGCATCGAGTTTTGTGTATATAGTAAAATCAGTCGAAGAGTTGTGGGAGAGACAACAACTGGGCGCTGGGGGTTGGGAACTGGGCGGTGGCATTGAGATTCCTTTGGACAGCAGCCTAGTCCAGTTCGACCTCCTTGAAGAGCGTCTGGCTTTCGGCCTCCCGTGTGGGCGGGTCCTCGTGCAGCTCATCGATCTCGAGCTCCTTGAAGGACGTCTGACTGATGGCTTCACGCGTGCAGAGCATCGTCAGCTGCTCCTCTGCCGGCTGCTCACTGGTGGGCGGCAATGCCACGCCTCCGCCCAACACATGCGACGTGGAAGTGCTGCAATTCAGAACAAAATCAATAGATTAGTTGAGTTCTTCGGGAGGAATTCGTGTGGCCAACTTACTTCAGTGAGTAGGTGGAGCGATAGAGCGGCGGCGGCGTGTTCATGCGAACCGTGGCATATGCCGCCTGCGGATGCGCACTGGGATGGTAGACGAAGGCGTATTCGTTGAGCGACGTGAGATACGAGGGCGGCGGCGGACGATGCTGGAACTCCGGATACAGATAACTGCCCGGCAGCAGGCGATTCGTGCAGTGCGGACTGTTGCAGTTGCGACACGTCTCCATGCGCCTGAAGCACGGACAATCGTCGACATCGTCCGGCAAACTCAATCGCCAGATAGCGCCGGAAATGACCAGCAGCGAGACGCCAATGCCGATCATCAGCAGCGCCGCACTCAGATACTGTGTCGAGTGCTCGATCAGACCCGTCGAGCCCAGCACAATGCCGCCCAGCGTGCAGGCCACGCCCCCCAGCGCAAAGATGCCGATGACGAAGGGCAGCGAGGGTCGCGCGAACCATTTGCGGAAGCTGTAGCCCAGTGGAGCATCGGCCAGCTCGCTGCTGCCCAGCACGCCGTTGGGCGCAGCCACGCCGGACATGTTGAGATTCACATTGGTGCTGGCCAGATTGGTGGCCACATCGCCACTGCCTCCTGCGAGCGGAACAGCCACGTCCAAGAGGGTTCTGCAAGAGAAGAGCCGAGAGAATGCTCGTTAGTTTATACGAATGAAAAATAAAGTGAATATAACTATAAAGCTTTAAGAATTATTAACTGATTAAAGCAGACGGTAAAACATGTTTAAAACTAGACGAAAATAATGTATTCCTGAGATTAAACTGATATATCAAAATGTCTAGAATTTAAGAATATCGACTACTTTTTGCAAAGTTATCGTGTGTTAAGAAATTTTATTTTTATTTGGACATTGATCATAAATTGCACATTAATTTACCAACTGATGAGTGACTATCTTCCAAACAATCTTGCATCAAAAATGTAATTGACTAAATTATAGTAAGTGCTATAAGTTAATCTCGTAAAACCCGGTTCAAAATACAGATTTCTGTATTGATGTGCTATGCTCACATTTGGAAATTTTCAGAATAGTATCACAAATAAATAAACAATAATAATAATATTCTTTTTGTTAAGCTCATAAATTGAATCAAGAATTTTGTTGTCTAAAATCCATAAATTTAATTGCATATCTCATTGTTTGATTCCTTGATGTGTCCGATGCACGCGTTAAAGCATCAGGCTTCAACTACCTGGATGAAGCTGCTGGTTAAAGGCAGCAGGTAGAAAAGAGGAGTTGTGGAGTCGTGGCTGCTTAGTCTCACATTACATCACAGTGGATGATGGCGGGCTGGCATTGTGTGCCACATGTGGTGCTCCTTTTGCACTTATCCTGCACTCTCTTGGTCTCAGTCTGTCCTTCGCCTTTGTCTGTCTATGATTTAGAACACACACACACACATTTGTGGACAGAAGTTCTTGTTGCTGTCCAGTTGTAGAGAGAGAGAGAGAGAGCCTGCATAAATTTAGAGAAAATCTTCGGGCTGACACATTGCACCTGCCTGTCGTCCCTTGATCCTGCGGCCCCTCCTCAGACCCTACCCGAGTGTCCTGCTGTGCGTGTGTGCGTGTCCCATTTGATTTTAGAAATAGGCAGATGTTTCCCATTTGATTTGCTCTTTGCCTCGTTGCCTCTCGCTGCCGCATTTATTATGATGCTTTATCTTCGCTTTGTATCTATTTCTTCACTTCGTTTTCAGTTTGTATCTTTTCATCTGTTTGAACTGTTGTTGGTTTAGTTTTTGCTCTGTGCGGCAAACAAAAGGCGACTTGCAACAGGTTTTACTGCGCATACCCGTTTAATACCCTGTACAATTTCCTGTGCAGCCATAAATCGCATTCAAAAATGTTTGTTTTTTAACAACGCTCAATATTAAAACTCTATAAAAAACTATGAAACTGCAGCTTTCAGGTGTGAAAACAAATTTTTGTTGCGCCATAAAAACGAAAATCTTTCGCATAAATCAATGCGTTGCGCTGCCCCGCCCCCTTTTCGAATGCCCAAAAAGGAAGCATGAAGCCATAAAAAGCCACAAGAAAAACGTTTGAAATGTCTTAAAAAATATCCACATGTAAGCATAGATATTGGGGAGGGGCGGCAGATGGAAGTGGGGATGGGACTGTGGCCAGCGGCAACTTGAGATTTTTTTTAATTACAAAACAAGGGAACAGCTGCGGGCGAGGTTTGACTTCTGGGTGCAACTCCCTCGGCTAATTCAAACTTGACAGCGTCACACTCAATTGTCTGCAATTTGTCAACTAAGAAAAGCCACTAGAAAATAAGAAACAACTTCCCCCCCAGAAAAGTAATTAGAAAAAATTACTGGGGGGGAAATCAATTAAATGACGCAAAGCAAATACCCTCTAAAGAACAAATAAAGTGAAGAGGAATTAGTTGGAAATAAATTCAAATTATTTAAAAATAAAATAGAAAAGAGTTTGCGCTGCACCTGTTCATTTATGTTTAGCAGCGACTAATAGTTGAAAGCGGTTTTTAAATTAACGTTTCCCCTTAGGGACATTATTAATATTAATTTACTAGTTATGGCTCTACAAAAATAAATAGTTCTTAAATTGCATCAGCTAGATTCTCACTCTAAAAATGATAATACCCAGTTGTTAGAGCGTCGTAAAATCTGCTAAAATATAGGGGTATTCCCATCGTAAAATACAGAAATATCAAGAAGAACACACACATCGGAATTGTGGTTGTAATTGGGGCGTGCATAGAGCCATCAATTTCAGATATATTAAAGTGTTGCCAGCCCTTTTGCCTTTTCCCTCTTTCCATTTAATAAAATGTAGGCAAGTTATTAATATTATTTTTAGCCGCGCACATTGCCACACTTATTTATGACATTTCTGTAGATGTCACCAAAATGATTCATACATCAAACTGATGTTCGTTCATCGCCAGCAAGACGAGTCATAAATTGTATTTGGCCGTAAAGCAGAATAACTCAATCGCAGACTTCGTTAACAATTCGCAACACGTTCGTAAGTTACTTATTTTGATTTTTACATTTTACATTTTACATTTTATTACAATGGATGGCATTTAATGGGGCTTACGCATCGTTATAGCTATGGCTATAGGAAGCAGTCTGGGTATCTCAAAGATACTTTAGCACAGCGGGAGCTGTGGCTTACAAATCTATATTATTAACCACATATGTAGCTAATGATCGTGGCTTAGAACTTGGATCATTTGTCAGCGAGCATCGCAGTAGCATCCACAAGATACAATGCTGCAGATCACAAAAGATACTTAGATACACATTCGCCTTCGGGTACTTTGATTTCAATGCCTTTGACAGTGCCACCATTTTTAATGACACCCAACACACACACACACTCACAGCTAATTTATGAGCTTTTGTGTGTGTGTGTGTGTGAGTGTGCAACATTTATTGTTATTCGAAAATGTTTCGTTGCACTCGCGCAGCTCGTAAACATTTCTCGCCTCGGTTTCAGTTTCGGCTCTTAAGCTCAATCAGCGCGCATTGAAATTGAAATGGGGCAAGCATCGGGACAGCACACACAGCCACGCATATCACACATCACACACACACACACACACACACACACACACACACACACTCATCACAATTTTCTCGCGTTTCCAACGTGCAACATGGGGCAGGCAGCGAACGCGACAGTTGTTGCACCATAAACATAAAATAGCTATAAAACTGCAGAGCTACTCTCCGCGCGATAGCCTTTCTTTCAATTGACACACAAAAGCTGCTATCGATAGTAGCGCTGGCTTGACTGAGACTATCGATAGACGTTAATGGCCGTTGTAAAATGCAGTAATTGCCCAGAGGTTGTCATAAATACCGAACTAAAGGAAACTGCCAGAGCGGAGGAAATGTTGCGAAAATGAGAACAAGTTATTAGCGATTGTAAAAGACAGATTGGAAATAATTAAAGAATTAAATTTGTATTTAATAGTTTAAAATAAATATTCATAAAAAAACTAAAAGCGAGGGAATATTTAAAAAGTCTTCTATTAATTTTGGAATCAAAAAAGCTGAAAAGTGAAATATATATCAACCATTTAAGCCATAGTAAATACGGAAAATGGGCCTTAGGATTACATTTTTATTTTGTAGAATTAATAGTTGCTTATAACTGATATTTTCGTTAGTTAAGTGCGTTGAATTAAGGCTAATGCTCTGCTCAACAACCCCATTTAATTTAATTACTGAGGGTATTGCATTGGCTAGATGCTATTACGTTGCGTACAACACAATCTCGGCCTGACTTCCGTTGCAATTTAGCTGCCCATTGTCTGGCCGCAATAAACTAGACTTTCTTTGCCGCGTCATTAGCCATTAAACATTAGCCAGAGAGGAAGACAGAGACAGAGAGAGAGAGGAGAAGTAGAGAGAAGACATTAAGCCACTTGCTGACCCAGTTAAAGGGCCAGGCTAAAAGCAGACACTGACTGACTGAGCAACAGTTCGCTGTCATTAGGCATAATTACTTCCCTAATAGCATTAACTTCGTCTTCTTCTGCGTTTTTTTGTTTTTGGCATTCAAGTACATTGCGCATGCGTAACGCGAAAGGTTGACCAATTCTCCAGAGAAGAGGAGGGAAGTCGAGGAATAGTTCTCGGCTGAGAGCTGAGACAGCTGCGCATGTCGCTTAGGGCATAATTAAGTACGCCATTAGAGCGCAAATTGTTTGTCTACGTGCCCGAGACAATAGAACCTTAATTGGGTGCCAAAAAAAAACCGAAAAGAATCGACAAAAAACCTCAAGGTAGGAAGTGCGTAAAGGGAAATGGGAAGCGACTTGTATGTAAATGCACTTAAAGTACTTAAAATACATTTTTTTTTTAAATTAGCCGCCTGCCATTTAAGGCGGAGCTGCAGCTTTCTAGCTGCATATACATAATAATATGATTAAAAGTGAATTAGAATTATTAAAATTATTTTGCCCATCAATTTGGTTTAGGTCTTCCTTCAACTTCATCTTCGAGCTCGAAATGGTTCTTAAATTGTAACGCCTAAGCCGCTTAGGCCATAAATTGCCCCTACACAGCTCTTGCTATTGTTTACAGCTTAACTGGGCCTACGGCTTCGTCGAAGCACGGGCCCGCCGATAACACACGTGAGTGCCTGGTAAAGCTACTGTTTCCATTTCGAGTCGAGGCGAGTCTTAAAAATAAGAAAAATGATGATGAGCCTGTGATGCCGCCTAAGCTGCCAGCAGCTCTCTGGTCGGGCCTATCATTAAACCGAGCTGCAACTCAAGTCGCGTTCTTGGGGCCCTCGGCTCGCTTTTGGGGTAGACCCGAATCTCCCCCAACTCTCTTGCTCGCTCTCTCGGTTCTGCGGCTCTTTGTGGCGGGCCTTTTGTTAATGAATGCCCCCACATTAAGCTGCACTTAAGTTACTTAAGAGTCGCAGTCGTAACTGTACTACAACTAATGGATTTTTCAGCTTTTGATACTAGGCGATACCTTAGAGCTTGAGCCGCTGCAACGGTAAACAGTAGTGTTGTAAAGTCGTCTAGGTAAACAACGAAAAAACCCTGGGCATAGGCACAGGGTCAAAAGTGTGAACAGTGCATTTCGGTAAAGCGCTGACACTAATTATCGGTAATTATTACAGAGGTTAAGTACTTAACTGTAAACGAGAGTGTTGCAAAATGGCGTAATGGTGTTGAAGAAATTAGGAAACAGATACAACTAAAATATGGAATGATTGTGATTTAAATGTTGAGATTTAAAAGAATTATGCAATTGTTAAGCTGACGAAATTACATTTTAATTCTGACTTATTAAAAATAAGTGTATAAAAATGGAATTCTATATTTTAATTTAAATGTTTTGAAAAAAAGGAACAGTTGAAATACATATTGTATAAAAATGGAATTAAATATTTTAATTTAAATGTTTTGAAATAAAATAAAAATGAATAAATTAAATAGAGGAAATACCAAGAAAATAAATTAATTTACGATATTCCTAAAAATTAATCCTATAAATCAAGCCGAAGGCCTTAGCAGCCAGTGCTTGAAATTAAGTTAGTTAGTAATTATAACTAACTATTATAAATAAATAAATCCAATAAATAGTGAAAAAGGAAATGCATTTAATATTATGATTTAAAAGTTTTTATTTATTTAAACCTGTTTAAATTGAATTTCAATTCTGACTGATAGCGGCTGAAAGGTTAATCTAGTAAAAGGTAGAAATAAGTGTTGTAAAGTCTCCTCTGAAAGTAGCTTGACAACCCCTAAGCTGTACACTTAAGAATTATTAGTAGCAATAATGCACTCGACTGGATTCAAATTTCAAATTTCGCCTTTCGCCTGGGCTGAGCTGATAAAATGTGCCAAAAACCAAATTCAATTTTGTTTTAAAATGATGTGTGAGGGTAGCTGCTGCATCCAAGGGGGCGGAGAGGGTGGCCAACATTTGGATTTCAGATTTTGGGGTTGCTGACAGAGTGTCTCGAAGGTAACACACACACACACACACTCACACAGAGAGAGCATTTATTATCAATAAACGCCAAAGGGGCGACTTTTTAGAAAATCATCTTCAGGATTTCAAACAACAAAATTAATGAGTATTTTATGGGTTGATGAGTTTCGAGAGCAGTGCGTGGCAGAGATTAGAAGGGATATACGATATACGATACACCTCAGGACATGCCACAAGCACAAGGACGACTAGCCCGGCTAGTTAAGTGCTGCCCAGCAGTAGAAATGTGGAGAACGGGAAAAAAACCACAAAACTGAAACCCAAAACTGTCGATGGTTTCGACTTCCTCCTGCGCTATCCATCTCTGTCATCGGAGTGTCTGTCTCGCTCGGCTGGGTGTCAAATGACAGTGCTAAGCATGCCTTGGACGCAAGGTGAGTTCAAGGAACCAAGCCGAGTTTCGTGCCTTGGCTATAAAGTCGAGCGAACGAACTGGAGGCCCAATTGTCAGATGCACTCGAGCGTTACAAAGTATCGATTTTATGTGTACAACAAATACACACAGCAAACACACTCTCAAAAAACTGAGACACCAACAAAATATTGAAGTCTCTGTTTGATTTGTTTAGGCATTTCTGAAGTTTACTCTCTGCGTTTTTCCATTGAATTCTTTTTGGAGCGAGCTTGTTTCATATTCGAAATTTGAAATTGATATTTTGTGACATGGCAACAACAATAAACAAACAAACAGCAAACATTGCCTTCAATTAACCCCTCCTCCCCCCCGGACTGCATTATTTTGTTCGTCTTATCAAACGCTTTTTATTTGACAGCAAATATTTATGACTGCCAGCCTGCGTTCGCGTCACAATAACTTTACATTCTTAATGATCTCTGGAGTTCTCTCCCGGGGCGCAAGTATTACACCCATTTTATCAGCTGGACAGCTCTTTAGTCCACTAATTGCACTGTCCATCAATTCCAAAGCATCTCTCGTGTCAATTTATCCATTTCTTTTTGATCTTTTGATTGGATCAAATGGATTTCGTCTTTGTTGGGATTACCTTGATCCATCGCTGAGGTGTCGATCAAAAGTTTCGTAACATTGCGTAACTAACAACATTAATATCCCATCTGCTTCCGTTTTGCTTTAGCTTTTTTTATCAAGCACGCTACACACTCCATTAATCACTTTGATATACTATTTTAATTAATATTTTTACAGTTTCTGTTTTTTTTTTTGGAATTTTTAGTTAAAAATTCGCTTAAAATAACTCGGAAAATAAACTATGACAATTAATCAAAGGCACTTTTGGGCCATGTCTCGTGTTCTTGTCTGCCGGCCTGACAAAATTTATGCGCCACTATTAATTTTTATGCTTCTAGCACGAAGTTCCGAGAATTGATGACACTACTATGGGGTAGAGTGCACAGAAAGATACCCTATTTTACACATTTTAGTGGGGTAATTTAAAACATTTTTTGAGAAAAAATCTTACGTATTTTCAGAGATGATACATTAGGAAATTTGTCGTCATCAAAATATAAGATATATTTATATTTGCATTTTTCTTTGAGAACTTTATTTTTATGTTGTTACCAATACTATCGATAGCTATCGATAACACAGAAATAAGTGTTTACGTTGCTCTTTTGGAGTACGTTTCTCTCTGGCCTAGTTAAGCAATATACCCAGCTGCTGTGGGATTACGGGGTACTTTGTGTATGCCTACTCGACTACACAGCTTTGCGATAATCGCCGAGGCCGTACATGTGACATGTTAAACAGCAGCAACTTCCCGCCCGCAACCTTCTCCTCCCCCACCACTTGGGGCTGCAGTAAAGCCGTCAAGTACGAGAGAGTCTGGGGCGTATCTTTTAGCTTTATGGAATTCTTCTGGCGTGCATATCAATGTCAGTTAATCTGCCCAATAAGGCATGAATTGCCCTCCAAGTTGTTGTATGGGAAGTCTAGAGCAGACAGTCAGACAGTCAGACAGACAGACAGATGAAGAGACGAAGTGGAAGTGGCTGCCCTTGTGTGTGTCTCGAGAGGCAGCAAATCTGTGCTCCAGTTTCTTTATTTTCCACAGTACGCGGGCAATGGGGGATTGGGGATTGGGGATTGTTGCTGTTGTGCGTGACATGATTTTTGTTGAATGATAAAGTTTTTATTTGTTGAACAGAAGCCAAAAGAGTGGAAGATGAAGCCTCCACTCCGCTCGGGAGCATGCCAATTATAATTTTAAATGCGCCTGTCAAACTTTCGGTTTCAAGCAGAGTGGAATGGAGCAGCTACTGCTGTTGACCAGGCCAACGTTTTAATGGCCACTTCCTGAATGGCCGCGATTTGTGTGGCAGCCCCCAACGGCCCCAAGGGCAACGGCAGCAGCAACGGCAGCGCTTTAGCGTCATCTTTATGTCTGTTTTATGGCACTTTTAAGTTACCTGCGCAGATGATGGTGATGTGGAAGCTGGTGAGGATGTCCCAGGCCCATGGGACGTTGCTGGTAGTACTGATGGTATTGCAAATAGTTGGCGGCCGCCGTCTCCGGGTTGCCGGCATTGAGGAATGGCGATGCGGCTGCCGCGTTGGCTGCCGCATGATGGTGATCCAGAAAGATGGCCGTGTATTGTGGCGGATAGCTGCCAACAGGTGGCGCCACCGTTGTTGTTGCTGCTGCGGCGCCAGCGCCAGCGACGCCAACGCCAACGGCCACATTGCTGCTGCATTTGCTCTTGCTCTTGTGCAACTTGCGGCGCGTGCGCTTGCTCTGCCGCGAATCACTGCGAGAGCAGGCGCTCGTGTTGAGTGCAGCAGCAGCAGCAGCGGCAGCTGCGGCAGGTGGAGCTGGACTGTTGGTGGTGGAGAACTGCAGTTCGCTGTAGATGCTCGACTCGAGCATGTTGCTCTCCGATGTGGTGCGATTCAATATGAACTGCTCGAACTCCTCGTTGTCCTCCTCGTTGCCTCCGCCTACTCCGCCTCCTCTGATTTGCTGCTGCTCCAACAGCGCTGTGCACTCGGCTGGCATTTCCTCGTGGGCAATTGGATGAGCTGGAGCTGCAGCTGGAGCTGGAGCAATGTCATGGCGACTGCGGTTGAGGCTGTTGCTGCTGTGGCTGGCGCTAATCACGATTTCCGGTATGACAAACGCTGCGGACAGCTTCCTCTGCTCGCTCACGGCACCCAGCATGGTGCCGTTCTCAAACACAATTGTGGGCGTGGCAGCTGGCATCATCGTAACGCACGCACTGAAATCACTTTATTTTCGTTATTTTGTATCACTTTAACACTTTATTGTGGCTGTCCCTAAACTGCTGGAGTTTGGCCGAGAGCTTAATTCATTTTGTTGCTTTGCACTAAAAAACTTGTTATAGATTATTTTTTGCGGTTTCGCTGCGACTTTCGCTTGATACGCGCCAAATTATTACGCACACGAGTTTTGCAGCAGTCAGCAAATGTCAACGATACGTTTGCGTTTGCGTTTCCGTTTTGCGATGCTGCGTCGCCGTGCTGTGTTGTGAACCTTCTCGGTGCGCGTACCGCCAAAAACTGATTTGTATTGTTGATGCGTTTGTTGTTTACGGCTTCTGGTTTTTCAACTTCAATCGCTGCTCTCTCTCGCGTGCTCTCTGCTCGCTGCTCTCTCTCTCTCTCTCGGTCCGTGTTTCGGCTCGCTTCGTGACGACGTCGACGTCGCTAATGTGTTTCGGCGCAAAAACAACCACCAGCCACATAGTAAGTTGAACTTCGTGCGCTGCATCTCATTGACGTCGCGACGTCACTCTTGCTGCAGCCAAAACAACATAAACACCAACGCACACATACACACAAACACACACACACAGCAGACAAGAAACTCCCTCGCTCTCACTCACGTTTAAAGATGTCCGACGAGTTTTTGGCTTCAAGTCTCCCTCTCACTCTCTCGCTTCATCTTGCTCTCTGTTTTCAATGCTTGTTTGTTGTTTACATCGTTCTCTCTGAATGGCTGCCAGCCAGGAGCGGAGCTACCACTTGGGCCCGCGCCTGCTGAGCTCCTTGCTCTACGCATGCCGCTCCTGCGCTCAATTTTTCACACTTTTACTAAAAGAACATCACGAGCGGCTCTCTGAAGCGCCCCTGGTTGGGCCCGCATCTGATGCGTATCTGCCGCTGCCACTCGCCCTCTCCCTCTCCGCCTCCTTGCGCTCTCACTATCGGCCCGAACCGAAAGAAGAAAAATACAAATGAAGCCAAACAAGAACTGTGGCCAGGAAGGGCCGGCACAGCACTCGAAATTCAAACACCACGAAATCCCAGTGTGCAACACAAATCTATCTACAAGATACATTCACACACACACACACATACATGCGCCCAATACACTTACTTAAAGTTGTGTTGTGTGTTGAATGCCTCATCATTTTTTGGCGAGGGTGAAATATTGTTTTGGTGCCGAAGGAAATCTTTCCTTTGCTCCCCTCGCTCCTCTAATAATATGAAATAATTTCTATTCTGTCTTTTTCATGCTATTCTCTTCCATGCTTTCAGTTTATTTGCAGTTGCCTTTTGAGGAATTTAATTAAAATGCAGCATTTGTGAAAGGAAAACAACAACAGATAATAAAGATAGCAACAAAATTGTGAATTCACTCTGCTGATGGCTCTTCAATCCAGGCCTTAACTTGTTGTGAATCGTAAGCGCTTTCTGCTGCAGTTCGAGTGCCACTCCACAAAAGCGACGAATGCAAATATTTGCCATTATTTTTAGTACTTCAGCAGCTCAGAGCGGGGGGGCATGGAGCCGGAGGGGGAAGGAATGACAAGCAAAAGCTGAAACATTGAAATGTTGACTTAAGACGCATCGCAGCTTGAGAGATGCAAGCTTATTAGCCTAATGGCTATTAGCCTAATAACACTTGTATCGGGCCACTCGGCCAAATTAGCGCCACTCGAAGAATGAGGACCTGCGACTTAAGGGCAAACGAAATTGTTTGGAGTCAGTTGCAAAGTCACGACAATTACCAATCTGTTCAGGCACGCATATCGTTGCCATATAATTTCCAGCCTTTTTCTTAGCCTTCTCCTCTTTGCTTTTTGTGTTTTTTTGGCAATTGGCCCGCAGACAAAATGTGGCTTAATCATAAGATACAGCGCTCTTGAGCAAATTAGCGCGACTTCGAAATGCCAGGGCAGCCGAGTCGCCGCGCTTGGGACCTGACCCATACCCTTTTAATACCCTGCAGCCAGCCTAAGGGGTATACCGAGGCACTGAAATGCATACACTAATTATACACTTGTTCTTGGCATAATTTAAGTTTTAATGATTAGCTGAGATAATGAAGAAGTGTATAATACACTAATTCTTGGTAAAGCTTAAGTTTTATATAGTTTAATGAAATTCATTTTTTGCTTGCATTAAAAATATATATATTTTTTTGATTTGCATATAGCGCACTTTCAAGTCGAGCCGCCCCAATTGGAGCATTTTTATTATATTTAAAATTGTTTTTTATTTTTTTTTTGGTGTTGTCTGCATGTTATGTTCTGTTTTTTGTTTCTTCTTGTTTTGCTGTCTTTTATATTTTTTTTGGACAAGCACGCGCTCAGCTCATAATTACCAATTAGATGCTTTTCAATTTTTCGCTGCGGCCAGCGCTCAACACGTCTTGGCCATGGCTAAGTTGATGGATGGTTAGCTGGTTGGCTGCTTGGTTGGTCGGTTGGGTCGAGTCCTCATCTGGCGTTGCATGTTGTAGTTAAGTTGCTGTCTCATGGTTTTGTTTTGTGTTTTTATGTTGTTGTGGTCACGTTGCATGCAACATTTGGGGACCAACGTTGGTTGTACCTGCCTGTCTCAGACTGTGGCTGCCACATGAGTCGGCATTTGTGCTTATCAAATTACGTATGCTCGGGTAGAAAACAAAAAACCACAAACATTTCACTTTGATGGCGGAAATTTGAGGTTCGCTTATCGAAGTGCCCGTCTGCCGTCTGCCCGCTAGACTTGTTTTTAATTTCAAACTTGTTATCAAATGTTCTACAGTTTCCGGATAACAACAAAATGTACAAATGTTTCCGCTATTGTCAAATAAAAAAGAGAAAAAATGTGAGCAGCGACGACACCTTCTACGTCTTGCTATTTGCATTTGATTAATGCACTTCGAAATTCGGAATCGGATTTCAAATGGAAATTAATGCAAATCTGTTGGGAGAGAAGAAGAAGCAAACTGAATGGCTTGTAATTGGCACAAATTGTATTATTAGCTGCTTGATTAGCTAGTTGGCTAGGCAAGACGAGTAGCAGAGTCTGTCATTAGCATGGCATTTAGCTAAAATAAACAAAAGATACTCTATCGCTAAGATGTTGATACTTGAGTGCAGCTTCAAACAAATAACTCGCTCGCAGCCAGCCGTAACGTCTACTGTTTGATCAGGCCAGCTCTCATCATTGAAATGGTCAACAAGAATCTGGCCAACTCAGATATTCAGATCTATCTCTGTTTCTATCTTTCTAT
This sequence comes from Drosophila immigrans, assembly GCA_963583835.1. Classification (NCBI taxonomy): domain Eukaryota; kingdom Metazoa; phylum Arthropoda; class Insecta; order Diptera; family Drosophilidae; genus Drosophila; species Drosophila immigrans. The sequence goes on from OY757141.1 coordinate 20,721,217, forward strand.
CTATCTATCTTTAGCAGCATGTCAAAGAGTTAGCGCGTCAATTTGTTTATTTTGTTGCCATTTGTTTGTTTACTGCTGCGAGACACAACATGTGTGTGTGTGTGTGAATTGTATGTGCGTGTGTGTGTGTGTGTGTGTGTGCTGTAAAAGGGCCACTCTGGCCTAAAATAACAATAACAACAACAACGACAACAACACCGCGATATGTACATTTTTATGGTGCTGCTAAAAATGTTGAAAACTTTTTGAACCTTTTGATCTTGCACAGTTTTGTCGTATCTGTTAGATCGTTTCAACAAAATAAAAACAGAAAACTACACAGACACCCCGCCCCCACCTTCGAGTCTACCTTCGGCTACTCCCCCACTTCGACTGCATTAGCATTAAATTGATTTTTCATTAGTTTGTGCCGGGCAAACGGCTTGTACCGCACTCTAGCCGCAGCTCTAGCTTGGCCAGTATCTTTGGGCTGTATCTGTATCTGTATCTTTAGGATTGCCACTCATAAAAAAGTCTAGCTCTCTGTTGATTTTGTGGAGCTGAACTTGAGCCACACTGTGCACAGCGTGTGCTGAAAATGCCATTAATAATATTGGGGTGGAACTTTTTTCTGTTTAACGAGAAATGCCTATTAGTTTTATATACATGTACACAAGTGCATGAGTATAAGTACGTGTGTGTGTGTGTGTGTGTGTGGGATACATTCGTTATTACATATTAGATTAGGCGATATTGATTATAAGGCAATGCTTTAATGAACTTGTTTTTTAGAGCTCTTCAAGAGAGGGCAAGGTCAATGTAATACATTAAAAGCTTTGTCTGGGCGTGGTTAATACTTTTTGGATCAATATTTACGCATTTGCTCGCGGATACTTTGCACATGTGGCTGACTGATTAATTAGCTGCAATAATTACGTTAATTTGAGCAAAGATGCGAAGATCAAACAGAGCAACATTCTTTTGCCAAATTAGTATTCAGCTGAAAAGCAGACCGAAAATCTTTACAAAAATATTTAATTATTTACGATTTATTCTGACGAAATACTACGCATACTTTGTGCAAACAAAATAAACAGTTGTTTAATCGCAGCGATTTAGCGGGAAATCGAAGTGGAAAATATTGAGTGGAAAATTCATGGACAATAGTTAACGCGAAGGCTGACAGAAGCTGATTGGTATGCATTACGATTAATCAATAAAGTATTTTACAGCAAATGTTTAGTGAATATTTCCAAGAGAATAGATTGAAATACTAAATTCCAGCTGTTCAATTTCATATGCAAAAAAAAGTAAACTTTACAGCATTTTCTGTATAAATTTCATTATCTAAAAAAATACTTATCAATCTTCTGTTCTAATCGCTGAAAGCATTTTGTAATTATAGAAATATTTAGCCGTATTAGAGATTACATTTCGTCAGAGATAGTTAGGTAAATTGTTGCTTTGACATGTCTGCGTGTGCTAGCTGCATTCTTTCGGCGCTCACTGTGCCAGGCACGTACAGAGTACAGTGCGCGCCAAATGCCATTTGATAGTCGAGAACTATTGAGTTTGAGATACTCGATTCGATTGTGACTTGCAGATACATTTGGGCAGGCTGTGCACAATTTGTCAGGCTACTTTACATTGCAGTCGCAGTAATGTTGTCGTTTGGGTAAACAGACGCCGCCCGTCGACGCCTTTTGTTGTTTGCTGCAGCCGTACAAATTGAATTTACCTTGAGCAAATTACAATATGCCGACAGGATATTGAAGAGGATGTCGTGACTGGCGGGTGGGGACAAAGGACCAGAATCAGGCCAGACCAACAACAGACTCGACAACATGACCATAGCTAACGGGCATTGCCAATAATTGGCAACGACTCGGAGACACGGAAGGAACACCCATGGCTGGCCAGGATGTTTGTAAGGACATTGACAGCATTGGGTTACAGCTAAATTGCATCTGGGGAAGCGGAAGTGTCAACAAAAAAGTCACCTACAAATTTGCAGCTGACAAATACCAAAAACGACAAAATTTGCTGCATTTTTGCATGCAAATTCTGCAGCCAAAAGAACTCTCAACACAGCTGTTTTGCACTCGGTTTCTGGCCTCAAATTTCAGTGCAGCTGGTTTTGGTTTTGGTTGCTGCGGAGTATGTGAAATATTCCCTTGGTTTATCAGCTGCACAGCATTATGGTTGGATTGATTCGCTTCGTCTCACACGCGTTCGGCACGCGTTTCCTTCCGCCTTCCGCCTTCGACCGGAACTGCGACGCAACTGCAACAGAAATTCCACTTTCTATCTATCTATGTTTCGGTTTTATTTCGCTGCACGCATTTGTTTAGCCTAATTGAAGTGTGTAAATGATTAAATGCTCTGGTTAGGACAACCGCCTGGCAAATGTCAGGAAGTTGACGTTGAAGTTTCCAAATTGTTTTCGTTTTCCATTCTCGAAATATTTGGAGTGCATTTGCAACTCGGGGACCTGCCCTCGATTCAATTCCCAAGAGCTGGTCCATAATTTGAATGACAAATCCGGCACGCCCCGCATTTCTCTAGGCCCTTTCTTCTGGGCCCCTTATCAAAGGCTTGGCATCAACGGTTGGGCTCATTAGTTAGAGCCTTTGGACTTCCAGGCGAACGGTGTGAAAAGGATCTCTCGCGCTCTCAGACAAAAGGATCTGTGCGGGACAAAGGAAACTACGAGAGACCGAGAAGGAGAGAGAGAGAGTTTGGCTAGGGGAAGCACACAATATGTATTATCATTATCATAATTTGGTGAACGGCTCGAAGATGTTCATATAAAGTAGAATGAGAGAACCACAAGAGATCGCATCAGCGCCAGCCTTTGAGTGCAGCACACAAAATGCTGCTGCCAAGATAAAAGCCGATATTCTCGTATAAATGAAAAAAACATCTGCTGCCAAACATTTGAAATTTCTTGCCCCGACACAACGACAGAGACGAGGAGTCGATGTGTGTGGATGTGGACGAGAAGCAGACGGAGTCGGAGCCGGAGGAGGAGGAGGAGGAACATCAACAAAATGTGTGGCATAAAATGCAGCAAACTGAAATTGTACACGCCTGATTTAGCGGCATGGCAACTGTTTACACAGGCAACAAGATGAGGCACCCAAAAACTGGACCCGATTTATCGCAGACCCAGCAGCAAAGATACTTGGGAAACTGCTGCGGAACGAGTGATGTCTATGGAGGAGAATCTCTTAATGTGTAGTAAACTGCAGTTTGGATAAAGTACTAAAGCAAAAAGACAGCTGTCTTTTTTGTAATTTCCTTAACTGGAGATGGTTAATAAGTACAAATAGATTATATATTTTTGTGTGATTAAGATACATTTTTTTATTTATTTAGTGCTGCAAGCTATTATATAATATAACTAATTTAGTTACACGGTATCTTTATGCATTATTTAGTAAACAAAATTATTTATTTATAAATTAAAATTTTTTTACCAAGAATTATTTTTTTAATGCTTGCGTGATTAGGCAGAAAAAGGTGAAACATATTAATAAACGTAGTTTCAAGTTTAAGTTATAGAATCAACTCGATTTTTTAAACTTATTTGTGAACTTTAAACTTAAAATCGAAATTTCCTTGGCAAAGTTTATTCGTAGCCCATTATGTGTTTTGTTATTTTATCATCCAATTGCTTATCGTTCATCGTTTGGCAAGAAGAAGCCTGCAAGTATTTCAGGAAAGCCTTGGAAATCGACACGTCTACTTAAAAATGCATGACATGTGTCTGCATCCTCTTCATACTCGCTGTAGTAGATACCACTTAAAATTTTCAGCTGGGTCTTCGAAACACACACACTTGCACACACACACACTCTGGGTGTGCAGCCTCTTAAATTTGTTATTGGCGTCTGGCGACGTAGGGCAATTTGATTTTGCCGTATTCTGCTTAGCGTATGCCACATCGAGTCCTGTTTCAGGTCCTTGCCTGCCTGTGGCCCTGGGATGCGGCTGTCTGTCAGCCTGTTTCTAATTGTTTTCCTTGTCTTCTTGTGGATCTTTTTTCGGCGTTCCCCTCTGCTCGACGTTTGCCTCATTAAATGCTGCAAAGTAGCTGGCAGTCTGTTGAGTATTTATTTGCTCAAGACTCACGAGTGGTAACAAATAATGATTTTAGTTTTTAGCCCGGTTTGTCGATTGTCGATGTGGAGCTTCGTGTTTAATTGAATTTCGTCTTCATCGACGGAACTCAGCAGGAGTCCTAGGACAGACACATCCTGTCAGTTAGTTGACAAAATACGCAACACATTTCCGTGTAAATAAACGAAATGCGAGACGATTTCCAAATGTGAACCAAATGAAAATTCGCCCTTTGGTTTTTATGTTATCTTTCTTGTATTAATTACATAACATTTCTTTAGTTTTGTTTCGTGTGAAAAGGAGCTGCCAGGGTTGACACCCTCTCTGCCCATGCCATTTACCCCTCTACAGAGCTATCTATGACAAATGTTTTGCCCATTGTTTTGCATCGCATTGTTTCTCTTCTCTCTCTCGCTTTGACGTAACCTTCCCCGCTTGTCGAGCCCAATTTCATAGCATTTTATGGCATTCGGCGAGTGCGTGTGAAATTTGTCAACTCTCTGTACACAGACAGACAATGCCAGCAGCTATATATTTTATCGTTTTACAGTTGAATGCCTTAACTTGTCGGTCGCTCTCGCCCTCTGATTTCTATGCTAAAATCCAGTATAGTATTTCGCCAAAAAATTAAGCCACTTTTTTCCGGCTGACAGCTGTCATAAATTGCAGTCGTACTTTAAATATTGGCCACAAAACTACCGATAAATAATACCCTGCATAACCGAAATATGCTTAAAGGGAATATTGGAGTTGTAAAAACAATAAGATCTTCTCTGAAATTAACTTTACTTTATCTCTAACAATTTATTTGCATGGTGTTCTTTAGCTGATTTTGGAGCTTGACAATAGCCATATTTGTTATAAATTTAAATATATAGTAAAAAATAACGAAGCTGAAAACTAATTTTAATTATCTTTAGTTATTATATTTTTTTTCCATTCTAATTTAATGATTGATAAAGTGGTTTATGTTCTCGTCACAATTAATTTCATGTATTATTTTCAATGTCGACTGATCATAGTTGACTTTAAATTAAAATAAATAAATAATGATTATGAGCAAAAAAATAAAAATGGAAAATAGTGATCCATCTGTCATGAATTAATTAAAATCATTTTAAATAAATCATTATGTTTTGTGTTCATAAAACTAAAAATTGAGTATATATTTTCTTGGTTTAGTGAAGAGCAGTAGCACAATAGAACTTTTACTTGAGAGATTATTGTGAAATAGCAGTAAAGTGACAATTTCTTTAAAGTTTCTACTTAGCATGTTTTTCTTTGTAATCCATTTGAGCAAAAAGAAACTGAGAAGTTACTTTGTCGCTCTCGTTTACTTCACATATTTTGTTTTAGCTACTTAGGTCGGGTTATACAAAATGAGAGTCTCATTTTTCAGTTAACACAATATGAATATAAACAGCTCTTTGCACGTTATTCGGTCCATGTTTCAACTTGTCACCTTAAAATCCCTATTATTTCGGAATAAGAATGCGGAGATTGCGAATTTAGACAAACATTTATTAAGATACTAGCATCTTTTGTATTGACAAATCCTTTGCATCGAGAGTTCTTTTAGAGATATCAATCTGCAATTTGGACCCTCGACACTTTGTGTATGCATATTTTAGCATATCATCTGTAAATCCAGATTATTTCAGAACCATTGTTGGAGAAATACAAAAGTTATACAAGAAGTTCTCTTTTGCTATTATTATTTTTCATATCCTGTTCCACTTAGGCGTACGTGTTCAAAGATCATCTCGCATTTCAATCATCGGCTACATTTTGGCAAAGAATAGCAAAGAATATGCAAGTTCTAACCCTCGGATAACCCTCATGTGGATTTGCCCTTGTAGAAATTGACCATATGCTGGCTTATTTTGCCATTTCGGCGCCTTTGTTCAATTTTTGATGGATGGACTGTAAATAATTCGCTGTGTGGCCGACCAACTAAATGAATTGTCTACCTGGCCGGAGGGCAAAGAACTGGCGGCAAATAATGAAATTTTGTAAATTATCATGACGCAGGTAAATTAAATGAATGAAATTTCGCATTAGTCATATGCTTTAATTAAGCGCAGCTACTTTCGTTTCAACTTTAAACAATACAACCCTCCAAATTGTATTTCGATGCTCGGGGGGTGCATAACAATTAGTTGGATTTAATTGACTCGGTGGCGTCGGCGAGGAATGTCCCATATGGTCACCCTGAAAACCCTTGGCGATTAGTCATAATTTGTGACTACATAGTGACTGAATAGAATAGTTTGAGTAGTATTCAAAATAATTTGTGCACAGTTGCCATTTGAGTTGTTATTTTTTATGGTTTTATGGTCGTGTTCCTTGATAAAATATACATAATTCAACTGGAATGAGTTCTAATTGAATTGCTCGCCTAAGGGATGGACTTTTTTTAACCCTTAACGCTGAAAATACCACGAAATTTACGACGCCAGCAAGTTGTGGGTAGAGGAATTCAAGAAACAAATGTTCTTCAATTTTTGACTGTTAACTTTAAGCAATAATTTAACAAAGTTTCTTGGAAATAAGAAGACTAATTTGTTAAGTTTAAACAATAACCTTTCCAGCTCAATCAAATATTAATATATATTAAATGCTTTCGGGCTAGCTTTAAAAATTGTCTAACCACATTTTAAACTTTATCTGCGCCCTTTAAAATGGCCTGAAAATCTCATTTGCTCATTCTGAAAAAACATGAAAGAAATATCAGAAATATTGCGTATACGTAGCATGGTCTGCTGCTCCATTAAATATTTATGTATTTACGTTATTAATGCCATATTTTCGTTAGGGTCAACCTGTTTACATTCATAAAAACCAAAATCAATGGAGTATAAAGTATAAAATTACATTGATCCGTAGTTTATGTGTGCTTCAAGGGTACCTCAAAAAAATAAAAAATAAAAAAAATTGAGAGAAAGAAAAGCTGAATGATAATAAACGAGAGGCAGGGTAGCTACATTGATTGCCTTTTAAAGTGAAATACGAAACCACAAGTCATGCCCCAGAAAAAAGGATGCGACAGGATGTGTGGCGGCTACGACAGAGAACACAGGACGCCGAGAACTCGGCACAGCTGTGAAAAGTGTGTGAGTGTCTGTATGAGCGATGGACAGGAGACAGCTGAGAGAGGCTGCCAGGGACAATGACGTCTCTAATTAAACAGAAATATGTGCCCCTTCCTTCCCTGTTCCCTGTTGCCCCACTCGGGTTCTCTTTGCCCTTCGTTTAATGAAGCTAATATTTCCGTTACTCGCAAAAATCCAGGCAAATCCTGGCCATGTTAAATCCCCTGAACGTGTGCAACACGTGTGCGCCTGCAACGTGTTAAACTCGCATAATGAACTATGAAAACATGAAAACAACGCGAGTAAAACGAGATCTTTCAGGGCGTTTGTTGTCTGCCCCTTTGCACACAGCTCAGTTGAGTTGAGTTTTGAAATTCGAGTACAACAATTTCAAATACACTTTTTGTATGCGTATTTTTCTTATCTCTCCAACATAATCTATGGGCCAAACTAATCCGCAAGCAAAACATGTAGCACACACACACACACACTTCATACACACACACACGACACGCAGAAAGAAAGAGACTGAGCCTAAGTAGATGCAAATCTAAGAAAACAATGAGTTATTTTCAGTTTCGGTTTTTTGTTATTTTTTGCTGTGGCGTATCTTTAAGATACATTTGTATAGCTGCCCGTCTGATGTGCCCTGGAGGCAGCGACAGCGGCTGCGGCAACTTCGCTTGCTTATTTGCCTCATTTGAAATTCGTTGAACTGAAAACATTTGATTTTTGTACCGAATTGCAGATTTATCTTTAGCTGCCTGCCTGCTCCCATTGAGGCTGCGCGTGGCTTCTCTTCGAGATGAGCCTCAGCTCGGGTTGGGCTCGAATCAGCGATAGCAGTTATGTCAGCAGTTACTATGATGAAAAGCTGCATGCTTATGAGGTAATGTTATGTTATATTACTATGTTACATGTGGAATTTCAGCTACTTATCGCATATTTTTCCTTTATTAAATCTCTTTTTTAAAATCTGGCTTTCTATAAAAATGAGAAAACGGTTTTCATACTAAAACCTCTTATTTGAAAATGTATTCCACGTCTTATTAAAAATGTTCATTTCCCAAAACGGGTAGTTTTAATAAAATATTTTTATTACCTAATATTTGAATATTTGTATAATGCAATTATTTAATTGAGTTAATTATTAATTTTAAGAATTTTACCTCCTCTGAACATTAAAAGAGTTTTTTTTATATAAATACATGCATGTTCATTTATTTATTTGCAAGTACTCGTATCTTCTTCTATATAAATATTTACAATTTGATTATTTATTTATTAAATTAATTTAACTTTTACCTGTTCTTGAATTTCAATAAATACCTTTTTCGATAATACTTACATGTACATTACAATATATTTAAATGAGAGTACTTGTATCTTCTTCATTATACATTTTTTTTCTGAATTCGTTTATGTACATGTTGTTTGTTAATCTCATTCAGTGAATTTCTTTATACTCTGTCCCTTTATTAGCAATAGTTCTGCCTCCCTCACGACCGATTTCATCTCTAGTTTATCGAAGCAGCAAAAAAGAGTTTCCATTTGGCACACTATTATGTTGGATTTAAGTTAACCATTTTTATTTTGTTTTCATTGCAGAGTCATCAAACTATGAGATAAAATTTGAGTGAGAGGTTGAGGCAGCGGAAGAGGCGAGCAAACAATTAGGCCTGTCTACCCATACTCGAGGCTGAAGGTAAATGCGCTTTACAGTTACTGCTGGCAGTTCTTTGACAAGATTATATTCGATATTACGGCCGCAATTGAAATTCGTCTTTTTGTTTGCACAGGACTCGGAGAAGGGAGAACGATGAACGATGAACGACGAGCATCGGAGGCTGCATCCATATTGATGGGCCAGTTTTACTTTGCCTTGTTGACATTGTCTGGGAGCAGGACAGAGATCAACCCCCAATGAATGGAACACGAAGAGATTTTGCGGGGGGAAGCAGGAACAGAGCTAGGACATATCCTTTTAATTCATGCCTAACGAAACCCAAATGCAATTTGACCAAAAAAGATTTAGAGGACTTTATTATTGAGCTCCGAAACCCGAGCAAAATAAATTGCCACTGCGATGAGAATTCTGCGACTAGAGTGAGACCGACAGAGAGAAAGTGAGAGAGAGGGAGAAAGAGAAGTGTAGAATGTCTGGCCGCAACCCGCTGTGCTGATGTGAATGCCGGGGGCGGTATTCTATGTCAAATACAACATTTTCGGGGGTGTTTTCCTTTTAGTAGAAAAATACAGAAATACCAAAAGCAGCAAGAAAAAATAACGAAACAAAGTTGCATAAGGAGAACTGTGAAAATCAATAAATATTGTGGCAAAAATGCCAGTCAAAGCACAAGCTGAATTCCCGGAATCTCTTATGAGAAATGCTAAATGGATTTATTTAATAGTTATCTCTGCGTAGCTGCAACAGTTATTACCTCCCGCATGTTGAACATGTCTCATCCTGTCCCGAAGAAAATAAATAAAATCGTTTCAAGTGCATTTCGAATGCTCTCACATTACTTGCACAGCCAGTATTGCCTTTTTTCATGCACGAACTGCAAAATGCGCTCGAGTGCAGCGAAAAACAATTAAAACCAAATCAATTTTCCAGCGACGATGCTCGTGAAATGCAGGAAATGCCATCCTCACACACAACCGAATATATGTATATATATATATAGATGGTAGTACATTTCAAAGTACTTGATGCCGTTAAGTTATCAGCACCCAAGCGGCAACCATAAATGCGGTAGGCACCACAGACGACTGCGGCGGAAGGGGACTCGGAGTGGGAATGGGGACGAGGCATGGGAGGGTCCTACGTTTTTGGTTTGAACATGAAACGTCCATAAGCCAAGCATAAAAACACTTGTACGAGTCTGGTTGGTCTGAGATTTAGCCGCGACTTTCAATACCCTGTGAATAAGAGCAAAGTAGGTATGACGAAACTGATTAGAAAATAGGTAAAGATGTTTGTGATTAAAGCCGACTAATTCTCTGGTGGAATCGCTTAAGGTAAACCATCTTGCTAGACTATGTTCTTGCGGAGCTTTGATAAATAGAGTGCGATTTGTAAATTATTTTATTACGAGAAATAAATTGAAAATTTTTAGCTCGAAGACAGAAATTGGTCCCAAAAATAAATAAGCGAAGTCTTAAAGTATTAGAATAATGAATAATAATCAATTGAATTAATAATAAAAATATAAATAATAATAATCATTATAAAAGTAATCTGTATCAAATGGAATTAGGCTATTTGGCCCATAATTGTTAAATATAAATAATCTAATGACTGTCCCATTAAGTAAAGTATAGTATTTATACATCTACTGATGCTATCCCATCTTAATTAAATTTTACTTGAAAACATATTTACAAATACTTACCAGGGTATCTATTAGTTGCCACACCATTCCAAAAACTATTTACATTTTGTTATCATTTGGCCAACGAAGCGTTTGAAAATGCGCATAATTAATTGAGCGGTTCCTCAGGCAAAGCGACAGGCGAAGCATGAGAGGGAGGAGCAGGAAAATGAAAATGGGTATGAAAATGAGTGCCCAACTCGGAAAACTCAATTGCACACGAATCTGAACAGTTGTTGTGTGAGTGCAAGTGTGAGGATTTCTGTGTGTGTGTGTGTGTGTGTGTGTGTGTGTGTGTCTGCGTTCATTTATGATAAGGCACAAGTTCAAGTGCATTCTGGGGTCGTTTTTCCACTTTCGAGGGGGAAGTTCAAATCGCTTAACAAATTCCATCTAATAGAAATGCATTTTTAAATCAATTTTAAAGCGCCGGCAGAGAGTCAACGCAGCTGGGTTCCAGTTTTCTTCCACTTTTTCCTATCACAATTTCATTCCACAATTTTTCCGTGTCTCTCCAACTCTCAAATAATCCGCACAGCTTCGCATTTGTCACGTTTTATCACGTTGTCCGTGCAGGGGAGGGTTGACTGTAGACCTCCTTGTAGACCCCGTGCACTGGTCCTCAGGACAAATGAATTCTATTGAAGATATTGCATTAGACTTTGGCCTAACTACACGCATCTGTATTTATATATGTGAGGGACTGTCTTGGGAGTCGTGGGAGTGTTCGCATCATCCCCTTCGCATGCAAATCCTTTGCCTGCTTTTTGATCTAATGGAGCTATTTGAAGACGCATGCAAAGCGCCACGCAATTGTTTCAATTTAACTGGAGTGCTGCCTAAGGGTCTTGGAAAGCATAGAGCTCTTCAAGGATATCTTAAAGCCTCTAGTTCTCAATAGTTTATCATCATATTTTGTATCCCTTTTTTGAGCATTTGCAATTTAAATCATTTTGTTCGGAATCAGTAATTTACGAGAATGGATTTCGCTAATGAAAGTAATTTATTTATTTGTATATTAATCTTAGTATTCACATTTTCATCGCTTTTATGGAATAAGCTTAAATTGATACTATTATCCTTGAATTTAATTCTTAGTTACAAAACCAATTTATAACAATAATAATAAGTTGAGTGTTAATCCTACCAGCTACAAAAACCTTTAGTTGAAAATTAGACTGTTTTTTTATTTATTTATTTTGTATTTGTTGGTTATTATTTCTAACCCTACAGGATAAAGTTTGTAAATTACTCACACTAAAATTTAACATTTTAATAATATATATTTTTTTTATTTTCATATAAATTCCAATATAGCCAATTTGTGTCACAATATCTTCTGCACTAAATGAGCTTTAAATTATTTATGGAATGTACATGCCTTAAAGGCTGGAAGTCATTTCTGGTCTGCTGTCAACCACAATTCATATTTCGCATGCACTCTGACCACATTTGATGTTGACAGCTTCTGCTAACTTGTTGCACATGAAAGCGTTAACCACAAGGCAATGCTGCTCAAAATTCTCGACATCATTTGAAAGGTGTGAGCACTGCTCAAAAGCCAGTTTAACCGCAAGTTGACCGTAGAGAGAAGTGGAGACAACTCATCAGAATTGTAATTCTAACCTTTCCCCAAGACAACAACAGCAAAAAAACCCCACTTGGGTAATGTATGCAATGAATGTGTGCTCTGGTGGCAAATGAATTTGCAGCTCATATTCCAGGCCAGGCGTCGTCCTGTGGGGCAAGTTGAAACCAGAACTCGATTTATATTAGTGTCAATGCAGCAAATATATCCGAGACCCAAAGGAGCTATTTTTATTGACCATATAACACACATGTACTAGCTGAAAATGTGTTGTGTGCGCAGGGTGTGTGTGAGTGTATGTGAAATACTTATATGTGTTGCAGTCTGTGATTCCCAGGATAGTTTTTGCTATTATTTTTCATGCGTATTGATAAAAGCAGACAGCCAACAAGAGAAAGAGAGCGCGATAAAGTCTCGTCCATACACACACAAATACATATGCCCATGTGGTCCTTTATTGCATTATTATGATGTGCTCTATACCCTTGCCCACTCCCCAACCCCTCATTCGATCCGTACCCCCGCATAGAGCAACAACATAAAAGTCAGCGAAGCGCGAATCATACAAAAACCCAGTCTGAGGGGTAAAGAGCAGACAGCCCCCATACGGTCTGGTCTCTATATGAATTAGCAATCTATTGAGAGCACAGATAAACTTAAAATTAGTTTAAATTGTCTGCAAAGTTAGTTAAAAAACCGAATAAAAAAACTTGCTGATGCTGAAAAGTTAGTTTTGCGCTTAAATCAAAGTCGCATCAATGCATAGCCAGCATCAATTTGCAATTTTCAACAGTTGTCGAAGCGGCAGAAACTCCCCTCGAACTGCGAGCGAGGGTTGCCATTGTCATGCGTGCTTGACTCTGTCAAATACCCTACCGAAGAGTTGGAGTACCTAGCTAATAAAGTGCAGTTGGTGAGCAGAGACAGCAAACGATTTTTCACTGTCTTCCAGTCAGCACGGTGGCAAGCTGAAAGTCAGTAATTACTATAATAATTATACCCTTCATGATTTTAAATTCGAGATCGAATCGGAAGCAATTACAGAAGTAATTGTCATTACCTTTTAAGTATAGTTAAATACTGTGTGCAATTGCTGAAAGAATCTGGTCTCAGCTCGTAATTACATAAATACTTAATTGATTCAGAGATTATGGTCTAATTATTTTAGTAATCGATAGATTCATTTTATGTGCCAAGTCGCGGCAGATTATTATTATTTATAATATTCAGTTATGATGTAATAACAATATTTTAGAAATTCCTTAAAAAAAAAGATATATTTAAAATTAAAAATGTTAAATTGCACCTCTGGTAATCTTAAGTTGGTATGTGATAACTTCCATAATTATATTTTAATAATTTCAGTAAATTAACAAGAAAAGAATTATTGAACTAAAATCAGTATTATAAATCAAAGAATATAATATGTATATAGTCAATTAAAAATGTGAAACTTCTAATTTTCAAAGAGCATTTGGCAGTTGTTGAGCTGATTTTGGAATTTTTCGCATTTTTTATGCCCTGCACTTAACAATTTGGCACAGTAGCGACAACGACAAAGGCTAAAAGGGAAATTTCGCATTTGTGATTTTCTTTTGGTACGTTTTTTCTTTTTTTTTATTATTGCTACCCCCTTTGGATTGGTGTTGGTGTTGTTGTTGGGGGTAGCCCGTGTAATAGGCCTTTCGTCGCGTGCTAATGTGATTTGGCTATTAATTTTCCATAGTCTGGCGTTTCTAAGCCTTGGCAAATTGAATTGCGTATCGCAAGAACTCGCTCGAGTAGACGACGAGTGTGTCTAAGAGGATGTCTGGCAAGTGGCAGACAGACAGGATGCGGCGGCTTTGGTTTCCTTTATCAGTGTGCTTTCATTGCGTCTGTCTTCAGTGCTCACCTCGGTCGCGGTGCTTAAATTGTATTACACTAAAACTGATAAATTTAAAATCGATAGCGTGCCCGGGGACTGAGGATGATGGAGGTGCGCTGTGGTGTGGTGTTGATTCAAGTGTGCGGGGGCGGAGGCAGAGGCGGAGACGTTGTGGGGACAATCGCTGTGCTATTTGTCTTAGTGTTTGCCTTTTGGGTTAGGGGAATTCCCCAAGCGCTGCCCTGCCAGACATTCCGGCTAATTTATTGTGTTATCTTTTCTAGCGGCTGCTCCTCTGGGTGCGTTTCCTACGCCTGTCCAAAAATAGCTCAGACAAAAAGGCGATAAACGATAAAAGAATATAAATTGCTTTTTCCCAGCAAAGTGGCCCTCCAAATGGGAATAGAAAAAGGCAACCAAAGGTATATTATATCAATTAAATTTCGCTTTAAAGCGAATTTTTAACTGAAAGCAGTAAAAAATGATGCAGCTAATAGTTGAATACAACAAAGACAGGTAGCTGTCCATTAGTTGGCAGCGTGAGGTGTGTAGATACCCTGACAAAAACAGGTAGCTGAGCATTGGCCAAATGTATAAGGTGTCAAGATGCGCTGAACTATTATTTCAAATTGTCCTTCGAAGGCGCTCGGGAACTCTCCCAATATGATAATTATTATTATGATTAATTATGATTAACAAGTTGCCAAATGTAATAACACAAAGACAAAATGTGAAGTAAAGATTTACACATTATTTAATTTATTTCGAAAGTGATTTACAATTTAAAATTTTAACTCTAAAAACGGAATCATATTCTGGATTACGTAGCTTTAAAAGACACTCGAGAAGTATCTAAATTTTATGACAACGAATAATCAAGCAATACACTATTAAAAGTTTGAACTATTATGTTTAACATACAAATATTTACAGGAAAAGAACATACATATATTTAAAATAAGCCGTTTGGTGTTCTCAATAGAAAAAGTAATGCTACAATGTATAAAGAAACACGTTGAGTAAAAAATGTATCCCTTTTGTTGCTTTTCAAATTGATTTCCACAACGTTCTGGCACTTCAAGCTACCTTTGCCTAATTGTCATGGTTACAGGGTAGCGCAAACTATCCTTAGTTGAAAAACTCGTCCCTTTTGCTTTCACATGACTCGACTGTTTGGCCGGCAAACATAATGGCAAATTGTAACAATTGAATTCGTTTGCTTTTGTGCAACTGCATTTAGAATTGATTTTTAACTCTATTGTGAAGTCTGCTTGATAAATGGACGGGGCAGGTGAACCTGCATTTCCTGTGGCAGCTCATGCTGTGCAACCGATTGTGGCAAGTAGCGAGTACATTTGGCAAACCGAGCAGCTGAAAAAGTATCTCAGCTGCGACATTCGCTTCTTGATATATTAATTGCAGAGAATTGAGTGCTAACTGCGGTGTGATTCGCTGGGTATCAGTTGTCGCTTACAAATATAATCGAACAATTTCCTTTGATTACGCGCAGGATACTTTGAAGTGAGGGAAAGGTTGCAGAGGGTGGGTTCGGGTTGGATGGCTTTATCTGCCCCCTGAGCATAATTTGTGTTTGTTCAAGGCATTCGCTGTTGACGCCATGGCTGATAAGGTGGCGCCACGGCACGTGACCCCCTAATGAGCATTTGTTCAAACAGGGAGCGAAAGATTGCCACAGAGCCGAGAGAGATGGGGAAACAATGCAAATATCCCGGCGTTAGATTTTCGTGGAAGTGAAGTTGCTTGCTGTGTGTGGCAAGAACTAGATCATAAAAAAGTCATTTACTCAGCGCACCTTCGGCGACCATAAACTATAAGAAAGAAGCCGTCAGGTAGCCGGATATTTGAGTTTGTCGGCCATAATAAGATGCCGCGAGCAGGGTCAAGATTTATTTTGGCCCATTTGTTGCTGCTTGCCGCTTTGTGCGGTCGCCGGAAATTGTCTGAACTTGGCCCATAAGTCAAAGACCAAGGAAGGGCTTGGCCAAATTTCGAATATTATCAATTTCAATTTCAATTGCTGCACAATTTGTTAACAGATTTATGCCT
Source organism: Drosophila immigrans (assembly GCA_963583835.1). Taxonomy (NCBI): domain Eukaryota; kingdom Metazoa; phylum Arthropoda; class Insecta; order Diptera; family Drosophilidae; genus Drosophila; species Drosophila immigrans. The sequence goes on from OY757141.1 coordinate 20,737,306, forward strand.
GGGAACGACTGATACTCTCCCTTCCCTCATCCTCTCTGTCTATGTTGGCCCAACAACTTTTCTAATTAAAATACGTAAATCAGTTGTCGCCCTCTGCACTGAGGGTTGCTTTCGCTTTGCCGCTTAATTAACAACCAATGTGACAATTTCTGTACTTCGCCGCAGACAATGAGACAATGAATTTCAATTAAAAAAGTCGTTTCCTCTGGCAACAAAAATATTGCCATCAAAATTTTAATATTTCATCTTTTTTATAGAGCATAAATGGCCTGGTCAATAACCCACCATCCATTTCCCTTTCCTTTGCCACTCACATTCCCATGTACATTAAATTCCTTTTTGTTGAAAAAGGTTCACAACAAGTGCATAAAAAGTAAAAGTAAATAGCGCAATGATAATTGTTATGGGAAAGACGACTATCTCGATACTCTGCTGGCAAATTGAAAATGTTTATGGTACCCGTTTCTTTTAATTCGATTAGTTTAACTGCTTTTACAATACGCTAATTGTCCAAACTTTATGAAGCAATAATAATTTCATTTGCAGAATTGTAGTGCAGCTTACAGAGTTCCTATAGTTTAAATATAATATAATGTGCATATATAAATAAAGAGAATATTGTACATATTGATGTGAAATTTAATTGCATAAATAATTTGTGCTATGTTTGAATTAAGTTATTTAATATTTCATAACAAGTGTTTAAGTAAAGTCTGAATTGTTGCCTCCGCTCGCTCCCAATAAATTGAATATCCTGTTGTTAATGAATATTTCAAGATATTATTGTAATATCTAATATTTATAAAGAGAACAACAAATAATAATTTGTACCAATAAAAATAAATAACAAGATAAAAAGAATAGCTAAAAATTGTGCAAGTAATTTATGAATCGGGCTAGTGCTCTCTTAATTATGAATTGAGTTTAGTATTGTATACTCGATTTAATATGATACATAAATAAATGCAATTTAAGAGTATTCATGTGCATGCCATACATATATTTAAGCCGCATTCAGCAGCTAAGTAACCCTTTTGGGTTTACGAGTAGAGTATGACAATATAACAAGAGAAAAAGTAATGCAAACAATTTTCACCCCACTTTTCTCCCCTTCGCTTACACGCTTCAGCGTCAACTCGAAATTGTACTTGAAATGTTGGCCCCAGTGCACAAAAAAAAAAGCAACACAAATATTTGTGCAAATAAGTAAAGCAGGGGCAGGCAACGCGGGGAAGGTGCGGACGGGCAGAGGGGGGGGGCAAAGACCCCCTCGTTTTTGGTCATACCTTAATGATTTGTCAATAGTCGCATGTGCCACTGGCGTTTATATTGCTTGAGTAACATGAGAGATGTTTATGAATGTGTAAGCGTATTGCGAGTCGACACACCCCAAACCTCTTTCCCTCCCCTCCCCGCCCTCTCTCACTTATGCCCTTTGCTTTCTGTTTGCCTCCCCTCCCTCTCGGTATTACTTCAGACATTGTTCGGACATTGCCGTCATATTTATATGCACATGTTGCCGTATTCGCACGTCTTATCGACATCTCTGGCTGCCATGTGGTACGACTTCCCCTTCACGGCATCCCCGTCTCCTCTCGGGCCATCATATTGCGCATTATGCCACATATGGACAGGGCTTCAAAAGTGTGCCAAATGTATCGATGCGATACGTGTGTTCTCGGTGAACGCTCCTTGCCCTTTTGTTTATATTGCCAAGAGACTCCTGCGGCGGCATTCGGTTCACAAATTTTATGCCAAGCAACAGCAGATGCTCACTTGAAGCTGAGCCCTAAAATGCATAAAGCAACAGCAACGGCAACAGCAACAATAACAACTGGCAGTTAAGGTAAACTACAATGTGTGTTTGCTGTCCAGCTGACATGCTGCTGTTTGTGCTCCTCATCTGCAGACGGCCAGTTATGATGTACCTTTGGTATCTCCACTTTACTGTGCTCCTTGCTGTGAGTAAGTATTCATGAGCTGGCTTTGACAGCTGCCAAACAATTGCTGTTGTTGGCTTATTAGCAAAAGCTGATTAACATTCACTGGCATTTTCTCGTCACATTACTGCCAACTGGTTGAGTTGCAGATGCCAGATAGAACCAAGTAGTTGTGGCTCTAAATCTTATTATTAATTTTCTTATTATTCATTTAAAAATAAAAACCAATAATATACTCAATAATGAATTGTACTTGTTTAAAGTACAGCCTAATTAAAATAGAAAATAATAAATAGAGGTGAACCAATAACTTTGTTGTTTTTCGTTTAAGTTGCTCTTGCTTAATTAAAGTAAAAATAATATTGATTAAATCAATTGTTTCCCAATTCAATTACGCAAAACTGTTGCAAGTTAAATTTGGTAAAATATTCAATTGCAACTAACAAAAAAGTTTTCCATACCTTCGGGCTGCGTTTGAAATTCCCCTGAATATTAAGCGCTATCCTAAAAGTATGCTACACAAATTCTATTTAATAAGTTATTACCAAGAGAGCTATAATAAAAATTGCACTTTCGCTTTTTATTGAGCACAATTTCGTGTTTAAAATAGTCACTTTTTTTAAATATTATAATTTAATAAAACATTGCAGTATTAATTGAGTTCTTTTGAACTGATTATGCTGCAACTCTTTGTACTTTTTGGCCATTCGCAACGCGCTTAAACAGCAATTAATTTTCATAATTGATGACGATTTTGTTTGTGTAGCAAAGTGGCAGAGAGCGCAGCTTTGTTATGCTTACAACATTGTTACAAGAAGCTTAACACAAAAGCAGCTCAAAGCCAATTTCCGCCAACAACTGAAAACTGAAGCAGAGAGCCAGCAAAAACAAATTGGTTGGGGAAAAAGAAAAACTGATGACTTGACTTGACTTGGCTTGACCAACCACAACAACATTGATGGCGATGGCGATGGCGATGGCGATGGCGATGGCGATGAAGACGACGAAGAAGGGGAAAAGTGGTCAAGTGGACGCAGACAAATGCGAGGTCAATTACACGCGCAATTGGTAGCGCCACAAAGAGCAGACAAGTGTGAGTACAAGAAAAGGGCGCAACCGGCACAAGACCGCAGACAAGCTGAGAGACGAGTAGACAAGTAGAGATATGTAACCAACACATACTACAAACAATTGCCATTAACATTAACATTCACATTAACATTAGCTCTGTGAGCAGCTGCCCGAAGCTGTACGCATTTAGGCAGAGATTAACAGTTTTGGTTTTGGACCCCTTGGAAAATAGCAATTAACACGATGAGGTCAAGTCGTGCCCGCCAACGGGGCTCATTACAATTGCCAATGGGCAACGGGCAAGTGTTCCATTGCGCGGCAGAAGACTTGTCGAAAAATTATCATATTTGTATATTTGTTGCTGGCTTGGCTTTTGTGTCATCATGTGGTTGATGTTTTGGTTCCTGCTTCGCATCAGTTTCATCTTCATCTTCACATTTTTGTTTTTGGAGTCAGCTGCGCACTTGTTGTGCTCTGACACTGAGATTTGTCTCAGACCTTTTGTTCTGGTTTCGAAAAAAAGCCAAATAGCAATCGGAAGTATGCCGCACCAAGAATTTTGATGAAGTTGATGAACACCATGAAATGTGTACCGACAGCTAAAGGGAACTATCTATTTTTGGCAGTCTCAAGTACCCTAGAAGTCTACTCGACTCATCTTTTTTTTGTATCTGCCGTCGACTGTGGGAAGCCATTTGCTTGGCTCATCTATTAATGACACGAGCTTACATTTAAATCCAAACTAGTTGAGCTATAGATTATTACTAATTTAGTTACATGTTTTAAGTTAAGATGAAAATATATTATACATCTCTTTGTGATATTTTCAGCCAGTGTCATTGACATATTTAGTAATAATTTGTTTAAGCTTTTGACTAATTTGCTGACTAGCTATGGCTCAGCTTGTTCGGCTATGCGATAATCGTCAGCCGTTTATCTAAATTAATTTGGCGACAGGTCGTAAGTTGAACTCGGCCCAATCTCATTTAAATTAATTCAATAAAATAAAAATACTATAATTATGTACGTGTTTCTGGTTATATAATCCCAGCCTCCCCGACTAGTCAAAACATGGTCAAAAAAATACTTTCACCATAAATTAGACGGTCGGCACATTTGTGTCTTCAATTTGGGGCTAAATTTAATAAATATTTATAGTCGATTATGTTTATTTGATTGTTGTTGTTATCGCTTGCTGTTGTTGTTGTTGTGCATCGGATGTTTAGATTGATGGATCTGTACGCTGGAAATGCAATCAAACAAATGCCCAAATGTGAATGAATGATTTGATGAAACCCATACTTTGCCAATTTACACCTTAACCTGTTGCCCCGAGCTGAGATGTTTGCATTGTTCGCATTCCAGACTTTAGATATTTGCATACACGAGATTGAGTTGAGTTGAGCTGAGTTTTTGTGCCCGCCAGGCTGGAGCTGCCTTTGCCTCGTTCATTAGTTAAACAAACTTTCCAGATGATTCCTCGGAGGGGGTTTTCCTGGTGCCCAAAATACGAATCACAAATCACAAATATCACAGACAAATAACTTCTTAATTATTTCTAATACTTTAACGCTGACTATTCAAACATCTCAATTTAAAGTAATTTGCGCATCTTAAAGCTATTTTTGGCCAGCATCGCAAGCCAGCAATTGTAATCGCTTTTAATTGGTTGATGAACAACATATTAATAACACTAGAAATAACTAAGAAATAGCAGAGACTTTTATTGTCTAGTACAGAGTAGTTGACGTAGGTATACTCTATATAAGAATCAAGTTCTCAAATATATCAGATAATTGGCAAATCGATTTATTTTGATTTGATAACAAAATTTTAATAATCATAAAAATATTACAATCGACAAAAGTATAATATTTTCATTTGTATTAAATTAAAACAAACGCAATCAATAATTAATTTATCTTAATAAATTATCGAAAATACAAAACCTTCCGCAACCTAATGGATTTTATGAAACTTCTCAACTTTTTTCAATTTTACAGGGTAACAATCCCTGGAGATTAATTATAATTGAGCATATTTAGATGACTGTGTAGCACAGTCGAAACTAATGATGAAGAAGAAAAGAATTTACAATGAGTCAAAAAGCCGGTACTTAGCATTGGCGAATGGCTAATTGCTTGGCCTTTGGGGGCAGTATAACTGCTGGTCAAGATAGTGGCTAGAGGACTCTTAAGAACTGGAAAGGTCAGTTGGCATGCAAATATAATACAATTAACAATTATAAACAAACCGTCAAGAAACAAAACAAAAAGTTATTGAAATAGACGCTTGATTAAAGCAAAGTTCAAGTTCGGCAATTAGAAAACAATGCGTAACGTATAATGAATTGTGTTGTTTTAGCCGGAATTGCAGGTGGTGGGTGTTTGGCTTTTAGCCAAATTGCCAAATGATTGAAAACCGAATGATATTTGAGACTTGAGAGATTCGCAATACGAGATTTAAGATCCGAGAAAAAGACATCATTAATTTAGTGGATTTATTTTTTTTTGTTTGTGGCTTTTGTTGACGGTTTTGCTTAACGTGGCCATAACAACGGCTGCTGTTGCCATCGATTTCGGCTGCTGTGAATTCGAATGTGACTGCGGTGGCTTCTCAGTTTTAAATTGATTATTAACAACCTTAACGGTGCATGTTAATTGATGTTTTGGCGCCACCGAACCACCAGCAACATCACCATCAAACTGCCTTTCGGCAGCAGTGTTGAGCGTGCTGCAAATGTCCTTGCCATTTTGGCCAGGTTCATTAAACCGGCGACGAAATGAACTCATAACGCAAATCGAATCAAATTAAATGTTATCATTAAAATGCGTGCGCTTCACGGGGAGTCCATCAGCCGGAAATATTACGTAAAGGAAAAGGAAAAAAAGCGAAACAGAAACCGAAAACCAAGTCGAAGTCGAAGTCGAAGTCGCAGTCGAAAAAATAAATAACTTAAAAAATGTATACAAAAAAAGAGGAAAAGAAATTGGCTGTTGAAATCATAAACTATTTTGAAATGTTTATAAATACAACTGTAGTTAACTTTACTGCTGAGGGCGGGTCCGGCACACTTGGCGTATGCGCAATCTTGTAAATATTTTCAACTTGCCGCTGGCGAATTGTATTAAGGTCTGTTAACCATTTGCTTAAAGGCCACTGCAAGCTGCGCTATTAAAATATGTATATACAAAACAAAACTCAATTCAAGTTTCGAATTTAAATTGCACGCTCAATCTCGCAGTCGCAGTCTTAAATATGTTGCAAATAATACGCATAATTAACAAATGATAGCATGCATGGGGAGCCTCAAATGTATGGGGCGTTACCAGTCAGTCAGATGACTAGTCGACAAGTCAACCAATCAGCCAACAAATACCTCAGCAAAGTCGGCGCTAAATCGAAATATCAAAAGTGGAATGCCTGCAAAAAGTTGCAAAATTATTAACGAGGATATACCTACACCGAGATCAATGCAGATTAAAGTGCCAGTGAGTCGAATAAAATAGAAAAATCATTAATTTGCCAATATATACGACAAAGTATGTATTTCACTTTACTTGAGTAATATAATATAATATATTGAACACGCTCTAAAACAGTAAGTGAGTGGAATAAAATAGACAAACAATTTATTGCCAATATATACGAGAGTGCATGTATTATACTTTACTTGAGTAATATAGTATAATACATATATTCTCTTAGTATACTTTACGTGAGCACGATCTAAAACAGTAAACTTTATTTAAGACAATAAACGTTAATTACATTAATTTTTCTCTAATGACTGTCTTAACTTTTTATGAAACTTCGAGATTAATTATGACGAACTCAGCTGACTAACCGGACGTTGTGACAAAAATCATTTTTATAATTTTGTTTAATTCGTTTTTGGGCTACTAACACAATACAAAATATGACACATAAAAAATAAAATACTAGCTAATTTAATCATAAATAACTGTCCCCAGAGAAGAGAGTATTATTTATTTAAAAATGTTGGTTGTTGTTGTTGTTAAATTCTAAAATAAATTATTGTTGCCAACTTTAGCTTATTATTATTTAAATTGTTTATATAATAAACATTTATTTATTATATTGAGTTAACACTGTTTAGTTTAATGTTTGTGCTAAAAATATTAAAAAGAGAAATGAAGAAGGTGCATATTATTAGTATATTTAATACCTTACAAGATATTATAATAAAATAACTATAGTAAATATTTCTGCTTGCCATGATTACTCCTCTGAGGCAGTTTGGCAAGGGTATTAATATTGAAATTGAAAAATCAAGTGCAGCGCGTTTCGGACGCATTCGAAAACCAAAAGCCAAAAAAGCCAAAAACCAAATTCGAAGGTCGGCGCCGCGGCATGCAACAATTTGGTGGCGTCGCGCCGCTCCGCTCCACTCCACTTCGATCCGCTCAATTGGATATGCTGCAGTGTTGTGGCTGAAGCTGCTGCCGTTGCCAGTTGCCGATATTGCTTTTGTGGCTGCTGCCTTGCGGCGCATTTTATTTCTTCATTATGTACGAAACAATAAAATTTAATTGAACGTTAAATTTAAAACGCAGCACGAGCGGCCGCTGCGACTAAAAAGGAGCAAATTAACTCATTGTTGCAAAAAGTTATGCAAATGGGGCGTAAGGTGCCGAGCAAATTAAAATGGCATTAAAATTTATACGCCAATAAAAATAAAATAAAAGAAAAACACAAAAAAATGGAAGCAAAAAAAAAGAGAGCAATGTGGTAAAAGTGTCGATTGGTTGTAAATAAAATGCTCGTTAATTTATGTGGGCGTATTTTATTTTATTTCCTTCTTTTGCTGCCTTTTTTCTGTCGTCAGTTCAGTCGGGGGTTTCCCCCCGCTTTCCCTCCATCAGCCTTTATGCCATCCCCATGCACAAGAGCCAAATGTAAACTGTTGACGGTAAACATATTATATGTAAATTAATTGAACGGTGGGAAAATCCAATTGCGAGATAGGCTTTAAAAATGTGTTCAATACCCGAAGTTTGTGAATGACAGCTGAAGCTTCTTTTCAAAATCTATCCATCTATATTGTGAGATAAGAAACAAGTAATTATAGAGCACATCGTAGTAAGTTTGATATGGCAGGTGAAAAATTTTATAATTCTTTAGGAGATATTTATTAATCTAATAAATGCTTTGTTGACCAGCAAAACTTCAAAGCCACATGAAATCTTGAGTAATCTACATAATAGAACAAAAATCTAACTGAACTGAAGATTACATAGATTAAATGCGGACTCAGCAACTGAAGATTTTTTACAACAATAAAACGTTTGTTTATCTCAAAAAGTTAATGATACTATTGCTGTAATTCAGTAGCTGCAAATTCTATTCAAAACCTTTCGTGATCAACATCAATTCAAGGTGCTCTGGGAATAAACTTTGATTTGTGTCGATTACATAGATCGATTGATCTACAACATAGTGAAGATGCCACATTCCATTGAAAACCTTCGCTGATCTAAAATTACAGAATCGACCTTCAGGTGTAAGCATTAATTTTCCGTCGTCGTTAATAGGGCCAAATTGTTGGGGATACGCCCCAAAAAGTGCAGTCATAAAACAAAGGGCAAAGTCAAAAGAAGAGAAAAGAATTGTTTGAACTGTTATAATATATGAAATATGTGCTGTGATTATTGAACATAAAACTAATATGCTGACAGTTAAGATGAGATTAATGATGGCTGCGCTTTGCTTTGCATGGCATCAGATACAATGCGCTTTTTGTATCTTTTGTGGGCGATCATCGATGTTATGTTTATGTATTTATTAGTGTTCGATCACATTGTGTGTGGTTTCTTTTTTCCGATTCATTTGACTCTTTCGGCGAGTCATCGAACCTCTGGAATTGTACGTTTATAATTTATGCTGACAGACAATAAACATCAAGAACTGATGACTTCAATCAACCGACAAAAGTCCATTTGTTGTGTGCGGTGTTGTTGTGCGGAGGCTGGTCGTAGCTTTTGTTTAACTCTCTTAGACTCAGCGCTGATTCACGTTGACCTTCTTTGGTCTGATCTTGGCTTAATGTGTAATACATTTTACACAGACACACGCACACACAGAAATGTCGCTGTAATGTCTTGAGATCCAAAGTCACACAAATTAGCACAAAATTAGCTAAAAAGCATCTTAGCCGTATATGTATGTATTTTAGTTGCTCTCATCCCAATTTCAATCTTCGTCACAGTTCGAGACTCAGCCTCAATTTCAATCGCAATCTGAGTCTTAGTCGCAGTCTCAGTCACAGTCACAGGCAATTTACATCGTCTAACGAAAGCCCCCCCACAATCGGTCATAAATTCTAGTTTTAAGTTCCAACCGCAGCAACAAGTTTTCAAGCCGCATTTATTATTTTGTCGTTGTTTCATTTGTTATTGTTGTTGTTGTCGCTGTCGCTCTCAGTTGTTGTTGGTAAAAACCCGAAATTCACATCCGCCTACAGAAGCGTTGCCAGGGCGGATTTGGGTCCGACTCGGACTCTGACTCTTCGAATCGAGCTCGCACAGCTCATCATCTAATGGCAAACGAATACGAATTTAGGGCATTTATTATGTCGGGAATTTTCGATTTTTCAAAGTGCAAGTGCAAGTTCAGAACTGCAAGATACCCTGTAAAAGGCAAGTTCTATGTTTTAAACTAGCAAACGATTTAAGACATTTCTTTATTTGCATTTTAATGCAACTTTCGTTTCAGCTAATTTTGAATGAAAAGTATTTTTCACTGAGCTACCCTATAAAGCAAGTAAAGCTTAGCTAGTAGTTAGTAGAAAGATTTATTATTTAAAATTAAATCAGTTTTCTATGCAAATTAGACGGAAATTTGGTTTTTAGCATATTGTTTTTTTTGGAGAAAACAATGTGCGATACTTAGATACCCTTTTAGTAACTAGAACCTTGTAAATAAACGTAATTGATTGAAATACAAATTATAGAATGCAATTTAAAAGATAAATTAAATCAGTTATATATTTACACAAAATGCAAATTTAGTTTGATACTTATTATTTCTTGTAGAAAATAAATTGCGGTACTGCAATATCACTTTAATGACTAGAGACTTGAAAATAAACGTATTTGATTGAAATAAAAATTATCAGTTTTATTATTTGTTTGTAGAAATTAATACGCAATATCATTGTAGTAAAGAGAGGCTTGAAAATACACGTAATGTTTGTAAATAATAATAAATCAAATACATATATTAAATTCTGTCATATTTATAATATTGACTTATACTTCATTTGGTCTCTTGACTTGGATTTATTTATTTAAATAAATAATCAAATGCTGTCATACACTTCACAACCATTGGATATCGTTACGTATACGTGATATTTGCATAGGCATGCAGCTCTTGTGTTCTAGCTAGAGTTATGCCCTCTGTGGGCATAATTGATGTGAAACTACCTCATTAGCCTGGCTGGGCTGCGGGGTATAATCAGTTATTTGCTTTGTTCGGCTGAGTTTTCTAATGACTTTTCACACACAAACGGATTGCACTACAAAGTGGTGGAGAATAAAGGGGGGCAGGAGGGGTTCGCATTGTATTAAAGTTGCACAGCTGCAATGAGCTGGCAAGCTGTAATTATCAAGCGGCCGAATATCATTTTAATTGTCTAATGTCAGCCCCTGTCCCCGGGCCATGCCAGCGAGGGGGCGCAATGGACGTGGAGGTGAGAAGGGGGCGTGGCTCGCTGACCATTTGCCATTTCTGCTTTTTGCATCTGCAATTAACGCGCGGTAAATGCGTGCAACGTGCAAAGACTTGTCCAACTGCGAGCACTTGAGAGCGCGGCTTGATGATGCTTAAGCCAAGCCATTGACGGGCAGCTGTCCGTTGACTGTCCGCTGGCACTTTACGGGCACCGTACTGGCGACCGGTTGTCCACAGATGTCTGTCAGTGGCTGTCAAAGTGGAAACTTCACGTGTAATACTTTAAGCTGGGAGAGATCGCGATGTCTGTCTGTCTGGCTGTCTGTGTGCCTTTTGTTCTACGAAAAACTCTTTCATAATGCTCCATTAAATTTTATGCTTTCATAGATCAAGATGAACAAATAAATTTGACTGCATGTGACGAGTTGTTGTTGTTCGTTGCTGTTGTAGCTGTTGTTGCAGTTGCTGCTTCTTTTGTTGCTTTTGGTAGCTGCCCAACCAGCCGTTGAAATGAACTTGAGCCCCAGCCCAAGTTGCTGGCGCTGACTGTTTGCTTGGCTGTGCTGGCTTTTGGTCCATGGTTTATATGGTTGGCCCAGTTTTGCAGACGGTTTAAGCCATTCTGAACGGAAGCGCTTTGTTTAACGCGCCTTCAGACATTTTGCAAAACTCTTCAGCCGAACTTTGGGCCGAAAACTGAGACCTCTGACTGAGGTCTCTGCACATTTGGCTTTTGCCTTTTGCCTTCTGCCTTTTATCGGAAGCAGTTGGGCAACTGTTACAAAATAACTGAATCATATGGATTTATGATAGAACCCATTGCATCTGCCTTGGTATCATTGGCCATAAAGCTGCCAAACCTTTCTAATTGGCAAACAAACGACAGTCGAAGGACAGCTGAGAATTTGTTGCATTTGTCTATTCAATTTCAAACAATTAGCTCATCGGTTCTTTTTAATTATGCCATAAAAGTGAATCATATAACTATGATCATTTGGGGTGTGTATTTCAATTTGATTTAGTTGCTTTTATTGGTTTATTTGGTTAATCAAAGTGCCACAGCCCGGACATTGAGTCAGAATCAGCTTAAAAAGCGTTCAGTGTTCAGCTTTAGCTTCCTCGACTTTGATTTAATGGTCAAGTGTGAATACATGTGAGTGTACGAATATGCTGGCACTCGAGTTCATTCGTTCACTCAATGTTGACGTCACGAGATGGCATTCCTGCTCTCAATGATTATGGCCATTGGCTTATGGCTTATGGCTTCATTTGCCTCACAGCTGCTTCACAAAGATATAATCTTTGGCTCCGCTACATTTTGTGTTTCATTTCACTTTTGTTTGTTTATCCATTTGCTGTTGTTGTCCGCTGTTTGTTGTTTGTTGTTTCTGCCGACCAGGAGGAGGCGTCAAGGTCAGACGTGACATGCACAGCAACTTGAGCGCCACTCAGCCAGCGGCTGCACATCAACATGGAGACAGGCAACACGTCACATCGTCAGCAGAGAGCCAGACCAAGCCGTGCCACGACACCAACTTCAACAGTCGCCACACGTTGCTTGACCGGCCAGCCAGCTAGCCAGCTAGCCAGCCAGCTCTTGACCGGATCGGAATCGGATCTGAAATTGTTATTGCTATAAAAAAGCATCGACAATGCACGCGCTTTTGTCTCAAGTCAAGAGTGAAACGGGACTTGCCACTTGCAACTTGAAATCTACTTATTTTGTCACGCCAATGTGCATGTTGCAACTAACTGATCGATGGCTATCAACAAATTGACCCTCACGCGGCTCCCACAAATGCACTCACATATCTCAAGCAATTCATTTCCATGTGAATGCAGATGGCTACGAATGCACATTGAATCTCTATACTGTATGAACTGCATTAAATGCAGCTTGCTTAAGTATTTTTATAGGTCAAGAATTGAACTAGATTTTTAACATAAATGAATATATAAAACATGTTTTTTTTTCTATTTATAAATCAGAAAAACAAATATATATTGATCATTTATTAAATAAAGAATTTAATGCTTAAATCCTGTGTAGACTGCAGTAAAGACTGCTTGCTTAATAAACACAATTTTGGAATTTCATTAAGACTATTCGAACTTAAAAATTCTTGGAAAAAGATTTCATTCTTGGAGCAAGGCTGATTTTATCTTATAAAAAAGTTCAGAATGAAAAACTTTTTCCAGACGAATTTATTGTGAGGCATACAATAATATTAAAATCCCGAACTAAATAACAAGTTTTTTTGTAAAAGGGATTTAATATTTTGAAATTCTTCTGATGTTAATAGCGAAATAATTATAATTAAAATTGTATGCTGAATAAAATTAGATGTGGATATGAGTTTGACAATAACTCTTAAGCTCTGATTAAAAGACGATGTATTTTAAACATATTTTTATTTTAATTATTGTGTATAATTTAATTTAATTTACTTTAATTTGACCACAAGACGTCGGTTTATCATAGAATTAAATTTATGTAGAATCGATTTAATGACATTCTTGCCATCCTACATAAAATGCAAATATGTGCATCGCAATCGCAATTAAGTCCTATTAGGAACACCACGCCAAGCAATTGTGCAGCTTCGGGTTTTATCTTATCTTACTATCTAAAATGTTAATTGTTGACTGATTACTATAAAATCGCATTTAAGCTGCAATTAAATTGCATCTATTGCATGCTCGAACTTTGACTACAGTTAACACTAACTGGCTTTAGAGCTACATGTATTAAGACATCATTTTGCGGTTGTTTGATTCGCTCGTGGCAGTTTCCAAATCACATGGAATTTTGATGTTCAATGCAGAAATCTCCTCATAAAAAAAGGCACAACCAATTAAATTCTTATTATCGATATCAAATTTTTTGTGTGTTTAAGCAATTTTATGGGCATTCTTTTAACAGTTGAATTTCGTTTTTATTCCATTACTGTTTATTTTGGCGATTCTAAATGCTGTTCTCAGCGGCAGTCGTTTTTTATTTTTATTTTTTTTATCGATTGAATTACGCAAAGTTCAGAGTTCGAGACAGTAGCTGCTGTAAAATATATTGGCCAATGTCTTGTTGCCAAAACTGTTGAAATTCTCTAATAAGATAATTTGAAATGCGCCAAATTTTCGTTATTTATGAACTGCAACTGCAACTGCAGCACGCAGAGTGTGTTTGCTGAACGCCACAAGCGGCATGGGGCATGGGGCATGCAAAGTTGCATGGAAAATTTGTTTGGGGCGCAGCTGGCGCCAAATGTGGCGCCAAATGAATATTTCAAAAATGTTTATTTGACACTTTAAACAAAAACAAGTTTCAGCTGCGCGATTGTGCCGATTGTATGAGTATAGATTGTGAATATGTGTGTGTTTGTGGATTCTGATGTGTGTTTGGAAACCAGTTCAGCGTTCATAGAAAACATAATGCGTGATTGATATGAAACTGATCTATTAGTTTTTTCGAGTCGAATCAATGCAAATTAGTCAAAGCAAAAACAAATGAGCGAACCGAACAGTTGACGAAGATTAAATACTCTAGCAAAGATAAAGGTATAAATTAATATTTAAAACATGAATTAAATAACGAGATATTTAAAATATATTTGATTATATTTACATTTTTCTAATCAAGTTTTTATCTCACAAGCTTATGTGTCAACGGAAATGTAGGAAAATAAATGTATTTCCTTTTTTATTAAGTTAGTATTTAAATTAAACATTCGTCAAGATTCACAATAAAATTGCACATACCCAAATAAGAAAATTATTTGAATACACAACTCTCTGATGAGCGTTACACATTTAACCACAAATTATGCACACCCAACTGCAAGGGCATTTTTAAAAGACAGACTGAAGAATTTAACAGGCAGCTAAGTAAGCAAATAAATATCGTTTCTCCTTGACGGCGTTATATTAATTAGTGACTTCTTCTTCTAAGTATTTTAGCCAAGTTCGTTCTTTGCAGACGCCAAATTGGCGTCGCCGCCGTCGATGTCGATGTTCTGCTGCGTTTCAGACGCTGAGTAAAGTGAGCAACTTTATGAGTATGTGGCTGACCGCCAGCCAAGCGGACGGACAGACACCGCGAACAGAGCCAGCGAGGCAGTCGGTCCAATGGGGCGTATGAGCGATGCTTGAGTTTATGTTCGACTGGCGACGCGTTGCTTTTAATGTCGTTCATTATTTACGCATAATAAACAAAAACAGGCGGCGGCAGCTACAACATGCTGGCCAACAGGCCGACGGGCCAACTTGGCCAAAAGCCACACACATTGCTCACAGCGTGAAGCCTTTTGCCGCAATGTCGCTACGCATTGGCGTTTCCGTTTCACTGAACTGCCACTTGCCGCTTGCCACTTGCCGCTTGCCACTGCCCACGACCGCGTCTTGCGGCCGGGCCGTAAAGTTGCGTCAGGCATTGGCCGTAGAACATAACTCAATTGTGGACATTAAAGGCGTTACACTAGACTGGCAACGCATTGACTCGACTCTGATTCTGAGCGATTAGATTTGAATACAATGCGTTTCGTTCGCTGATGACACTTTTCGTGCAGATGGAGTTCAGCTAATCTCGATAACAATTTAACTTCTGCTGTGACTAATGGCGACATCTTGCTTGACGATGTTGTTCAGCTAATTTCGATGTATGCTCAACATTTGTTATGACTTTTTATTCAAGGCAAGATTTAATTCGAATTTGTCACAAATTTAAATTTAAATAATACCAATTTTTAAATTCAAATATTATGCATTGATTACATATTAGAAACAACACATTTTAAAGTGTGATGATACTTTGTGAATAATTAAATTTGTCGCACAATTATATTCATAGTTCTAGTTATAGCATAATTAATGTAAATGTTACGGTAGAGCATATTAGAAAAAAGCTATTGCTATATAGAATGAATAAAGCACTGTTAAAAATTTGTTATGATTTTTAATTCAAGCCATGATTTGATTCGAATTTGTCACATTTTTTAAATTAAATATTTTGCATTTTTAAATTTACATCACGCTCTAGATACAACAAATTTTAAATTGTGATGAAACTTTGTGAATAATTAAAGTTGTCCCAATTTTCATATTAAAATATTATGCAATGATTACATATTAAATCCAATAAATTTCAAATTGTGACGAAAGTTTGAGGATAATTAAATTGGTCAAAATAATCAATCTTAATATTAAGGATATTTTTTGTGGACTAAGAATATTCTTGAGAACCTAGATAGAAGGCAAGATTTAATTCTTCATTTGGATTGTAGTGTCACAAAATAAATAAATTTATGCATTTTTAAATTAATAAATTAAATATTACTTTATTTTGGATTATTGATTATTTTTAAAGTAATTTCTAATAGTGATGAACCCTCTTGAATAATTAAATTGGTTGTATAGAACACAAAATTTAAATTTATTTTAAATTTGTTGCTTTATTTTTTATGAATTATGTTACATTCATTTCAAACTAATTATTCATAATTAATATAATACAGCGCAACAGCTTTTCAGCTGATAAATTTGAAAAGTTTTGTATATTGTTTACATTCTATTAATATAATATTTTATTAAATAATTTTTGTGGTTGCATTTTATTCTAAGAACTTTTAAGAAAACCTGCAATTCTATGCATTCATATTCCTTTGTCTCCAATATCTATTGATGAACGCTGACAGTAATGCTAATTTTATCGAGCAACCCAAATTGGGATGCGACTACTGGCACAGTCATCGTTGACAACGCCCTCTCGATTCCAGTCTGCTGCTCGATGTTGAAGTACAGTTGCTGGAAACGGGAAGCACCAGCTGCCGTCAAAGTTTCCCCATATGGCTGATCACTTAAAAGTAACGACAAATCAAAAATTTATCACATGTGAAACAATTGAATTGTTCAGCTTTGTTCAGTGCTGCGAATTGCAAATTTGACTCTTGATATTTGTCGTCGTTCTTGATTTCAAATAATCTCATTACGAGTCTAAGACTGATCTCAGTCCCAGTTGAACTGGCGTGGCGAATGCATTTAAATGCTGCCTACAAATGGTTTAATAAACGATTCGGTTGCTTTGACAGCTGCGGCAAACAAATTATGGGATCTACCTAATGGCATGTTTAAAACAACAGTTAATCGATAAATTTCCAAAGTGACAGACAGGTCTGGGCCTATAGGGCAATCACTTAGCTGCGATCAGTGATCACAGTTCCCCGATCACCGATCAGCTGATGGCATTGCCCATAGAAATTACATTGAGCATTCGGAGGAGACCTTCGTGGCTCGAAGCGTGAAAGGTTTTAGAGCCGATTAAAAGCTGAGCAGGCAATCAAATGCTTTTTGTTTTATTAAGTTTCTAAAGTGATTAATAATCCGAACTTCCTATAGAAATCGCCTCGAACTATGTGACAAACTCTGGTCACATTTCGTTGGCTGTTTTTCTGAACTTTGAAGAGCTTAAATTGACACTGCCTGAATTTCAATCGCAATCGCACTCGAACCCAGCCAGAGTCGCATTGCTCGACTCGATTACGTGATTGGCTTTGGGCCAATATCAAAAGCCATTGGCTGTTACACGCCCACAACAATCACAACAACCACAAGACGATTCCCTCCCGCCTTCCTCGATGCGTCTCGTCTCGATTCGGATCGACAAGCCATTTGATGAGCTTCATTGCCTGCGGTTGATGTCATAAGCTATTTATTATTTGTGTTGTTCATGCGCTTTAATTCACTTTCAGTTTCAGTTTTATTTTCCTCGCGTTTTGTTATTGTTTGCTCATTTCATCAATCAAAGTCACTGCCACCGCCACCGCCACCGCCATCGCCACCGCCTCTGCTATCTTTGCCACTGCCACTGCCACTGCCACTGACACTTGGAACTTGGCTTGGAGGTTTTTGACGATGCGTTACGCTGCTTGGCAAAGTGTCAATGTCCTTGCGTTGGCAAGTGTAACAAATTTTAAATTTGATTTTAAATTTGAATTTAATAGTTCATCGCTTATGGGAAACATCTGCTCGGTGCGACTCCAATTGAGGCAAGCCCGTCATGATTTTAATTTGAAGGGAACTTTGGAACTATTTATTGAGCTTTAAAGTTATATATCGCTTCTAACAACTTTGAAAGCTTCCTGTACACGAAATTTGCGATTTTGATTATTTATTACAACTTCGAATTTATTTTGAAGTAGTCAGGTTTTTAATTTGGGAATATGATCTATATTGAGTTTTAAATAAATAAATTTGTTTCTAAAAGCTTAGAAAGCTGCTTGTATCTTAGCGCAAATAACTCAATTTTATTTCTTATTCCAATTTGGTATTTATTTATTTATTCAATGTACTATAATAATGAGCTTAGATTTGTCGCTAAATCACTTACATTTTCTATGATTTATTGCAAGTTTGGATTCATGTTTTTAATAATTTAAATGCCCTACACAAATATCTATTATATTTATTTATAGATTTTGCAGAGCATTAAAAACAGCTTTTAAGCATTTTCCCTTAAGCCGCTTTTTATTATTTATTGCAAGTTTTAATTTATTTATTTACTTAAGTGCCCAACACTTAGATGGCAATATTTGCGGTCTATTAAAGTTATTTTTAGATTTTACAGTTTCCAAGAATTTAGTTGCTATTAAAAAAACTAATGTGCTTTTAAAGCAAAAATAAATTTGTGTGTTGAGTATTGAATTCTTCAATTACGCTCGAACTAAGCTAAAGTCACGAAATGTATTTTTTGAAGTGGGGTTAAAGGCATTCAGTTAATTTCATTAATGTGCTCTGAAAGCAGTTTACAGTGTGTGAGAAAAAAACAGAGGATGCTCTAATACAATTTGAATAAAACTGTCACACTCTTTTCCGGAGTGAGGAAAGGGCTGATGACGGGTGAGTTCCGCATTGCAAACACACTTGGCGATGCGATTATTGCTTATTATGTGGCGGAATTAAATTGTGTTAGCGTGTGAAAAACGGAGGACACGAACGCACTTAAAGTAGCCCAGGTGTAGAATTATGAGCAATTTGTCGAAGCGTAAACACAGCAACAACGACAACAACAACAACAACGACAACGACAACAGCAACACCAACAACTAAGACAAATTCCAATGGCCAACGGCATTGAAAATAGACATAAAAGTGGCCAAGAAGCATGTTCAGCTGATATTTCGCACCTTCTGTATTTTTTTTGCTGCTGCTGCTGTTGTCTTTGACTGTTAATTATTGTGGAATCTAATGACAATGGGAATGACGATAAGCATGCATATAATTCTTTTGTGATGCCGCCTCAATCACAGGGAATCATCCCCGTTCGGCTGATCTCATTACGTGCTCTTCTAAATGCAAATTAAATCAATATGCAAATCGTCGTCACCGTCGTCGTCGTCGACGTACGTTAATTTCTTATTGAGCTTTTTCGGTTTGATGTTCTTAGGAACAACACTTAAACATTTCAATACGTTATGTATTTAAGTTATATTGATATGGTTATGGTATGGATGCATAAAACAAAAGCCGACGAATTGAGGAAGACAAACGTATATCGATCAAGCTGAAGCTGACGCTGACGCTGAGGCTGAAGTTGAGGCTGAGCCTTAAGCAAGTTCTCTATGCAAAATACACGTTTATAAATATAAATTAATTTATGCTCAGTCCAAACAAAAAAAGTAAATAAAAATTAGCAAATTTCAATCGGTTAATTAATATAAAATGAATACAAATCAATTTCGTTTGGCCGGCGCAAAACAACGAGACACAAAGCGAGGCAACGATCGCCGACAACAATAAAAAGCGCATAAAAAACGCCAAAATGATCGAGTTATAAACATAAATATGCATATATCGTATATAGTTCAGAATAACTTTGTTATCTGATTCTCACTCAGTTAGATTCTCAGTTCTCAGGCTGCGATAATGTTCAGTTTTGCAATCATTAATTTCGTTTTATTGCCGGCACACTTCAACACAAATCCATTTCAGAATCTGAATGAAACCATAACAAACTCCTTAATAAAATTGTTTCGATTAAGAATACCCATTAATTTGATTGGGATCGCAATGGGGTGTGATGAAGACAAAACGTCTTGGAGAAATTTATGAGCACGAGGATAATATTAGAAAGGGCTTTAAATGTATAATTCTTTTTCATTCACAGACACACTTTTGAGGTTATACCCTATAATATTAGTAAATTCTCTGATTCAGCTCTTAAAATATTTCAGCGAATTCCCATTATGAATTTAAATGCTTTACAATCAAACAATTCCCAGAACTTAAAGCGTATTTTCTCTGTTGGCACTCTGCGTTGTTCTTTTGCTTTGCAAACTAGTTGGTGGGTAAACTTTTACTTTTGTTGATTGTTTTTGTCGCCAGAGTGGGCAACATCTTTTATTCTCTCAGACACGCTCATTAATTCAGCTGTCTGCCCAAGTGTTTTTGGCCATTGTGCAGCGAGTTTGTCTACTTTTTGGCCGCACAGAACATTCAACATTTCGGAGGTGTGTGGGTCTTTTAAAGTTCTATCTATCAGCTCCTTTGGCGCGCAATGTTTATTGATGAGCGCACATTAAGTGACAATGTCTTGTTTTGACTAAATATTCCTGCTAGCAAGCTATAATTAATTACTCCTAATTTGAATTTGAATGTGACTTCACAACTTCTCTGTGACATCGTCTCTCGGCTTCTCTCTCTCTTTTTGGCTGATTGCAATTGTCATGAAAATTGCATACAAAACTCGTCGATCTGAGACGGCACATTTATAAGTGCCACACGGCGACGGTTGAAAGGCTTCGAATGCAGCTCGAACTCAATTAAAAATCTTATAAATTACTCTCTGCATCGCTTGACTATTCAAAATTGCGCATACGTCGTGTGGTGCGCACAGCATTTTAATTAAAATAAACAGAAAACACGAAGGCTGTTGGCCAAAAGGAAAATCACCAGCAACTGTATTTAATTTATGCTTTCGACTGCAATCATCAATTTTGTTCTCTGTTTTTTTTCTCTACATTTAAATGCAACAAAATGAGAAACAAAAACTGTTTTCGTTTTAAAGTGCAGCAATGGAATAAATAATGATAATAAACTTATCGACTAAAGAACAACATTATCATATTGAAATAAATCAAATAATAAAATCTGTGCTCTTTTAAAATAATGTCAAATTAAATTAAAATAACAAAAGAAACAAATTAATATACTGTTTGCTTTATCAGTAAACGTTTAATAAATATGAACAAATGCATTTCGTTTGTTTTCATTTTAATTAAAAATAGTTTAATCATTCAAAAACATTTGAATATTAGTATAATTCAGTTTGACAGCAACTCTGGCATCCACACAAGATCTCTTGTTAATTTATCAGCTAATTTCGGTTTATAGTTTTTTAATTATTGACAGACTCATCATGTTTATGGCGTTCATAGCTAAAGCGGAAAATTTAATATTGAAAAATATTCTTAATAATTAATTTTGTTCAGATCGTAAAGTATTGCGAGAGTGGAGTGGAGGTTGAAGTCAAACGCCCATTCGAGTGGCATTTTGATCCAAGGCTTTGTCTTGGCAGCTTGAATAATGATTCACCATTCACACCAACTGGACATGCCTGACCTATGTTAATGCAACATATTAACGGTTATTTGTTATTTGTCAGAGTAATCAGAAAAAATGCAACAAGTGACAGCTGAATTTGCAGTCTCTCTAACTTTAACTGCCTGCGCCTCCCTCGAACTGCCAGTTGCCTGTCAATTATTCACAACTTAGCATTATTTGTTGTGTTTATCAAATAATATTTGTATTCTTCGTCTACTTCTGCTTTATCGTCTCTGCAGCCTTGTGGCCAAATGCTGTTCACTGCAATCTGTGGCTGCTTCAATAATTTGTATTTGATTTTTATCGATTGGCATTCGTGTCCACTGCACTGCTCCTCAGCGGGTGTATTAGTTATTGCAACGTGTTTGCCATGGCAGACAAAATGTAAATCTAAAAACTATACATATTTATCATAAATTTACAAAGGGCATTTAGTGGTTTGCTTTTGCGAACTGCATTCGTTTTAACTGCTGATTTCGTCTGTATCTCGATTTCTCGATTGGTTGCCGTTGTTGTGACTTCTCTTCAGCTGATGTATTTTTTATAATCGCAATAATCTCATTGGAATCATTGGGCAAATGGACATTTTATGCGCATGCCTGATGAGATTAAAAACTTTGCGAGCTACTGTGCAAAATTGTCCATTGTTATTTAACGAGTATTTCGAGCCATTGATTGATATGCGGCCATTATGATTTTTGCATATTAAGCAAATGTTTATGATCAAAATATGAAAATAAAATATTAACTCTGGCCATAAATGCTCGTCCGATTGTGGTTGAGATCAGTTTCAGAGACACGTGTTGCACACAAGTCTGAGGCAAAGTCTGGACATTAATCAATCGCATCGAGAATCATCACATTAATCGAAGAATATTGAGTTGACTGTACGAATTTGCTATTGTTCTGTTTGAATTAATTGATTGCGCTGTGGATATACCAAATATTATTTTACCATATCGGAAATACCAGAAACACATTCGTAAAGTATAATAAATATCAATTATCAAAAAATATAATATTAATATCAAAGGTACAATTTGTCATAAATATGCAAACATAATCGATGAGCAATGAGCGATTTTCGATTTCAATTTGAATATTCGCAAAATAAGACTATACAAAAATAATAAAAAAAAAGAACTGGTTTGTTTGTCACTTCGAGAACAGAGAAAGAGAACATTTTTGAGTGCGGAGTCAACAGACCAAAAAAGTCGTATAAACTTAATTGCGATCATTAAGTCGCGTAAATTTTTCATTAATTGCGACTTTCACAATTAGCTCAGCAGCCGAAGATGGTCAGCAGATTATTCCAGAAATAGACTTGCCGCATTCCACATGCCACATGCCACATGCCACAAACCGCAAACAGAATAGAAGAGTTGAACCACTTTGTGTTGCACTCTTGGGGATTTTCCTGCAGCGACATTCTTTACGCTGCCCGACCTTGAGTGTGGTCAATACTTGGGAAGCATCCACAACAATATGAAGACCTCAAGGCCGTTTGTTGACGCCGCTGATGAAACCGAAGACGACGATGGAGACGATGAAGACGAGCCGACAACATAGAAGAAATTGCTGTGCGTTGCGAACGTGTGTTACAAAATGTGGTTTAGACCCACATAATTATGGCCCAGCGAACTGAGCTACGTGTGTGATTACACACACATTTTGTTGGCTCTGGCGGAACTGCGCAACGAGATGACTGGCAAATGGGCAACGTCCACCTCGATCGCCATCGCCATCTCGATCGCATCCAACTCCCCATTCAGGTTCTCTCTCTGCAGTCCAATTAAAATTTGGCTGTGGGTCAGCTGGCTATTAAACTGAATTTGTTGCGCCTTGATTTAGTGCGATAAAATGATATCGAGATGGCCGACAGAAACCAGTTCAATCCGCATATTTGTTCCTAAATAGTTCTAGTTCTCGCACAGCAATTCAGAAATTTTGGACGACTTGATTATGCCCAACTTATGCTAATCGCAAACGCCTCTTAGTGCGCCTTTGACGATGCGACGACAGCGCTCAATTACGTCAGCTTAGCGGCACGAGACCCATAACCTATAGAATCTATGGCCGCCGTCATTATCATTATCATTATCATGGGGCCCCCTCAGCGTAATCGTATGCATATCCGCTTTTACGAGGGGAGCCATCACTCCACGGGGTGCAGTCACAACAAAGCCGCTCGATTTGGTTCACCTCACTGACAACTGTGGATTACAGGGTATACTCTATATACTTATAAATGTGGTGTATTGATAAGACCAGCTCAAACTGATTACTGCAATTTTAAATGTAGAAAATCGTAATTATCGCATATTGTGTTGCATTTTTACTTCATAACAAAAAAATTGACCTTTGGGCGTCCCAGTAGATAGAAAATTAAATATTATTAATTTGAGTGCAGTCACAACACAACACAGTATTCTGAAAATATTAAAAATGTAATGAAATTAAGGCTAACGAAAATACAGAGTATTTAAAAACATTTAATATCAAATTTAAGATTTTTGCAAGTTCTTGACAACACTTAGAGTGGTTTTTCTGGTAATTGAAGCTGCACATACAAACCCAGCGAAAATCTTTAGAGTAGTTAAAATAGCTTTAAATAAATTTTAATTTACTTAGTTTTTGTCATATTTTTTTGGGTGAACATGAGAAACAATTTTCTGGTGTTTTAAACTCCGCATACAAATCTATCGCTAAGTCTCTTAACAGTATTTAAAAGCATTCCATATATAATTTTAGTTATTCCAAAACCCCACATATAAATGCTGGCAGTTTAATATTAAAATATTTAAAAAATTTGACACTAAACACTCTTTAAACACTAAATCTAACAGACAACATGTGAATATCTGTGGGCAATTCATCAATATCGTATAGCTTTACATTAAATTTATGGCCCGATCTTGGCAAACAATGTGGAGTATGTTGTAGTCGAACCATCGTTCTGTCGTTCAGTGTCATTCTTAATGTGTGCGTTCTTGGTTTCTTGATTTTTTCTTTTTCTTTTTAGTTTTTTGGTAGCCTCTCACAAGCGCATACGGTAGCTTAAAGACATTTGTCAGCTTCACTGATTAATAAAGCAGCATTGGAACTTGATCTGAGCATGTTTTAAGAATCCATTTACAACTTTTATAGATTTAATGGGCATTTTGGCACCACGACCAGCCACAATCACAGCCATGATCACCCGCAGACATTTTCAATTTTTCCGCAGCTGCCTTTGATATTTGCTTTTGTCAATGAAGAACTCGCGTATTCTAATTAATTTCAACCAAAAATGTAATTTAATTATCTAGCATTTTGGAAACACAAGTAAAACACAAATATATACAAAAATATTCCGCTGTATTCGGCAACGAAATAGTTCTGACAATGCCAAAGACTTTAGTTCCGTTTGTCATAAAAATGCCGGCAAAGATCAAATTTGATTTCATATTATGTTATTGGCTATTTAGTTTTATAGTTTTGTTGTCTTCACCCACATTTCATTTCTGAGTTTTTAAATAAATTAACACATTTTTTAAATGTTTCACAAACAAATTCGAGCACCAAAAATAGCTCAACGCATTATGCAGCTCTTCAATAAATATTGAAATCGTTTTCATACTCTATTAGGGGATTAAAGTTTTGTTAGTTGAGCTGCCGCTTCACAAAAGGAATGTAGAGTATTAAGACAATAACTTCTTTCTATGCAAATAAGTTGCAGTCTTTCTATGGGACTCAAATGTCATAAAGAAGTCAAAAAAATATAAATGCTATTGGAACAAAAAACCCCGAAAAAAATAAAATATTATTTTTAAAGATTTTTGAACTACTGTCTAAGCTTTATTAATTATTCTTTTGTTGCTGCAAAACAGGATTCGAGTAGGAACAGTTTATCATATCATCTAAAGTTCAATCAATCTTTTATTATCTCGATGCTTTGATCTAGTGAAAGGAGCCTGACGTCAGCTCCAACTATAACTAATGCTGATTCATAGTCCCATTAGAAATATCCGTATCATAAATGCTCAGTCAAGACTCATAATCAATGCAGCGGAAAGACACATGAGTAAAGCCCCTCGGCCTCCGTGCATTCTTGAGCGAAAAGTCATAGCGCTAAAACTAATAAAATCCAATGACCTAGGCCTTTGTTTTGGTTGGTTCAATAACCCGATGGATATTGTTATACTTCTAGCTAAATGCTAATAAACAAATATGAATCACATTCGGTTGCGAAATGTCTCGAACTTCAAATGCGAATATTTTGCAATCGATATCGTTAATCGATAACTCGCACTTAGGGCACTATAAGTATTTATATGTATAACCAGAGAATATGTTTTGGGCTTACATAATTTAAGCCAAACTTGTTTGTATTTCATACCGACATGAGATTATTTTTTATTTAAATACGTATTTTATTTTAATTCTGGAATTTCTAGCATTAATTTAGTTAAATGCCCAAAAACCGGTACGAGGCAAATAACTTGTTCTGATTCTAGGGTCCATATATGTTACCTGTACCACCAGCAGCTCGGGTCAGTTGAAGAGCGTTTTATGAATGTAACCTTAATGTGTTTTGCTATTTTGCGTTAAGAGATCTTCACTGCGGAGAATTCGCGTGCCAATTGATTATATAATTATTGTGGGGTAAACCTCGCAGTTAGATCCATAATTTAGACAAACTCGTTGCCATCATTTTCACAGCTCGGCGAATTATTCGAATTTCGGTATATTATTAAAATCAATATTTTATTTCAGGAATTTCTAGCTTTTATTTGGCCAAAATAAAAATGCCGCAAAACCTGTATAAGGCGATGATTCTCTAATAAATATTTATGTGCACCTCTCAATAACATGTTATGACACGCTAAATATTCGACTAGGACGGACGCGAAGATTGCCCAAAACCCCATCACATTAACATTAACTACAGCCCACTTATTCACAAATCTTTAAGTGAGTGCACTCGATTTATGGATTTGAACTCGCCATTGTTCGCCTCGACAAGTAATAATAACCCAATTCGAAAAAATGGGGACTGAAATGCGTTAATTATAATGTGCATTTGATTTGCGAATCAGGCTGCTATTGACCCCAGCTACTGTCGAAGAGTCCAACAGTCCAATAGTCCGGTAATTACTCAATAATGCCCACGTCTATGGGTTGCCTCAGGTCTCGACTGGCCCAATAAAAACAGACCGCAACCTCAGACAATAGAAAACTCGATCAGAGTTTGTTGCAATCTCTCGCTCTCCCCTCGCAAATGAAATGAAAAAGCTTTGAAAATATCCGAGTATTCAGCTCGAAATGATAAGCCTCAACTATGACTTGCAGTTGAGCAGCAATTCGGGGGAATTACTGAAACTTTGGATGCTGCTGGCATTATCAACAACGAAATTGTACTCGCTGCGAAATGTCGATGCCACCTTGACCTGCTTCCCAAGTGGGCTGGCGAAAATCAAGCAGAACGCTCTATAAAACCCCCACGTGACCCCATTAAATTAGTTCATTAATTAGCCATTAATTGTTTAGTGATAAGCGTAGCATCGCTTTGGCACATGCAAAAAATTAGCGAGGCCTCTACACAAAAAAAAAAAGATGTTACGAGTCCCTCGGAAGACAAATTGTATTAAATGTCGGTTGCAACACAAATTGTTGTGTTATGTGTTGTGTTGTGTTGTGTTGTGTTGCTACGGTTTTAGTTAACAATATATCTCAAGTTGGTAGCTTGACTTGATTCCGACACTGTTTTTGGTTTGTGTTTTGCCTTGGCTGAGCATCATGATCAATATTTAATTTCGTTAATTAATTGTTTTGTTTATCTTGTTTAAAGTATTCGCAGCTCTGAACCAATGTTTGCCTGTGATTCAGACTCAATGCGGCAATGACTTTGCGATGTTGTCTGTGACGTTTCGGTTAGAACATCTACCCGGATTTTGTTTATCGACGGCTTTAATTGCTAGCCTTTAATGCGTTGGAATTTAATTGTTTCCCAGCAACAAACTTTTTGCGTGTGTACGAATATCGTAATAACAATAAAACCCCCCCAAAAGGAAACTGCGGGTACTCAAAGATTTGCAAAAATATTTGACAAATTGCCTGTTTGATGAAATTGAATTATCTACCATATAGAATGCGAATAATCATAATAAAAACCAAAAGAATACTTACGTGTATTCGCCTAATTCTCTACAGTAGAAAATCAATTAGCTGCTGGTCTTAAAATTCCACTCGCAAATGCAAAATAGCCCACAGAATTGGCTGTGAACAAAAGGCAGCAACAAAGCGGAAAGACTTTCAGAATAGTTGTACTAAAAACCCAAGAAGCGATCTCTGCCCCTCTGCCTCAGTCGCTTCAGTCGCTGCTCTGCTTCAGCTTGCACGCCCGCACTAGACTCAACCAAAGCAGCGATTCAGCCAGCGTTGCCACCTGGCGAGATCTTGCTCTCGCGCTTGGGCTGCGCTCTCTGGCGCTGAGAGCAGCGTGCGCGCTGCCAACGAAAGTGAGCAAGAAGCGCAAGCGTTGGCGTCAGCAGATGCCACGCTGCTTTGCTGTTGCTGTTGTTATTGTAGTCTTCTGCTTGATTCCACTTGTTCGCATCTTACAGCAGCGTCTGCGTCTGCGTCGACGGCGCCGTCGACGTCAAACTATTGTGCTTGGGTGCTGTGCGCCAGAAGCTGCGACGTCGACGGCGACGCCGGCGCTTCTGAACGTTTGCTGGGCCGCATATAAAAACGACGAACTTGGTAAAAATATTCACAATCATATTGAAGTATTGAAGGTGTACGTGCGTTCTCCAAACCGTTCAGTTTTTGCGAGTTTCCAAAACACAAAACTATTTACAAAATTCAAATATTTAAGTGAGTGTTCAGACATAACCTAAATCACCAAAAGAGACAATTTCCAAAAAAAAAACCCAAAAATATATTTGTGAAAACGAACTTTAAGTTTAAAGACTTTGTGCAGCAGTTTGTGAACTAGTGACAAGTGCCAGGCCCAAAGGATATTTAGTATATAAAGTAGATATATATATTTA
Source organism: Drosophila immigrans (assembly GCA_963583835.1). Lineage (NCBI taxonomy): Eukaryota > Metazoa > Arthropoda > Insecta > Diptera > Drosophilidae > Drosophila > Drosophila immigrans. The sequence continues at coordinate 20,765,636 of OY757141.1, forward strand.
TATGGACAGACAGACAGACGGACGGACACATGTTGCAGCTTCAGGTCTCTGTGGTCGCAGTGTCATTGCAACCGAAATGAACCGTAAATTGTGCCGTGACTTTTGTTTTGTGGTTGAGAATTAAATTCATTTGCGGTTGATTGATTGATGGATGGTTTGATTGATTCAGCCATTTGCTACCTCAGACCCAGCCACAATCCCTAGTCCGTCCGTCCGTCCGTCCGTCCGTCTGCCTGTCTCGGCTGTGCATTGTGTTTAACTCACTTGAAATTTATTTGCTAGAGATGCGATCTGAACTTTGCGCCGTTGTTGCAAAATTACATGCATGCAGGCAGCCAAGAAGAAGAAGAAGAAGAAGACAAACATTTGCTGTTTCTTATTTTAATTTATGTGAAAACTCAGGCGCAGAATCCAACAGCTTAAGAGCTAACCAAACACACAAGCTCCGCTCAGACGGAAGCCACACTTTCCACCCAGCTGACCAAAATTAGCATATGTCCAGGCTAGAACGCCAAGCTGGAATCCAATGTCCATTAGAACGTCCGCATTCGTGTCCGCGTCGACGAGTCAAAACAAAGCACACACTGAATTAATGTGCTGCATTTCATTAGCATTTCGCAGTTAGTTTATTCGCAAAAAAAATAATCATACTAAATTGATAAAAAAAAAAAAAAGCAGCAGCAAGTTCGTTGCCTAAGTCTTTTGTTTCGAATGTCCATCAATTCAACCCCCGCCTCAGCGCCTCGCATTGAAATGTGTGTCAATGAGACATTTCGAGACAAAACTCGCCCGCGGCGAGAGAATTCCCCAACCAATTATGAATCTGCGCATCAATCAGAGATCGAAGCGAGATCGCAGGGGAGAAGCGTCAATTCTGGGCGCATTTTATACTATATGCAGAGAAAGTATTAGAAACTCGCCAAATTGGCAGCGAAAACAACAAATCGCATAACATATTTTATGCAAATTAGTGGCAGCAGATTTGTTGTGGTAAAACCAACAAATTGTGATTTGTTTTTATTTATATCTCAGCATATCCATATCGATATCTACATCTATCGTGGCGCGTTATTTATAGCATTGAGTCACTGCCAGAATTTGTTTGGTTTTCGTTTTGGTTTGTGGCTCAGTTCTAAGCGTCTTGTTTATGTTTTCAAATGTAAATCTGCGTGCTTGGCTTTGAGTCAGCCATCAGGATTTAGCCAGAGTTCTAAACAGGTCTACGACTATGTCACTTGTCTGTTTATCTCTTGCCTGTTGTCAGCACTTGGCTACTGATACGCTGATACGACGATACGATGATACGTGCTGTGGCATCCTGTCCAAACAAATTGAAGCTGCGTGTCTCGGCTATGCAAATACAAACAGCAAACGGCAAATGCAAATGAATCAACATCAAGTTTGTCAATTTAGACGCTAACTTGTCAGCTGCCATCAATTATGAAATTGCCGCTGCGACGAGGGAATCTGAGAACTCTGACTCTGACTCTGACCAAGCGATGGCTCTTTGCGTAATCCAAGCGGCCAAACCGCTTGCCAAATGCCTTAATGAATAGACAAAATAGACAAAGAGGCAGACAGGCAGACAGCCAGACAGATAGTTAGTTGGACGTATCCAACAGATACATCAACTCATACAGCAGTCGCTGGCTTTGTAATTTATCTGACTTAGAATCTTTTGACAAATTGCACAGCAGCCGCAGCCGCTGCGCAGGCGGGGGGCGAACAATAATGTGATTAAACATATACTATATAACTACTTATATATATACTATATATATACACAAGTGTGTTGTAGACTTGTATACGTCAAGACGGTTGTCTTGGGCATATCTTTGGCAAGTTTTCGGAAGTCTGTTTGGCCAAAACGAGTTGGACTTCTGAAATTCCTTTGCGCAAACAACTTGTAGACAAGCGCCCAAAAGGCTGGCTAACAGACTCCCAAACTAGACTTCAGCCAAACTCCACTCCACTCCAGCCAGTCTGTCGCTGTCGGCAGCAAGTGCCATTTGCCGTGTTAACCAAGTTGTTGCTGCCGTTGCTGCCGTTGTCATGAGTTGGCCATAGCTGGCAGCAACGGTTGCAAGCACAGCGTGTAGGCTGTTTGCTGCCTCTCGGCCGCTCATCGTCTTCGGGGCATCCGGCGCGTGCACTTTTATGGCGTTTTATACGTTCCCGTTGCGAAATTATGTCATCACGATATTTTGCATTTCATTGATGACGACCAGCAACAACAGCAACAACTGCGACGACAGACTTCGGCTGCCAGCTGTTGTTATTAGCCGGCATTTAGTCAGCACATTCTCAAATTCTCAAATGTAGAAAAGCTAGTTCACAGTTCTATTTTTAGCTGTGGGGAAACAATCAGGAATTTCAGCAAAATAAAATTAATTTGACAGCAGAAGCTGCTAAGATGACCGCTCACTTCCTCGACATCAATAGAAATACATATTTTAATGTAATTTAAATATTTTATGAATCTGTTGCCAGCTGCTGATAGTCCAGAATTCAGTTTCATTCTTGACTAATTTAAAGTTATTTCAACAGAAGCGGATTTCCCCTTTTGAATAGAGGATTATTCCAATACATTTCTGTAAACTAGATTTAGATTAAATTTGTGAATATTGTAATTCGAATTTTTCCTATATGTATTTGTACTAAATTTGTTTACTTGTTATATTTTTTCAGAGTCGATCTTTAAATCAAATCATCAAACGACATGTCGCGGTTTCGAAACCTAATGCTGCCACTGGCCACGCTGCTGCTGCTGGGCACTGTGAACGCCAGCTACAACACGAACATGTTCCTCAACGGCCAATACCAGAACGAGATCAAAGAGCAGCCCGAAACACACTACTCGGTGAACCCGGCATCGAACGTCTTCCTGCACCATGCGGTCATCAGTCGCCAGGCATCGCCGTTCCAGGCGCCAACATATCTGCCGCCGCTGGAGCAGCTCAAGTGCGGCAACGGACAGCAGTGTGTGCGCCAGGATCAGTGCATCAATGGCTACTACAGCCAGCAGCTGCCGAAGATTCAGGTAAGCGTGAAGGGTCGAAGGGGGGGAATTGCATAATGCGCATTGATTGTGTCTGTCGCGGTTTTACCCGACATTCATGAAATATACGAGTAAATTGTGGCAGACGCTTGACAAGCTGCCGGCAAGCAGCAAACCAGCCACCAGACAAAAGCAAACAAAACAACAGCAAAATAAAACAATATTAAAAGCCTGTCTACGGCCGGATAATGTTGAAAATATGGCGAGGCGCTTGATTAGCCCGATCTGATCAGCACCGTTATTTTCCGGTTTGTCGAGGGAGGGACGAGGGATTTCTTCAGTTCGCGATTTCGTAATATTCGCGCAGCCGAAATAAAAAGTGAAGTTCATGTTTAATTGCCGCGATGCGCCGCGCAGCGAAAAGAAATTTATGTAAATGCCGCAAAAGTTGTTGTGCCCGATTTTTGCATGTGCCGTGGCCCCATAAATAACCGAAACCACAACAACAATTGCAACAATTGTTGCACCTGCCACAAAATCGGGCATTCGGCGAATCCCTTTCAGCTTCAGTTTTGCTTCCTTATGTGGAGCCTGACTCGGCAGCTTTCAATGAACTTTGTTTGCGGCCAACAAAAGACTTAGGCAACAAACTTGCTGCTATTTAAAAGTATGTGTGCGATTGCATATAAACTATGCATTTTATTTTGCGCTTACATTGCAAAACCAACTGAATTATGTTTTTTAATTAAAAATTATTGAAGACGATATGTCTGCCGACTGCGGCGTCGACTGCGACGTCGACAGCGACTGCGGCTGCAATGACGACAACGTTCGTCTCAAGTGCACATTTGACCCATTGACCAACGGCGACAAGTTTGGCAACTCGAAATAACAACAAATGCAATTTTATCGATGACAAACTTAATTACGAACACAAATAAGCTGGCTAGGAATGTGATAAGTAAACGGCAAATAAATACCCTGTAGATAAAGCTGGAAATGCAAATAGTTCCTGCTGTTTGTAAAGCATTCAATTCTTATAATTTATGGCATAAACGAGTTCCCTTCTGATGCGAGTTCTATTTGCTGCACTTCAATAAATTAATGCAAAAACAAGAAAAAAATATTTACTTATTTAATCTTAAAGTTGGTATTTTTAACTTTAAAATATTAAAATAAATAAATAAGTAAAGTTAAATATTATTCGTCTTCTGAACAAGTAATCCATTTTTGTTGTCCGAATGTAATAAATTATAAAATTATCTTTGTCCAATTTCTGCAACTCAGCAGCTTTCACTGAAACAATGCAAATACCCAATAAATTGATGTTTTAAATGAAAAATTAAAAGGCGTGTGACTCGACAGTCTTGTGCTAACCATAAATCTTAAATGCCATTTATATTTGCCAGTAGAAAAATTTAATAATAATTTAAATAAACACCGAAACGCATCGATGTTTTTATTTTTAATGAGCAGCCCAAAATGTTATAATAAATTTAGCTTATAATCAATTAGCAGAAGCGTTTAACAAAATATAAAACGTAATTTAAGTAAATAAATCAAATGAAATGAACTCATAGAATATAAATATGTTCAGAGCCAAGTTCGACCAGAGCTACAGCGTGTGAGAGAGAGGGAGAGTGAGGGGGGGAGAGAAAGAGAACGAGATGTTGTTGTTGATGAGCCGTAACTAATAAGGCTTAATTTAGTGCGTGCCAAAATGGGCAGCTTATGTAGACAAGTTGGGCAATTTTGAGTGGATGGCTCAGAGCAATGAACCTGGAAATTGTGAGAATCCAACGATTAATAGACTTATTTAGAAGCAGAGCTGAGATCTCACAAGATCATCGAAGCTGTTGAATGATTAAATTAATTGATTGCACGTTTCGATCACTGAGCTGATTTCAGTTGAGCCGAGCTGAGCTTCAATTAGCAATTAAATTAATTAAATGTTAATCAATCAAAACCATATCGGCAACTAGTATCGACTATTTGGCTAAATATTTGCTGAGTCAACTCGTTGTCTGTCTGGCCGAAAACTTAATCATAAGACAAACACTGGTCGCGTGGGAGTCTCGTTTGTTTTTGTGGCTGACTCAGTGCGGCTCAGAGTTGGCTGTTGGCCAAATTGGGTAAACGAGCTAACAGCTAAGCAACTACTTAGCAGCTGCTGTGTTAACTTGACTTTGACATAGTCCAAACGGAGCAGGTTGACAAAACTGAGTGGCAAACCGTTTGCATTTCCTCAACAATTCACAGTCGAATGTTAAACGGCAAACCAATTTTGGTCGGTGGAATTTTGAACGAAAAATTGGAGAATTCTTTTTATTATCGCGTGTTTAAATATTGATAATAATTATTCTTATTGTTGTTAGCACACGGCGCGACGTGCCAAAGCTCTTAAATCAATAGTCAAACAAGCCATCAAATATTTGCCAGATTTTTGCGCACACTCGCAATTAAAACAAAATACGAAATATCCAATAGCAAACAAAAACAATCAGCACCGAAATAAATACGAGTAATTCCCAGCACGATGATGTCAAATCGCGCGCTGTGATTATTATTAAGCATTAGTTATTTTTATCTCATTTTCGTAGATTGAACGTCGCATGTTCCGTTTGTTTAAGGGTTTAACAACCCAGACGTCAGACTCGAAGATTCATATCCAGAACGCGATCGCGAACGCAAACGCGGTTTCTCATCCGGTTGGACGAGAATAGTTTGAATAACTCTCGTTCACACGTGCGCACTTGTCGTGAATAGTTGCAGAGACGATAACATTTTCATGGCATAAACAAGTTATGCGTGTATTCTTTAAAGGGGCTTCACATTGCCTGTGAAATGAAACTATTATCAATTTATATATAGTGCAAACTAGTTATGCTTATGTGCATGAACAATCGATCGCCATTATATTCCATACACGTGCATAGTTATCAGGACAATACAAATTGAAATGAGCTTAAACGATTATTATTTGGACAGAAGCTGCGTAAATTATCAAATTGAAAAGCAGTCTGAGCTGTGTATAACACATCGCGTTATGTGTTCATCGTGTAAACGGGTTGGATTTGCATACTCTGGCTTACTTTCAATTAAAGTCAAGCTTATAAATAACAGAGTGCTTTACAGTCATTTGATTTGTCGTTTTATAACTCATCATAAAGCTGTTCGATCGCATTGATTGTTACCATGCCATTGGAAATGGAAATTGAAATGGACCTAACCAGAGAACTGATGTTCTTGACAAGAAATTCTTGTTTTCCATGCGTTGACCATTCGAGCGTGTCGCGTCGAGTGTTTTTTCCATGTTTATTATTTAATTTTTATTAGCCAAGGTCGATCGGTTCGATATATTTTGTGTTGGTTTTGTGACTGTAAAATGTGAACATAAATTAGGCAGCCATCAATTTGGCTTAAACCCAGAGAGAGAGCGAGAGCGAGAACGAGAGACGCGACAAATAAGCTGCTTGATTGATATACTAAATAAAGAATATAGCTCTGAGAACTGAACTGATCTGTGAGTTGAGTGTGAACTGGTTTGACTGTGACGGCCTAGGAAATAAGCTCAATTAAGATTAATGGCTCAATTGATGGTCTTAGCCATGATTATGCTGAATGCAGCATTTAAAAGTCGCACGGCCAAATTGGCCAAGTTAATTGAATGCTGGCCCGCCTTTGGCTACTGTGAAGAACACCTTGGGCATACTTGAACTGTTGAACCGCCGAGCAGATAACATCATTATTATTATCGTTATTAATTTGCAATTGTTGCCATTGTGGCAGCAGGCAAATTAGTTGCAGCATCGCTGCGGACGGGGCGTTGCGAAGGTTCCATTAGAACATCGTAAAACCGTTGAATGAAGGCGGCAAAGTTCAATGCGAATGCAGCCAAAGTCGCAATGCCACAAAAAGAGAAATAAAACTATGAAAATTAGCAAGCTGTGAGGCGAAGTGAGGCAGCCATGTGAGGCATGCGGCATGTTTGGACATTATTTTAACACATCATTTATGCAACTGCAATGGCTGCTCTGCGCTTCGCTGACCTTTTGCCAGCACTTGTTGACAACAACAACAACACCGAGAGACGACGTCGTCGTCGCTGCGGCGTCAACGATCGTTTAGGCCGCTTAATTAATGCCGATGCCAACGAGTGGCAACTTTATGGCTAACAGTGTTGGTCAAGTACGTGGCTACTAAAACTCATTGATTGATTATGCGACAAGGCAACTGGATGCTAAGCTCGACCAAACAAAACTATCATCTCATTTGTCAAGTTCGTCGCTACAGTCATTGGTTTTTTTGCTGACCAGCAATCTAGATTTGCAGCTAATTAGATAAAGAGCAAAAGTCAACAAAAGAATTGCCAATTTTTCATATTTTAAATTTGAAATAAATTATTTATTCATATAAATATATAGTATTTCTAGCTACGAGATACTTTATAATTATTTTTATTTTATAATCATAATTTCATAAAAGTAATGTAGAATATTCATAGTCCATATTAAATAAAATTCATTGTTCGTGTCAAGTTTGTTGCTGCAGTCTTTTGATTACAAGCTGTAGTGTCAGAGATTTAATGCGCTTTATTTATAATTAATTATGTCTGAGTTATAAATGTTGTCTTCCATTTGGATGAAATATTATTTATTAAATATTATTTATTACTTCTAAGCCAAAATGTTTTAGCACATTTTATTAATGGCCAATTTTCTACCTTGCAGAACTGCAGTCCCGAGTCGAACATTTGCTGCACCTACCGTCCAGCCCCGACGACAACGACGACCAGGAGAACGACGACCACAACCACGCCTGTTCCGTTTGCCAGCTGTCCACGTGACTCCGATTGTGTGGCGCCTCAAGACTGTCGCAATGGCGAAATCAGCGCCATCAACTATGTCAAAAAACAGGGGGTAAGTAGTCTCCTCGAAAACCAAAAGACAATTTGTCAGAGCCAAACCGTTTAATTGGCTCAAATTGTGCAACACACACACAGAAAGAAATAATCATTAGCGTATCAAAGCGACGCGAGACAGAGAAAAACCATTAGAAAAACAAACGTACAGACTGCATAAAATCGCATTTTGATGTGCCAATGATGAGAGATGCCCCGAAAACAAAGCGTTCCACCGAGCCACACTCGGAGGCAGAGGCAGCGCCAGAGGCAGAGTATCTGCTGAACGGCAATCGTCGCACATTTCACAAGCAGCTAATAAAAAAAACCAACAACAAGACGAACAACAACCGCTATAGATGCGACTTATTAGCACACAATTAGTTTACATTTTGAGGCAAAAATATTCTTTTGTTGGCGTCGTTGTTTCTGTTGTTGTTGTTGCCTAAGTAGATACAAATTGCATTCACGTTTTGATCTGCTTTTTCCTCTGCTGCCGCTGCTGCTGCTGAGAGAATGACGAATTGTTTGCGTTTGGCAAACTGAGAGATTGAAATCTGATCTGACATGACATCGAATAGAATTTGCCCAGACATGAGTCAACTTTAAGTACTCCACGTGGGAGTTGCGAGGAGTGGCAGCTCAAATTTCCAACGGCAACATCGACTTGTTCCGGCTGCCACAAGCTTTGTCTCATTCCGATTTATTTCGAATTGTAGATTTCGTTTGCATTTATTATAACACTGGGAAGCTGGCAAAAATTAATTATATTTTTCCCTATTGGTTTGCATAGATTTTTTAATAAATGCAGATCAACTGTTGAGTATTCGACATAATTTAGTGTCAATAAAACTTGTTCAATAAAAAAAAGAATATTACAGAGCAGCAAGAAATTAAATCGAGCTCGTAGTTTCCTATTACAAATGTATTCATCTTCTATAAATTTAAATTCAACAGCATTTTTATTAAGTTTCGAACAGACAATGACAGTTAATTCAATAACTTTATGTAGTTTTCGATTATTATTCCTTGTAGTTGTTTTTAATAACAACTTATGTAATAACAACAAAATGTCAAAATTGATTTTTTGTCGATTTCAGTCGCGCATTTCAATTTGCAACATATGCAAATATATGCTCCGCTTGCATGCAGCAGTTGCATCTTATTTTCGGTTTACATTTTAGAATAATTTCGTGCAACAATTGCAAATGAAGTAAACAAGAAAAATTCGTTGTTGCCGCAAGCTACGAAGCGAGGTGATTAACATACAGTGCAGTGGAAAAGTATCTGTCTGGTTTGCGTACTCGTATTTGCAATGACATTGCCAGCGACAGAGAGACAGACAGACAGACAGAGAGAGAGAGAGAGAGGGACAGTCGGGCGTCGGGAGTCAGTGGCAATGTCAAAACGAAAGACTCAGGCAACGAACTTGATGCCGTCAAGTGGCAATCAAGCAATGGAATGCAGTTGAACTTACGGAGCAATGTGCATAAAATGCATTCAAGCCAAAAAAGTGTTAAATTACGGCCTACCAGAATAATCAGAGAGAGAGACGGCACCAACAGCTAGAAAGAGAGCGCGACGAGAGAGCGAGATGGCAGCTGAGACTTGAGACTTGATACGGGCTGAGGCTGGCGATGCTGGATGCTGTATGCTGGCATTGCAATTGCATAATTTGTTTACATGCAATGGCCAACAAAACGGGTCAGTTGCGTAGCAGTTGTTGCCGTTGCCGTTGCTGTGGCTGTTGCACGCAAAAAAGCAAGTGAATTATGTTGCAGCAGACTGCAAGAGAGCAGACTGTTGCTGCACTTAAGACTGAAATCGTTTCACTTAGTTGATGTTTTGCTGATTTCGGTGGGCCACAGCCTCATAATTTGCCCTGACAAGGGCGGGGAAGGGAGGCAAGCGACAATTACGCACCCAAAAAGTGCCTCGAACTCGTTAAGTTATGCAGGCATTGACGCCAATTGCGTGGCATGCTGCAAAATGCACGCTGGGGACAACAACAGGCAACGTGCAGCTGGATGTAGCGTTGAACCAGTTGGGGCAACGTATTCTCCCCTAATTTACAAGAGTGCGAAGAGGCAGAAATAACTTAAGTAGTTTAACAGTGAAAAATGCGCGGAATTCAGCGTTGCAAGGTCGTTTGCAACTCGCTCCACGCAGTTGCCAGACATGTGGCGCAAGTAGGGCACTTGGAGAGTGGGCCTAGGCCGGATTTCTCTCTCTCTCTCTTTCGCTCTCTGCTCTGGTAATGCGCATATCTGATCAATTAATGTTTACATGCAACAGACATACCAGCGCATGCCACATGCCACAGCTTTGCCCCATATCGGCTGTTGACCGCGCTGACCTTAAGCTCTGCATTTGCCAAGCTGATTGATAACACTTGCAGCCTTAATGGACGCCAAAGGATGTCAGCGGAGGGGGGGAGGGGAAGCTGTGTATAATTATGCTGATGATTATGGCGCATATTTTCATTATGGCCATTTATCATTTAAGCTGCTGTGCATGTTGCATGTTTTACATTTTGTAACATGCCGAACATTGCGTGAACTCCACTTTTTTTTGAGTTCATCTTAGCCCCGCTGCCCCTTCCCCCTCCCTGCCCCTTCCAATTCCCCATCTTAATCGATGCTTGTTTTTTATTTTTATTCATTATTTAGTTCCAGTTCGAGCGTAATTTATGTAAAACGAAATGTTTTTCCCGAGCCGGTTTAACACTTGCAACTTTGACAAATTTTTAAGCTCTGTTTAAACCTTGTTTATTGACATTATACATAGTAAATTATGTATCTGCAATTTATTGCAACCCCAACATATATCTATAGCGAGACAGCCACTGCGATAAGTAGCTTAAAAAGCTTGCTGCAACTTTCGGAAAATTATCGGGCTCTTTTTTTTAATGTTAAAGGTTTTCAATAAGATTGTGTTTCGTTTGCAAGTCGAAAAGGCAAATCGGTAAAATTGGTTGCAATTTTTAAATTAATTTTGTATACTTTTTGAGGATTTATCATATTCAATTATTTTGATATGTATTTTTAAAATAACCAAATTAAAGGAAACTTTAAAAGCTTGTTCCATTATTGACAGCAATAATGAATAATATTCAGAATTAAGATACTTTTAAATGTACCTGTAAGAAATAGGACCATTCGCTGACCTTTACCTCTAAAGTGAGGCTCTATAATGGACCTTAAGCGTCAACATAATATGTCCAAAACACTTGACAGTAATAGGAAGCCGAGTTCATAATAAATCTGTGCAAATCATGTCCATTAAGCGGCTGCCGTCTGACCTAGCATTCCACTTGACATGCATTAGGCAGAGGTTTGTTTTGCTTTTTTAGCCAGATTTGCCAGCTGTTAATGTTGCGTTATTTCAGCATTTACTGGACAGGCAGTCAGTTTGAAGAGCCAAAACAAAATAAGTAAAATAAACTAAAAACTGTAAGACAAAACATGAGAAGAAGCAGCTAAAACAAAAGCAACAAAAGGCTAACTCAGCAAACAGAGCATGTCGCCGACTGCATGCAGAGACAGCGACAACAAACGACAACGACAACGACAAGAGCAATAATAATGTTAATAATAATAATGACGATGCTCACGATAATGATAATGATAATGATGACGCTGACGCTGACGCTGACGACGACTATAACAATTTCCAAGGTCTAGGTCGTAGTCGTAGTCGGGCGACAGCCAAAGTAACAGACTTCGAAACGGAGACGAAGACGAAGTCGAGGCGGGAGTTGCCGACGGTTCAGTCGTTGACAGCGTTTAACATTTATTTGTTGTTGTTTTTGTTTTATTTTTATTGTTGTTGTTGCTGTTGAGTTTGTGTTTTATTGTTTTGTTGCTGTTGCTTTTGGCTGTCTTTGGCTGGGGCACAATCATAATTATTATTAACATTATTAATATTGTTATTGATCGTTGTGACTGCCAAATGCATGTATCTCATTATCTATGCTCTCTGTTATGGATACGCACACCCTCACACACACACACGTACACGCACACACCTACCTCAGTGAGCATAATTTATATGACTCTTTAATGACACTTTGGCATCGTCCATTGGACACATAATTAATAGCTCTTTGAGCTCGTCCAATTCGATTGAATTTATTTGCCATCCACTTGGTTCGCGCGATAAATTAACAAATTTTACAGGCGTTGTTGCATTATTAATGCCTTAGAAGCAGATTTGATCTTTGCTTGCATAAACAAAAGACTTAAGCGACAAACTTGCGCCATCAAATGCACTTCAGGGCCGGACAAAAAAAAAAGAAACATCTAACCAAAAGCACATAAAAGAGGCAACCAAACAAAAAAGAATCAACGAAAATTTGTTGTTTTTATAGGCGCATAAATTGTCGGAGCCCACAGCAACAACAACAACAACACAAATAAACAAAAACAACTACAGAAGTTGCAACAAGATGCAAGGAATTTATAACTGATGGTATTTGCCACATTAACGCTGTCATAAAAAACAATTTGGTGTTGCCTCTGAAACATTTGTGTCATAAATTTCAATTTAACATAAGGTGCAAGCTGATCACTTGACATTTTCGCAGAAAACTTTAACGGCAAGGTTTCAATTACAGATTACAGCAATGACACTAGCCGCTAAGTACAAGATTAATCGCAACTGAAACAATCTTGTTAAAGCTTTTGAAGTCATTATTCAAATGCTCATAACATTTTAAAGTTCATTTAATTTGCATGACAAATCTAAAGAGTTTTCTAAAGTCTAAATATGAAACTAATTTCCATAATATTAGTAGCATACAAAATTAAACTTCAAGTCTGTTGGCAATTACAAGAACCAAGCAATAAGCAATAAGTTGGCTCTTGAATTTTTCTTGAAGCCACCGTCATTTGGTCTTGGTCAGTTCGTTGCCTAAGTCATTTGTTTTTTTTTTCCTTTTCGGCTCTGTCTCTGGCTGCTTTGCTTGCTGGGGGGCTGGCTGTCCGATGCTTAGCAATGACATTAAAATAAATTTCATGAAATTTCATATACTTATTGTAATTGCAACATTGTTAACAAATTGCAGCGTACAGAAGACGCAGCAACAACAACAACGATGGACAACGTACAAGTTGTATGGCCAACAAAATTTATTAAAAGCATTTTGGCGTCATTGTTGTTGTGGCGATTACATATTTTAGCTGTCGCCTGTACAAGTAGTCGCTGTTGTTATCTCGCTGCTGCAAAATGATTGATCATAAGCAAGGCAAGGTGAGCAGCGAGAGAGAGAGAGAGAGAGAGAGGGAGACGGAAAGGGAGAGGGAGAGGCAGAGGAGAGCGTATCAGGTGGAGGGCTGGCTGCTTCAGACTTGTCATTGATCGGCCACAAAACCATAATAAAAAATATATGACCAGTTGTCGTTGTTGTTGCTGTGGCAGACTTAATGATAACATGTATTACATAAAATTTAATGCGTGCGTCTCTCGATCAATGCGCAGTGAATGATGTCTACATTAAGATAACATTTGATTAGCGCTTAATTGATGAAAATTATGCCAGAGGGTCAGGCTAATGATAATGATAAGAAATTAAGGGAAGCTGCCAGCGGAAGGACAACCACAAGTTATCGTTGTTGTTATCGTTGTTGTTGCCTTGGAACGGAAGCACATTTGCCATTTAATTATAATTATTAATTTGTCAAGCCGCAAATCTCGCCAGATGTCGCATTCGCTTTTCGCTTAATTTTTGACAAATGTGCACATTATTTGGCTTTGCTGCCGTTGCACGGTTCCCAGCAACATAACACGCCCCGCAGTGGCAAGATCGGCTGCCGTCTGCCGCTGCCACTTGAATTATGAGTTACAAATTGCGCGAAACAATAAAACAGAAGGTCGCGCTCGTTGACAACTCGGCCGTGTGAAGAGCCTCAGCCACCGCCTGGGATCGGTTTCAATTTATCTTCGTTTTCATTTTCGTTTCCATTTGCTTATTTCTGCTTCTTGTCTCGAATGCGCATTGCGATTCTCTCAATTATTCTGTTGTGGGTGTCGGAGCTGTGCAAACATTACGATTGCGTAAGCATTCAGATTCTAAAAAACTTTAATGCCCATATGCAAATGCAAATGCAACGCGATGTGATGCGATGGCAAAACACAACTAAATTACATGCTGCACATTCCCAAAAATCAGATAAAAACCGCAGATAAATTGCAGCTCTCAGAGGTGTTACTTTGAGTGCTACAAAATCAACATCGAGTCGCAGAACTTTGCGAGTCAAACGAAACAAAAACTTTGGCAAATTACCAAGATTTCTTCAGCTCGTTTTGAATAGTATTTATGATGGATAAATTATAGTGGAATTATAATATAATGAGCATATAATTATCAATACAAAACTTTAAACGATAGAATAATTAGTTAACCAATTTTAAATAACGGAATCAATACAAATTAATTATTCATTGATACCAAAATGAAATCAAATCAAAGCTTGCAATAATTATTTAGAATATTTAAAGATTTAATAAAACTTATTTCAGTAAATAAACCAGTTGTTAGAGTAGCTTATTTAATTCTAATTTTTAGGCATAAATAATCTTTGGCTTTCATTTGTAGTGTATTTAAACCGCATTTATTGCGCATTCGTCGCAAACACATAAATATTTAATTCTGACGGAAATCCCATCAGCAATTTAAGGAATGTCTAGTTAAATATTTATAAATATTGAATTGCGCAAACAAACCTGTCCACAAATTGACTATTATTCTAATCAATAAAAAAAAAGGGTATTTGAGCGTCAACTAAAAGTTTTAGCTAAACATATGCTATTATTATGTTTGCTTATTAATTTCTATAATTTTGATATAGCGGCACTTTGATTTGGAAACTGACTAATTGCCCGCTGAATAAACCTGTTAATGTGCACACATACATATATTTATATTAATTCTATTAATGTGTCTAGGGATTATTTATGCGGCTTTTCACAAATGAATTTCGGCAACATTTATTTAGTCATCATTTAAATATTGTTTTTCTGATTTCTGACTGCTGATTTCTGTTTTGTCACGCACCCACAGAGCTGTGTTCGAAATGTTTTCCGTTTGTCATAATTGTCAAGATAGATGTTGGCATCTAAATGCGCAAATTAATTCTGTGTGTGAGTGTGTGTAGGTGTTGCCCATAAACAAAAGACTGAGGCGACAAACTTGGCGCAGCGTGCAACATTTCCAAATGTGAGATTGCGGCATGAAATAGGTGCTAAAAAAAGAGCACAGTGAGGCAGCAACTGACTGTAATGAGCGGGTTGCATGCCGCAAGTCAAGTGGCAAGTTGCAAGCTGCCTCGCTGTGTAATTTGATGCGCTGCCTCACGGACATTAACTGCAACAACACGACTTTGCTGTGCTGTGGTGCAAAATGTTGTTGATTTCTGTGTTAAATCGATTCGCTAACCGTCTTTTCTCTGTATTTTTTTGTCTTGCAGTCGAATCGTTGCTATGCACCGGAGATCTGCTGCCGCATGCCGTCGACCACGCTGACCGAGGACGGTTACATCTTCAACCTGCCCGACAAGACCTTCCCGCTGCCCACGAACCCCACCGTGCCCGCCGTGCGCACCACGCAGCCCTCGTACCGCCCTCAGCCGACCACAGCGCCCGCTCCCCGCCCCACCAACGAGTATCTGCCGCCCACGACCACACGTCGTCCCTCGGTCGACTATCTGCCGCCACAGACCACTCGTCGCCCCACCTACCAGCCCCAGCCGACGCAGACGCGCGCCACGCTGCCGCCACGCCCCCAGACGACACAGCCACCCTACCGGCCACAGCCCACGCAGCCCGCGCCCACACAGCCCGTGTATCGTCCTCAGCCCACGCTGCCCACCCGTCGCCCCACCAACGAGTATCTGCCGCCCGTCTCCGCCAACGAGATTCCACACCGCGAGCCCCGCCCCACGCAGCCCCCTCGCTATGAGCCCGACCGTGTGCCACAGCCGTCGAACGAGAAGCCCATCTACCGCGGCGAGGATCAGCTGTCGCCGCAGATTTTCCCCACGCCTCAGGCCGTCGATGTGCCCAAGCACTTCGCCAAGTGCGCCTCCGCCTTGGTCTGCAGCCCCGAGAACTATTGCAACGCCATCGGCGTGCTGAGCGAGACGCCGCTGCAGCTGAGCCCCATGGAGGCGGCCTTCCGTGTGCCCCTGACCGATTGCCTGCTGCCCGAGAGCGGAGCGCCCGGCAAGTGCTGTCGCGATCCCAACTACGTTGATCCCTGGCCCGTCAATCTCGCCGGCGTCTGCGCCACTCGCAACCGTCGGTAAGTTGAAGACGACGACAACAAGTCGAGTTGCAATCTCTAAATAATCTTTCGCTCTGTGCAGCACTAAGCCCACTGGAGTGAAGGACATCGACGCCAACTTTGCCGAGATCCCATGGCAGGCGATGATTCTGCGCGAGTCGAGCAAGTCGCTGCTCTGCGGCGGCGCTATCATCGGAGACGAATTCGTGCTGACCACCGCCAGCTGCGTGCAAGGGTAAGTAAAGAATAAAGGAGATAAATTTTGCTAGATTGTCATTAATGTCTTGTCTGCTGCAGCGTGCCTGTGAACGATGTGCGCATCAAGGCTGGCGAATGGGAGCTGGGCAGCACCAACGAGCCGTTGCCCTTCCAGCTGGCTGGCGCCAAGACCATCGAGGTGCATCCCTCGTACAATCCCTCAACCAGCTCCAACGACATGGCCATCATCCGCCTGGACAAACGCTTCGAGTTCGCCACCCACGTGCAGCCCATCTGCATCAGCGACGAGGATCCCGGCGCATCCGAGCACTGTGTGACCACCGGCTGGGGCAAACAGGCGCTGTCAAGTAAGCTCTAGAATCTATAGGATATGTGTTGGCATTCTAATTCTAATTCCTTGTCGGTTTGCAGTCCATGAGGAGGGCGCCATTATGCATGTGACAGAGACGTCGACGCAGGCGCGCAGCAATTGCGGCGCTGATGGCACCGGCGTCTGCAGCGCCACCAAGTTCGATGCCTGCGAGTTCGATGTGGGCAGCGCGCTGGCCTGCGGCAGCGGATCGAGCGTCAAGCTAAAGGGCATCTACAGCGGCGAGTCGAACTGCGGCGAGAATCAATCGGTGCGCTTCTCCAAGCCCGACATCAAGTGGATTAACCAACAGTTTGCCGATCGCAGCAAGCCGCTGCTGCTCAAGCGTTTCTAGAGCGTGACCAGATGGCAATGATGATTTTAGGATGAGTACATGAGGATGACGATGCGGAATCCATGAAGCGACAGCTCAACTGTTGCCCACGTTTTTGATTAGTTGAACTATTTTTAATTTAGCCAACTTTTGCACTGCTGTTGAAAAGTCTTAAACCCCCCCGCCACCCACCACCACAAAACCAACACAACATTCACACACACCACACCACACATCACACACACAAACACACACATACTACTTGTGATCATGATCATGACAGTCCCAGTCCCACTTTCTAATTTATTCAAAACAAGATGCCCCCGTTTTAGACCTCTCACTCCACACTTGTTTATTTTTTTTGGCTTCGCCAACTGCCAGCAAATTGTTTCGATTCTATTCTATTTTTTAAATACTATATCGTCGTAATAATTGTAGTTCAAGTAAGCGTCAACATTTTCCACTGTTGTATTTCGAATGCTCACTGAAGTCCAGCAAGTTGTAAAATATATTTAATTATAAGTCTAGTTTCTACGGACAAGCCTCGATGAAAATGCCAATACACGGAAAAACGACAACAACAACAACAACCACAACAATCACAACAACTAAAAGGAAACTCCCCAATATTCCCGCCCCTCCACATAAGTGAAATTGAGATTATAAACTTATATAATTTTTGTGTAATTTTTTCAAATACATTTACTACTCGTACCTAGGCTTAAGAACCTCCCCCTTAGCCGTGCACCTTCACCATGTAATGAGAATCCGAATCCCTTAACCCGAGATCCCGAGATTTGCAGTTATTTAAAGCTTTTTCCTATATTGTAAATCTCCCAATCGTATATATATATGTACTTGTATATGTACATATGTGTATTATGTTAAACATGTTGTATAAAGTGTCTATGCATCTAAATTTAGCTTCTTATTTAATTTTTAAATAAAGAGAAATTATTTAGAATATAAATATAGAAATTTGTTCTTTATTGTGTGTGTGACTTGCAGTTATTTAAAAAAAAACATTTCCTCATATCGTAAATAGCTGAATGAATATGCCTTTTTATAAAGTGTCTAAATTTAGGTGCTTACTAAATTTTTAATGAGGAGAAATTATTTTTAATAAGTATATATATTTATGTGGCCTTTCATTTGTGTGTTATCAGTTTCTGACCAGCCCGTAATTGTTTGTATATTAACTGAGAGATTCATCGATGCCCTGCATGAAGTTGGTTAACTGAAAATCGAATCCTATTTTCAGTTAATTAAAAAAAACTTGTTCCCACATTAGAAAAAAACGAAATCATATATACATATATATATTTGTTTATTTGTATAATGAAAAACATGCTGTATAAAGTGGCTATAATTAAATTTATAGTAAAGCGAAACTATATAGAATATACATATATATTTATATCGTCTTTTATTTGTGTGTTATCAGTTTCTAGCCAGCTCGTAGTTGTTTGTGTACCAACTAACAGATGCCTCGATGGCCTGCTTGAAGTCGGTAAACTGAAAATCGGGCAATAAGCTGCGCAACTTGGCATTCGATGCCGTCTTCTTGTACTGTCCATCAGCCTTGCTCGTATCACAGACGAGTTTACCCTGCAAAAGCAAATTCCATGTGGTTAATTGCATTTTACTCATTGCCGCTTCGCCTACCTTAAAGTTAAACGCATTGGCTATTGCCTCAGCCACCTCGTAGATGGTAACCTCCGACGACTCGTCGACGCTGAGCACAATGGGCTCCACACTGCTGTAGCTGCGCAGCACCCAAATCATCAGCTTGGCCAAGTCCAGCGAGTAGATGAATTGACGCAACGGCTTACCGCTGCCATAGACTGTGAAGATCTTATCGCTTTCGTCCACTTCCGGCTGCTCGGTGCGCAACTTGTGCATGCGATGGATCATGCCGGGTATCACATGGCTCACCTCGGGCTTGTAGTTGTCGTGTGGCCCAAAGATGTTGCAGGGTATCACAGACGTGTACAGATGCCCGTGCTTATCGTGATAGGCATGATTCTGTATATCGATCAGACGCTTGGCATACGAATAGCCATAGTTGGAGGCATGTGGCGGCCCGTTGTGCACCATGGTTTCATCGATGGGGTAGCTGGTCTTGTCGGGGAATATACAGGTGGAGAGGCAGGAGACAACCTTGGTGCAGCCCTTCACGTGTGCGGTTTGCAGCACATTATCGTTGATCAGCAAGTTGTTGCGCTGCAATTGCGACATGTATTTATTCGATTTACGTGCAATTTGATGAGCAATTGGCTTACCAAGAAGTCCAGATTGTTGTTCATGTTGTGAAACAGTCCGCCGACCATTGCAGCCAGGTGTATCACGTGCGTTGGCTGCACCTTGTCGAACAATGCTTGCGTGGCAGCCAGATTCCTAAATTGTTTACATTTCTCTACAGTTGTTGCTGTGTCTTAAGAAAGGCGTCCAACTCACGTTATGTCTGCATCTTTGGAGCCGGCGAAAAACCATTCCTCGTCGCTTGGCTGCTCTTCTTTGATAACAGCCTCCAGAGCTTTGCCAACAAGGCCTGTCCCACCCGTAACCAACACTTTTTTCATTTTATTATGCTGCAACACACAATGTTTTGCTTATCAACAAAATAAACCGCCTGACGGGCTAACTTGCAGTATGACCAGAAATTGTAATTACAAAAATACCATTCATAATCGATGTCACACTTAAGGCTGCTACCTGAGAATGGGTCACAATGGTGATATCGATATCGAAAATACCAAATGGTTATCGATTCACTTGTTTGACAACCAGCCGGCCGCTTGCAGTGAAAATTTGTTTATGCTGTGAAAATGCAAAATAAATAAATAAATACAATGGATACGCAAATTATTGACTCTGTTAATGACTTCTTGGTAAGCATCAAGGCTGAAGACATTAGAATTGTTTAACCCAACCAGCTATTACACACAGAAAGTGGACTCCATTGACGAGGCGTTTGTTAGCGTCATTGTTTTCAAGCCGGAGGACGACAAAGCAAGCAATTTTACCAATAATTTAGGTAAGTACATCTCTAAAACTATTTAAATTCAGTTTTTAATGACTATTTTCTGCAGTTACCGCATTTGCCAATGTCGAGAATCGCGAACAAGTACTGCGCGCGTACTTGCTACGTGCCGCAGAAGCCCCCAGCTATCACATGCAGGTGCTCATGGGGGCATTGCCCAAATTGGTGGATGCCCACCTCATCACGGCCAGGTGAGTAACCTTAATGCATCGCAAATCAATTGTGTAACATTTGCGTGTTTCTAGAATGCTGTGCGACAAAGTGCTATTCTGTGAGAAGCTCGACTATGAGCGTAAAACATTTTGGATTGAGAGTTTCCGCCTGATCAAGAAGGTGATTGCCCAGGTAGACTACAAGGGTGTGCGAGAGATCATGAAGGCCTGTCGCGACAAGGCACAATGGTTTCCCCTCAACGTCAATGTCACGTACCTGCCTCAGCTGATGGCAGTCGAGGAGATCTTACGCTTCATCTTCGATCGCAACAATTGCCTGCTGCCCGCTTACTTCATAGCGAACGAGATAATGCGACCCTTTCCGTATCACTGGAAACTCAACAAAGTGATGACGGACTTTGTGGAGGAGTTTCGCACCACTGCCCAAATGGTGTCCATCATTGGACATGCCAATATGCTGCCGATTGTCGAGCACTTTGGTTATGCGGATCATTTGATGAACTCTTGGCGTCTGGATCACAGCACATTAAAATTCAACTTCAAAGGCAGCCTGCCCTATGAGCCCGAGTTGCTGGAGGATCAGACGCCGCTGCTGCGCTACGTGCTGGAGCAGCCTTATTCACGTGAAATGGTTTCCGTCATGCTCAATCTGCAGAAGCATCAGAAGCAGCGCTACAATGCGTTGGAGGAGCAGCTGGTCAATCTGATAATACACGCCATGGAAATGACTGAATCAAATGATGCCACTGCAGGCAGTGGCTTCAATGCCTCTGACGAACAAATCACACCCAACGAATGGGTGTGGCTGCATCTCTCCTCACAACTGATCTACTTTGTGCTGTTCCAGTTCGTCAGCTTCATGCACATTGTGCTCGCGCTGCACGAGAAGGTAGAGTTGACCAATATTTTGCAAACTTCTTATAATTTTTAATATTTTACTTTTGCAGCTGTCGAAGCTGGAGCTGCGCAAGGGCCGCGATCAACTGATGTGGATACTGCTGCAGTTCATCTCGGGCAGTATTCAAAAGAATCCTGTTAGTAAAATTACTCTCTAAAAGTTCAAATCACTTTAACAATTTCTTTTTCTTTTAGATTACCAACTTTTTGCCAGTATTTCGTCTTTTTGATCTGCTCTATCCCGAGCAGGAGCCTCTTAAGCTGCCCGACTACAACAAGTCTTCCATGGTGCGTCACATGGCGCCCATTTGCATCTGGATTCATCTCATGAAAAAGGCGCGTGTGGAGAACATGAACATAACGCGTCCACTGCCCATTGCCCTCAAGAATCATCACGAGTAAGTTCGCCTAATAGCTTCTTAAAAAGTCTCTTAGTAACTATCCATTCGTTGCAGCTTTCTTCAACACCTGGTGGCACCAAACAACATGATGAACGCCACACTGGGCAACGATTTTCGCATCATACTCATCTGCAATGCCTACTCCACAAATCAGGAGTATTTCGCACGCCACATGAACATTCTGTTGGATGCCATGAATGGCAATGCCAAGACAGCTAATGGCACTCCGATCCCAGCTGTTACCTATTCTGTGGCGGTGCTCGACAGTCTGACGGTGCACAGCAAGATGTCGCTAATCCACAGCTTTGTCACGCAGATGCTAAAGCAGGCGCAGAGCAAGACGCTGGTTCCGGCACCAGCGTTAATTGAAACTTACGCTCGTTTATTAGTGTACACTGAGATCGAGTCGCTGGGCATTAAAGGCTTTCTAAGTGAGTTTATAAATTTTCTAATTTGCTTATGATTTGAAATTATTTTATTATTATTATTTTCATTTAAAGCCCAATTGCTGCCAACTGTCTTCAAGAATCATGCTTGGGCCATGCTGCACACCTTGATGGAAATGTTCTCCTACAGACTACATCATGTGCCCACTCACTATCGCGTCCAGCTGCTATCGCTGCTCTACTCGCTGTCTTCCGTGCCGCAGACCAACAAAATGCAGCTGAATCTTTGGTAAGATTTGCCATTTAGTTTGCCTATATATCATAATTAATAATTTAAATATTGCAGCTTCGAGTCGACAGCATTGCGTCTGATTACCAGCATTGGCTCCGCAGAGTTTCAATCGCAGTTTTCGCGCTATATGAATGACAAGTCGCCCGGCACTGTCGCCTCCAATGAGAGCGAGGAGCTGAATCGTCTGCTTATCCTAACTCTCGCACGTTCGATGCATGTGCATGGCGGCGGCGATGAGTTGGCTGGCTGGTGCAAGGATTTCTTGGGCAACATTATGCAGCATACACCGCATTCGTGGCCAGTGCAATCGTTGAACTGCTTTCCGCCAGCACTCAGCGAGTATTTCACGCAGAACAATCATCTGGCGGAGAATAAGCAGCAGCTGAAGAAATCCGTGGAGGAGGAGTATCGCAACTGGACATCGATGTCCAATGAAAACGACATCATTGCCCACTTCATCAGACCCAATACAAATCCGCTGTTCTTGTGTCTGCTCTTCAAGATTATTTGGGAGACGGAAACCATCAGTCCCGTGGCATACAAGTATGTTAACTGTTAAGACAACTGATAATCAAATTTGATTTCTAATTTAAATATTTTCACTTAGAATTCTAGAGGGGATCAGCGCACGTGCTTTGTCCACGCACTTGAGAAAGTTCTGCGATTATTTGGTCGCCGAGGTGGCCAGCTACTCGGATGGACGTGACTTCGTCCACAAGTGTGTGGATACCATTAACAACATGATCTGGAAGTTCAATGTGGTAACAATTGATCGCCTGGTGCTCTGTTTAGTCCTGCGCAGCCATGAGGGCAACGAAGCGCAAGTTTGCCTAATTATTATTCAATTGCTGCTGCTGAAGGCCTCCGAACTAAGGAATCGTGTGCTGGAGTTCTGCAAGGACAACAATCCTGATCACTGGAAGCAAAACAATTGGTTAGCAAGACTAAAATCTTATTCGTGCTTTCTAATTCGTATCATGTTTATTGCAGGCATGAGAAGCATCTGTCATTCCATCAGAATTATCCAGAGAAATTCGCACCCGACGAGTCTGCATCACAAATTCCGCTGCCTGTCTACTTTAGCAATGTCTGTCTACGCTTTCTGCCTGTGCTCGATGTCGTTGTGCATCGTTTTATTGAGCTGACCATACCGAACGTGCACCAAATTCTTGGCATCATTCTGGACCATCTAAACATACTCTATAAGTTTCACGGTAAGCTTTAATATGTTTCTTTGCCTTTTTGCTTTACTTATTGTATTTTATTTGCCAGATCGACCTATAACTTATCTGTACAATACTTTGCATTATTATGAGCGTATTCTACGCGATCGCCTGTCGCTAAAGAAGAAGCTGGTAAGCTGCAGCTGAGCGAATGGTAATTCACTCTGATTAACGCCTATTCTTTACATAGGTCAGCATCATTACTAGCGCTTTCAGTGAGATCCGACCAGCTAACTGGAGCGTCAGCGAGCCCTATAAAGTCTATCTGCAAAGCCAGGACACATTGTGGACGCCCGAGTTGAGCTACTACATGAATCTCATTAGACGTTTAGCGGACAGTGAGTAAACTCTGAATAAATTTGTCATAGCTCTTGTCTAATTCACTCTCTCTGCAGCCATAAGTGGCAAGAACGTCTTCTACACCACGGACTGGCGTTTCAATGAGTTCCCCAATGCGCCCACTCATGCGCTCTACGTGACCTGCGTGGAGCTGCTGGGATTGCCGTTGGCACCTTCAGTGGTTGCTGGCAACATTATTGATGTGATAGTCAATGGTTATGCTGTGATACCACAAAAGGAGATCCACAGCTACATCAATGCAGTGGGCATTGTGCTGGCCGCATTGCCGGAACCCTACTGGAGTGCTATCTACGATCGCCTGCAGGAGATGCTCAATACACCCAACATGCTGAATTGGACGTACCGCTTCAATGCCTTTGAACTGTTCAACTTTAAGACTGTGCGCGAGGCAATGCTGGAGAAGAGCTATGCCGTTGTGCTGGCCGTGGCACATTCTGTCTTCCATCACATGGGCGCCTTCAAGCTGGCGACCATGACACTGTACATTAAGGAGAAGCTGAAGCCGTGTGTGCGCACCGAGCAGCAATTGCTCTACCTTTGCCATGTCTTTGGACCTTTCCTGCAGCGCATTGAACAGGAGAAACCCAATGCTGTGGCAGGCATCGCCATATTCCTCTACGAAATGCTGGAGACTGTGGACAAACAACATGGACCCAAACCACTCGAGTATATGGATCAAATCTGCGACTTTCTGTAAGCAAAAGATGAGAAGACTAGTCGAAATTATTAATAATATTTGGTATTCGCTTTCAGCTATCACATTAAGTACATACATGTAGGCAATATTATCAAGAACGAATCGGAAGCGATCATCAAACGGCTGCGGCCGCTCCTGCAGATGCGTTTACGCTTCATAACCCATCTGAATCTGGAGGATATACACTCGGAAAAGGGGTGAGCCGTAATTGAAACAATTTAATTAATTATTCGGAAGAGTTCCTAACATTTGTCCTTAACTTTTAGTGCTGATGGCAATGCGAATGCCATTGCCAATGCGACAACGAATGCAAATCAAATGACACGCTCGCCACTGCAACAAGTGCAACAACAACAGCAGCAGCAACAACAGGTGCAACAGCAGCAACAACAGGTGCAGCAGCAACAAGCACCAGGCGCTGTGTCGGGCAATGCTACAACGACAAGCGTGCCACTGGGCAGCGGTGGCAGTGCTCAGCAGCAAATGTACTTGCAGCACATGCAACAACAGCAGCAACAACAACAGCAGCAACAACAACAACACATGCAAAACATGGGCATGCGTCACAACTAGACAAACTACCACTTTTACAACTAGCTTAAGTTTAGTTCTATGTATTTGTATTAGTATTTATTAGTGTATAAATGCAGTCGGGAATTCACATCGCAACCGCAAACGTATATGCAATTCTTAATTAGTTTAGTCCGGAACTTGTCGATGCTCCCAATCCGGTTTGAGCTGTGCACGCCAGTTCACCTCGCACCTCGTGGGTACCAGTTGTTCTAACCATTCTACGCAAGATGCACGCGTTTTGCTGGGCGATTCTATTGATTTTTCTCTTCCCGAAAAGCATAAAAAGTGAACTGTGCGATCGGGGCACGGGTGAGTGCAAGGAGCTGACTGACACAGACTGTCCAGTGATCTTCTACAACCAGCACTTGATTGGTGCCAACGTCAAGTACTGCAATGAGTTCGAAGACATCGTCTGTTGCCCCTTGCCGCTGAATGTGCAGCATCGATTGAATATCGATGAGACGCGGCCATATGAGAAACGTGAGTGAAAAGTGCTTCCCAATGCAATGCGACTACTAATTCTCATCCTCATCCAGAGTGCAAGCGCTTTAACGAAATCCGACCCACCTGCCGCACCACACCCTTTATTGTGGGTGGCACCAAGGCCGAGGGTCGTGAGTTTCCGTTCATGGCCTTAATTGGCAGCAAGGAGCGCAACAAACCTGGCAACAATTGGGATTGTGGGGGCACGTTGATACATCCCAGATTCGTGGTGACGGCAGCTCACTGTCTGGTCACAAACGAGAAGAAGGAGCAACGTTTGGATCCCAATTTCGATTCACCCAAGTTTGTGGTGCGTCTGGGTGACTTGGACTACAACAGCACCACAGATGATGCTCAACCGCAGGACTTTGGCATTGTCAACTATGTGGTGCATCCATCGTACGATGACGATGAAGATGGCGCCTATAAGCACGACATTGCAATTATTGAACTGGATAGGAACGCGACCATTAATGATTATGTTGCGCCCGCCTGCTTGCCACCAAGCAGTGGCAATGACAATCTTCAGCTCACTGCAGCCGGTTGGGGATTTACCAAAAATACAGGAAGCAAATCATCACATCTGCTGAAGGTCACCTTGGATCGTTTTGACGATGATCTCTGCATATCGCGTCTTGATCTTGAGATAGATCGACGAACGCAGTTCTGTGCAGGTTCAGTCAATGGCACTGGCGACACCTGCAACGGCGACTCAGGTGGCCCTATTTTTGTTCAGCATCCGAACTACAATTGCCTGAAAATACTCCTTGGGGTTACCTCCTACGGTCGCATTTGTGGCAAACAAGGGCTGCCCAGTGTCTACACAAAAGTGCATCTATACACCGAATGGATTGAGACCATTGTTTGGGCAGATTAACTCAATTAATAAGACTAGCAGCAATGGTTTAATAATTTATTAAGTCTGCAAAATTGTGTATAGTATTGCAGATATTTCGCTTAATGGATAATCATTTTCCTAAATGCTAATTTAAATAAATATTGACAAGATTATTTACAATACGAGTATAATATGCAAACATTTCAGAGGTTTAAGCTTTAAGCAGCACCTAAATATTACAACTGTAATAAAATAAATAGTTCAAACTACGACATTCATCTTCTATTCTACCATTAAGCACATACATATGTTCATTTTAATTCGATTAATTCAATAATACCTTTATTTATGTAAGGTTCGCGTTATTAGAAAGTATGTGAGTGTCATTCGGAATAAACAATCATCAGTTAATCTATATTAGAAGGGGGAACTAAGCTGATTTAAAGTGCATGTATGTTAATCATCATTAAAACTCATTCAGATGTTTTCAAATCAAAAATGGTATTGTGATATTTTCAAAAGTGTTAATCTAAATCGAGAACTTAAAACGAATACACGATGGGTTCCGGCATTAAACTAAACACCAAAATAATAATTCTTATATTTGGACTCTCAACTGAGGTAAATATAAAAAAAACGTTTTAAATAATACAAATAGACCAAATATTTAATTTTTTCAGATATATGCTCGACTTGAGTTTACAAACATCGAATGTACTGGAGTTGATGAAGAATTCGGAAGATTTGATTATTGCTACCTGAAGTCCATTAATCGTACTTATAAATACGCATCTGCGAAATATTTACTCCGAGTTCCACTTAACAACGCTGTTGTATATACCAATTATATTTAAGAAATTCCTGCTTGCAATCCACTAATTTAAATATTTTAATATCATTTCAGTTAGAAGTAGCACTCATGAAACGTTTAAATGGCTATAAGCCATTTCTCTATAACTTTACCTTCGAATACTGTAGCTACATGAGAAATCCAAGTCGGGGAAATAAAGTTACAACTTTTTTTTTGAGTATAATTATGCCGTATGGTAATGTAAACCACACTTGCCCCTACAGTGTAAGTATTAATAATGGTTTTTAATAATAGTACAATTAAATATTCAACTTGCAGGGGTCGTTAATTGTGGACAAGCTGCCAATCAGTTATCTCAACTACAAGCTTACGAAAATCCTACCGTTTCCTGAAGGAGACTATCGCATTACGAGCAACGTGATAGTAACTGGAGTTTTGCGATTTTATATCAACATATATTTTAAGATATTCTGACGAAAAAGTTGTTAAAGTCAAAATGTTATCGTGGAAAATATGAAATTTAAATAATATTTAATTCACACTTTTATATTAAACTATGAAAAGGACTTAATGGAGACTTAATTCGTTTTCTTTGAACACGTGCATTAACTAATTACTCGAAACTTTAATAAATATCTAGCATCTGTAATCTCTATTATAATATAATATATATATAATACAATACAATATACAGTACAATTTTATATAAAAGATATCAGTTACTTTTCCAAATTACAAGTTATTGTTTACATTAAATTATTCAATAGAGAAGGTCTATTTCCCATAATGAAATCTATATTATTATTACATAAACATATAACTTAAAACAAACAAACATACAATAATACTCAATTGACACCAATTCTAATCCAATTACAACATTCAAATATCTATCGTTCTTGCAGTTTTTTGTTTGTTATATACCTTTTATGTTGATCAACTATTCAAAATTGTTATCAACATAATTAAAATCAATGTGAGGCAATCAATTTTATATGACTGTAATCATCATTATAAATCATTTATATCAAAACTATATTTTTCAACATGAGTGAATTAATTTCATGTAAATATGGTCATCATTAAAAATCATTTAGATATCATTTTTATTGAAACTATATTGGGCTTGTAAGATTTTTGAACTCATAAATTTGAAGCAAGATCGAAACATGATCACACAATGGATTGCAGCATTGAACTAGACACCAAAATATTAATTGGGCTCCTCCTGATATTAGGATTCACAACTAATGTAAATATAAGCATTTAACTAATGAAGAAAATAAATTTATTTATGAATGTCTTTCAGATTAATGGGCGATTTGAGTTCACAAACATGGAATGCATTGCAAATGATCAGAAGTTTGGACAGTTCGAGTATTGTTATCTGAAGTCCGTGAATCGTACTTATAAGTACGCATCAATGAAGTACTTAACATCTCAGACGCCTTTCAACAACATAGTTGTATATATAAAAAGTATAAGTTTCATCCGAAAATAATTTACTAATTTAATATGTCATTTCAGATAACAGTAGCACTCATGAAACGCTTGAATGGTTATAAACCATTTCTCTATGACTTTTCCTTTGATTACTGCCGATATATGAGGAATCCAGAAAATCCAGGAAATAAAGTTATTACTTTCTTCTACAGTCTTTTTAAACCATATAGCAACATTAACCATACATGCCCTTACACCGTAAGTATTACAAATAACTTAAATTTATCACAATTAAAATTAAATTATCTGAACAGCACGATTTAATTGTGGATAAGGCCCACAGTGTGCCGCCCCCGCCCACGGCATTGTTTGAAACAACAGCAGGCAGAACGGGGAACTCGAGAGGAGACGAATCAACGAATCGGGTGCGGGGAGGAAGCGATTTGCCGTTGAGCTGTTAAATTAATTTTTAAGCAACAACAACAATTAACACAATTCACAACAATATTCAGCCGGCTAAACTTCCCCTTAGCCCCTTCTCCCCTTCCCCTGTGCACTGTGTGGCCAGATTATTTCATGTTTCTAAACTTAATTTAGTGAAATTGATTTTGTTTGTTTTTTTTTTTGCCTCCCCCCCCCCCCCCACTCTATACTACTATTTAAAATTGATTATTACACTTTGTTTTGTGGCAGCCACAACAAAATCGAGGCAGAGCCGAACGATGGAATCAAGTGAAGAATACAAAAAAGAAAAAGAAAAAACAAATAATACAACAAATACTATATATACATAATGAATATTTCTATGCAAATGCTAATTGCTAATTGCTAATTTTAAGCTGAACAAAATGAAAAGTAACCCCAATACTATAATAGCATTATACATAATATACATATATAAATTAATTCATTTTTTTTGTGTAATTTTTATGTAAGCCAAAGCGGCGGCAAATCAAATGAAATTGAATATGAATGAAAAGAATTCTGAAAAGTTTAGCAAGGTAGAAAACTTAAATTTAGGCACACACACACACACACACACATGCATACACGCATTGAAATTGAATTGCAAACTTTAGCAGCTTTATGTTATGTTAACTTTTTGGGCAGCGTTGCGCGCTGTTAACCTCTAATTTGCCTTAATAGAAAATCGTCTCTAATTTGTGTTTTTTTGTCATTGCCCACTACTCTTTAACTACTATTATTATTATTATTGTAATTGTAATTGTAATTATAATCGTAAACATCCATCACCAAAAAAAAAAAAAAAAAAAAAAAAAAAAGGTCCCAATCAGTTATCTCAACCATAAGCTAACGGAGCTTCTCCCCCTTCCTGAGGGAAACTATCGCATTACGACCAACATGATTGTTAAAGGTATTAAAAGAACTAATATCAACATTTATTTTAAAATATTCTAGGGAAAATGCTTATCAAAACAATATTAAGTAATTTGTTAATAGTAACTTAATCAATTCTCAAATAAAATTAAAATGATTCTATTTATATAAATTTGTATTATGATTATCTCAAATTTGTCTCTACCTCCCTACTATCATATTGGCATTCCATGA
Source organism: Drosophila immigrans (assembly GCA_963583835.1). Lineage (NCBI taxonomy): Eukaryota > Metazoa > Arthropoda > Insecta > Diptera > Drosophilidae > Drosophila > Drosophila immigrans. The sequence continues at coordinate 20,795,909 of OY757141.1, forward strand.
TATCAATACTGCGATGTCTGCAATAGATGAGTTTACGCTTTATAACCTGATGCTGATTTATATCATTATATTTTTACTAATATGTATACCACATTTTTTCATTAGTCATAATCATTAAAATATACAAAAGCAAACAGTATGAGTATACAATGCATTTTTCGATATTCCAATATATCTGTCAATCATGCCATCGTGGCATATTAACAACTTACATCTTAATTAAATTTTGGTTTTTTTCAATGTGTATTTTTTATTAAAAAATCATCAGTTTTACGATATTGGAAATTGCAATACTTATCAGGCATTTGTCTTCAATGACTCGCATCTGATTTGAATGAATGTGAATGTAATCATCATTAAAATTCATTTAGACACCATAGTCACTGCCAATAAAAAAATGCAGTTGTCATATTTCCAACTGATTCAATCTACATCAAGAACTAAGCACAACAATACAATGGGTTCCTGTAATAAAACTCACACCAAAATAATAATTGTTATAAGTTTTATATTTGGACTCACAATCGAAGTAAATATATGTATATTTCACTAAATAAATACAAATAATTTTATTGATAATATTTTTCAGATATATGCTCGATTTGAGTTTACAAACTTAGAATGTACTGCAATTGATGAACATTTTGGCAAATTTGATAGTTGTTATCTGAAGTCCGTAAATCGTACTTATAAATACGCAGCAGGGAAATATGTACTTCTTCAAATTCCCGTCAACAACGCTATTGTATATTGCAATACTATATATATTTAATAATAGAAAACAATTTACTATTTAAATATTTTTGTACAATTTCAGGTAAAAATAGCCCTTATGAAACGTTTAAACGGCTATAAGCCATTTCTCTACAACTTTTCCTTCGATTACTGTAACTACATGAGAAATACCAATCCAGGAAATAAGGTTACTACTTTCTTTTTGAGTCTTGTTTTGCCATATAGTAATGTGAACCACACATGCCCCTATAGCGTAAGTATTAATAATAATATATATTAAGATAATAACAAATATTTAATTCGAACAGGAGGATTTAATTTTGGATAAACTACCAATCAGTTATCTAAACTATAAGTTTACTGAAATACTACCGTTTCCAGAGGGAGAATATCGCGTTTCGAGTAGCTTGAGAGTAAATGGTTTAAAAAGGGCTCATGTCAATATTTATTTCAAGATATTCTAATGGAGGTTTTTTTAAAATTGTATTTCGTTTTGATGAAAATATAAACGAATCTTTAACTGGCACTTTAATATGAACAAATTTACATTTTCAGAAGTTTGTGGTGTTTTTCAAATTTGAATTTGAAAAAAATACGTTAATATTAACGACGAAATTCCTTCCCAAAACCGACTTGGAGCTGCTGAAGTACCAGGCAAACATAATCGAATAGCAAGTAGATTATCAAAAAATTTAAATTTCCAGAAGCTTTGCGGGTTTTTCAAATTTGATTTTTAATAAAATACGTTAATATTAACGACGAAATTCCTTTCCAAAACCAACGTCGATCTGCTGAAATACCAGGCGAACATAATCGAGTAGCAAGTAGATTATCCAAAAATTTTAATTTTCAGAAGCTTGGCGGGTTTTTCAAATTTGAATTTGAATAAAATAAGTATAATATTAACGACGAAATTCCTTCCCAAAACCAACGTCGATCTGCTGAAGTACCAGGCGAACATAATCGAGTAGCAAGTACATTAGCCAAAAATTTAAATTTTCAAAACCTTGGCGGGTTTTTCAAATTTGAATTTGAAAAAAATACGTTAATATTAACGACGAAATTTCCTTCCCAAAACCCACTTGGCGCTGCTGAAGAACCAGGCGAACATAATCGAGTAGCAAGTAGATTATCCAAAAATTTAAATTTCCAGAAGCTTGGCAGGCTTTTAAAATTTGAATTTGAATAAAATACGTTAATATTAACGACGAAATTCCTTCCCAAAACCCACTTGGAGCTGCTGAAGTACCAGGCGAACATAATCGAGTAGCAAGTAGATTATCAAAAAATTTAAATTTCCAGAAGCTTTGCGGGTTTTTCAAATTTGATTTTTAATAAAATACGTTAATATTAACGACGAAATTCCTTCCCAAAACCGACTTGGAGCTGCTGAAGTACCAGGCGAACATAATCGAGTAGCAAGTAGATTATCAAAAAATTTAAATTTTCAAAACCTTGGCGGGTTTTTCAAATTTGAATTTGAATAAAATACGTTAATATTAACGACGAAATTTCCTTCCCAAAACCCACTTGGCGCTGCTGAAGAACCAGGCGAACATAATCGAGTAGCAAGTAGATTATCCAAAAATTTAAATTTCCAGAAGCTTGGCGGGCTTTTCAAATTTGAATTTGAATAAAATACGTTAATATTAACGACGAAATTCCTTCCCAAAACCCACTTGGAGCTGCTGAAGTACCAGGCGAACATAATCGAGTAGCAAGTAGATTATCAAAAAATTTAAATTTCCAGAAGCTTTGCGGGTTTTTCAAATTTGATTTTTAATAAAATACGTTAATATTAACGACGAAATTCCTTCCCAAAACCGACTTGGAGCTGCTGAAGTACCAGGCGAACATAATCGAGTAGCAAGTAGATTAGCCAAAAATTTAAATTTTCAAAACCTTGGCGGGTTTTTCAAATTTGAATTTGAATAAAATACGTTAATATTAACGACGAAATTTCCTTCCCAAAACCCACTTGGCGCTGCTGAAGAACCAGGCGAACATAATCGAGTAGCAAGTAGATTATCTAAAAATTTAAATTTTCAGAAGCTTGGCGGTTTTATCAAATTTGAATTTGAATAAAATACGTTAATATTAACGACGAAATTCCTTCCCAAACCCCACTTGGAGCTGCTGAAGTACCAGGCGAACATAATCGAGTAGCAAGTAGATTATCTAAAAATTTTAATTTTCAGAAGCTTGGCGGTTTTTTCAAATTTGAATTTGAATAAAATACGTTATTATTAACGACGAAATTCCTTCTCAAAACCAACGTCGATCTGCTGACGTACCAGGCGAACATAATCGAGTAGCAAGTAGATTAGCCAAAAATTTAAATTTTCAGATGCTTGGAGGGATTTTCAAATTTAAATTTGAATAAAATACGTTAATATTAACGACGAAATTCCTTCCCAAAACCCACTTGGAGCTGCTGAAGTACCAGGCGAACATAATCGAGAAGCAAGTAGATTATCCAAAAATTTAAATTTCCAGAAACTTGGCGGTTTTTTCAAATTTGAATTTGAATAAAATACGTTAATATTAACGACGAAATTCCTTCCCAAAACCCACTTGGAGCTGCTGAAGTACCAGGCGAACATAATCGAGTAGCAAGTAGATTATCTAAAAATTTAAATTTTCAGAAGCTTGGCGGGTTTTTCAAATTTGAATTTGAATAAAATACGTTAATATTAACGACGAAATTTCCTTCCCAAAACCCACTTGGCGCTGCTGAAGTACCAGGCGAACATAATCGAGTAGCAAGTAGATTATCCAAAAATTTAAATTTCCAAAAGCTTGGCAGGTTTTTCAAATTTGAATTTGAATAAAATACGTTAATATTAACGACGAAATTCCTTCCCAAAACCCACTTGGAGCTGCTAAAGTACCAGGCAAACATAATCGAATATCAAGTAGATTATCCAAAAATTTAAATTTTCTGAAGCTTGGCGGGTTTTTCAAATTTGAATTTGAATAAAATACGTTAATATTAACGACGAAATTCCTTCCCAAAACCAACGTCGATCTGCTGAAGTACCAGGCGAACATAATCGATTAGCAATTAGATTATCCAAAAATTTAAATTTTCAGATGCTTGGCGGTTTTTTCAAATTTGAATTTGAATAAAATACGTTAATGTTAACGACGAAATTCCTTCCCAAAACCAACGACGATTCGCTGAATTACCAGGCGAACATAATCGAGTAGCAAGTAGATTATCCAAAAATTTAAATTTTCAGATGCTTGGCGGTTTTTTCAAATTTGAATTTGAATAAAATACGTTAATATTAACGACGAAATTCCTTCCCAAAACCCACTTGGAGCTGCTGAAGTGCCAGGCGAACATAATCGAGTAGCAAGTAGATTATCCAAAAATTTAAATTTTCAGAAGCTTGGCGGGTTTTTCAAATTTGAATTTGAATAAAATACGTTAATATTAACGACGAAATTCCTTCCCAAAACCAACGTCGATCTGCTGAAGTACCAGGCGAACATAATCGAGTAGCAAGTAGATTATCCAATAATTTAAATTTCCAGAAGCTTGACGGGTTTTTCAAATTTGAATTTGAATAAAATACGTTAATATTATCGACGAAATTCCTTCCCAAAACCAACGTCGATCTGCTGACGTACCAGGCGAACATAATCGAGTAGCAAGTAGATTAGCCAAAAATTTAAATTTTCAAAACATTGGCGGGTTTTTCAAATTTGAATTTGAATAAAATACGTTAATATTAACGACGAAATTTCCTTCCCAAAACCCACTTGGCGCTGCTGAAGTACCAGGCGAACATAATCGAGTAGCAAGTATATTTTCCAAAACTTTAAATTTTCAGAAGCTTGGCGGGTTTTTCAAATTTGAATTTGAATAAAATACGTTAATATTAACGATCAAATTCCTTCCCAAAACCAACGCCGATTTGCTGAATTACCAGGCGAACATAATCGAGTAGCAAGTAGATTATCTAAAAATTTAAATTTTCAGAAGCTTGGCGGTTTTATCAAATTTGAATTTGAATAAAATACGTTAATATTAACGACGAAATTCCTTCCCAAACCCCACTTGGAGCTGCTGAAGTACCAGGCGAACATAATCGAGTAGCAAGTAGATTATCTAAAAATTTAAATTTTCAGAAGCTTGGCGGTTTTTTCAAATTTGAATTTGAATAAAATACGTTATTATTAACGACGAAATTCCTTCCCAAAACCAACGTCGATCTGCTGACGTACCAGGCGAACATAATCGAGAAGCAAGTAGATTAGCCAAAAATTTAAATTTCCAGAAGCTTGGCGGTTTTTTCAAATTTGAATTTGAATAAAGTACGTTAATATTAACGACGAAATTCCTTCCCAAAACCAACGACGATTTGCTGAATTACCAGGCGAACATAATCGAGTAGCAAGTAGATTATCTAAAAATTTAAATTTTCAGAAGCTTGGCGGTTTTATCAAATTTGAATTTGAATAAAATACGTTAATATTAACGACGAAATTCCTTCCCAAACCCCACTTGGAGCTGCTGAAGTACCAGGCGAACATAATCGAGAAGCAAGTAGATTATCCAAAAATTTAAATTTCCAGAAGCTTGGCGGTTTTTTCAAATTTGAATTTGAATAAAATACGTTAATATTAACGACGAAATTCCTTCCCAAAACCCACATAATCGAGTAGCAAGTAGATTATCCAAAAATTTAAATTTCCAAAAGCTTGGCAGGTTTTTCAAATTTGAATTTGAATAAAATACGTTAATATTAACGACGAAATTCCTTCCCAAAACCCACTTGGAGCTGCTGAAGTACCAGGCAAACATAATCGAATAGCAAGTAGATTATCCAAAAATTTAAATTTTCTGAAGCTTGGCGGGTTTTTCAAATTTGAATTTGAATAAAATACGTTAATATTAACGACGAAATTCCTTCCCAAAACCAACGTCGATCTGCTGAAGTACCAGGCGAACATAATCGATTAGCAAGTAGATTATCCAAAAATTTAAATTTTCAGATGCTTGGCGGTTTTTTCAAATTTGAATTTGAATAAAATACGTTAATATTAACGACGAAATTCCTTTCCAAAACCCACTTGGAGCTGCTGAAGAACCAGGCGAACATAATCGAATAGCAAGTAGATTATCCAAAAATTTAAATTTTCTGAAGCTTGGCGGGTAATTCAAATTTGAATTTGAATAAAATACGTTAATGTTAACGACAAAATTCCTTCCCAAAACCAACGACGATTCGCTGAATTACCAGGCGAACATAATCGATTAGCAAGTAGATTATCCAAAAATTTAAATTTTCAGATGCTTGGCGGTTTTTTCAAATTTGAATTTGAATAAAATTCGTTAATATTAACGACGAAATTCCTTCCCAAAACCCACTTGGAGCTGCTGAAGTACCAGGCGAACATAATCGAGTAGCAAGAAGATTATCCAAAAATTTAAATTTTCAGAAGTTGGGCGGGTTTTTCAAATTTGAATTTGAAAAAAATACGTTAATATTAACGACGAAATTCCTTCCCAAAACCCACTTGGAGCTGCTGAAGTACCAGGCGAACATAATCGCGTAGCAAGTAGATTAGCCAAAAATTTTAATTTTCAAAAGTTGGGCGGGTTTTTCAAATTTGAATTTGAATAAAATAGGTTAATATTAACGACGAAATTTCCTTCCCAAAACCCACTTGGAGCTGCTGAAGTACCAGGCGAACATAATCGAGTAGCAAGTAGATTATCCAAAACTTTAAATTTCCAGAAGCTTGGCGGGTTTTTCAAATTTGAATTTGAATAAAATACGTTAATATTAACGACGAAATTCCTTGCCGAAACCATCGTCGATCTGCTAAAGTACCAGGCGAACATAATCGCGTAGCAAGTAGATTATCCAAAAATTAAAATTTTCAGAAGCTTGGCGGGTTTTTCAAATTTGAATTTGAATAAAATACGTTAATATTAACGACGAAATTCCTTCCCAAAACCCACTTGGAGATGCTGAAGTACCAGGCGAACATAATCGAGTAGCAAGTAGATTATCCAATAATTTAATTTCCAGAAGCTTGGCGGGTTTTTCAAATTTGAATTTGAATAAATTACGTTAATATAAACGACGAAATTCCTTCCCAAAACCAACGACGATTTGCTGAATTACCAGGCGAACATAATTGAGTAGCAAGTAGATTATCCAAGAATTTAAATTTTCAAAAGCTTGGAGGGTTTTTCAAATTTGAATTTGAATAAAATACGTTAATATTAACGACGAAATTCCTTCCCAAAACCCACTTGGAGCTGCTGAAGAACCAGGCGAACATAATCGAGTAGCAAGTAGATTTTCCAAAAATTTAATTTTCAGAAGCTTGGCGGGTTTTTCAAATTTGAATTTGAATAAAATACGTTAATATTAACGACGATTTTAATTCCCAAAACCAACGTCGATCTGCTGAAGTGCCAGGCCTGGTAGATTTGAAAAACCCGCCAAACTTCTGAAAATTAAAATTTTTGGATAATCTACTTGCTATTCGATTATGTTCGCCTGGTACTTCAGCAGCTCCAATTGGGTTTTGGGAAGGAATTTCGTCGTTAATATTAACGTATTTTATTCAAATTCAAATTTGAAAACCCCGCCCAGCTTCTGAAAATTTTAATTTTTGGCTAATCTACTTCCTACTCGATTATGTTCGCCTGGTACTTCAGCAGATCGACGATGGTTTTGGCAAGGAATTTCGTCGTTAATATTAACGTATTTTATTCAAATTCAAATTTGAAAAACCCGCCAAGCTTCTGAAAATGTAAATTTTTGGCTAATCTACTTGCTACTCGATTATGTTCGCCTGGTTCTTCAGCAGCGCCAAGTGGGTTTTGGGAAGGAAATTTCGTCGTTAATATTAACGTATTTTATTCAAATTCAAATTTGAAAAACCCGCCAAGGTTTTGAAAATTTAAATTTTTGGCTAATCTACTTGCTACTCGATTATGTTCGCCTGGTACTTCAGCAGCTCCAAGTGGGTTTTGGGAAGGAATTTCGTCGTTAATATTAACGTATTTTATTCAAATTCAAATTTGAAAAACCCGCCAAGCTTCTGAAAATTTTAATTTTTGGATAATCTTCTTGCTACTCGATTATGTTCGCCTGGTACTTCAGCAGCTCCAAGTGGGTTTTGGGAAGGAATTTCGTCGTTAATATTAACGTATTTTTTTCAAATTCAAATTTGAAAAACCCGCCAAGCTTCTGAAAAATGAAATTTTTGGCTAATCTACTTGCTACTCGATTATGTTCGCCTGGTACTTCAGCAGCGCCAAGTGGGTTTTGTGAAGGAATTTCGTCGTTAATATTAACGTATTTTATTCAAATTCAAATTTGAAAAGCCCGCCAAGCTTCTGAAAATTTAAATTTTTGACTAATCTACTTGCTGCAGTAAATTACAACTACAAATAGATTGCGTGACGTAGTTAAATGTACATATCATATATATACATAAACATACATTTACATAAAAGAAAAACAATAAAAAACACACGCAAATGGTTAATACATTTTTCTTAATGGAGGATAATCTCTGTCTTTCTGTTTTATATATTATCTTTATGTTTCAATCTGCAACTAAAGTTAATATATATAAAAGTAATATAAAAACGTCTTGAAATCAATAAATTCCAATAAGCCCCAAGCGCTTAAACTTACGATTATTTGTTAATCGCAATACATGTAATTTTAAGTGAAGTATTGTATTTTTATTTATTTATTAAAGTTAAGCCATTTCTGCTTAATCTGCAAGTGATCTTGTTGACCACACTTATTTAATTCCATTCATCTATTAAGGGTCAAGCACATTTAACTGTAACATTCTTCTCAAATTTTCTCTTTAATATGTACTTGCGCTAAATTTTTTGCTTCACTTGAATAGACTTTTACGTAGCTTTGTTTGTTCTTATTCTTGTTGTTATGAATTTATTATATTTGTTATATATATTGCAGTTTCAATTGTTAAATGTTAATTTAAATCCAAATCCACACGTCACTAAACTTGACAGTGAAATTAAAAATAAATATGTATAACAACATTGAACTGGATCTCTCTGACTTTGCTCATAACGCAAAAGTTCAATTTTGTTTGATTGAATTTCCTATTACGCTCTTTTAAAAACAATTACAACTCAATTACAACTCAATTAATGCGCTTCTTTAACGCTGCAGCCAATGTTTTTATCGAAATTGCATTCGAATTAACCCATTCTGAGTACTCGGGCTTAACGTCACACAATTTTTTCTTAAAAACACAAAAATTAAATATCACATACAGTAGGTCATAGAACACATGTTTATAAGTACACTTATATATTTACCAATTTACTCTAAATAGAGAATAATCTCCATCTACATTAATAATTGGTTCAATATTGAACCGCAATTAATGATCAAAAATATTTTAAATCGATATTGGCAAATGTAATGTTCATATGGATTAATCAAGTTAAGCCCGACACAAAAAAAAACTAGGCTAATCCTTTAAAGCCGGGCTATATCTTAAGAAAAGTTTGAAAAAGAGATGGAAAATCAATGAAAATGTATCTTGGTTGTATGCCAAGGTAAACAGGGAATTTGAATTTACCAATCGAGAATGTTGGATTTTTAAAAATACTGTAAACTTAATATTTGTGTTTTGAAATTCATAGATTGCATAAATTTAGGAACACAATTTTACAAAAATTGTAATCGTTGACGAAATAATGTATTTTTTTTTATGAAACAATTTAATGGCGAAAATACTTTTTTTAACATGCCGCTATTATTCTTTATGAATATTTTTCAGATTTATGTCACATTAAAAGTAAACGTCGATCACACTTGTTTTATTTATATTTAGTAATTATAGTTTAGCCACAGCATAAAATAACATTGGGTTGCGACATTCTGACGTTGCTCATTACACATTAGTTTCATTATGATAATTTGAATTTAAAATAATAGAGTTTGAAAAATAACTTCAATTAACTCAATTGATGAGGTATGTATCTTATAAATCTTCAACCCCATAGTGTAAAATTGGCCTACGTTCATATCGAAATTACATTTGAATTAATCCATTTCGAGTACTCGGGCTTAACGTCACACAATGACAAAGCTCTGTAATCCCTTCACGATATTACGAATCATCATTGTGTTTTGTTTCGCAACTAAAGTAAATATAAATAAGGGTGTGACTTATTAATATAAATAGTATAAGTATGAAAACTAATTATTTTTTAAGGTGATCGGTAAATTTGAGTTCACAAATTTGGAATGCAAAATTGATGAGGGAAGTGGAACATTTGATGCTTGTGTATTGAAATCCGTAAATCGCACCTACAAATTCGCTACAGTAAAACTCTATCCGGCCAAATTACTTTACAACATCAAGGTACGAGTATCCTAATTGAAATAGTTACAGCAATAAAGTTATTTATTCATAATATTTTAGGTTAATATGGTTTTCCTCAAACGTTTAAATGGTTATAAGCCATTTCTATACAACTATACCGTCGATGCCTGCAAGTTTCTCCGAAATCCCAAAACGGCAAATAAAATTCCGATTTTCTTTTTTGGTCTGTTTGGTCCTTATTCAAATATTAATCATTCGTGTCCTTATGTAAGTAAAATTTATTAAACACACCAGGTAATATTAACATTTTCTGTTCCATAGGGAGACATTATAGTGGAAAAAGTTCCTATCAGTCATCTTAATCATCAATTAACAAAAATTCTACCACTTCCTGAAGGGGAATATAAAATAGAGAGCTATTGGCAGACAAATAGTCAGAGGTTTGCAGATGTTTTTATTTATTTCAGATTATTTTAAGGAAGCCCAACAAAACAAAATAATGAATAATAATATTTTATTAATATATTCATTAAAATGTTTGTAAGCAATGGTATAATTTATAACTTTTTTATCTAAAATGAATTCAATGGGAATATAAAATAAAGAGCTGTGGGCTGGCAACTGGTGAAATGCTTTGTGATCTTTTTATTAATATCAGAATTTTAAAGAAACAATATGGTGTTTATAAGTATTACAAGATGTAGATCTATAATTTGTTGGCATAGAACGCAACACAGTTATAAGGAATTTTATATTTTCCCAACTGCGCCTTTCTGGCGTTGCTCATTGCACACAATAGTTTCATTTTGTTAATTTGAATTTATAATTACACTTTTTTTTTTAAAATAACTTTAATCATAGCTCAATTAATGAGATATATGTTATCTTAAACGCCACTGTTGAAAATTGCTCAACTTTCACGTCGAGAGTTCATTTAAATCAATCCATTTCGAGTACTCGGGCTTAACGTCACGCAATGACAAAATTCTATAATCCCTTAACGATATTACGTATCATCATTGTATTTTGTTTTGTAACTAAAGTAAATATTTAAAACTGGGACTTATTAATATAAGTATATGCAATCGAATTATTGTTTAAGGTGAACGGTAAATTTGAGTTCACAAATTTGGAATGCAAAATTGAAGAGGGAAGTGGAACATTTGATGCTTGTATATTGAAATCCGTAAATCGCACCTACAAATTCGCTACTGTGAAGTTCTATCCGGCCAAATTGCTTCACAACATCAAGGTACGAGTATCCTAATTGAAATAGTTACAGCAATAAAGTTATTTTTTCTTAATATTTTAGGTTAACATGGTTTTCCTGAAACGTTTAAATGGCTATAAGCCATTTCTATACAACTATACCGTCGATGCCTGCAAGTTTCTTCGAAATCCCAAAACGGCAAATAAAATTCCGATTTTCTTTTTCGGTCTGTTTGGTCCTTATTCAAATATCAATCATTCGTGCCCTTATGTAAGTATTAATTTTTAAACGCTCAAAGTACTTTATTTTTACATTTTCTGTTCCATAGGGAGACATAATAGTGGAAAAAGTTCCTATCAGTCATCTTAATCATCAATTAACAAAAACTCTACCACTTCCTGAAGGGGAATATAAAATAGAGAGCTATTTTCAGACAAATAGTCAGAGGTTTGCAGATGTTTTTATTTATTTCAGATTATTTTAAGGAAGCCCAACAAAAGAAAATAATTAATTACAATATATTATTAATATATTCATTAAAATGTTTGTAAACAATGGTATAATTTATAACTTTTTTATCTAAAATTAATTCAATGGGAATATAAGATAGAGAGCTATGTTTATAAGTATTACAAGATAGACTAAATAGATATAGATCTATAATTTGTTGGCATGGAACGCAACACTAGTTATAAGGAATTTTATATTTTCCCAACTGCTTCTTTCTGCCGTTGCTCATTGCACACAGTAGTTTCATTTTGTTAATTTGAATTTATAATTACACTTTTTTTTAAAAAAACTTCAATTATAACTCAATTAATAAGATATATCTTAAACGCCACTGTGTAAAAGTGCTCAACTTTTATGTCGAAAGTTTATTTAAATTAAACCATTTCGAGTACTCGGGCTTAACGTCACACAATGACAAAATTCTATAACCCCTTAACGATATTACGTATCATCATTGTATTTTGTTTTGTAACTAAAGTAAATATTTAAACCTGGGACTTATTAATATAAGTATTTGAAATCGAATTATTGTTTAAGGTGAACGGTAAATTTGAGTTCACGAATTTGGAATGCAAAATTGAAGAGGGAAGTGGAAAATTTGATGCTTGTATATTGAAATCCGTAAATCGCACCTACAAATACGTTACTGTAAAACTCTATCCGGCCAAATTACTTCGCGATATCAAAGTATGAATATATAGAATAGAAACTTAAAGCAATAAAATAATTTTTTCTTTATATTTTAGGTTAACATGGTTTTCCTCAAACGGTTGAATGGTTATAAGCCATTTCTTTACAACTATACCGTCGATGCCTGCAAATTTCTTCGAAATCCCAAATTGGGAAATAAAGTTGCGTTTTTCTTTTATGGTTTGTTTGCTCCTTATTCAAATATTAATCATTCTTGTCCTTATGTAAGTAATGGTTGTTAAAAGCAAAAAAGTACTTAATGATGACACTTTCTGGTTCTTAGGGAGACATTATTGTGGAAAAAGATCCCATCAGTCATCTTAATTATCAGCTTACAAAAATTTTACCACTTCCTGAAGGAGAATATAAAGTGAAAAGCTATTTTCTGACAAATGGTAAGAGGGTTGCTAATGTTTTTATTTATTTCAGATTATTTTGAGAAAGACCAATAAAACAATTCTATCATCAAAACACATGCACTCTCTCTCGCTCAGTCGTCCAACAAGATTACTGTTGTCTTTACAACCAATTTTTAAGTGGGTCCTTTGTTATGGTTTATATCTTCTTATATCAATGCTGGAATTCGGAATTTGGATTTGTATTGAATTATTTAGCTTACAAATGGTATATCTAGAGTGCATATAATGTATGGTATTTATATATATATATAAATATATAAAAGTATTAAAATGGTGGAAGAAATTAATATAGGATCATCAATTGAAAACGACTTGCCGCGTACGTCGCAACTGGGCATGAAATTACGATTAATATTTAAAATATACAATTAGAAGATTTGTTTGATTGAATAATATTGTCTGCTATTACACAATCAAAACATTTAATGAAGCGTGCATAAAAATAAAACGGATGTTCTCAAATTATGTCATTTGGAGATTAAAAATTAAAACGGCTATTATTCTTCAAGACGAAATTTTTGATCAACCAGACTACAATCCAAATCACAAGGAAAAGGGCGATTTATTATTGATAACATTAAAAATTCTCATTTTCTTTCAATATTTTTTCGAAAGGCAAATTAACAAAAGAATGTTTATAGGTCATATATGTAAGTTTGTATTTATATTAACCAATTTTATTTAAATTAAGAACAATATCCATATATAAATAACATATATGCTTCATTTATTAAAGGCAATTAAATACATATCAAGTACACATGTTGACCACAACACGATAACTCGTGGTCTCGTTGCGTTCATATAGTACATATGTACATATGTATATTAAACATACTTTGATGTTGTTCTTACCGTTTGGATTGTGCGTTGATAGTTCAGTCAGTGAATGAGTGTGAATGAATTATATATAAATAAACAATAGACTGCCTGAAATGAGAACTACATAAATTCAATAAACGGCCAAAATATTTTAAATTATACATCGTGAAACTGCGCAACAAATCCAAAACGAAAGAAACGTTTCACGATGACAAAACCCCTTAGGAACATATTGCATATAGTCATATTATTTTGTTTTGGCTCTGAAGTAAATATGCCATAATATATGGTTTAGCAAATCAAATTTAAATCGAATTATTTTTTAAAGGTCATCGGTAAATTTGAGTTTACAAATCTAGAATGCAAGATTTCAGAGAAATATGGAAAAGTAGATGTATGCATGTTGAAATCCGTCAACCGGACCTACAAATATGGAACCTTGAAATTAAATATGACCAAACTACTCGTCAATGTAAAGGTATTGGAATAGTTATAACCGCCGAAACCGTAATGTATTCTAAACATTTCAGGCAAACATGATATTCCTGAAACGTTTAAATGGTTATAAGCCATTTCTTTACAACTATACCGTTGATGTCTCCTTCACTCCTTCTCTCTCTTTCTCTTACTCAATCTCTATAACTCCTGTTATATAATTTATGGTATATTGATGTCAATGCTGTAATAAAAGTAAATTAAAAGTTTTGATTCTAATGTTAATACTAAACGTGATTAAAAGATTCTACCCAAATTATAACAATTTTCAATCTTCAATTTAAAAATAATGTTTCATTAAATCTGATATTAAAGATATTTACCACACAAAGTTTAGCATAGAGCTTTTCAACTGAAATATTTTGATTAAGTATATACATTTTTATCTATTCAGTATTTACAAACTATTAAGGAAAAGCAACTGCATTTAAATTAATCTATTTCGACTAATCGAGCGTAACATGATGGCTGAGCTGCCAGATCAATGAAAATATATTGGCTGCTTGAATACGTATGAAATGTGGCAACGCTTTAAGAGTGCTTACGCTCTCGAGCTAGCGCTCTCAATGGCTGCCACTGCAGCTCAAGCTCAGCTTGAAGAAAGAGCTGTCAGTTAAGAAAAAGCCGTGCTACGAAACAGACGTGTGCTGTCCCAACAGTTGTTGTGTCTGAGCGACGAGTACTTTTAGCTGTTGTTGCCGCCGCCTCTGCGTGTCGTGCGGTTCTGTTGCGTTGCAATAAATCAGGCGAAAAAGTATTTGATTAATAAACAAATGCAGCCAATCGAAATGTACATTGAGTGCACATTCGATTTTAATTGATTTACACATCACAGACAGACTGTGTGTGGGTGCAATCTTCTTCTTCTTCCTCGGAGTGTGCAACGTTCCGTTGCTGTTGATTTCGTAGCCGAAAACTAACGTTCAAAGTGCCGCGATTGCATTGTTTTTGTTGTGACTTTGATCGTGTGCTGCACCCCGCGCGCGTTGTGCCGCCCCCCCTCGTCCGCTCATCAACTACCTAACCGTAAGTTGCAAGCGCGTGCGTGTCGTAACTTTTGATTAGCTGTCGTCTCCAAGTAGGAGCCTCAGTGCACCCTTCGGAACATTGCGCTTCGCGTCTTTTTTTCGCGTTTTTCGTAACTTATCGCCGCCTACATCGCATATCTTTGGCGTTGCAGTTGCAGTTGCCAGTTGCCGCATCGAAGGTAAGCATCAAAGGAATTCACGTTTCTTTTTGTTTTGTTGTTTGTCTGCCAGTTATTGTTCTTTGTTGTGCCAGGAGACACACTCGCAAACACTCGCTATAAATAAACGCAAAAAACTGTCATGGGGAACTCAGGTGTTTTGGCATTTGGCCAAGTTGATGCTTCAAGTATTGGGGAATCAGAAGCAAAACCTGCAATAATCATTTAGCATTCACAATTGCCATAACGAATACTCATCATCCCGGTCCCGCTTTTGGCTGCTGTCTCAATGATGATGATGCTGACGATAATGTCGAGATGAGATCATTTCTAAAATCAAAGAGCAATTCTTTTGCGACTCGAATTGGTGGCAACCGCAAGACGAAACAAAAGAATGGCCAACGACAACAACAACCAATTGTACAAAAAAAAAAAAGACAATTCGACAAATTCTTGTTGTGTTTGCTTGTAAATCATTAATCACTGAGGAAAGGTTTCGGCACTCTGACTCAGAGTCCGCACTTAAAGACTTTCATTAAACAAATGAGGATTATTTGTATGTTGTGTTTTGACTGTTGCGTGTTGTAAGAACTTCAGACTGGGCCAAAGAATCTGCTGTTAATTAATTGTAGGTTTCCTTACCGCAAACAACAACAAAAACAACAGAATAGAAATAGAATCCATTTGCTGTGGCTCTTAGATCTTGAACCGCTTAGCAAAAGCTGTTAAAAGTTTTGATTGTATCAGCACTTGGCTTTTGAAAGGTGGCTTTTAAAGCATCCGTAATGACTGAGCTGTTTGTCAGTCAAAATCAATTTCATTTTGGCCTATACAAAGTGGGCTAACAAATTGCTCGAAACGAACATAAAGGAACAAAAACAAAGCAAAATATCAAATCGAAGACAAAACTATATCAAATAATGCGCAAGTCACTTGCCAAGCTGAAAATGCGGCTAACACAAATGACCTTGAGGGTAATAACTCTTCGGAGCTGCTAAAGTCTGTTAGTCATGCCTGGAATGCGGTTCGGCTGCATTGCCAATTCGCTTGGTTTTTTAGCCAGCCAGCTGCAAAGCACAAAACAGCTAACAAAACCGGATGCCATCTGCATGCATCTAACGACCGAACTCGGTTCGAAGACAACGCAACTCAACACGACACAACACAACATAACACAACTGACCTGATCCGATTCAATATCGAACCCACACACAACGAACGCGCAGTGCAAGAAGTATTCTATTGGCAGTCGAAACACGCAGCAAACAGAATTATGAATAGCAGCTTATATTTATAGAGATTTTATTAGCATACTTATACAATATGCCACAAGGAATTTCAATAAGCGAAACGACAATAAAAAATCAAGAAGAATCAGCAGCAGCAACAGCAACAGCAACGACAACACCAGCAACTAAGCGAAACCAGTCGGAAAGATTTGTCTAATGGTGCGCGGGGGCCGAAACCGAAACGGCTAAAAGCAAACTGGTTAGAAATACACACACACATACAGAGAGTATGAGCTGATACTCAATTAGAGATTCAACATAGTATTTGTTGGCTTTTGTTAAATAAAAACCTTGGAGCGCATCTTGTCTGTACATATAAGCGACGGCAGCAACATGTAATATTCCATTTATCCATCGATCTGACTAACTGCGCATCTTCTCCAATTCTCCAATTCACCGATTCACCGATTCACAATCTATAGATACATCTACAAGTACAAGTACATGCACTTGTCTATGCCTGACTGACAAGGGAAGTGGCCGCAACGAATACACACTTCAACTACAACTTCGATTAACATATCGCATTCCAATGTTGAGTGTGTCACTCGCTTGCGAAACAATTGCACAAAAGTGTAATCAAATTTATATATTTGGCCATGCTAATGCTTCAAGTTCGTTGCCTAAGTCTTTCGTTTTAATTCCCCCTAAGGTTACAGCAGACCATACCATACCACAAGTGTGTCTGTAACAAGACACTAACCTGACCTTATCGGGCACAGTAATATCCGCTGGAGACGAAAAATGTTTGTCGACAGTCGGCTTAACTGGTTGGGGTCATTTTTTGTGAGCACTTCCACCCGCTTCTCACACAGCTGTGACCTTTGGCTGTTACCCTTTCGAATTTGTCGCCCATTTAGGCGAAAGACTTTAATATTATGTGCAATGTACATAAACGAATACATTCCACAGTCAGAGTGTTGTACTTTAAGAAAAATGTGCTAATTCAATTGTATTTAACCTCTTGCTAATACTGTGTTAATTAGCACCTAGCTTTCACATACATTATAAGTAGAGCATCCCAGGCTGCTAATAGATTGTAGGGTATATCGAAAGTGACCATATTAAATACTATATAGGGTATCTTGTAGACTAATGCCTTGCCATTTATGGCTTTGTCAATTGCTTTGGCCGCATTCAGCAATTTATTTCAATGTCAGCGCAGCTGCTGCATCCCAATTATCAGGGTTTGCCGTCGAAATGACGATAAGTGCCGTAAACGCACATATCATCAGAGATATGACGCAATGGGCTGGCAATCAATCAGCCAGGCGCGTGTTAATCTATTACGGAGTATTTCTAAGCCGATTTATAAATCAAAGCACGGCCCATTTACGAATAGGTCAACGCAAAAAAAATAGAAATGAAAAAACACAAATAACATTTAAAAAAGTCACGCCAAATTTCGCTGAAAATGACACAGAAAAACGCTATTTAAAATTAAAATTATTCAGCGAAATTTGTTATTGTTTTGTTTTTTTTTTTTTGTGGCTTGTTTCTTGGTGCGAAAGTTAATGCAAATCATTTGGATGCGCCAACAAAAGGCGCATCATTTTCGCCGTTAATGAATTTTTCATTTTGTGCGCTTTTAATATGTAAACGATTAATAGAAGCGGCAAAAGTTGCAGAATGATGAGCATAAAAGGCCCGAAACGGGTTTTTAGCCAGGCCATAAATTTAACAGGTGTGTTGGCAACAGGTGAGCGGTGTCAATGTGAAAAATAAAACTGCTTTAAACAATGATTTAATGTTTATAAATACAATTTACGTGCCACAAATCAATTTGTACTAAGCTCAAATGAAGCTGCTCCTCAACGGCGCACAAACAAGTTCAGCAAATTAAACACCCAATAACAAAACAATAACAATATGTACAACAAACAGGTTGAAGTGACAAGTCTCAAGTGCGGGGCCCAAGTCAAGACTCGGTTGTCGTCTCTCTCCGGCTGCCTTCTAATGCCAACAAACCACTGAGGCAAAACGGCCATCATTTCATGAGCACAATTGTGTTTGCCATCTTGATGAAATATGATCTTATAGGCAATGTTTATGCTGTGTCTATTGCACCAGCAGCAACAACAACAAATGTTTAGGGATCAAGTTTACCAGACAATAAGCCCGACAAGTAACCAACAAATAAACGCTTAACGCTGTCGCCTGAACCCTGACCTCGACTTTGACTATTTTGTTATAGCCATAGCCATAGCCATAACTATAGCTTCAGCTCGAGCATTTGTTTTAGCTTTAGTTATATTTATGTGGCTTTGGCTATTAAAAAACCTTAACAAAAACTTGTGTAGC
Source organism: Drosophila immigrans (assembly GCA_963583835.1). Taxonomy (NCBI): domain Eukaryota; kingdom Metazoa; phylum Arthropoda; class Insecta; order Diptera; family Drosophilidae; genus Drosophila; species Drosophila immigrans. The sequence continues at coordinate 20,814,917 of OY757141.1, forward strand.
TCGTTAGGCTTGATTCTTGTGAAAGTTGATTGCTAGACATACGTATATGCATACTATATATGTGGCTTTCCATAATGCCATTCAAATTAAATAAACAAAACCAGAACCGAAAATTCGCACTGTTCGCCAAACATACGCCAAATACGTTTGGGAACCAATTTTACATATATAATTGTGCATTATATCGAAGCTTCGCTGTATTAAATATCTGTCGAGAGCTGGCCATAACGATGAACAGCATTCAAGGCGTTATACATTTTGTAACATAATTAAAATGGCCTTTGATAGGGTTTTAAAACGAATGACTTAAGACACGAACTTGCTGCACCAGTTCGACTAGATTACAAAATTTAATTTTATGTTAATTTCAAAACTAAACATGAAGAAGTATTTATAGCACGTCAGCTCTAAGCTTTAGCCAAGTCGCTAATTTGTTAAATCTTTTCCATAATTATTATAAATTATAGCTTCAGCAATTTCCTTTCGAACGCCGCGCATTCCAAGCCAATTGAAATAGAAAAGAAATTAATAGAAAAGTTGTCAAAAAAAGTGGCAACTTTCACTGTAAATAAATAAATAGCAATTGCTGAATGTGTTTATTTTACTAATTAAATTGATTAACAAGCGACAGCCCAGCTAACTGGGCCCCCAAATGCCAAATGTTGCATTTGCACGAGCACAACACGCATCAACGTCACTTGAGGACGCAACTTGGTCAACTTGTTAATCAACGAGGCAAACACAGAGCCAAATCCAGAGCTAGAGCTAGAGCTAGAGCTAGAGCCACAGTTACAGCCACAATTTCGAGTTGTGGCTGTTGTTGGCCAAGTGGCGCTATTTATGTCACGAATAAAACTAAACCAAACAGTTGGACAGCTAGATGGCAAATAGCCTGATAGCAATTATAGTAGGCCAAATTGGCATAAAATGTGGATTTGTCAATCGCCAACTCTTTTGCGACTCGCCTCGACTCGACTCTCATTCAATGCGTGACATTCCCAATTTCAATTCCAATTCCCAGTTACTCGCATGTTGAGAAACTGCTCGCGCAAATTGAAACCGAATCACACACTCATAACACTCATCAGACTCATCATAATGACGATGACTTTCGCAGCTTTTGCTCGCACAGCAGCAGCTCCAAAAAACAAACTCAAGTAGCTCTGGCACCGTTAATAGCCGTTGGCCATAACGCATACGCCGAGTGTGCCCGCGTGTTTATTTTTGAGGCTTTCATGGTGCTTTAATCGAACTTATCAAACTCAAAATTCAACGTGCAGTTCATCAATAAGGCCTGATTAGAAAGTTTGTGTGCGCTGTGAATACAATTTATTTATGCGCTTGCTATTAATTTTTTATTAGATAATAATAACAATAAATTTGTGTGACATTTTCATAGGAGCTTAGAGCGCACCCATCAAAAAATCCCCCATAAACAAATTGTTATTCTTACAATCACAAATACAAAACTAATAAATAAAAAACAAAATGTAAAAACGAAATTCGTTTTCTAGAAAGAAATTAATCATGCAAATCATATACAAAAAAATGTACTTTACAAAATTGTTTCCACTGAATTGATAATGTATATTTAAAAAGTGTACTATACAAGGCTTTGTTTACAACATTATAAAAAACCAATTAAATGACAGACACTTTATTTAAAATAACAAACTCAAATTAATAAGTTTATCTTAATAGTATATTTCTTAAAATGCGGGTAAAATAAATTACAAAAATTAATGTTTGCCCCGCATTTTGATCTAACTTTTCGTGTTGCGCCCAACTGTTTCTTAAAGGCAAGCTTCCTGTAACGCGCCCAACGCTTATTACACAATTTGCAAACTACAATTTAAAATCAATTTCAACTCTATTACTTTGCCTGATTTTTTGGCAAACTCTTTTTTTTTGTTTCTAATTTTGGTAATTTCTCGTTAAAAATTGGAGCGCGCTTCCAAATTGTTTGCTTGTTTCCTTACCATTGGAAGCTGCCCCATTCGTTACAGATACAAATACCGATACCGATAGAAATACAACTACAAGCTTAAGAGCTCGAGATACAAGCACCCAGGTAGAGATAGTTGGGAGCACTTGTTGTGGTGGCAGATCGCATAGTGTGAGTATCTATCTATCGTAAAACCATTAATAGCCGACTATTTTGTTTTGGGCCAGCAACCGGTTTCTGGGCACACACAAACACACACTCTACGCTGGCGGTACAAATTTGTATACCTTTATTTAGCCTGTGTCTTGTGTTTTGTTTTTTTTTCTTTTTTTTTTGAAAATTGTATCTCAAGCTGAACATGAATGAGCTTTTCGAATATTTCGTAACCAGTTGGACTGCATTTTTCCCTCAGACTGTGCCTGTGCCTGTGCTGTGAATCGAACATGAGTAGCGTGGCCAAAATGTTTACGTCTCGGCCATAATCGATAGCCAACAGCAGCGGCAACCACAACGACTCGACTGTGAACAGCGCAGCAAAGTCAAGTGTGTGTGCGGCTTAAAGAACTTCAACGCACAATTTCGACGCGCCTTTCAACAGCTTTAAATGCTTGACTTAATAGCATTTTAGCTTAATTAATAAAGCCGAGCCGAGCCGAGCCGAGTTTCTAATTAATTACGGCCCTTTGAGAAATAAGCGCAGCTTCATCTTGAAGCTTATGTAATGCAAGAAATTTGCGCATTCATTGCGTGAGAGAAATGTATCTTGTATCTTTAGGTTGTAATTGTAGTTGTAGCTGCCTTTGAAATGGTTGTATTATTAGCTGTTTTCGTTACGTTTACGTCGCTCTCCAGCTGTGTGCCAAATTGCTTAAGCTCTTGGAAACATGTGGAAATGCGAAAATGTGGAAAATGTGGGCATATTGCATTACCAAACAAACCAAACCAAAAAAAACCTTTTGAATAAACAACAATTCGATGCGGGTCGCATTCAATTTCGTAGCGGGAAACCGCTCCCAATCGGCAATTGGTTCTAACCCACTTGTGATCTATGCTCTAAATATTTTTTCAATTAATTTCGAATGCTTCGACAGCAGTTTCTTTATTACACTTTATGTTTGCACTTCGCACAAACTTAATTAGCCTTTTTTTACATACAATATGCACTTAGCTTTTTCCGTCGCTGTTGTCGCTACCTTTGCTGTTGTTAACTAGCTTGATATGTTATGTATGTATGTGGTTCAATGTCAAGCATTTTGTGGTCAGCGTCAGTCACAGTTGTCGCTGTTGCGCGCTCTCAATGCCAGACAATTTCTAGAGTAACCAAACGAGGCAAGTCTCTCAAAAAACAACAACAGCAACAACGACAACAAATTACGATAACAACAAAAACAACATGATGAACAACCCAGACGAAACCAAACCAAATGGCTGCCAACAGCTGTTCGGAAGTTGGTGCTACCGTTACGGCTTATAAAAGATTGTAGATTTTTATATAGTTATACATAGTAGAGTCGTTGTTCGTCTGGCATTGGACAATGACTCGCCAGATTATTGCCTTGGGTGTCCAGGCATAAACTTTAATTGCACTCGCGTAGCATCCACATTGTGCGCTGTGCTCAAAGAAACCAGAAGTGGAACGTGTCTTCAACTAATTCTTAGCACCTCTTCTTTGGCTTCGTTCCAATTCGCAATTCTATTTTAAATCGTCGTCATTTCTTTGCCAATCATTTGGTTTTGGACGGCACAACGACCAACTAACACCAATTGCCGTTCATTTATCTTAGCCACATGCAATTTGCCTGTCAAAAACGGAGCCACAATTTTAGCCATATCAAAACAATTCGTGGCACGACACTCAAGCAAAACAAACCCAAAACAACATCAACAACAATGATACAAATACCCGCTTGTGCCACACATTTGAGCCGCCCATTTCGGTCGCCATTTGTTAGCCAGATTTGTTGAGATTTTCCACGCCCACCAGACAGCTTTCGGCTACGCTTGCAGGTAGCTGCCACAATTTAGGTACAGTTTATTTATGAATTTTGCAAAAAAAACAAAGCAGACTACAGCTAAGAATACCCTGTAAAATAAATACACTGAGTAAAAGGGTTAAGGGTTAGAATATCTAACTAATGGATGATGAATAAATTTGAATCGTTTTACATTTTTTAACCTTATCGACAAATTACAAAGTGTCATATATATTTTTTAATTTTAATTATTATGCACAATAATATACTTATGCCAGTCTGAAGACCTTAGTCGACCTGGTTATATTATTGTACTGCAGAATTAAATCCTAAACTGCAATTATACTGAATAATTAAATAAATACTTATGCATAATAATTCAAAAAAGAATACAAGCTACGAAGGCCTTCAACTCTATGAGTGAATTTCCTGCTGATGATTATAAATATTTAAAACATTCTTGGCTAGTATTTAACAAAAGGAAGCTCATTAAATTATTTAGCTACAATGCATTTAAGCTATTTTGCAGTTAATTTTATACTCACTAAAAACTATAGTTTTATTAATATGATTTATAGCTTCATACTTCATGCAATCCTTTCGCTATAAATTCAAGTTCCTTCCGATAGTTTATTTGAAGTCGTTGGCATTCACAGGGTATATTGCTCTTTTGAGAGACCAAGAGCTGCATAATTGTTTGCTGTTGTTGCTGCTGTTGTTGTATCTCAAGCTGATTTGTGGCCCGTGTTAAGCACGTCATTTGCTTTGGCAGCTGTCATTGGCTTTGATTAGTTTGTTGAACGAATGCGGCAAAACAGAAAACCTTCGATTTCACTTCAACGTCCAACTGAAGGAACTCATAGTTGTAGTTGTTGTAGTTGATATCGTACACTCAAGTATGCTCTGTACATTGAACTGCGTTTCACACGCAGCTTTTGGCCGCTTTTTGAGCTGTGTCCATAGCCAAATCTGTTGACGGTTTTTGATGTTTGAGCTGGGTTTATGGCTTCATTACATGCCACGGAAAAGTCTGTCACCGGCTACCCGAAAACTACTATAAAATATATATATATATATATATATGTATAGTGTATATCTTTCAACACTTTTGCGGGATTTTCCGCCTTGTCTCTTGAGGCTGTTATGAAAATCTATTTTAATGGTTTTTGCGGCTGGGAAAATGCGCTGGCATTGTGTTTGCTTTACGAAAAAGGCAATAAATAATCTTTTTAGAGCTCAACGAATTATGCAATTGAACCTTTGGCAGGCAGTAAAACAAAAACCCATTTAAATACTAATAACTAAACTATGTATATACCTATAAAACAAAATCACTTTGCTGACTGACTGACTGACAGACTGAGCGACTTAGTGATGGCCAATCAAAGTGGCAGCTTAACAATGGAAATTCAGAGTACGGAATGCAATTTTATAACTACATTTTGACACGACACATAATGCTTAGGACTAAGTAGCAACGAAATTGGGTATATTTAAAAACTTTTAATCTAAAACGTTTGTTAGATAATAAAAAACCAGGAGAGATATGAGAAAATTGAAATCCCAAATACTATTTTCACCAATAATTGATCAAAAATCGTGTCAAGGCTGCGCTTATATCGTCGCCCAAAGTGCCGGAAACAGAAACTATTAAAAATAAATATAAAATATTGTGCAAATATGCAATCGATCAATAACCAATTTCTCCACATGTTTCTTCTCTTTGCAGTCCCACAAATTGTAAACAAGTGAATATAATAATTATAATGTGTCAATATTCGTAATTTGTCGGCACACCACGTGTAACGAAAGGCTGTTGTTGTCGGTTATATCACACCGTAGACATAGTGAGCCAGAGAGAGAGAGAGAGGCAATACATTCGCAATAACTAAGCAACAAAATTACACAACAACATCAACAATAACGACGACAACATCAAAAACATGAAACTGTCCATCGATAAAAGAGGCAAAGGCGTGGCCAGCGCCCTGTTCCTGCCCCTTCTGTGCCTCTGCCTCGGCCTGTGCCTGTTGCAGCTGCAGCAGCAACTGGGAGTCGAGGCACACGTGGCCCTCACGTATCCACCTGCACGGGCTTTCGACTTGGATTTCTTGGATAATGCGCGCACAAAGGCGCCATGTGGCATGCCCAAAGGTAGGTTTTGGGGAAAGGCGTCGCATAAAAGTGGGTCTGAGAAAATGTTTACTCCTGTGGCCGGGCAAACATTTGACCTGCATTCAACGGCTCGAAAGTCGTCAGTGTTGAGCCCACAGTTTCCATTTGTAGCCTTCAGCCCAAGCATTTATTTGCCTACAATTTGCTGATGTTTTTTATATTTCTCTCTTTAAAAGTTTTTTTTTGTTGGCCAGCAAAATATTTGGTTTGCGGCTCGTGGGAATTATGGCCGGTTTTTTGAATGGCTTTTTTTGCTTTGGCCAGCACTTGCAGCTGGCGCCTGACTGTGCCACTTTGCCACTGCCACTGCGACTACGTCAACGACTCTGACTCTGACTATGACTGTGACTGCGACTGAGACTCTAGCTAAGACTTTGACTAGCCATATGTGTCCAGAAAGTCGCATGCTTAAACCTAATTCACAGCGAATCCTGCCTGTTAAGTGAAGACTAACAACGCTCCAACAGCCTTAAGCTTAATTTCAATCACAGAAGGAATTAATCTCAGCGGCAGTCTTTTAAATTTATATTGAATGAGGATAACAATTTAATTGATGTGTACAGCAAAAAGTAGACTTTGCTGTATTACTTTTCTGCTGTATTAATAAATCAATTAAATTATATTTTAGAAACTTCGTTTTAAACGAATTTAATTGATGTTAATGTACATCGAAGACAGGAATTTATTGTTTCTATTATTCAAATCAATCAATTAAATTCCCTTTCAAGTTCATTGAAAATATAACTTACAACTGTATCACTTTCATTTACCAAAAATCTGAATACGAATTTAAAAGATTATCCATTAAAAAGTAGGCGCAGTTTAATCAATTTAATTCTCCTAAGAAATGCACTAAAAACTATCTATTGAAAGTTAAATTGAATTGCGATAATTCAAATTTCAATCAAATTAAATAAAACTCAATTTGCTCAAAAACTATATAAACCAATCGTCATTCATATTTCCAATTAAAAAAATAATAGATAAATTTTGAAACAATAATTCAAATTCCAGCGAAATTAAATAAAGTACAAGTTGCTTAGAAACTATATAAACATGTACGTTGAAGCTACCAGATTTTAATTCAAGTGCGGCACATCAAAAATATCCAAGCAACTTTGCTCGACTTGTTTATTAATTATAATTCTAAATTGTTATATCATTACTGCTTAAATGCTAGGTATTAACTACTTAACTACTTTTTAAAGTTTCACTCAATTAAATACTGTTGTGTACCCTATTCTAATCGAATAAACACTTAAGAGTAGACTCATTAAGTTGCGTCATCTCTGAGCATAAAAAATACAACGTCGATCTGTCTGCATGGGAGAACGTGTCGATTATAGATAATAAAATAATAAAAAAAAGAAGTGATTTAACATTTGATACGTGTGCTAAACAAAGGGTATTTTGCTGTCGAGCAATTCCGTCTACAGCGCTCTCACTTGTTTCAGCATTTTTTTGCTCTATCGTCATTGCTGAAACCTGTAGAACTTTAGAATAAAACTGGCCAAAAAGCATTTATCTTACGAGGCACGTATTTATACTTTAATCACATTCATTCAGCTCGCTTTTAGTACAGTTCAGTTCAGGGGTTAGTCATCAAGTACTCGCATTCGTATTCACCAACGAGTTGTTTATGTTTCGGGGCACGCTTCAGCATTTCGTATGATTTAGTTTAGGTATCTCGGTTATTTTTTGGGCAAACAAATGCTGGCATAATCGCATTGGTAATTGTTTTGTTTGGCCAAAGTCTTTTAGCCGCATTTAAATTGGCCATGCACGTTCGATTCACAGGCCCATTTGTGAAATACATGTGCATACAGCCGAGCACTCATGAGTGTTATTCATGCATGATTATGATTAACATACATATATGTAAGAGTACGAAAGAGTATTCGTATGTGCATTCGCGCTTGCATAACGATTTCAGTTTCTGTTTGTATTTGAGTTTGAGTCTTGTATTGTTGCGTCTTACTTAACTATGATTATTATTGTTATAAATGTATGTAGTCTCGGTGTTGCTGTTGTTGTTGCCGCAAAGTGTTACCAATTAATTTGCATATGTCGGAGAGGCAGCAAAACAGCCTCAGAGCCATTCACTTGCGCGCATATTTCAAATTGGGTCATCATTTGTTTATTTAGATGGATACCCTGCAATGCTAGCTCAAAGCAAGGCTTTTTAAGCTTTCAACAGTGGTGTAACGATTTGGCTAACAGCTAGTATTATTAATATGGTAATTATAATGTTCAACTTGAGCCCATTTACAGGGTATTTTTTAAACGTTTTATCTGCCTTAAAGACCGCAAAATTGAATATAAAGAGTACAACATCGTCAAAGTAAATATCACTTTCTAATATTACTTTGAAGACAAACTCATATTAACTCCCGTTTACTGCTCCATAAAGGCAGTTTATTGCTTGCAGGGTATCTGCCAGCTGTGCCCTGCATTGCGTCTGCTTATTATTAACAGTTTATCTTACAGCTTCAAATACTTTCAAAAATGTTGCCCACTTGTTGCCGAAGTTTTCTGACATTTGATGAGCGGCTTCATCTCACCTCAACTCGAACATGTGTGCATATATACATACATACATACATATATATATATGTATATATTCGTTTATAGACAGCAAACATTTGTGTGTACATAAGTAATATTATAATTAAGCTAGCAGCTGGCACATTCGGTTGCCTTCGGCTGCAAGGCACACGTGTGTGGCATCAAAATGCCAAATCAATTGAATAGCGCATAAATAATTACAAAACGTATATCGGTATGCGCTTAAGCAGATGTATACTCGATATTAATATATAATACTCGTTCAACGGCATTTTTTTGCAATTTTTATAATACATTTTTGCGGTGGTTTTTTTCACTTTTTTAATTATACACAAGTGCTCATTGCGTATACGCAACGTGCGCCGCCTTGAGCAGACTTTAAGGCCTGCCCCGTGCCGCATGCGCTCAATTGCCTGACTAGCTGGCCAGGTTGGCTGTCCGAATGTCCGTCTGCCTGTCCGTCTCCCTGTCTGCCTACCGGTTGCACGTTTAACCCATTTCGGGGCATGACAACTTTTGCCTTCGTTTGCTTCGACTTTGCGACTTTGGATTTTTCTTTCTTTCTTTATTTTTTGCGCAAGGCGCCGCCGCTTTGTGGCCATTGCGAATCGCGTACGTTGGCCAGCAGGTTCACTGCTCATGATGACGATAACAATGATGATAATGGCGATGATGATGATGTATGTTGCCAATGCAGAGCGCTGCAAGTGAAAAACTTTCACTTATGGCCATTACTTATTTTATGGCCATTGCGCCACACACAACCAACGTGCCACGAGATGCCATGCGTTGCGATGCGATGCGATGCGATGCTGCAACGCTGCTGGGGCAAGCTTAACAACTGTATCAACATATGCGGCAGCGACTCCCAGTGACCGCATTTTGCAGTCGTACTTGTAGTTGCCCTTTCTAAGTGACGCCAACTGGCAACTGGGCCGCAATGTGGCAGCCTCGTTGACCCCTCGTTGCAACTTGTTTGCATTTGTAACTCAATTTGTTAACACTATTGTTGTTGTTGCTGCTGCTGCTTCAGTTAAGGGCCACAGCGATTTTGTTTTGATTTGTCGTTTTTTCTTCTGTCGACTCGACTCGTCTCGACAACTGACAACTTGACGTTGTTGTAATTGTCTCGCAATGGAGGTCAAGTTGTGGTCTACAGCCACATTGAGTCACACTTTACAATGCGGTTGCAGTCTAGCTTCGGCTTCGGCTTCAGCTTGAATCCCGAACAAATGATTGCGCACTAACAAAAAAGTCGAACGATGGTTTCTTAAGTAGATTCTAATTATCGTTTATGGACTTGGCCATAAAACAGTAAACTTCCCACTTCCGCGTGCTTTAGCTAGAAGCTGTTGCACCTTAATGAGATTTACAACTTGCAACTTTAATGAACTTAGAAAGTCATTAATTAATTTAATGATAAAAATTGTCTGAAATGTTGAAAACTCTTATGATCAAGCAGAAGCACATTTCACAAATTGTGGGTAGCTATAAAACAGATAACTTTATTGAGCATTAATAGAAAGTGAGCTTTAGCTGTAAATGAGCGGACTGGGATGTTCTTCAGCTATAAACTAGCAATACATTAATAAAAGTTGTTGGATTTAGGAAAAACTTAAAAAAAAAGATAGTGCAGCCAAACTACACGAAACATTTTCAGATATCCGCCGAATAATTTTAACACCCAACAAAGTTGTAATTTATTTAAAAAACAACAAACTTCATACTTAGACGGATTATTTATTAGCCTACTCTCGTAGAAAGCTTCAATGTGCTTTCGCTATGAATTCGCATGCTTTAATGAGCTTTAGCCATAAATTAGCGTGCTTTGATACACTTTAGTTGCCAACTAGTTACAAGCTACTGATGAAATTTGATCGTCAGTGATCTTTTCACATACACTTGGCGAAATAATGTGTTAGCTGCTCCATAGCTTTGACATAAATATGCAACAGAAATGTATATTCAAATGACAGGTCTACTTATACAACAACGCTAAAATTTATCATCCACAAATTTGTTGAATATTTCCCAAGAGTCATTTATCAACAACGGAGGCGAATTGTTTTGCTATTGTTGTTGTCGATGTCGATGTCAACGTCTAACGCTGTTTTTGTTGTATTATTCGTAAAGCGAGCGCCATATGAATACACTCATATTTCAATTTCAATGGCCATTCATTTGTTGCTGAAATGTCGCAGTGGAATTATCATACGAATCTCGACAGCATTCACTTGCACTAGACCCATAAAAAAACATGCCACAGAATATCAATGAGAGCGCGTACTCCAAAGTGACATTTCAAATGGCAAAAGTGTTCAGCATGTTGGGATGCACTGTCACAAAAGTATTATTTAAAGGAATCTAAACGCAAAGTTGACTTAAGCACTTTCAAATAGAGTTTAACCTTCAAATATTAAAAATGAAATACAATTTATTTAAGAATGGATATGAGGAAGTTAAGCTACAACATAGAGCTTTCCCTTTTACTTAATATTCTAAATTGTATCAAGTTTAGCGTACTGCTAACTTAGCTTCGAAAAATTAAACAGTTTAATCAAACTTAATCATCTATATTATACAATGCTTTGCATCACTTTTAGCTCGCTTCTAAAAATAAAATAGCATAATCTAAATTAATCTACTTAATATATTAAATATATAAAATTTGGCTAAGCTCTGAGTTCTCTTCTTAATCATCTGTATTATATAATGTTTTGCATCACTTTTAGCTCGCTTCTAAAAATAAAATAAAATAATCTAAATATATAAAATATATTAAATTTGGCTCTTAGCTCGCTTCTAATTAAATAATATTAAATATATGAAAAATAAAGATAAAATATGTGAATATAAATTTTGTTCTGAAGTTAATAATGTTAACAAGTATTAAATGTTTTTTTGCTTACTATATCATTATGTTGTCAAAGCGTTTGATTGCGTTTAATCTTATCAAAATGTTATATGCAGTTTGTTAAATAGAATGTCTAATTAATTGCAATTTCTCTAAGTGTACTTGCCACTGTGCGATATCGAGTGGCATGCCATAAATACCAAGCACACGGGCGCTGCTGCTGCTGCAGCTGCTGACGCCGACGCCGGGGAGCCGTCTAACTGGCTAAGACAACGTCACGAGCAATTAACTAAAGCGAAAACTCCTTGACCACAAGCAGGCCATACCAGTTACCAGTTACCAGCTACCTGTTGCAGTTGCCAGTTGCAAGTTGCAAGTTTCAGTTGCTGTTTCTGTGGCAGTTGCAAATGCAAATGTTCAAGTCGCTACGTAATTTGCGGCCAATGAAACGATAGCAACATTATGGCCCCATAGTTTTAGGGTTGCCAAAGTAAAATTATTTTTATGGCATGTTACACTCAGCGCTCGACGCTCGCCACTTGCCAATCGCCTGTGTCCAACAGTCGCTGCTAAAATTTATTGCACACTGCGATGCTTCGTTAGCTGCCGACACTCGGGTTTATTTGTCAACCTTTTCACGTTGCCCCAACTTATATGAGTGTGTCTATGTGTGTGTGTTGCGGAAGTCTTTGCAACGACACGCCATATTTGGCCTTACCACCACCCTCTCTCTCTCTCTCTCTCTCTCTCTCTCTCCCTCTCTCCCTCACCCCTCACCATTCACTCAACTTGAGCTGCCCATGCAAGCGGCACTGCAATTAGAATGCATGCAGGCACCGCATTCTTCCACATTCTACATTCTACAATACATTGAATGTTCAGTATTCAGTATTCAGTATCAAGCAGCAAATTGGCCCCAAGGTTCGTTGGTTTTGGCATAACATTAAGAAAATGATGCAAAGACCCCAAGTTCTTATATAAGTGGCCTCCCCATATTCCATGCCATTCGCCCATCGACTCTTGCAAAACTCTTGGCTCAGAATATGGCCAAAAGCAAACATTGAAAACAAATCTGTTAAGTTTGTTAACCTGGCTAAACGCCATGTTAGCGTCAGCGGGCGTTACACAATTGATAGATTGCGTTTAGTATCTAATAAATGGCGGTAAAAGAAATGTAGCTTAATGGGATTCCCCGTTGACTTTAAACTTTCGAAATTCTTATGAAACTTGGCTGCGAAATTACATTAATAATTTAGTTTATTTACCAACATTTATAAATTTACTGAAATAGAGTTTGCAATTGAAAAAAATAAATTGATTTTATAAATTTCGTCTATTATAATATTCAATTTTTTACAATATATATAAATAAATAAACAGCATTTTTTAATTATAAACAGTTTAATAACCGTACGAAATTTAAATAAAATTTCATTTTAAAGAATTCAAACCTTCTATTTTATAGAAAAAATCTAAACTTTTTTTAGTCACAGCATAGTGACAATAATAAATAATGAAATGCATTTTAACATAAAGATTTCTAAAATATGTTTATAGAAAGAAAAGAAGAAATATATTTAAATGTATTCATTAGATTCGCATATATTAATTTCAAAAACATAATATTCAGCAAAACTGTCATCAAAAGAGTAATGAATGAAGTGGTATGCGGCTATAAGATCTCGCTTGTTTGGTGATTGTTTAAAATGATAATTAATTACAGCAGGCAAATACTAATCGTTTATTTATTTAGTTATCACAATTTTCGCTTATTATTGCTATGCTCGCAGTTTCAGTCAAATAGTCAACCCAATGATTACTTTTAATTTCTCTGCAGTTTTCAGTTGCCCATCATCATTAGCAAGCATTTTGCGTTGAAATCAATCAATAGTTCATTAAAGTGCTTTTCTTTAGCAAAAATTAATTGCATTTTAAGTAACATAAATAAATTAGTCACTCGTTACTATTTTTGCTTCGAGCTTATGATAAACAAAATTTGAAAAAGCTTTCATGCGAAAACTATGAAAACGAATCGAACTCGAGTTGAGATTGTGCTGAGAATCATTATCATTATCATTATCAATTTCATTTTGATGTCTGGGCAACAACGCATCAGGTTCGACTTTCGAAATGTGCGGCGAGTTCAAGCGCAACACTCAAACTTCAACTCAGACTCAAACTCGAATCCCAATACGAATACGAATACGAATACGAACTCGAACTCGATATTCATGCAACGCAGCCTCCAAAATCAAAGGTGAACAACTTTCGCGCTCGTGAGAAATATGACAAGAGTAAAGCTCGAAGCAAAATATGAAAAATAGCCACAGAGAGAGACGGCAAACGCGAGCGAGAAAGAGAGGCTGCATGTGAAATGAGAAATCACTACACCTGCCAATTTGTCTGCCCAGTTGCCCAGTTGCCCATTCCCTGGTCAGCTCCCATTTAACAACTGGTTCCGCCCAACCAAATTGCCTCGCTCCTGTTATTGTTGTCTCGATTTATTAATGGCCACAATTGATTTATCGTTGCGGCTATCAGCAGATTTTTTGTTTCATTTTGTAGCGTATTTTTTTGTTGCCATAACTTAACCTATTTTCCTGGCGCTGCTTTAGCATCTTTGGAATTATTTTTTCTGCTTTTGTCGAGTTGTCGAAACAACTTTGGCCAGAGCATGTGAAAAATGCATGTTCCACTTAGGTTCAGGTGCAGAAAACTACCATATTCACTTCAGTGATTCAATGATTCAATGATTCTGTTCGCATATCCACTTCAATTACGCCATTGAAATAAAAAGTCGCATTCGATTGGTGACCTACAAAAGCGGCTGCAACGTCTAGAGATACTCATCAGCATACCCTGTAGATAGGCGAGTTCTCAAAGGGTTGGCATGAGCTAAAAATGCCAAAGATCTATTAATAGTAGAACTTAATGTAAATTTATTGAAATAACAAATAAATGTTTTTCTATTTAATCAATATTTTTGATATTTTGTATTTAATTTTCCTAGCTCTGCAAGCTAAAAATTATATAACAATTTTTCCAACACAACATTACAATGTAATTGCATTAGTAATATTGAGAAGGAAATTGTTAAAATAATTTTATTGACAGTTTAATAACTCTTTTCAATTCAATTTTATTTCCACATTATTGTTATATTGATAATCTTACAACTCTTTATAATTGTTATATATAAATAACTACTATTTTTTATTTCCATGTTCTATATATTAATTTAATACTTTTATTTATTTATTTTTATCATATTAAATAGTATCCTGAATTATATATAGTATTCAATAAATAAGTAATAGCTAAAGCTAACGTTATATTTTATATATTTATTTTATTTCCAAGTTTCCATGTTTTCCTTTGAAATGAAAACATCTTAATCTACCAATTTCGATCTATCACTTTACGTGATATCTATTAGTCACATCCCTACAATGTTCTACTGATTCTTTGGCTTTATTTTCTGGTCGTAATCGACGACATCATCGCGACAAAAACACTTCAGACTGTTGCTGTCTGACCATATTGGGCGGATTGTGCAAAAAGACCGCAAGACTGTGGCAATTGAATGCATTCAAGTGGTCAGGCAATGAGTGTACTCATAATATTTGGCCAGTCGCCAAGCAAAGCAACCAAAACACACATCGACAACCATTGAGGATGGCTAACAGTCTGTTCGATCTGTTGTGCCACCAAACGGCAGTAATCATAATTTTCCGACTTCCTTATTTGTCGACGTTAGATCGACGGGTGGGGAGGGAATATGAAGAGGCCAGAGGGGGCAGGGGGGACAGTGGAAGGTGCAGCTGAAAAGTGAGACTATTGCTCTCCCGCTTTCGCTTTCGCTTGCAGTGGGACGCGAGGTTTGTCTGGGCATCGCTATAACCATTTAATGGCTTCAATTAGCGACTCGATCCGCGTGTATTGGCTGACAACGATGTGCGATCTACGCTCTGGCTTGGGCATTGATTGGCCAGCTTCCCTCCCCTCTTAACTCTTCCCCTCTGCCGCTGCTGAGGAGAGCTGCAATTTTTCACAGCTGCTGCGACGAGGTTATCGCATTGCTCTTATGCAATAGTTGCGAGCATATGAAATTTGTCGGGGCCGAGCCAGAAGACAACAAAAACATGGAAGCTTGTTGTAATGCGAAGATGTGTGTGGCACTTGGCCACTTGGTGGCTCGCTGACTCGTTGATTCGTTGATTCGCTGCTTCGGTGGCTCAATTGCTTTGGGTGGTTCGCTAACTTCCTGCCTCCAACGACTGCAACTGGGTCTGGGCTCGGCAATTGCTGGAATTTGGTACGCAGGTGCGCAGAGTTCAGACACAGACATAGACGATGTCTATTCATGAGTATACCCACTTGAGTGCACTCAAAGCGCAACGCTACGCAATGCAGAACCACAGCAAACCTGTTCGGCTCGACTGCTGGCAAAACATTTAATTATGCGATACATATTTCAGTTAAGCCAATTGATTCTCTCTCTTTCTCTATCTGTGCAACTGTAATGGCTGATCAGTCAGGCCCAACTGCATGGCCTGTTAATCAGCGAGATTATGATGAAGTTCATCACGATCATCATCATTGTTGTTGTGTACATAATTGCATTGCCCCATTTGTTGGCTTTCTTTGAATAGACTGCAATTGACTCGTGACTCTTTGGCCCACAGCTTGTTCGCTGTTGTGGCAATAAGATTTGCAGAATGCCTATTTAATGTAGAATTTCTAAAGGTAGTAATAATGGCTGTCTCAGCAATTGAACGTATAATTAAAGAGAGCTTAGATAAATTATAGCTACGAGAATTCTATTGAGTCGTTAGAGTTTGCCAGATATCAGTGTCACATATAGCTTTTTGATTCTGAAATATGTTTAATGATTTAATGTTTCCTCAAAACTACAATAACAGGCTGTTTATTCTTAATAGTTTTTGTAGTTATTTTTTTAATTTATTAACATCTAATTCTTCTTATTTACTCTTTAACAATTTTAATAATACTAATCAAATTAAAATACATCAAATCACGTATTAATTCATTGCATAAATATTAAAAGATACAAAATTTCTAAAGACAGGAGTTAAAGACAGACCTTTTAACTTATAAGTTATAAGTTAATCTAAAACAAATAAATTTTTGTTTAATGGCTATAATTATTTTTGAGTAATTGAATACATTTTACACTATAAACATTATTTGTAAAACAACATAAAACTTTAAAATAAAGATTATAGTATATTACATTGTATTAAAACAAATGATCATATTTTGTTCGCTTAATATACAAATCTTGTGTAAATAAAATAATAAATTATGGCTTATAGAGCTTTTCCAGATATTATTTCATAAAAGGATCATTAAGCATACTTTTTTTTATTATGACCAATTACTTGTTTACTTGTTTTTAAGTTTTTTTTTATGAAAATAATAAAAATTGGTAATAAGGTTACTAATTTCTAATAATCATAATTGTTGAACAAAATATAAAAAGTCGTAAACTTCGAAATATCCTTCCTAGTGTGTGCTATTTTGTTTAAATCTCAGTGAAATCCAAAGCTGCCCTTAAAATTCCGAATAATTTTAGTTCCTTCGACTTTTGCCATTTCGAATAATAAATCTTTTCTAAACTTTTTTAAAATGCTTGGCATGCCAGCAATAAATGTTCCTCATGCTCATTGCTAGTTACAAGTATTTTAGCAATGTAAACAGTAAATTTAATTTGATGAGAACTCGCTGCAAGACATTTGGAATTAACGTTAATTAAAATACTTATCATTTGTTTTCATTTGTTGTTCCAGGTTCCATACGCACCTCTTTGTTGTCTGGCACGCAGTTTAATGTTACCTGGCATTTGGCCTATGCGCACAGGGTAAGTGAAGGAGCAGTCTTGGGGGGAGCTGGGGGCTTGGGGCAATTAAGTTGCGCGGTAATCAAGATACCCGAGACGCTGCACAATGGCAGTCGGCGTTCTTATCTCGCCTCTCGAGTGGGGCATAATTAGGCAGGCATGTGCATCATGCTGGGCATCGCAAATGATGTAACGATTGCCACACATGCACGACAACCGGAGCCTAGAAATAATGCCAAGTCTACCTATGGAGTATTCGAAACCCAGTCGAAGTCAAAGTCAAAAGCGTTGCGTTAGAAGTTCCCATTATTGAAAATGCCAATGGGAATTACCTTTTGAAAGCAAGTCACAAGTTCTCAGTCATTGTTTTGTGCAATCTACAAAATATATATAGCGGAGAATTAGCTTCCAAAGTCACGCCCCCTCCGCCTCCGCCGCCGCGGCCATAACCGCATATTGGTTTCAGTGTGCAATTAAAAAGTTAATTTCATGCTTCAATCTTTCTAGGGCGGCTTCCGATTGCAAATACTGGATGCACTCGACAGGCCCGTCTTGGATTTGACACCGCACGTCAATGGCTCGGAATTTGTGCGCACGGATGCGACGTAAGTTGTTGGGTTCCCCCTTGCCCTCTGATTCTACCTCTAACAGATCCCCCATCACCTACAGGGCCCAGTCCTACATGGTGAGCATTCCCAAGGACTTTGAATGCTTCAATTGCACGCTGCGTCTGCTGCGTCAGGCGGACGAATGGTCGACGGCCTATCGCTTCTGGTCCTGCGCCGATGTGGACATTAAGCAGCGCAAGGACTTCCGCGAAACCTGCTCCGGCAATGGCAAAAACTTTGCAGCGCGCTGCAAATGCGACAAGAACTTCTACGGTCCGCAGTGTCAGTATCACGACGAGTGCTCCAGCAACGCCGACTGCGGTGTCCAGGGCAAGTGCATCGACATCGACAGCACCTCGCTGCCCCGTCGCCAGTGCTACTGCAACTTTGGCTGGCACGGCATCGGTTGCAACAAGCGTTCGCCGTACAAGTCGACCAGCCTGGATCTGACCTCGTACACGATGAAGGAGCTGTCGCCCGATTATCACATGTACTGGCGTCTGCTGGAGGAGCAGAAGGAGATCGAGGTGGTGCTCAAGGTTAACAGCACCTCGTGGGTGGGCTTGGGTTGGCGTCCACGCGGCATGACTCCGGAGTGCAAGAACTTCCCGTTGGTGCGCGACATGGGCGATTTGACGACAACGCTCGAGAGCTCGGCTCCCGAGCCGAAGAGCGAACCCGAACCCAAGAGCGAACCGGAGCCGAAGAGCGAACCCGAACCCAAGAGCGAACCCGAACCCAAGAGCGAGCCTGAACCCAAGAGTGAACCAGAGCCCAAGAGCGAACCAGAGCCCAAGAGCGAACCAGAGCCCAAGAGCGAACCGGAGCCCAAGAGCGAACCCGAACCCACAAGTGAACCACAGCCCAGCTCGCAGCTGGCAGCTGAACCCGTTGCCGAACCGAGCGCCAAGACGAAGCGCGTTGCCAAGCACGATCCGGAATTCGGCAGCATTGACGGCGTCACCTCTGTGGCCACCAGCGTCTCGTATCGCGTCAGCACGAAGTCAGGACGCAGCCGCCGCCAAGCGACAGGTAAGAGAGTCCTGCAATTGCACAGCTTCTGCACTTGCATTTAATTAGTTTTGCTTAGTTTGGCATTAATACGAGTAGTTGCAAAACACACAACAGATCCTGCAGATCCTTTAGAAAACTTACTGCATTCAATTATTGCTCACCTTGTTGTGCTTCTACTGCGACCTCTTTCAATCCCGCACCTAACACTAAGCACACAAATCTATTCTCTTCGACAATTCCTCCACGACAACAGAGCCCAATAGCACCGCGGAACCAAAGAGCGAACCGGAGCCAACCAGCGAACCGGAGCCAGTGACCAAGAGCGAACCAGAGCCCAAAAGCGAACCTGAACCGAAGAGTGAACCGGAACCAAAGAGCGAGCCTGAACCAAAAAGCGAACCGGAGCCTACAAGTGAACCAGAGCCTAAAAGTGAACCAGAACCCACCAGCGAACCGGAGCCTAAGAGTGAGCCTGAACCTAAGAGTGCAGCAGAGCCTCAGAGTGCAGCAGAACCTAAGAGTGCACCCGAACCTAAGAGCGAACCGGAACCTAAGAGCGAACCTGAGCCTAAGAGTGAACCGGAGCCGAAGAGCGAACCTGAACCCAAGAGCGAACCAGAGCCCAAGAGTGAACCGGAGCCGAAGAGCGAACCTGAACCCAAGAGCGAACCAGAGCCGAAGAGTGAACCGGAGCCAAAGAGCGAACCGGAACCCAAAAGCGAACCAGAACCTAAAAGTGAGCCCGAACCCAAGAGCGAACCCGAACCTAAAAGTGAACCTGAGCCCAAGAGCGCTCCAGAGCCAAAGAGCGAACCCGAACCTAAGAGCGTGCCAGCTCCCAAAAAGTCCGCCAATCTTGAGTCCGCAGGTAAACCCCCAACACACAACGCCTTGGTGATGGTAAAGCATTTTCGCTGCCCCGATTTTCATTGTATACTAACCGAGTAGATCCTACAAGCCACACACTCAATTCACAACCTTCCCACATCTGAATCGAGTATACATTCTTAATCTATTTTCATTTTCGCAGAACCCAAGTACAAACTCAATCCGTATACGCCCCGTCACGACTTCAATCCCATGGACTGCACGGATATTGTCATTGGCTCGGCTCGTGGCATGGCCAGCCGTGTGGGAGATTACTACTCTCGGGATCGTTCCACGCCCCGTTTGGACGAGGTCTTTGGCGGCAAGTCCGACCTGTCTTTGGGCACCGGCTTCGAGGAGAACGGTGTGACCACGATTATATTCCGCAAGAAACTGGTGGCCACAGAGCCAACCGATCACACGCTGGACGATGCGCTCACTCACATCATCTGGGCGAGGGGTCAGGAACCACAGCAGTATGTGCATGTGCCCGCCTCCGGTCTGGAAACTGAACCCTCATCAGTTAAGGACTTCTATCAGCCGGATGAGCTGAAATACCACGGACACCAGATGCAACGCGGCGTTACCCAAATCAACTTCTTCGGTAAGTTCACATACTTAATCACATAGTGACAATATTTTAACTGTATTGTGTGTAGAAAAAGAAAAGTCCTCGGCTGAAGTGGATCGCAATGATCTGAGCACAAATGTGCTGGACAACGATTGCTACGGACACTGGAAATATCCGTCGAACTGCTCGCCCCAGGAGCACACCTGCGAGTACTACGCCTCCTGGGAGACCGTGGGACGTGGCGACGACATCCGTTGGCACATCGAGACGACAAACACTCAGACCTGGACGGGCATTGGCTTCAGCGATGATCAGCGCATGTCGCAGACCGATGCGATCATTGGCTGGGTGGATGGACGCAGTGGACGTCCCTTCCTCATGGACACCTGGGTGCTGGGCTATGCACCGCCCAAGCTGGACGATCGCCAGGACATTACCAATGCCTCGGGTCGCATTGAGAAGGGCGTGACCATCTTGGAGTTCAACCGCAAGCGCATCAGCAACGATGAGCATGATCTTTCCTTCACGGACGATCATTGCCTGTATCTGTTCTTCCCCGTGCTCGGCGGTGCCTTCAACGTGGTCAACAAGAAGACTCGCAAGCACGAGCAGGTTCCAGCGGTGTCGCCACAACGCGTCTGCATTAAGTCCTGCGGCAAAGGTAGATCATTGATTATATATTATGTGGTAGCGATGTGAATGTAAATTTCTTCCGCAGAACTTGAAGATGTCTTTGTGGGCACTAGCACTCCGGCCCCCAGTCGCCTGGTCTATGCCGTTGGCGTGAAGCTGATGAACCTGGCCGAATCCTTCGAAGCACCCAAGCCGGGCACCGTGGACTTTAACAATCTGGCAGCCACCATTTCGGACTCCTTCAACGGCATCCTCTCCCCCATCGCCGGCTACTACAAGACCGAGATTATTGGCTTCGAAAAGTGAGTAAAAAGCGACCTAAGTAACTTAACTGCTAAATTGCAATTTTTTTTTGTAGAGAGGGCAGCTCCATGGTAGCAAAGGTGCAGGCGCTGTTCGACAAGTCCGACGTGGAGAAGATGCACGCCTTGGACACCAATAACATCGAGAAGGGCAGCGAGGCGGCCATCGAGAAGAATGCGGAAGTCATCAAGGCAGCGCTTCAGGATCAACTCGCCACCGGCAAAGTGGGATCTCTGACTGTGGATCCGCAGTACTTGGACTTCGAGGCACTCGAATGTGAGCAACAATTGAACCTATAAATAAATAATCATTTTTAATGATAATTCTATTTGCAGTTAAGAGTGCCCAGGAGCCCAGTGCTAAGGACACGCTATTGTCCTTCTTCGATCTGTCGGAGACACGTTTGTATATTGTGCTAGGTCTGATTGCAGCCCTGGTTCTGATCGCCCTAATTCAAGCCTTCTGCACCATCATGAAATCTTCTCGCAAGACCAAAAATAACAAGGTAAATATTGTTGAAATATTTACAGACAGTAATTAGTTGCAGCGTTTTTAGCATTAACTTGACTACTCGTTTGTTTAGCTCTAAGCTTGGCGCACTTAATACGAGTTGACACCAATTAATAATATTTATTCAATTGTATAATGTTATTTAAAGCTGGTTTACGTAATACCCGATGAATGGCGCATATATCAACAGCGACAGCACCAGCGATACTATCAGCCCTCTAGCGAACTATAAATTAAAAAAAAAAAAAACAAAACCCACCAAAACATAAAAAAAACAAAAGAAAATCATAAAAAAAAAAAGTATATCTCACTGCCTGAACTGAACAAGATCTACAACTGCCCAAAGTACTCAAAAGTATAACCCCAAACATAGTTAGCCAAATATATCAGATCTGCGCGGATATCGTTAAACATGTACTATATACGCTCTATATACATTGTATGTGCTGAGTCGCGTTTATCAAAATTCTGTTACAAAAATGAATTCATTGGTAATTTAAATTCCTATTTGTTAATTGTTTATTTGTTTGTACTTATTAACAAATGACTTAATTTGTGACTACCATCAAACTGCTAACATCTAATCAAAAACCCATAATACTGGAAGGTTTCTCTCTGCCTCTTTCTCTTTCTCACTCACTCTTGCTGTCTCTTTCTTCATTTCTGTATGCGCTTTAACTAAATGTTGTTTCTAATTAATTGCAATACCTCTATTTAATTAATACATGTCTTTTCTGTAGCCAAACCAGTTAGCATTTGATTTTCATACTAAAATCTTATCTTTCACTATAATTCTACCATATTTATCTACCATCTGTAGCCGATCTCCGCTTCCAATTGGGCATAAACGCAAGCACACAAAGCACATTCCAAAAAGCAATTATAGTACATAGTCCCTCAACGATGTCTGGCGCACTGTAATCCCTAGAGTTCCGAGTTCCGATTAGTTTAGATCGTATTTGTTTCGGACTCGTAGCAAATGCTGACTGGTTATGCGCTAAGATCTGAGAATACCCCAAAACACTCTTTCCGACTTTGTAATTGTGGTGTAAATTCTATTTTTGCTTGCAGGAGAAACTCATACAGAACTCACCCTGGAAGGAGTTCGCCTCGAACACGAACTACGCCTTCGATCCGTACGGCGAGACCGAGGAGAAGCACATGACCAGCAGCACCACGGCCAAGGAGAAGGCGCGCCATCGCTCCACGTCCAGCAGCCAACAGACCACGCTGCCCATGTCCCACTCGCCCACCAGCAAGTCCCAGATGTACTACGAGAACACCAACGGCAAGAGCAGCAGCAATGGCAACAACAGTCGCTCCAACGGTCGCCACATGACCCAAGAGAGCAGCGCCGGCGGCAGCATGTCCACCGCCCCCGGACCCTATTCCCGCGGCAGCTATGCGGAGCGTGCTTACTCGCTGCCCCGGCAGAATCATCATTACCAGCAGAGCTCGGCCAACATGCAGCCATCGGGTTATTATACGCACGATCGTCGGGCGGCGCGACAGGAGCGCGAGCGGGAACGGGAGCGTGGCGAGGAGCGACGACATCGCCATGAGCGGGACGCCAGCTACGATAGATCGCGCGAGGATCCGCGCCTGAATGGCGGCTCTGATACGCCGGACTTTTACTTCATGCCATCGCAGCGCAAATACTCCGGCGAAGTGGTGCGCGTCTATGTGGACTACAACAAGGATCCGAAGAACTAGGAAGACGGCAAGAACACCGAACACCGAACACAACACAAACATGCACAACAAGAACGTTACAATTTATTTAAAAATCTTGATTTAAGCTCTTCTCTAAACATTCCGTCCTTCCTCCACCTCACCACCTCACAATCTGTTGCTTCTCGTTTCGATTGCCATAAAGCAGTTACACTGCATGCGTTTCACAAGCAAAGGGGGGAATTCCCCCTTTTTCACTTTGGGTGCGTAAGCTTTACAATGACGCACACACAAATAAACAAACAAACACACACTGAGACAAACAGACAGCAAGTTAATGATGCAGTTCAGGAAATGTTTAAACAAATGACAGAAATCCACAGTTTAGTAAATTGTAAATATTTTGCATAGAATTTAATGGTCTGAACAAAGTTAGTATTGATTCAGGACTTTTGCAATGTTTTCTCTTCAATGTGCAAAGAAAAATAGTCACTGTATTTAATCAAATTAAATATATGTATGTTAATATAAAGTTTAATAATGTTGAGCGCATAATACGACGATAATACTCGTACAAAATGTTTAATTTTACATTACAATACATTAATTAAGTACATATTAATAAAGCTAGACATATAATTACAGAAACCATGTGCGTTTTATTTAAACCAGAAACTGAAATCATTAAAAGTCCAGTTATTAAAGTAACAAATTAATGATTAAATATAGTTCTCAACATTTTTCTTTGACTATTATTTATTCTTTGCTCAAATTAAAAATATACTTGTAAAAAGTTAAAAAAAAACTAAGTCGTATGTCTTACTTTTGCATTAAAAACATTTATTCATTTACACAATTTTATATTTTTTTTAAAAGTCATAAATAATAATTTTTCTTAAGCTTTGTTGCTTTTTTTTTGTCCAAAGTAATAATGATGGTATACAATTATTTGAATAACACAAAATCATTCAATTTTGCTCGAGAAAAACTTAAAAAAATCATAAACTTCAAAATATATTATTTTCGGTCCCAGTTTTCAACAGTTTTAAAAACCGCGCCACGATAACACTTTCGATGTCCAGTAATCGAATGTTAGTGTTGCAAAGCGTGAAAAGTACTATCGATAGTTGCGAACGATAGCTTGAGTGACCATGTCGTTAGCAGAATACTCAATAAGCAGCCACACTGTAGCCATGGAATTCCATACCTAATGCCAGAGTTTCGCGCGCTTTTCTTTCTGAAAAAAGTGTATGCGCTGTCGTGATTCGTGTGATATTAAAACTTGTGTGTGCTGTGCGGTAAATAAATTCCATAAAATATATTAAAGTAGTTTAATACAACCACGACACAATGGACACCGCCGATGCAGAAGTGGGTCAGGCGTACCACACGGTGCAGTTGTCGACAAAAGAAATGCTGAAAAACAACCGACGTCAACATTATTGCAACGTAAGTGAATTTCATTTAATTTCGATGCGTTCTCTGCTGAGCCCAGCACTTTCACGTCAACTATTTGTGTGTACAGATGATAGACCTGCTCACCAGCAGCTGCAAAGCCTCGGGCCTGCTGAACACCCCGTTCTCCAACGAGGAACTCGTGCAGTTCTGGCTGGGCGACATTGCGCCCCTGATGTTCGACACCGACCGCAACATACAGAATAGTGCGGTGGCTGCAATGGCCGAAGCTCTGGTTGCCCTCGACGTGAGTGTTATTCATGAGGCCAAGTGCTGGCCACAGCTGCGAGGCGAGTTTGTGAACAACTATACAAAACTCATTGGGGAGATGCGCGACGCCAAGAACAACAACTGGCACAAGATCTGGACGCTGTTGGTGCAGATCATGGACAATGAACTGCTGCGAGGCTGCACTTACATCAATAAATTCCTGGCCGTCGTCGAGCTGGGCTTTCGCAATCCCGACAATAGCGTGCGTTCCGAGGCCTTTCTCTGCTGGCGTGTGCTCATCAAGATCTTTGCCGCCTACAATGAGCTGGCGGCGACCAAGCGACTGCGTCTGCTTCTCATCCCTTTGCGTACCTCGCAGTCGCGCTCGGCGCATGTCAGCGGCATCAAGTTGCGTGTCTGGTGGTATCTAATCACCTGCCTGGATGCTGAGCTGCCCAATTTATTTGACAACGCGGTCGAATACTTTCTGAGCTTCCTCTTCGGCAGCGGCGGCAGCGCCCGCAACCCAGCCACCGGCTTGGCGCACAGCTATCAGACGGCACGTGAACTGGCGCTGCCTTGCCTGGTTGCGCTGTGGAACATCGAGCCAGCGTCGGAGGCACTACAGCTTTGTTTACGCGAGCTGCGCCTCGAGACGCTCGCACAGCCATCGCCGCTGATGAACATGGAGCATATGCAGCAGCATTGGCGTCCCATGCTGGCGGCCGCTGTGTCCGCCATTAAACTGATTTGCCAGCAGAACGACGATGCGGCCACGGAGCAAGAGCAGGAGCTGCTGCATCTGCTGCTGCGCAACCTGACGCTGGCCATGCACCAGCTGCGCGTCGCCCCCTTCATTGTTGCCAGCTGCACAGAGCTGGCGAAAACGCTGCCCAGCGATGGACGCGTTGTGCGCTCCTTCTTCAACACATACGCTGGCGCCCCTGCGATGTCGCAACGCGTCGACTCGCTGCCCGTGCTGGAAGCCTACTTAAAGCTATGCCTGAAGGCGCGCTCCCAAGTGCCGCCTGCCATCCTACAGCGCTGCATCACCCTCATCTATGCGCCCGAGCAGCTGACGGCGCGCAACACCAACGAGTTTCGGCTGCTCAACGACTTTGCGCTGCTGCTGATGCAGAGCAACGACGACGAGGATTACGAAGCCTTTAGCATTAAGTTGCAGATCTGGCGTCAAATCTCGCAGTCGCTGCTCAGCTATTTGCGCGAGAATCCGCTCGAATATCGCGTGGCGCACAATGCGCTGCTAGTTGACAACTGGATCTTGTGGCCGCTGCAGACTTGCGCAAGCTTTGCGGGTCGCCGTGCGCACAGCGCCTTCGATGGCGTCTTCTGTGAGCAGTGGAAGCAGCTCGTAAATGCCGGGCACAATGCCAACGAGCGCAAGGAGTTCGTCGGCCACCTGAAGGCGGCTCTTGTCGATCTGTTGAAGAACAGCAGCAAGGAGGAGCCGCACTTTGCGCAGCTCTTCGATGTGTATGTGAGCGCAGTGCTCAAGCTGGGCATCTGCAAGGATACGCCGCTTCACAAAGAAGTGTTCGCAGTGCTGCTGGCGCTCTTTGAGCGCGCCACGCTGTCGCAGTCACTGCTCGAGGGTTGCCTCAACACGCTGCGCAACCTGGTGCTGGAACTGCGCCAGAACGAGCTGATGGTCATATTTGATGCACTGAAGCCCACGCTGGCCGCAGCGCTGCAATGCTGGAACAAGCGCAAGTTCGACGGCAACAGTTTCCTCAACGAGTGGAAGCGCGCCATACAGGAGAAGTTCCGCAAGCTGGGCATGAAGAGCATGGCCAATCAGCTAAAGGAGCTGTTCAAGGGCGACGATCTGTTCGTCATCATACCGTCTGTGTGGAGTCTTAATCCCGACAAGCTCACCGATCGCCAGAAGGAGCGTTTTGCCGAGAAGTCCGACATACCAGCTCTCTACAATGACATGAGTCAGTCGCAGGACTCGTCCATCAAGCCCTGGACACCCAAGAAAGTGGTCATCGCCAAGAGCAAGCAGTCGGAGTTGGCCATTGGCGGCGACAAGGACACAAATGACGTTGTTGTCATCGATGAATCACCCACTGATAACGATGTGTTGCAAGCTACGCCCGTTGTACCTGCCACGCCGACACGTCGTCGCCAGACCATCGACCAACCACCGAGTAGCACTGAAAAGTATAATTTCCGCAAGCCGCGCACACAAACCGAAGAAGAGGAGCGCGCGACGTCCGGCTCCGTCGAGGAAACGCCCACTCGCCAGACGCGCCAACGCGCTGCACAAAAGGACAGCAAGACCGGCGATTCACCTGCGGCTGCTACCGAAAAATTGCGCTCACCTCGCAAACAATCGGCGACACCGACAGCAGGTAAAAAGGGATTAATACATCCTGCTGCGAAGAACCTTTGTCTAATCTTTGTTCTTTGTTTCTGCAGCTGTCAGCAAACCGGTTGTGGCTGCCGCTAACAAGGCGAAGGATGCTGCAAAAGCCATC
This sequence comes from Drosophila immigrans, assembly GCA_963583835.1. Taxonomy (NCBI): domain Eukaryota; kingdom Metazoa; phylum Arthropoda; class Insecta; order Diptera; family Drosophilidae; genus Drosophila; species Drosophila immigrans. Next base: position 20,842,632 of record OY757141.1, read on the forward strand.
ACAATGCAAAGCGAGGATCTGTTTGCTGATTTGGCAACGCCGACATCGTTGCAACCAAGCGGACAAGTGCTGTCCGAGCAGGCCAAAAAGGCAACAAGTGCGCCCGAAACGCAGCTCAGCTCATCGCCCGAACAACTGCCCGCGGAGCTCATCAGCGAGCCAACGCCAGCGTCAGAGACATCACCCAGGAAGAGCCAGCCGCGACTATGCAATCTGGTAAGAATAAATCTAATGCCTCAGCTGAAAGAAATTCATATTAAATTACTAGCCACGCAGCTTCGCATGCACCGCACAATATATTAACAAACAAAAAAACATACTCATTTTATATACTTGTTATACAAATAGATTCTCTTGTACGCACATTCCACGCCTCCATTAACCATATTTATTTGCTTGCAGAACTCTCCGCCGGATCGCAAGCAGACCAACAACTCGACAAGTCCCACGCTGCGTCCCAAGCCGTCGGCTCATCTCACGGGCCGCGGCGCGCAGCTGATAAACATGATAAGGAACAAGAAACTGGATGCTGCAGCGCTCTCGGCTTCGTCCTCCACTTACTCATCATCCTTAGCTGGACCCTCCACACGCAGTCAGTTGACGCCAGCGCGTCTCACAGAGCGCTCCGAGCTGGTGTCGACGCCTACATGCGAGCTCAACGAGCTGGCCATGGAGCACACATCGACGCCCATCCAACAGGTCAAGGAACTGTTGATATTCTCGAAACGATTGCCGTCGCCATCGGCGAGTCCGTCGGCATCCATACTGAAGCGCAAGTTGCGCTGCGAGAGCATGGATGACTTTGAGTCGCCGGCCATGAAACGGAAACGCGTCAGCTTCCATGATCCGCCCGTCTCAGTTACCAAAGAGTATTTGCGCGATGTCGACGAGACGCGCAGCAGCAAGCCAAAGCGTTGTCTGCTCCCAGACAAGACAGCAACAGCGCCGCCGTCGTCGGAGGCGCGACCGGCGCTGAAGCGACGCGGCCGCTTGGACAGCATCATTGAAATCGAGAAGTTTGCCCACGAGCAGACGGCCAGAAGTGTGGACAAGTCGCTGGACAAGAGTCAGGATGTCATGGAGGACGAGGCATTCGACACGCTCAAGTGGAATGAAACCACAACAACTGTGCACAGCAGCCCCGTTGCAGAGAAGCAGCCGGAGGCAGATGTGGCAACCACTGCAGCAGCAGCAACAACAACAGAATTCCCGTCGCGTGATTTGGCCATTTTGGATGCAGATGCCGCTCTGGAACTGGTTGTGGAGCAATGCTCGCTGGACACTGTGCTGGAGCGATACCTCGCCAAGGCCGGTGGCTCCAATCTGAAGAGCGTTCTCTCAATGACCAAATTTCTGTCGAACCAAATGAACAGCAACGACAAGCTGAAGACCAGCGTGCTGGAAACGCTCTCGGAGAATCATTCCAAGGAGTTTCTGGATCATGCAGTGCGCGAGAATCTCTCGTCCGTCGTATGCGATCGCCTCAATCCCAACTCGGTGCTGGAATACATCTGTGCCAAGTCAAAGATCAACAGCAGCTGTCGCAGCAATCTGTTGGCCCAGGTGCCCGGCATAATACGCCAGGAGGCGGAGCGTATGAGTCTGCTCCAGCAGCTGCTGCAGCAGTGCAGCCCCAGCGATGACCAGCTCCTCGATCTCATTGGCCAGCTGATGCAGTTGCGCGGTGACAAGGCCGCCGAACGCAGCAGCAGCAGCGCAGGCATTGACAACGACGACAATGTGGCCGAAACAGCCGCCGACTCCTCCTCCAACCTTTAAATTGCACCCCAATTACTTTAATGATCAAAGTATTTCGAATTGGATTAACTTGATTTATCAGCCGTTGTGCATCGCTTGAACAGCGCCCCACCCCTACTTCATTATTTTTTGTAAGTTTAAGTTATAGTTTTACAGTTTGTCGCCCTGTTCGTGGCTCATCTTGATTAAAAGTACAACAAATACACACAATTATTTTACACACCAAATGCTGACTTTTTTACTACCACAGCTTTGTTGTATATTTTACGATTATTAACCTAAGCCACATTTAAGCCTGTTATACGTCATTAACAAACAAATGTCTGCTCTCCAAAATGCACCGGGAAACGAAACAATACTTTCAATTTAATTTTAGACCACAATTGTTTTAAAAACTTATTTAAAATTACGCCTGTAATTCGATTTTGTTTTTTTAGGCAAATTTTATCTGCAATCAATCCGCTTAAGTTTGGAGTCTTAGAGTTTTAAATATTTAAAGACTCGAACAGACGGCCAGACAGAGATCTCTGTTATTACTTTGTTAGGCACATATTTTAAGGTCAGACTAGACGCTAATCTGAAGTCATATCAGCGAAGACTTGCCCTAGAGAAGGTGATTCGCTAATCCCAACAGCGTACAAAGTGATATTCAAAGTCAAATGCTCCGAGAATATTTGTGTGCTTCCATTTGGCCCACTGATAAGGTTCACGTGCGCGCAAATCGTCTGCCGAATGCCGTACGCTCTATAGCTATATACCGTATACCGTATCTCGGCAAGCTTTATCTGTTGGCGACGCGACGCGACGCCGATGTCCATCCCATAGTGAGCTTTAAGCTTCCGCGTGGGTGTTAAGCACGCAACAGATGCGTGCGATGCGAATATCCAAAAGAATAGAAAAATACCTGAACTTTTCTATAGCTACAATACGTAGCGATTTGATACAATGATCGCTCAAGATACGATACAATGTGAGTTTTGATATTGTTGTAGTTGTAGTTTTGGGCAAACGAAAATAGAGGAAATCGCGTCGCGAAGGTTATTTGTAGGTCTGCTTGCTTGGCTCTGTATCTCGGTCTGGGTCCCATCATAAAAATAGCAATGGAATATTTCAGTCTTTCTTTTGGCTAGTCTACTACAGACTACAGACTACTGACACTGACCTAACCCACCACCAGAGCAATGACGTCATGCGTCATCAACACGATCATCGTCTAGTCTCTGTCTACGGGGTAGCGACATCTTCACTTCCCCTTGCACTCTGCCCACTGACGTCAGGCGACAATTAACACTGGACTTGGGACACTTTTTTTTCGTTTTTTGGCGGTTATTTAATTTGTTAGAGTCTGTCTCGCTAATGATTCATTCATAAACTAAGTGAAATGCGTTAAGCACTTGACGAAATTGCGCTTATCTCTTGGAACAGTTGAAGGGTACACTACCCAACAAATTATTGTAATCCATTCAGTCCAGCTGAAATGGAAACAGACGGTCAGACAGACAGACGGAGGAACTTACCAAAAAATAAATATTACTCACAATCAGTATCAACAATTTAGTATTTGTTCAACGGAACAATAAATCAATTTATTAACACAAATTCCAAATTCAAGTTGTATTTTTATTGCGCACAATTATCATTAACATTAAATATTTGCTGGGCAGTGTTTTTGACGCTGCTATTAATTTGGTTTTTTGTCCTCTCATGACGACGAGTCGTGTCACAATTTGCCACTTTTATCAGCCTAGATATTCGAGCGTATAGACCCTCAAATGTGCGCATATATGTTATTTGTAATTGAATAATCACTAAGTGATGGCACAGCCGAAATTCCTGCTCGACTAAGAGATTCCGCGGAAAGTAATTGAATTTCTTTTTCTTGTGTATCTATTTAATTTCGTGATCACATTGAAAGCACCGACGACTTGATGCTGCCGACAAGTAAGTTGAATCAAATAATCCCCCATTTTGTGAGTACCCTACGAATAGTGTGGGCACCCCTACCGTACGACAAGCGCAAACCAAATTACGTATACGCAACCCGTATCGCATCAAGTATACGCAGGCATAGTCTCGCTTGCGGGTCTGGCCGCATTACAGGGTATGCCCGGCACTGCTCAAATATGTACCTAAAGATATGAATATAGAATTCCGCTCGCTTCGTCGGCCAGTTACAAAACAACAAAAAAAACTAACATAATATAAAACGACGCCGTGTGCGCTCAGTTCATCCACAAGGTGAACTCATTCAACACACTCGCGCTACAAGCTACACGCTGCACGATTCACACGACTGCGAATAGTTTTAACATACATATAGAATTTTATTTGGCGACTGCTTGCCAGCCAATTAGCTGCTTGGAGGTGCGAGCGAGAGGGCTGCGAGTACGTACGTATATCAGCTGTTTAATTTCGGGGGTTGAGGGAGAGTGGCAACACTGCGAATCGCAAAGTTCTCTGAGCCAAAAAAGAAAGCGCTGCACATGCAACAACAGTGCCAGCTGCATCCCCAGCCAGCAAACGAATGAACAAACGAACCTGTCGTGCCTACAGAGCGACGTCGACTATCAAGCGAATCAGAGCTACGCAGCAGCAGCAGCAGCAGCAGTTAGAGAAGAGTATTCCAGCTGAGACGACTGACTGCGACTAGAACTGCTTCCAGCATCAGAACATCGTCAGCAGCGTCAACGACTACGGTAAGCTTAATGCTCATTTTGACCTAACGCTAAGCGGACGCGGCAGCCACAGCCACAGCCAGAGCGCCTCGAGTATTCAATACGAAAAAAAAGTGACTAAAACTCTGATGTAATCATTCGCTGTTACGCCCGCAAAATAGAAAAAAAATTCAAATTCCGATTCAGTTTCCAACGTCTTCTGGCTGCGTTGTCGTCGTCGTCGTCGGAGTTTATACCATTGCGCCTGGAATCCTCCAAGGTAAACAATTCGTTTGCGTTGGACGGCCTGGAGAGCGACGCAATTCAAAAATTGCGTGCAGCTGCAATTTCCAACTCAAAGCTCTCGCTAAGTCGCAGCTCCTCGCCCCCCACCCCGGCAAAACGCCATGGAGCGCAACGCAACGCGCCCATATCGATTTAACACACATACGTATGTATGTGGGTGTGTGCATACTTAACGTATTATTATTTATTCCACTCCCCGCGACCTAACCCGAACGTTGGAATGGAACATATGTATACTTCCAATGCTGCGTGCGCCGGCAGCAAAAAGTTCGCAACAAAAAGCTTTGAGAGCGCGCTCTCAGTGTGTGACAGAGAGAGAGCGAGAGCGAGAGAGAGAGACATACAGTGAGAGAGCGCGCGCGTGTTTAAAAGAGCAACAGTTAAAACAGCGCCAATTTAATGTGTGTTTTAATTAGAATTTTGTATATTCTCAATTAACAGCAACAGCAAAAGCAATAAGAGCGCGTGTTAAGAGAAGATGTCGTCGCGAATGTTTAAATTCGGCATCACGGCGGCCAGCGCCTGTGCTGGCTCTGTGATAGCGGCGTGGAGCATCGATCGCTGGAACTCGCCACATGTGGTACGTGTTGCATGCTTCGCTTCACCTATTTCCCGGCTGTAAATAAAACTTTTAACTCCCATCTGCAGGTCAACAATGCCGTCCAACGCCCACCCAAACGCAAGCGTACTCTGCCCATGCGCAGCGAACAAATCAAGTCCCTGATGAGCGGCGAGGAGTTCGATGTGCTCATCATTGGAGGTGGCGCCACCGGAGCGGGCTGCGCCCTGGATTCTGTGACAAGAGGTAAGTGGCATAGTTGAGGAGAGTTTAATGAAAATATAATGGTGTCTGGAAATGAATCCAACAGGCCGGATTGATATTGCCAACTTTTAGTCCTCTAAAAAGTCTTAATAAGGGGAAAATATTTCTTAGGAAATGGACACCCCCCAACAGCCATAATAAACTAAATATATCGGAGTAGGGAAAAATATAATAATTAATTACTAAAACGCCTAGCGTACATGACTTAAAAGTTTCAAGAGCTACTGCTACGAAAATACTTCTTAGAGTATAAACAAATCCCAACAATCGCCAAGAACCGAAAAATAAATTGGAATGACTATTAATTAGATTTAAGATTCTTTTAAGCCGCCCTTTTGTTAATATAAATAGAAATAAATATTAATTTTATTTATTTATAGAAGAAGTTTGTTGTAAACATAATTAATATAACAAAGTAAGAGTTCAGGCCAATTAAACATTTTCTACTTAAACATTTGAATGAACTAAAGGATATGCATTTAAGGATGATAACATAAGACATTTTTAATGGAAAAAGTATTTGCAAAAAACCCCATTTAAATTAATTACATATCTATATGTATTTGGTTAGATGTTGCAATTGCCTTACTTACCACACTTCTTTCGTGGCAGGTCTGAAGACGGCGCTCGTGGAGCTGGATGACTTTGCCAGCGGCACCTCGTCGCGTTCCACCAAACTCATCCATGGCGGCGTGCGCTATCTGCAGAAGGCAATTCTAGGCGTAAGTTCGAGTAGATCTACTTCTTGTTCCCCTAGTGTTAGTCGTAATGCTTGCTCTGCTTGTCGCCTCGCTACAGCTAGACTTGGAGCAGTACCGGATGGTGAAGGAGGCGCTGCAGGAGCGTGCCACAATGCTTGAGTCGGCGCCCCATTTGACGCATCCCCTGCCCATTATGCTGCCCGTTTACACGTAAATAGCAACACACGCATACTGTGATTGTGGCATGCAGCTGATTGTGTTCTTGTCTTCCTCTGCAGGTGGTGGCAGGTGCCCTACTACTGGGTGGGCATCAAGGCCTACGATCTGGTGGCCGGCGATCGCAATGTGAAGAGCTCGTATTTGCTGTCGAAGAACGACGCTCTGGAGCTGTTTCCCATGCTGAAGAAGGACAAGCTGTGCGGCGCCATTGTCTACTACGATGGCCAGCAGGACGATGCGCGCATGTGCCTCGCTGTGGCACTGACTGCGGCCAGACACGGTGCCACCGTGTGCAACCATGTGGAGGTCCAGGAGCTGCTCAAGAAGGACGACGGCACCGGCAAGAAAGTGCTGTGCGGCGCCAAGGTCAAGGATCATATTTCGGGCAAGGAGTTCACGGTGAAGGCGAAGTGCATCATCAATGCCACCGGCCCCTTCACCGACTCCATTCGCAAAATGGACGAGCCGACGGTGAAGAGCATCTGCTGCCCCAGCTCGGGTGTCCACATTGTGCTGCCCGGCTACTACAGTCCCGATCAGATGGGTCTGCTGGATCCGTCGACGTCGGATGGTCGCGTCATCTTCTTCCTGCCCTGGCAACGTCAGACCATTGCCGGCACCACAGATCTGCCCTGCGACATCACGCACAGTCCCCGCCCCACCGAGGATGAGATTCAGTTCATTCTGAGCGAAATCAAAAACTATCTGAACGCCGACGTTGAGGTGCGTCGTGGCGATGTGCTGTCCGCCTGGAGCGGCATTCGTCCGCTCGTCTCCGATCCCAACAAGGGCGACACACAGTCGCTGGCACGCAATCACATTGTCCACGTCAGCCCCTCGAATCTAATCACCATTGCCGGCGGCAAGTGGACCACCTACAGAGCCATGGCCGAGCACACAATCGATGCAGCCATCAAGGGTGAGTCCGATCATTTGGCTTGGTAGCTTGAAGCACTTCACTAATACACATATTTCGAGCAGCTTGCAACCTGAAGCCCGAGCGCGCCGACGCTGTGACGGCCTATCTGAAGATCGAAGGCGGCCAGGGCTGGACACCGACGATGTACATCAGACTGGTGCAGGATTTCGGACTGGAGTGCGAAGTGGCACAGCATCTGGCCAAGTCGTATGGTGATCGTGCCTTCGCGGTGTCCAAGCTGGCCACGCTGACCGGCAAGCGTTGGCCCATCATTGGCAATCGCATCCATCCCGAGTTCCCCTACATCGATGCCGAGATCCGGTACGGAGTGCGCGAATACGCTTGCACGGCCGTCGACATGATTGCGCGTCGTCTGCGCCTGGCGTTCCTCAATGTGCAGGCGGCACAGGAGGCGTTGCCCGTGATTGTGGACATTATGGGCGAGGAGTTGCAGTGGTCGAAGGATGAGAAGGAGAGGCAGATCAAGCATGCCACCGACTTCTTGGCCAACGAGATGGGACACTCGATCAATCGCACATCGAAGGAGAGAATACCGATTAAGCTGTCCAAGGAGGAGATTCAGACATATGTGAAACGCTTCCAGTTGATCGACAAGGACAAGAAGGGCTACGTCTCCATCAACGACATTAGGCGGGCGCTCAAGAGCTTCGGCGACGGCGACGTGTCCGGCGAGCAACTCCACGAGATTCTCAAGGAGATCGACACCAACATGAACGGTCAAGTGGAACTCGACGAATATCTGCAGGTAAATGGCATTTTATTTGGTCAGCTTACACACATAGAAATGGTTACACGATTCACATGGCAAATTCGAATGTATTTTAAATCTAACTAGATGATGTCGGCGATCAAGACGGGCGATGTGGCCTATTCCCGATTTGCGCGCATGGCGGAGTTGGAGGAGCAGAAGCACGAGGCGGCCAATCTCAAGCAGAAGATCAGTGTCGATCGCTCCGGTGGCGGCCTTTAAGCGACTTAATAGCACGACGACAAAAATGATGATGATGCTCATCTACAAAGCAAGCACATTTTCTATAGCATTAAGATCCACAACGAGTATACAACAAAACTATCCAATTATTTCTCTTCTCTTCATTTTATTATATTGTTAATAAAGTCTTGAAACTCATGCTCTCTCAGGCGATCGCACAATTCCGCCCGGCTGAATCCGGAGCAGCTGCCGTCGGCGGTGCTCCAGCTGGAGCAGCTGCCACTGGAGCATCAGTTGGCTGTCCGTTGCGTGGCCTTCGCTGTGGCTCTCCGCGCTCCTCGCGAGTGCCTATAAATGACAATATTATTAGAATTGAATGTCCAATTCAAGCTGCGCTGCATTGCTTCACTTACTGTAGGAGGATCGCACATTGACGTTAATGTCGCTGGTCAGGTTGCCGGCGGCTCTCTTGAGCCTCGCATGCTCAGCGATGACACAGTTGAACATACTTTCTCGTTGATTCTGGGTGAAAGCAGCAAACATATCCAGATTGGGGTCCCAGAAGAAGCGCAGCTTGCCACGCCGCTGATTCACAGCCAAGCAGGTGGCCAACTCATCGTACATCTGCAAACAAATAAAAAAAAATACTTTAATTGAGTTCGGAACGAGGATCAAGTTTTGTACTCACATCGATCAGAATCTCGTAGAGTCGCTTGCTGCTCCAATAGGCCTCGGGTCGCGCCTTCACTTGCCACAGCAGCACGGTCTTAATGTAATAACTTCGAACAAGTGACATGTTTGACTTAGAGTCACGGAATTTCTTGATCAACTTAAACACATCCTTCAACTTCTGCTTGTTGTGCATCATTTGCTTTTCAGCTTCATAGTACGAGGACCGGAACGAAGTGTTGTTCGCTTGGAATGGTTTCATGGGCTTGGGTATCGCATCCCAATACTGAATGTTCTGGAAAAATCTGTGCTCCTCTGCGCCCAACACGTTCTGGCGAGCACTTAGCCTAATGGCTGGCACAAAATCCACCGAATATTTGTATGGATCATTTATATAAATTGTGTGAGCTGGACCGCATCGCTTGTAGACTATTTTGGATGTTTGTCCGTTCACAATAATCCGGTGTTCCATTTTATTGAGAGCTCTTGTGAATGCACCACTTATCAGATCCTGCAGCTTATCCTCCAGCAGCAAATTTGTGGGCGTAACTATTTTCTTTAGGCTTGTAAATGTTAGCTTATTGTGGTCCTGCCTCTGCAGGATATTCAGCATCTCCGTCATGTCGAGCGTTACATTGCCTGGCTTCCGGGGATCTTTCTTAACGGCAATTCTATCGTTTTCAGGGAATTTCAGGTAGATCACCAAATCGAACTCGTCGGGTTTTGTGATTTTCACGTTATCGCCGTAGCTTCCTGTTTAACAAGATATCGTAAATGACTCAAAATTTAATACTGCTAGCATATAACTCAGATGGTTATCTTAACGGATATGTTACAGATTATTAGCGATATAAGTATAAGTGGCCCTTATCTTATCTCCGATAGTTTGTCAACGACTAAATTACCCTTATTTCTCTGAAATTGATAAACTAAAGACAGCATATTACTAAGATTGCAAAGAAATAAATATAACTTTTTTTTTAATTTAATTATATATTTTCTTTGAATATAGCGATTTCGTGAAGTTGGACGGATACTAATATGATGTTATAAAAGTAAAAGACAGAAAAAATAATTAACCTACTTTATGTTCGGTTAGCGACCCACAACTAACAAAAATCTATTACAGAATCACAATTTTTAATTCAATAACAATCCTTAGGTTTATTTGGTTTTATGTTAATACATTTTAAGAGAGTTTATTTTAGTTGATCTATGTACATATAATTTTAATACATTTGATTTAATTGTGCACATTTTTTCATCACCTTTGTTTTTGGTTAATCCATTCATTAAATTCTGTATCATATTATATATTTATTCATGTGTAGATACATGTTTTTGTATTTATTAATTAAGCGGCCGACAATAGAATAAAACTAAAAGCCGACAATAGCATTTTGATTTTAAGGTATAGAAATAAAACAACCTTAATTAATAAGTTCCCAGTATCCGTTATTAAAACGTATCTTAAATTTGGTATTAAACTACTACACATGTTCTATCAACTTGTTATGCATATATACATATGTATGTATATATAGATTTTGACACATATGTATATGCATATGTATACATATATAAATATTACTCTGTGTTATTCGAAGACACTTTAAAATATTTCTGTGCACTTCAAAATATTCCAAACAATATCTTTAAGGTTGAATTAAATGAATCGAGTCGCAGTTAATAATGCCACGTAAGCGGGATAGTTTCAATCAATTTTCGCACTTTTTACACAGCTAAAACGCTTACTTACCGCCTAGTTTGTGTCCGCACAACCATTTGCCCAGTGGCATCTCAGACTGTAGCGTGGAATAGATAGTATCGCGTAGGGCGTTGTAATGATTAGAATATACTTTTCTTTGTGCATCTATATTAATAAATTCAGCAATATTTCTTTGCAATTGAACCTCCAACGATGCCATCCTTGGAATCTAGTTAAATTATTCTGCTTAATCTTAACTCTTAGAACGCCTGCTACAGAATAAACTCGGAAACCAAATAATTAAAGAGGAAAACTCAGAAGACTCTCTCGCAACACAGACCGGCAAAAAGAGCGAATCTTGAACCGCTGAGATCCGACAGCGAGGAAGGTTGCATGTATTCGGTGATCGAAAGAGAAACCGCTAATCTTACAAATAATGTAGAAAATACATACATACATATATACTATGCACTTTACAACCAGTTATGTTACAATATGATTCTATTAGGATTTAGAGAATATTTTCTAATGGTTTGATTAATTAATAGTTCATTTTGTTTATTTCGCAAACCTTGTATATTTTTCTTTTGATACATTGAAAAAACAAATAAAAAATTTTTGACGTCAGTGGTGCTTCTATAAATGTGAAGTAACCCGCATTGTGACACTTTGCGGGTACTAAACGATAATGTTTGTGAGAGTCTTGAAATTCTATATGTGTGTGTAAACAAAATAACTTGGGACGCACAAACGTTTGTGCGTGTTTATGCTAACCGAATTTACAATCACGTCAAGAAATATGACGCTTTATCGCATGTGTGCCGTCCGTGCACATATTTAGGGAAATCCCTAAAATATATTATTGGTTCTTCGATTACCCAAATACTTCTTCCAGAATTCAAGGGAAAAAATTAGGCGTGTGGCCGGATTCCAAAATTCAAAGTGATATGTCCTTATTACATGTTTGTTTAAATTGTAGTGGGCAAAATTCTGAAATACTTGCAAAGCAAAAATTGTCTGATGTTTTAAAAATAAGTTAAAAAATTGTAAAACAAATTTTTCAACTTCAACGACGTAAAGAAATAGGATCTGAGATTCATACAGAAGAAAATTGTATATATAAATACAAGAGTCGAGGGAAAGTTGCTTAAAGTTATCGGTGTTTCTGTTCAACGGGGGTCTATGGAGTTACTCTTTAATAGTTTATCTACAGGATTTAAAAAATGATCAATTCTTATTTTTTTTATACCGATTTTATGTTTTATGATAAAAATACTACTTATAATTAAGTGAAATAAATACACAGAAGAATTGTACTGTCAAAAGATTTTATATAAAAAAAATGCTTATATTAAAAGTTATATTTTAATGGCGCTGGTAACATGGTTTCTTGGCGAAATTCGAGGATCGAAAATGGCTTCAATATTAACCTGGCAGCCTGAAAAATGCAAACACAAAATATAAAGGAAAGGCTAAAAACAATTTCTCGAAAACATACCGCTCTCCAGCAGAAACAATGCACGGTCATATAGTATAATGCTTTCCACTAAATGTGCCAAAAATAAAGGAAAATAAATATGAAATTGGTTCATATATTAAAATGTGAATATGTTTATACCGTGCGGTGCCAGCATGAGTCGCAACGTGTAGAAACAAACAATGCGTTCCCAGTGCAATAAATCAGTCTCTATTTGTTTATTGTCCATATGCGAACCTTTGAGTGAGGCAAGTTTCGTACCATCGACAGCACGTTGAAAGTAGCTTCCATGGAAAAGATTTCATTATAGATACACATCAATTGATTACTTCCAACTTACTCATTAAAAGTCATGCCGGGTGAATGTTTTACATTGCGCAAAGCCGAATGCCGTAGATCGGGAAAATGCTGCACGATGATGCGCTCGGCCGCGGCACGAAGCGAGTGAATCTTCAGATACTCGTGCTGACCAGCAGCGAGACGATCGTAATACAATTCAATCGCATGGCAAGCAATCTCACGAGCCTCGTAGCTGAGCTGACAATCGTCGTGGACTTGCAGTTGTTGTCGCAGCAGCGAACTGAGCGGATAGCCGTGCAGTTCCATTTGGGGCTGTGTTTGGAGAGTGCTCATCTTCTGGTAGCAGCAGCCAACGAAATTGAGAAACTTTGCCTGCTCACAGTTGAGAAACATACGCATTAAAGTCGCTCCCAGATCACCGCAAGGATGCAGACCGATGATGCCGAACTGAAAGTCGCCAGCAGGTAACTGGAATGCCTCGCGAATACACTCAATGAACTCTGTCGGCTTTGTCCTGCTGCTGAGGCGCTGCGTAAGGTGTGCTGGCCTCTTAAAGTGAGCAATCTCAGTCGCTGCCAAGAATTTTTCAGCCATGCTCTCCAGCTTGGCATCAATAGCCGTCGCTTGTAGATTCAATTCCGCCTGCATTTCGAGGCAGCACACTTTGATCCCATACCCATAGCCCAATATGCGAGCCAGGTGTCCGACGCCGGCTCCAAAGTCAACCACAAAGTCAATCGCAGTCTGCTGGCAACTTCGGGCACAAATTGCTGCCATTCTCCTGATTTCGTGCGACTTCTTAGGCTTAACGCACTTCATGAACATGAACTTCAGCTTGCGGTGCTCCAGCAGAGGACAACTCGGCAACGCCACCTGCAAGTTGGTGTTAAGAAATCAATGAGTCTATCAGAATTTGTGCTTCATTCGTTTACCGACTTCTGGCTGGCTGTTTGGTGTCCTTCTGATGCTCAACGAGCGCAGCATCTGCCGCAGCGCCAGTAGCTCCAAGGGCCACACAACACGTGTTGTGCTCGACACATTGTCATCGCTCAGCAGCAATTCGGCCAGTGCTTCCACCGGCAACTGTTCGAAATGCTTTTGCCAGCTCAACGGAAGCTTGCTCCAGTGATTGTCCACATAAAAGTCCTACAAAACCTAGCAATCGTTAATCTGGTTTCTGAAACAACGTGTGACTCACGTACCGAGACATAGGAATTTAGTAACCATTCGTACTTTTTAACAATATTCAAACTGGTGGACAGTTTGTCGGGAAGATCGTGCATATTGCAAGAGCATTCAATGGACAGCTGATCGCCCAATCGTTTGTTTACAATTACAAGTTGTGTGTTATCGGCAGGCAGTGCAACCAAAAGTTTTCAGCGTGACCAAAAATTGTATTTTTAAATATACTGTTCTTGCGTTGTAATATAAATTGGTCAAACTGAATTATTTTGCGAATGCTAGTTGTTCACTACAAAAAAAAAAAAAATTAAGTTTTCGTTTCAAAGAATGGATAAAAACAAGTCAAAGCTCGAAATTTACTTAGCTCTGCCAGTGTGTCCACTCCTTGTTTACATCAGTTTATTACCAGGGATACAAGCAGATTCTATGCATAAATCCGATTTGAAAATCTATATTATATATTATAGTTTTGGTTAAACACTCATAAGCACACGTTTTAGTTCATAATTTAGCTACGTCTATTAAAATTATTTTTATTATGTTAGACGTACTCGAGGGGTTATAACAAGTAGTTTTTATATGAAAATACAGAGTAACCAGCTGATAAAAACATATTTGTCGACGTAAAACGGTATGTTTTGAATTTGAGCTTTTGGTCACGCTGTTAACGACACAAAATAATAAAAGCCCGAAGTTTCGGGTCTAATTGGACCAACAGAAACGAAAAGAAAACAATTCCAAGAGAGTTGTAAGTGGTAAAAAAAAAACTAAACTGATTAAGTGTTTTAGTAATTCAGTTTAAATATATTTTGTTCTATTACTTTTGTTATCCTGCATTGCAAGGCGGTGACAGAGGTATACACACGCACACTCGTACGAACGAACTAACACATACACATATTGGCAGCGAAAGCGAAGTGAAAATGCATCTGCAAGAAACAAATGGCAATATTTGCGAGCAGATATGAACGAAAATTACCTATTGATGACACCGAGGCCATAAGCTGCGAGATCGCAACCGTCGAGGAGGTCGACGGTCATACGGTAAGTGCAATCTTCCTAAGAAAAAAAACATTTATACACCCACAAAAGAAAAATCAATAATCTGCGACGACGACGCCGCCGTCAACGATTTGTTGACGATGACGCCGATATCGTATGACTGTGTGTGTGTGTTGCGACTTTATGTATATCCATGTGTGTGTGTGGTGCTTCGCAGGAATATTTGCTGCGTGTGCAGAGAGGAAATAGCTGCTGGAATGTTTTACGTCGGTACAATGACTTCAATAAACTGCATCAAAGTCTTCGTATCTCTGGCATCGAGTTGCCATTGCCTGGCAAGCGCATCTTTGGTAATATGCGACCGGACTTCATAGCTGAACGGAAAGAAGCACTGCAAGTTTACATAAACACAATACTAATGAATCCCATTCTGGCATCATCGCTGCCGGCCAAGCGTTTCGTTGATCCCGAAAGCTACTCTCAGTCATTCCATGGTAAATACTTCTGGCTTATGCATAACTCCCCTTGTTCTTAATCCCCGCATTCTCTTTTCAGATCATGCAGTACAGCATGCGCTGCTCTGTCTGCGCAATGATGCAGTGTGGGCGCTGGGTGCCTCAATGGGCGCCATAGGCTGGCGACTGCGCAAGCATTACTTTAAGGTGACCACCAAGCCGCCAGAGAAGAGCAGCAACAAGCTGGTCAAGAGCGGCTCACAGACACAGCAGAGCAAACACTTTGCTTCAGGCAGCAATGGCGGCAGTCACTCCATCTCTATTGATGCGGGCAGCGTGGATCCCAATGCTGAAATGGTCGCAGAATGGCTGGAATACGGACCCGACAAATATGTCGAGGAAAAGGAAATGAACGGCGTGTTAAAGAGTTTGATGGGATTGCAGCATCCGCACATTGAATCCATTGTGCTTGCCGCAAACACGGAAAATGGTTGCCTCTTTATCAGAAAGTAAGTTTTCTTTACCTCTACAAACGAACACATTTCTAACACAGAAGTGCCTTTGCAGATTCCATAAGCACGGCACGCTCAAGGATGTGCTGTGCATGGCCACGCCGAAGAATCCGTTTCTCAGCAAGTACGGCAATCCCAAAGGACGCACTGCGCTCTCCATGAAGCAGGTGGCCACCTACGGCAAACAGATATTAGATGCATTAATCTTCTTGCACTCCAAAGGCTATGCATATGGTGAGTTTAACGTGTAAACCTAAAATTGTTTTTCATCGAACAAGGTGGTCCAAGATCTAATGCTAGAGATAGAAATCGTAATTTCATTCATCAAAAATCATCGTCAAACACTTATTTCCTTAAGCATTAAGCAAATTAAATATGTTCAGATAATGTTCTACTTTAACCAACATTAAAAATATGATTCTTAAGAGATTTTTTGGACCGGTAACATCTACACATATATATATTCCCAATTCAATCGTTCGATATAAAAAATATAACTCATTGGCATCTTCACAGGACACTTGCACTCTGGTAACATTGTCATTGTGGATGACTGCGTTAAGCTGCTGGATGTGGAGAACCATCTGCTGGGCGTGCCAGCCTTCTATCGACCGTTCTTTGTGCAGCACAGCAAGATCCATGCCATTGAGACGATCGATGTCTACTGCTTTGGCCATGTACTCTTCGAGATGGCCATGGGATATCCACTTCAGGAATCTGTAGTGCGCCAAATCACCGAGTGTCCCGAAGCATTAAGTATGCCATGATTATTAGATTGCATTTATAAATTATTAGCGACATGTTTATTTAATTGATAGAATCTCTGTTGGAGAGCATACTGTCGAAGGAAGCATGCAAGGCTGGCCTGCCAACGTTAGATCAATTGATGGCACACAGATTCTTCACGCAGTATGCCACCGACAGTGGATGCTCCTCTGAAAAGCCACACTTTAAGCTATCCTTGGTAATTATGCATTAATTCCTATTTAATATAATGTCGCTAATACTTTCGCACAGAATGCCAAGGAACTGCTGCGCCAGGCGGCTGTGAAGAGCGAGAATCGTTTGCGGGACGAGCAGAAGTCGGTGAAGAACCAAAAGCGGATTGTACGCGTTCAGGAGCTAATGAGTTCCGAGGAGGAGAAGCGCAAATCAAAGCAAAAAGCAGTTAGTATTCACTTTGATATTGGTTATAGTTGAAGTAGATGCGTTTTATATACAATGGTTATGATTTATTTATGGGCTTATTGAATTTTTCATTTTGTGTACGAATATAGAAATTAGAGCACAAACAGTCGAAGCTAAAGCAACAGGGCTCACTCCAAGCAAGCAATGGACGCTTGTCGCTGGCCGCTGCAACTGCGACTGCTGCTGCTGCTGCTTCAACCAGCACAGCTGCTGTAGGCGGCAGCGGTGGGGGCGTGGGGCTAAGCACAGCAGACTCATTCAATCGCTCCGACAGCACACCCGAAGAACCACCCATGCTGGCTGGCCTTAAATGTAGCTATTTGTTCAATCTTCATTGTAGTTTCCCATAGACTCTTGTTGGCTACCAAATATTCCGTGAAACTAATACGCTTCTTAACTCTTCACAGCGCACACAATGGGAGCTGGACGCCAGGAGTTGCCCACGAGCAGCGGTACTGTGGCGGCGTCCGTGGAGCGGCAGACATCGACCCCGAATATGGCATCCGAGGACACGGAGGGTGGCGAGGATGATGAGCCCACACGTTCCGCGCTGCTCGAGTCAATTTGCAAGTTTAATCGCGGCTCGCTGCGCAAAGTGCGATCCAACGATTAGGATGCGGATGTGAGATATGTCATGAATTTTACATTAAATACATTTTGGACCAAATGTGGCGTTATGAAATAACGGTTCCATTAAATTAAAACAAAACCAAAAATAAGCGAACGAAAGACGATGAAAGGGAAGCTGATTGCGAACGAGAAAAAATCCATTGAATAACCAGAAAATAATATAAAAAAGAGATACACATTGGTAAAACGAATGCATCTGTTTATGGGCATCAACAACAAATAACAATCCAGCATAAGTACTAAGTATAACTATATTTACTAACGAAACCCACTGAATCTGTGTCCACATGCAACAAAAACAAAAAACAAAAGAAAACGAAAAATTCAAAATGTTTTATGAACTCAACTCAATGATAAAAGATAAATAGTTATGTATGTACGTCTGTCTATACTCCTTATATATATATACATATACATATATGATAAGTTACGAATCACACTCGGTCGAAGCGGCAGAAATGTACGCAACTAAAGCTTTACATATACATATACAAAACTACATATACATATATACAAATACATGACCACTACACGACTGAGAATTAAACCTTTCGTACGAATAACTTAAAAATGGAAAATGGAAATCGAAAACAAAATCACAAGCAACTTTAAAAACTTTCCAAAAATCTTAACTCGATAAGTCTGCACCAAAAAAATCATCTAATCTAAAGCTATGTATGTATATGTAACAACCACAAAAGACGCATATGTATATGTAACTTAAGTACACAAAAAAAACACATTGTAATTTGTTCCTCTATGTCCAGCCCCAATCGCCATTGTCAGAGATTGAGCGCAAAACCAACTACAAAAAAAATGATGCACTTCAATTGTTATTATGTTTTCACTGTTTGTTTTTATTTAATTTTGTTATAGACAATTTCTTATTGATTATGTGTAATGGAAATGAAAATCTCTGTAAATCAATTGATATATACAATATACTTAAATTAAATGTTTTAAAATATGCATAAATGCGAAAGACATACACACACATTGACATACTATTATTATATGTAATGTAATCGGGCCATAAAGAGCACACACATACCATAAGATTTAAGTGGAAATCGTAACAATTGTAATTTGATATATTTACTCGTACTCGTGTATGTGCATGTGTCTACTATGTGTTTTTTATGTAACTGACTGTGTATATGTTCGTACGTATGTGTGTGTATATAACATATACATACCTATACTGAAGCAAATTCAACGTCTAACGAAATACTATATATACTATATAAATGAGAAAGCATATTATACTATATGTAAACCGAATAAAGTGTAAAGTATTTATCGTTGTAATTGCAATTACTTTTTATAAACCAAACATCTCCGACTCCATAAACTTAATTTTTAAATTAACGTATTGAATTTGGGTACACAAAAGGATTTTACATTGCGATAAAAAAGATGCAAGTAACCGGTTGAATCTTCCGAGATAATCAGCTGGCACAAGCTCAAGCGTTACTGACTTATCAAACTAAAGGGTCGCGTGGGCAAGGTCAGGTCAACTCGCATAATTGTGGGACATTTATTGATTCAACATTTGGCCAGAGATTGCGGCATTGCCAGGACGACGAGGACGACGACGAGCCGAGCCTGGCAAATGCCATCATAATAAATCTATATAATAATCATTTGCGGTTTTATGGCAAACCGCGACGACGCACTTAAGGAGCCAGTAAATTTGTGGGAACACGCCACATCGACATTGGGGCAACATGGCCAGCGCACAAAGAAATTGGTCGGGTCTGGTGACGCTTTGCCTGGGCCAGGAACGTGAGAAGGTACTGCGATTGATTTTGTGATTACCTACACCCGAAACTCAACATGAAAACATGGATACTTTATGTGTGTTTAATGAACAGATGCTTGTTACCAGCAATTTCGTGGGTTGGGGTCGGGGGACATATTGTAGTTAGTTTAACCGAAAATTTGGCCAAGTCACGCATACAAATATGTAGTTGTTGCTCCGCAGCTAGTGTGCATGTAATGTAATCCGTATTTCCTTTCAACACTTTCGTTCTGTCACCATGCAGAGGCAGGTGAGCAGCCAGCGCGCATCCCTGACCAAGTCCAATGTGGCCGCCGCCTTGGGTGCACCGCCAAAGGTAAGTGGCTGGCCATTAAACTTACTAGCGAGCGGAAGCTCATCTTTCGTATTTATGCATAGGCGTGCATCCGTTATCTGCCCACCTATCGGCTGGATCCGAAGAACCCTCTGAACAAGGAACGGCTGGAGATTGTGGTGAAGAGCATCATGCATAAGAACTACAACGAGGAGTACTTATTCCATCCCAAGCAGTCGCATCACATGGCTGCCCAGGTCAGCGAAGAGATCAAAACCAGCATCAAGCTGCTCAACTTCGATAGGTGCGTTTTCTATATTCTCCTCTCTCTTCGATCTTTCTTTCTGACACCTGTTAGTTTTCACAGATATCGATATGTTGTGATGGTGACTGTTGGAGAGCTGATGATGCAGGGCCTTTGCTCCATGGTGAACTTCCTGTGGGACGCCGATAAGGACGGTTATGTTACATACGCCATTAAGACACCCAAATATTTTGCAATGTGCACCATATTTTACTTGTACTTCGATTAATAACCAAATAGTGAAAGCAGGAAATCAGTAGCAACTCAATGTCGATACGAATCAAAGAATAAAGGCTTTGAATTTTTAAACATAAATCAATTATTTGTAATCTAGAATTTTTATTGACTATTTTCAAGATCCTTCATTAACTGGAATAATAATTTTATAACTATTTTATAATGTTCGAACATACTCTCATTTAATCAAAGTAAAATTTAGCCTTTACGATACAAATTATTAGATACATATATCATTACTTTGAAGCGCTGAAAATTTCAAAAATTGTTAAGAAGCAAGATGGGGAAAATTAAGAGATTCCTTACGAGACTTTGTCAACGGAGACATCACTGGCTGATGAGGAGGAAACCTGTAAAGAGGCTATTCGAATTGCATTTCCGATTTTTCTGGCACTTATTCACTTTATTGTTGCACAGTTGGAACACACAATAATCATTGATAAAAACCACCACATCACTTGCCGATTGAGCAAATCAATATTAGGAGAACACACACAGAATCGATTTCCGATTGTTCATATTTATTTGAATATTTATTTTAATATAATAGATATATATATAATATGGTGAAGCATAATTAAGATGCATTATTCATTTTGTTTAGTCAACTCACAAATTCAATTCAATTACTTGCGTTTTAGCATTCTAATAAATAGTTTTGTAACTTGTGTATACATCAGTTATTAAGGGAGTCATAAATACATATATTTATATAGTATATTGTATATGTATATAGTGGCCACACACATACACGCACAGACACACAATCACACACTTTTGAGAACGAGAGAGAATTCGAATGCGGGATTATCATTAGGGAATATCAAGTATATAGAAATATCAATTATATTGCGACACAGTAGATATTTGTATATGTATATATATAAAATTGGAATACACCTCCAGCAGACCACACGACACAGAACTGAACTTGTTGTTATTGTTTGATTGATTAACTGATTGTTGTTGTTGATGTTGAAGAGCAACCATAAGAAAACCAATGTAACATTTGCAAAACCCATTTAAACAATACAAACATTTTGAAACAAATGCTACACGACGTTCTCTTTTCGGATGGAAAAATGAAAGAACATGACATGAGGAACAGAAACGGAAAACTTTCTTTCGGATCGGATCGGGTCACTGCACAAATCATGATTCTACATATACATTGTATAAGGATCAGAACAGATTCAACCACTTTTGAATAACGCACACATCAAACCCAGAGATTTTGGCAAGAGATCCTTAAGGAAATAGATTCACATTATAACATAATCATCATCATTGTGGTGGGGTCACTTTTTCCACTTTTTCTTTTAACTTTTCTTTTTGCACAAAAACGAAAACTTGTTTTCCAAAACCAAATGATAACGCTCAAAACTTATTAAACTCATTAACACAATACAAAAGAAGGTAACACAAAACTTTTTTTTCTTTGCCTTTTTGGTTTTTACATAATTTTCAGCTGCTTTTGTTTTGAAACTTTTTTGTTGTTGATGTTGTTGTTTTGGTTTTGTTATGTTTTTAAGATTGCAGAACTTGGGTAAATGTTGTTCATAGATACAAAGCAAAAATTATTACACTGTTTTTTATATGTATATAATTTATATGAATACAGAAATAAATAATTATTAGAATTTGAGAATACTTTTGGCACAATCGTAATATATACAAAAACGAGAAAAAAAAGAATGCAACTGTATAAATGATTTAAACTGCAACAACTTTGACACTCTCACTACACAGAGAAATAATTAATAATCAGAAAAAGTTTCAAGATTGGTCTGCAAAAAGAACAATAATTAATATTGGATTAATAAAAATGGGAAAACTCAGCTCGTCTCGACATCGTTGGGAGTTGACTGTTGACTGTTGTCTGTTTGCCAGATCAAAAGGGATGTTGATTACAACTCTTTGAATTATGCTTCTACCATTGCCACAACATACATCTCTACTCGATGTATGCTGTGGGCTGCTGTTGTTGTTGTGGTTCTATGACATCTAGTTATGCATCAGATATTTGCATATATATATTACGTATCTGCAGAATCAGTAACTGCAGTTCTTCCGGAGCACTGTGCGCAGTCACAGCTTGTCTTTTTAGGCGGTGCCGCCGCGCACCACCACAATGACCAAATGATCCTCCTTCAGGCCCTCCTCTGTGAGGCTGTGGCAGGTTCGCTTCAGCAGATCCGTGGAGAAGTCGCAGGGCGGAAAGGCGTACAACACGCCGGTGGCCTCCGTCTCCTTGTTCAGCAGCGATATAACGCCGGCTGCCTCCTTCTGCTTCAGATACGAGACGAGATTGCGCAGCGGACGCGTCTGCACGCTGGCATCATCACAGTCCGTGTCCACCGTGGACCCAGCCAGGCCCATGAAGATGGCATGCGACGAGGAAGAGGCGATGCGCTTCTGCACATCCTCCAGCTTCGGCGGATCGAGTCGCAGACGCTGTGTGATACGCAAATTGTGCTTGCCCTCCTCGTCCCGCATCAGTGACTCCACAATGTCCGTGTCGCCGTCGGTCAGATGGAACTTGGCCGGGAATAAGGAACTCTTCAGTATGAGCGCACCTGTCCAAATCGTGCTGCACTTGCGCGCCACTTCGGGCACCGTTGCCGCCGAGCCCAGCGCATCATTGCGCCGCGTCGACGCATCAGAATCAGAGCCGGGCGAGCGTGCGCGCTTCAGTGGCGAACGGGAACGCGAACGCTCCACGCCCGGCTCGCGGGAACTGGAACGAGCCCGATCATAGGACTCGCCCGGCGGACGACGCCATTCGTCGTCGGCACCGCCAGGTGGCGGCACTGCCGACACGCCCCCCATGGCGCTGGGATGCGGCGGCCGGTGCACGTCGTTGTGATAGTGGTACATGCCACGTCCACGGCCACGATAGCCGCCTCCACGGCCCCGATAGCCGCCGCGAGGCGGATACGGCGAATATCCGCCGCGTGGCGCATAAACCGGCTGCTCCTCGTAGTAAGGATCGTACTCAGGTCGCCGGTACTCGATGGCGCTCTCGTCGTACGCCGGCTTGGCGGACTTGAAGGGCGCCGCTGGTGTAGCGCCCGGCAGCTCAGCGAAATCGGTGCGCAGTCGACGCTCCGGGCCGCCCAAGGGGAATCCGCGCATTTCCTTCACAGCTGCGGTGGCAGCCTCCACAGTTTCATATTGGATATAGGCATAGGGTTCGCCCTTTTGATATTCAATCTTCTTGATGGCGCCGAAGCGATCGAACTCGCGCTCCAGCTGTGTCACCGACGTCCAGGCGCCCAAGCCGCCAATCCACATGCGTGTAGCCGGCGTCACCTTGCCGTAGCCGATCTTGCACTGGAATTTACCAATGTACTGGCCGGACAGCTCGATTTTGGCACGATGCGCCATATCGAGGTTCTGGTACCGCACAAAGGCGAAGGCGTTGCCGGTGCCTGGCGGCGGTCGCTTAATGTCAATATCATCCACCACACCATACTTGCCGAAAATGCGACGTAGCTCGTCGTCGGCAATGGTCACCTCCAGGTTGCCGGCGAAAAGCGTGCGCGTCGACAGTGGATCATCCTCTGGCTGCACATGATGCAGATAGTTAGGGAACTTGTCCTTCTTGCTCTCGGGCTTCTCGTAGGGCACGTGTGGACGCGGCGCCATGGGACGCATGGGAGCATACTGATGAGGCGGTGCATGGCCGTGCAGATGATGCGGATGCGCGTGAGGATGACCGCGATGCCCCATGGGCGGACCACGCGGAGGATGCGGTGGATATTCGTGGTGCATGGGACGGTACTCGCGGGGATGCACTGCATGTGGATGGAGGGGCGGACCGTAACGATCGTAGGGATCAATGGGCGGACGACGATGCTCCAGCGGCACGCCCGGTCCGCCCATGGGGGAGCGCGAGTAGTGATAGCGTTCGTAGTCCGGGGGCGACATCGAGTGACGCGGTCTACGGATTATATATATGGTAATTATGGCTATAGAGAAACGCTAAACGGACTTTTACCTGTATTCGGGGCGCGTTGTGGACTTGTAGACAGGCTCCACGATGGCCATCTTGTCGTAGATGATGAGACGCGGCTTGTGGTGCTTCGCCTCGCGCGCATCCTCGGGCGTGCGGAAGCACACGTAGGCCACACGCTCGTCCAGATCGTGCGCCAACCTCACGCTGAAATCGCCAAACTTCTTGTATTCCCTGTACAGCGTCTCCTCGATGAACTCATCGGGCGCCTTCGGTGGCAATGCGCTGACGCACAGCACCTTGTAACCGGCGGGACGCTCGGCAGCGGGAGGACCGCGCATATAGGGCTCGCGATGCGGCGATCCATAGCGTCCGCGTGGACTCGGCGAACGCTCGAGCCGACGTCGCATGCGCTCGGGGGAGATGCGTTCGGGCGAGTCGCCGGGAACGCCCCCGCCACCGCCACCACCATTGTCGTAGCCGCGTCCCATGCTGCGAGAGTTGCGCACGAGGTTGCCTCTGCCGGGAGAGCGGGATGCACTGCGCTTCATGTTGTGGATTTTGACTGTAATTCGATCGAGATCAGCTCCTTCTCGATGACTACTCATGAGCAGGAGCAGAGTCGGATGATTACGCCGATTGTGTGACTGCCTTTAGCGTGTGACAAAGTCTGCAACAATGCCCATCGATTTATTAAAGTGAAATTAAATTAGCCGCAAATGCACAAAAAAAAAAAATGGCGGCGCTCGACTAAAGCGTCAAAGTTACAAAATTGCGTCTACCACTTAATGTACATGTTTCTATCGTAAATTCAATTATTAGAAAGCTTTGGTCTTACCACTTAACTACGTCTGCGGCTTTTAATTTGGTGCACGTTTATGGATAAATTTTGTTTAATTCACACTGAAAATTCCGACTTTCTGCGGCTTGCAAATTCTTTCTGTATGTGTCGAAAAAAGAATGCGTTGCAGCGTGACCAACAAAATTTCTCCTCAAAATATACTGCATTGAGAAATATACTAAAATATAGATTTTGAAAATGCCATGCTTGGTTAAGCTTTCTTTCATGTGGTACTATTATTTTGAAATAGTTGCTACTTTCTTGTTTTATCTTTACTTTTCTGCAACATTCAGAAAACAAGTTCTTCCACATACATAGTGCTACTATGGACTTTTTGGTATTTTCAGCCAAAAAGTTGGTCACCTACGCAAGAATATCGATAGCAGCACATTTTCGCCGCAAGACCATAAATTTCACAGCTCATTTAAAAGTAATTAACGCATGTTTATTTGTTGTTGCTTTCCGTGTAAATGTCCCGTATTTATTTCACTACAAACAGTTGCATTGGCATTGACATTTATTTTAGATATATGTTTATAATATAATTTCAAACATGCCCAGCTGTAACTTATTACTCTAAAATGCGTTTACCATCGAAAAGACCTACAGCTGTCTTGCTAGAACATACACATACTTACATGCATATAAATATATATTTATTATTTTGTATATACAAAAATAAACACACATACTACAAAATGCAAGCATACGAACACACACACACACACATAGTTGTTTTCTTGCTCTCGCTCTCTCGTTTCCAAACATATGACGATAACAACAGTTCTCGCAAATGGAAAATTATAGAATTGAGCGGCATATACTTAAATGACAAATATGCCAGAGTCTGCAACTCATTCTATTGGTGACCATGGCTGCGAGCAGTACTCAAATTATGGAGAGTGCCTCCTCCGAGGCCGTTGCGCCCAAAGATCTGGCGCGTTACGACCACTATCGCATCTACAATGTGCAGTTCGACACTGAGCAGCAGATTCAACTGTTCCAGCAGCTGGAGGAGCAGAGCGACAGTCTAACGTTCATCGGACACGCCCGCGAGATTGGACAGAAACTTTCCATTCTGGTAGCGGCCCATCGCGTAGCAGACTTCGCTGACTTGTTGGCGACCTACAAACTGCAGCATCGAGTGCTGGTGAGTAGTTGTAATACCCTGGTATACATTCAATTTGTACTTAGTTGTTGTGCCTTGCAGACGTACAACTTCCAGGAGAAGATCGATCGCAACATGCAGGAGGTGCTGCCAGAGAATGTCGATGTCTCCAAATACGATTGGCAGCACTTTTTCCACTTGAAGACCATCTACGACTGGATGGATCAGCTGGCCAGCAAGTATCCCGACCAGATAAGCGTGCTGGACATGGGCAGCAGCACCCAGGGAAACGCCATTAAAGGCCTCAAGCTGGGACAGAATCCAGCGAACAAAGCCATCTTTATCGAGAGCGGAATTCATGCTCGCGAATGGATTGCGCCTGCCACAGCCACCTATATAATCAACGAGCTGTTGACCTCAAAGAACGAGCGTGTCCAGCAGTTGGCTAAGAACTACAATTGGATCGTGTTTCCCTGCGTTAATCCCGATGGATATCGCTACACCTTTGAACACGATCGCATGTGGCGCAAGAATCGCCAGTTGTTCGGCACCTGCCGTGGCGTTGACCTCAATCGCAACTATCCCGATCATTGGAACACCACGGGATCGAGCAGTGATCCGACTCGCTACGATTACGCAGGGCCCAGCGCTGGCAGTGAGCTGGAGACGCAGCGCGTGATGAACTTCATACGCGAGCATGTCGAGAAGGATCAGATCAAGACATACATTGCCTTGCATTCGTATTCGCAGATGCTCATGTTCCCATATGGCTACACCAAAGAGCATGTCGCCAACTACGATGATCTGCAAGAGTTTGGCAAGAAGGCAGCGGCCGCTATCAAGGCTGAAAGTGGTCGCGACTATGTGAGTGGCAATCTGTATGAAACGATTTACCCCTCGAGTGGCGGCAGCATGGATTGGGCCCATGCCGAGGTCGGCATACCCATTAGCTACACTTTCGAGCTGCGCGGACCTCCCGACAGTCAGGATCTCTTCATTCTGCCAGCTGTGGAGATTCAGCCAACGGCTAGCGAAGCCTTCACTGCCATTCGCACCATTGTCGAGGCTGCGGCCGAGAAGAATTATTACAAATGAGAGAAGAATGGTGATCATGCCATGAAGACTTGACGGGCAACGCATTTAAACAACTGCTACAATATTGTCTTATTATTAGCGATATTATCTTAATCTAGTTATGGTTTGACTGCAAGATAAGAAATAAATATGGTCAGATAAAAACAAGTTATCCGAGTTGTGTGGTTTTTGTGTGTTAGCTGTACTAATCTATACATTGACAAATACGTTGTGTTTGTGCCTTCTCTTGAATCTATTTATAATTGTCAAATCTGGTTTATCTGCGAATCAGCTTATCGAGTGTTTTGCGGCTAATGATGTCCCATTTTAGATTGTACATTTTATATTATTAACTTTAAACGGTTTAGTTTAATTTAGCATATTTAAACAGGCCATTAAAGAACAATTCAAAAAGTCGCGCACTATCGATAAGAAATTCACAATAGTGCACGGCAAAGAGCACCGATACATGCAGGCTTTCCTTTTCGACTTCGAATTTTTACAAAATTTTTTATTTTTTAATGACAGTCTTATCATTAAAGCAGCACAAATAAGGAGCTGTTATAAATGACATTTTAAAATTAAATTAAATTAATTGTAATATATGGCAACTTTCAGAGTTTACAGTTTTTTATTTAACTCGATTTTTTATAAAATAAGTTGCGGTCACACTCGAACCCATGACAAAAGCTTTAAATAAAGCTTTTTATGAAAAAAAGGATTCATCTGAACTTAAAATGTGTAAATTAAAAAATATATAATAATTTATAATTACATATCTGGCCATGTAAAATCGATGTTTAAAAATGCCAAAAGCATCGATAACGGTCACACTGGAGTCTCGTCAGTTTAGTGCGACCGTATAACAAAAACTCTTTTTGAACACTTTCGAGCATTCGTTTTACGATTGCGCACTTTTTGAAAA
Source organism: Drosophila immigrans (assembly GCA_963583835.1). NCBI lineage: Eukaryota > Metazoa > Arthropoda > Insecta > Diptera > Drosophilidae > Drosophila > Drosophila immigrans. Next base: position 20,870,606 of record OY757141.1, read on the forward strand.
AGCATGTTTTTTAACGAGAATCTGATCAGTGGGAGGAGGACAATCGAATTGTGAGAAAACGGAATCTGGATTAATTTTGATGATCACGAAAATAACAAGCTGTTTTAAAAAACGCGCATTCTTACACACGTTTTGGACATCTCTCTATGAAAATGTAACCAGGTGGCAATGCATGGTTTTTTTTGGTATTTTGGTATGTCGCTCCCTTCGGTGTTAAAATGTATTTTTTGTAAATGATGCTTGTGGCCACACCTCGACTAATAAAACAGCTTTAAGAAAGCTCTCTCTCTCTTTTTTTAAGAAACAAAAAGTCAGAAACATATAGATTTTTTTTATTAAACACTCACAATTTACCAATAAAAAAGACGCCGAAGTAGTTACGTTTTTTATTGCTATCACGTAGAATAAGAAGACGCATCTCTTTGTTTTGCAACGTGTACGTACGTGGGGTAAAAAAGGTAAAAGCAAGCGAAGCGAACGCAAAAGTGAAAGTCCCAGAAAAAGTACAAAGAGAGAGCAAGAGAGAGAACGGTGAAAAAGAGCCAGAGTCTGGGTGAGAGAAAAACGATTTTTTCAGAGAACAACGCGGATTTTCGTATATTTGCTGAGCGTGTGTGTGCGTGTGTGTGGACTGGACAGACGACGACAGGGAAACGTGTGAGCTGAGCAGCAGAAGAAGAACGAACCTGGTGAGTACAATTTTCACATGCCTGTTTGCAATTGGTATTTTTGTATTTGTTGTATTTTTGTACGTCCATTTCGTTTTTTGTATTTGTATTTGTATTTGCATTTTCTGATTGAAGCCGAAAATAATTCGAAAGCAGAAACGCAACGCAACGCAACAGAAGCAAACGGCAACGGCTACGGCGCCAAAGGCGAAACAAGAAGAAAAAACGACGAAACGAGCGAGCAGCAGCAGCAACAACATCACAACAACAACAACCAGAACAACAACAACAATAACGAGCAAAAGAAGACAGCGCGCTGCCGAAGACCGTCAAAATTCTCAGCCACAGCCAGCACCACCACCACACACCACCTTACAGCACCTGCACCCTACTAGCTGCCACCACGCTCCACCACAAACAGCCAGCCATTATGTTCGTCAACTCGATGACGTTCCGTGGAAATCCGGCCAACTATCACCAGCAGCAGCCGACGTTGAACCATCATACGCTGGCTGCTGCCGCTGCCCACCATCAGCAGCAGCTGCATCATCATGCTGCCGCCACTGGGCATCTCGGCCATGGCGTTGGCGGCGGTCATGCGGCCAGCAATCATTTGGCTGCGGCCGCAGTGCTCGGCCGGCATGGTCACAACTCGCTGAATGCCGCCGGACACACGTCGAGCTCATCGCACTCGAGTGGCGCCTTGGCCAGCGGCAGCAGCGGTGGCGGCAGCAGCAACAGCTCACCGGATAGCGGCAAGATTTACATCAAGAATCTGGAGCGTTCCATTGACAACAAGGCGGTGTATGAGACGTTCTCGGTGTTTGGCAACATACTCAATTGCAACGTGGCCAAGGATGAGGAGGGCAACTCACGCGGCTACGGGTTTGTGCACTTCGATACGGAGGAGGCTGCTCGGGCGGCTATCGAGAAGGTCAATGGAATGCTATGCAATAATCAGAAGGTGCATGTCGTGAAGTTTATACCACGACGGGATCGCGAACAGGAGAAGGCCACCCACTTCAAGAATCTGTATGTGAAGAACCTAAGCGAGGAGTTCACCGAGCAGCATTTGCGTGAAATGTTTGAGCCTTATGGTCGCATCACCAGTCACAAGGTGCGTATTGAGATGGCAGCTTGGAGATGGGCGACAGCAGAGGCGGTGTCAGTTGCGGTGCTATGTAGTAATCGTGGTTGGCGTTGTGGCGGGGGTGCGCATATTGAGAGAGAGCCAATTGCAGGCATGGAACCATGTGGCACAGTTAGCTTAGCTCTTAAGCTTTCTCTCTCTCTGTGTGTGCTTCCGCCTCTCAGCGCTTCGTTGCTCTTAGTATGCGCTCCGCTCCGGTGCCACTACTGCGCATGCCCAACCTCAACACAGTGCAGCGGCTATAACCCCAACCCTGATTGCCCACACTGTGTCAATTGCAATTGCAATTGCCATTCAGATTTGTCTATCGATTCTAATTGGATTTTGTTGATCCTTGCAGCTCATGCTGGATGAGGAGGGTCGCTCGCGTCGTTTTGGATTTGTGGCATTCGAGAATCCACAATCGGCGCTGGCCGCCGTCATTGGATTGCATGGCAAGCAGTTGGGCGACAACAAGTTCTTGTATGTGGCCCGGGCGCTCAGCAAGAACGAGCGACAGCAGGAGATCAATCGCAAGCTAGAGGAGCGCAAACGTCAAAAGGCCGGCCAAATATTCTACTATTAAAACACACACACAAATTTATTGGCAAAATAACAAAAAGTAAAGAAATATTTGGGCTGCCGTTATAAAATCGAGCAAAACATTCGCGCAGTTTTGGAGCACCGCGATATCAAGATGATGGAGAAAAAGCAGAAGTTTATTTAGAAATACATCCCCCTTACCCTTTACCCCTTACACAAACACACACGCATACAGCCCCCAATCCTTTCAATATATATGCGTCTAGCTATATATATTAATGAGTATCTCTATACACGAAATACAAATTATATTGTGCAACTAAACAGAACAAACACGAGAAACAGTTAAAGAAATGGAAATAATGCAATACATAACTCACATACGAAAGCACAGAAGAGACATGCAATTACATTTAGGAGTAGGCAACAGCACCACAACCCCCAACCCCTTCCAAGCAACCCTTTAAAGCACACACACACACACACACACACATCCAGCTGAAATCTACAGCTGTTTAGAGAAGAATTGAGAGGAAACCAAAACCCGATTTCTATTGCATCGTAGAAATGGTTAAAAAGGCAAGTTCGCTAGTTTTTCTTTAACTTCCCTTTCGATTAGATGTTTGTCTCTTGTTGAATTTGATGAGCAGAGGAGAAGATGCTTCTAGACAACAAAAACAGAATGCAGTGCGTAAATGCATAAATTCTAATCCATAAATATTACTTATAGAACACGCAATTAGCAAGTGAAATCGAAGATCGAGACGGCAATCTAGATCTAGATCGAGATCGACGGGGCAGGAGCGTAGCTACACCATGTACAGACATGGTCAAAATAATGAATATTTACACGTACTATATTAATGAAAAAAAAAATAAAAAAATTAAATAAATGAAAACAAAAAAAATACAAAATACACAATTGATGTAAAATTCTATAAACAATTAAAGCACCCACTTTACGTATATAAAGGAAACAAAAGAAAAAAAAAAAACAAAAAAAGAAAACATTACGCGCTGTAGTTTAAAAGCGTTTATAATAATACTCACACATACACACACACACACGAACACAAAATCTAATGCTAATTTTTTAAAAGAGCAACAATTGAAAAACAAAACAAACAAAATAAAATGAAAACAGCAGCAACAACAATAACAATGACACAAGGGAAACTCTTGTGTGCAGATGATGGCAGTTATTGTTGCTGCGGCAGTTGAACACGACACGTAATGAGTATTAAACATTTTTAGCAATTACAAAACATTTTTGTAATTTATTGTAAATTGTTTCAAGTAGCTAAAACAAAAAACACACAAAAATAAAAACATTCAAAACAGCAGCAGGAGCAGACACAAAACAGAAACAATTCAAAGAGCATAACTTAAAATACAAGAAAAATAATGTGTATGTGTAACACAACAAGGCAATTGTTTAAAAACAATTTTAGAAAAACATATACACGTAAAACACACACATAGGAACGAAGCGAAAAGAAAGCGGATAAAAACGATGAAAAGCAAAGCGTGTAAACAAAGCTCAGCACATTTATAAAAAATAACCGGAAAAAAGCAAATACTACATTAATAATTTAAGATTATTGAGCTTAATTTTTAAAGAAAAGGCAAAAACAAAACCAAGAAAGTTTCAAAAAACGCAAAAACAAAAGGAAAATCCCCAAATAATAATTAAACACTCGAACAAATTTGTATAGTTAAAAAAATATGAAAACAGAAACCAGAAAAAAAAACAATTGAAATATATAGTAATTAAATAAATCACAAACCTTAAGCCCATACTCACACACACACAGACACACCTTAAAATATTTATTATTTTATGAATTATTGAAATGATACCTTGTTTGATTCGAGTTTAAGAGCTGCTAAACAAAATATTCGACAGCTAGCATTATATTTATAATTTACAGGAAAAGTAGTAGTATTAATATACTCACACATACACACACACACTGACACACGCAATATGAATTTAGAAAAATGGAAAAATATTTATGCAAAATGTACAAAAAAAGTAAAAAAAAAAAAAAAACAAGAAAACAAGAAATCTTTTCGTTTGCAAAGCAAATGCGACATATGTGTATTTTTATCATTAATTGTAATAAAACAGAAACTTAATTGCTTTTGCAGAATTTAACTAAAAACAAAGAAAATGAAAAATCCGATAACTATGATTATGAATAGAATGAGAAAAAAAAACAAAAGATAACCTTGAAATATAACCTTTTATAGTACTAAATTTTTAGCCAGTACGATTTAAACGAACGTAATGTAAACGTTAATGCAAAATTATACATGAAATATATATGCATATTTACAAGGCGAAAACCCGAAAACAAAAGAAAAAAAAAACAAAAACTTTAAAAACACAATTCCAAAATTTATAATAAATACTCTATTTTGCACATTTTGCTAAATGAGACATTAATTACAAAACATATAATACGGATTTTACTATTTGTTTTTTTCTGATTTTTTGATAAACTATAATCTATTTTTTTTTTGTGCAGTGGATCTCACATTGAAGATGAGTTCCCGAAAGAAAAACAGTTACATACACAGACACACACACATACACATAGTGCAGACATATATGTATTTATATATATGTGTGTAATTCCATTAAAAAAGAAAACTCCTAATTATAAACATATTAAAAAGAAAAACAAGTAAAAGAAAAAGAAAATACCTACTTATTATAAAACCAAGACGATATGAAATTAATGATGAAAAATCAAGATGAAGTAATGCAGTAATATGAGAAATTTGAATAAAAATGCTTTTGCAAAAAGTGTTTAAAATTGACACAAATATTCTTATTTAATAGTTTTTCTTTTCTTTTTTTTTTTCAATAGCAATTAATTCAATTAACAGAAATTTTTAAAAATAATACACTAAAACAAACTACTGTGTTCAGCAAAGGGAATGCAAAGAATTCTATTCATCGTCGATGATTTCAATATCGCTATTAGGGGATTTCAATTCGTCGATTTCATCTTTCAAGTCCTCAATCTCTTCCTCATACTTGCGTTTAACTGATGCCATCTATTTGTAGAACACAAATTAATATACATGACTAAAAACAAAGACTTAAGTTCCTCCATTTTTTACCTTTGCTTCAAATTCGCGCGACTGCATGGCCAGCATTTTCGTAAGTCGTTCGTCGGCCTGCTTTAGATTCATCTCTAAGTTGGCCTGGAATCTATCAGTGAGTTCTTTGCGCAACTTCTCCTCCTGTAGCTGCATCTGCAGCACATGCTGATAAGTCATTTGTTCAATTTGTGCGCGTAGTCTGCAAATCAACATGATGATTAGACTTTTTAAATTGTTATAAGCTTTGTGATATACTTACCTAATATTCTCTTCTATATCTCGATTCATTAAGGATTGATTGCACTCAACAAAGCCAGAGTAGCGTGTGTTGTGTTGCTTGACAACAGGCTTCTTAAATAAGATATTCTTCGCTATAGACGCAAAGCTCAGCACGTTGAGATTCTCCTCAAAGAATTTGTCCAGCGGTGTCACAGTCACAATCATGGCTAATCGCTCCGTGCCCAATAAAGCTGGTTGCAGATAAAGTGTTAGTTTCGAGTCCCGATACGGTATAATGTCCGAATTATTCTTTTTCTTTGACGAACTCGCTGCGTCCAGGCAGCGACCAAGCACCATTAGCGATGTGTTAATGCTTTGTGCCTCCCTCAATCGTGAGCCAATCGTGCCCGTCTTATCCACACGTTCCGAGCCAGCGAGATCGCAGAATTTGTACGAACTGTGTGTTGTCACGCCTGATCGATGGTATTTCAAGACGTCCACAGTGAAGACACAATGCGATCGACTCGAGTTGGCATTCACGGCCGTCGAAGCGTATGTGATACGTTGTTGTCCTAAGCGCAGCAATCTGATTGCATCCTCGCCGCTTTTCACAAATACGCTGGTTAAACCCTTGATGAACACCTGACCCTTGTTGCACACGATCTTTAGATTCTTTCGACGCGGTTCGCTCATATTTGCCTGTTTCGGCGGCAAGGTCAGTAGATCGTAAACGAGCTCGTTGTAGATCTCCACAAAGGAAACCCACACCATGACGGACACGTCTTCGGTTTCCAACGGAGCGAATTCATGATCGCCTTGGATGGCATGATGAAGCCGATGGTATTGTGCGGCGATATCTGGACATTGTGTCATCAATTGGTGGCGCACTTGCAGCTCCTTGATAACAACATCATCGTCCAACAGCACTATGCGGGAATTGACCAGCTTTATCTTGGGCGATGCGTACAACTGATGCTTGTACATGGTGAAAATGTTTTCCAAAGCTCGAGGTATAACGCCAGCCATGGCATTGTCTCCTACAACAGAAACACACCCATTGACTAATTGTTCATATATATAGTCTGGCAGTACGTACCGAGTAGTGTGTAGGTCTTGCCAGAACCCGATGTACCATATGCCAAAACGGTGACGCACTCCTCCTCCTGTATTTTGGGTCCCACACACTTGTCATAGATATCACGTTGGCCCACGGAGCTATCGAATATGCTGGAGAAGCTGTAGTGGTTCTCCTTGCGGTTTATGTTATTGCTGCTGTTCTCGTTGGGCGCTGCACTGGTGATAAGCACATTGCTGTCTTCGGAGATCACATACAACTTGGATGGCGACTCCACGGGACGCATGCGTAGGAACACCTGTGGCCCAGACTCTAGCTCACTGTTTTCGGTTGACGAGCCCTCCTCGTCGTAGTTGGTTGACGCATACTCGGACTCTGTGTCAGAGCAGTCGGTGGAACTGTCGTCCGACTCCAGAATGACCTCTTCGAAGAGTCGCTGCTTTTTGTTGGGACGTGGTCGAAATCTGCGATCAACACTGGGATCGCGTGGCATCAGAAACGAGCGCATTTCGCGTGTGCGTGGCACTTCCACCAATTCCTTGTCCATTATTTCACAATTAATTGGCGAATTTGTCCGAATGACGAATATTGTTGGTCGTTTTGGCGGTTTCACTTAAAGACGCTTGCTTTCGAGTCGCGTTGCCAACTGTTTAACAGCCAGAGTTGCTAAATAATACAAATAATCGATAGTCTACTTGTTGGTATAAAAATACCAAAATGTACAGGAAAATTCAACAGAGTGGCAGCATTGCCCATCATAACAATAACAAACCGCATTAAAGGCGGGAGAGTTGTGTTTTAACAAGTTTGCGATATGAGTAAAAAGGCAACGCGCTCCACGAAACCAAAGCCGGATCCAGATGCAGTGGCCCAAAAGCCGGCAGTGTGTGCTGTAAAGAAAGTGTTTTACATCGCCGACAACCTGTTGCAAGCAGATGTTGATGGCGAGGAACGAATGCGCCTCGAGCGTTTCTACCATCCAGGCAAAGGGCAACCTGCATGGTTTCTAACGCATCAGGATCACCACATAATGGAGGTACTGGAGTATGCGGAACCACGACGCAGCTGGCTGCTCAATAACGAGATCTGCTCCAACGGTCGCACCTACATGACCACACCGTTTGATGTCACGCTGCTGGCGTTGTATCATCTTCGCAAGCATTGCTCGCAACGCGCCATGTCTCTGGACAGCATTAGTGCTGATGAGTCCGATGCAAGCACGCACCGACTGCTTACCAAATTCGTAAACGCCGCCAGCCTAAAGTGTGTGTCCGATGTGAAAACATCCGGCGATCTCGTCTTCTACAAATACAATGCGCAGCGAACGCTCGCCTGGCTGGCGTTGAAGACGCGCGCTGTGGTCGCTGTGCTGAAGGCAAAGCAGGTGCATTGTGGCCTGGGCGCCAAGTCTCAGAACTATGTGCGCAGCGAGAAGCTGGTTACGGAGAATGATGTCAACGAAATGGATTACATGCGCATGGCCTGCGACTATGTGGGACGCTATCTGGACGCAGATTTGCATGAGGAGCTCACACGCTATCTGCAGATACCTAGCGAAATCCAGGCATTGGTGGAAGAGAAGAGCACGGCCCAGAAGCGCAAATCCCAGCAAGGTCAGCCGAGTGCCAATAGCAAAAAGATAAAGCTTGCCAATGGCGAGGATGCAACCAGCAAGCTGATGAATAGCAGTCTGCTGGACAGTGACGATGGCAAAGAAGCTATTACATCGCCGCTAGCGCCACTCAAGGAGCGCAGCATGACGGCCAAGGAAAAGGCGCTGGCCAAAGGTGCCAAGGGCAGCAAGAGTATTGCATGGTTCTTTAAGGCGAAATAGGAATCGAAACGAATTTGCATAATTATTAACCACAATATAAATAGCCAACAAATTGAATTGCCAAGTTCGATGACTCGCAATCCCCAAAATATGTCGCAGATGCCACAACTTTGTGTCAATGCGATTATTTAATCTTTGCTTAACATGTCTGGCTCGGCACGGTCCACAAGTTATGTCAATAAGACGCCTCAACTACCCCAAGCAACAAACTAATTATCGCTGTTTGTATTTTATGATTAACGTCTGTCATATTTGGAGTATAGCATGCGAATGTCACGCACTTCAAATACCCTGTACGATTACGATTACATATTCGAAATTTACTTATTTTACAATTTTTATACTGAGTCGTTGTAGACTAAATTAAAATGTTTTTAAATTTAAATTTATATTAACTTATTATTTAGAAGTGAAAGTTATAAAATTAATAATGTGTTTTACAATTCCTAAGCTTAGTCTTTGTAGACAAATTTAAAATGCTGCTGCATGCAGTTCCTAACTTTCAATTAATTGGACCGTTTTACAAACTAACCTTTTTAGCAGTTACATTTTTAACAAATTAAATTTTAATTCCATTGTGTCTACAACTTCTGAAAATATACATACTTTGTTTTTTAAACATGTTAAGTTCACGTTGTGAGTGCTCTGAATCGATATAATTGGAATTAACATTAATTTTGTATTGATCTGTTATCTTTTTTATTGTGTACAGCATATCTGTTAGTCGAGCAGTCTCTTCGAATATTCGAAAGCCGATAGAATATTTGTCATCATGGCACCCCTGATTCAATTCGATTGCATGTTGAAAACTGTCACTTGTCAAATTTTGTAGCAAAAATTCGCCATCCTTTCTGCATTGTGACAAGTTCCAATTTCAGCAACTATGGAGGAGCAGGCTTCACCAGCCATTGGGGCAGGTGGCGAACAGGAAGTATTCAAACAGCCATTGCCCCTGAAGGAAGCCAATCACAACAATGAGCCGAAGAGCGGAAACAAGTCGACGGTGGCGTCTCCCGGTTATGCATTGAAGCTAACGCTGCAGGGTCATGAGCGTTACATTAGCGCTGTGAGATTCAGTCCTTGCGGGGATTGGCTGGCCAGTACATCGGCCGACCGCCTGCTCAAGTTGTGGGACGTGGCAACTGGTCAGATGAGCAAGACTTTAGAGGGGCACACGATGGGCATTAATGATGTCAGCTGGTCGCCCGATGGCGATTGGCTGCTCAGTTGCAGCGATGACAAATGTGTCCGGCTGTGGGATCCGTTGAGTGGCCAGTGCTTCAGGACAATGCAGGGCCATGGCGATCAGGTTTTTGCTTGCAGCGCCAATCCGCAGGGGAATCTGATTGCATCCACCAGCTTGGATTGCACTGTTCGGCTGTGGGATGTGCGCAATGGCAAATCGCTGAAGATTGTGCCCGCCCACATGGATCCCATTACATCGGTGGACTTCAATCGAGACGGCAGTCTTTTTGTCACGGGCAGCTTTGATGGTCTAGTGCGCATCTGGGACACGATTAGTGGGCAGGTGCAGAAAACCCTCATCGACGAGGATAACTCGCCAGTGGGCTATGTGAAGTTTGCACCGAATGGCCGCTATATACTTGCCGCCTATCTGAACAGTCAGATTAAATTGTGGAGCTTCCAAAAGCCCAAATGCCTGCGCATCTACAAGGGCCATCTCAATCTGAAGTACTGCATCTCGGTCAACTTCTCGGTGACCGCGGGCATGTGGATTGTGTCGGGCAGCGAGGATCACTGCCTGCACATCTGGAGTCTGCAGCGCAAGGAGCTGGTGCAGAAGCTTGACGCCCATTCGCAGGTGGTCATCTGTGCCGACTGCCATCCCAGCCAGAATCTGATCGCCACCGGTGCCCTGGCCTGTGAGGCGAATCTCAAGCTCTGGCAGAGCAGCGAAGCCGATGCCGCAGCCAAATAGTCAACAAATAAACAGGCACTATTAATTAATTACAAGTTTATTTTTATTAGCATTTAATTACAATCTGCATCTTTCCATTCGGCGATTTCTTATCGCAGCCAATGAGCAGCGTAATTGTAAATCGCCAGATAACATGATAATCAAACTTGCAAATCATATATGGTGTGCTTGGAGAGTGTGTGTAGCGAGTGTGTGAGAGTGTGTGCGCTGGGTAATATGGCTGGGTGAGCGATTAGAGCGCCACATTCGAGTCTGGAGCGGCACACTGAGCGGACGTTTCGTTCATTCGGCCGCGATTTAAAACTTAACACGGAAATCCACTCGAACTTGAGCTCCAGCTCGATATAGAAGAAATTACAATAAAACGCATATAATAGTAATAATATTAAATAATAAAAGCCGCGATGAGAGCTGATGATAATGACGGTGAGTCTTTGAGTTTTGAATTGTTAATGAGACGTCTCGACGTTGCATTCGCTTCAAGTTTTCTGCTCGCTTTGACGGCGGGAGTTCCCGCTCGCTGTTGACAGCGATACCCCGCAATTGACTGGGCAAACGGGTTGAACAACTTGCTGCAACTGCATGAGACAGATAGGTAAATAGTCTGTATTTATGTAGCAACAGGTGGTTGACTTGAGCCCATTCATCGATGTGTAGATGTCTTATTATATTTGGAATGTTTCAGGTTTACTTTTGTCCAACTCAATTTTCTACCGGTCTTTAAAGTTTTATAAAACACATGTGTATTAATTTATTTTTAAATTTTTTATTTTGTTTGGTAAATTCAGAAATATGTAACTTACATCAGGTGTAATATTTTAAAGTTGCCAATTTTGCTTGCGACATCATTCATTTTGATAATTTGAAATGCTATCCAGTCATTTTTGATATTGGAATTTTTCAACTGCAATATGATCCATGAACTTTGAATTTGATACACTTACATATGTACATATGTATAATATTATTATGTATGACGCATATTGTACTGCTTAATATAGCATCTACGTAGGATTTCTGGTTACAGGGTGTCGTCCAGCTCAGCACGCTCATTAGTCGTTGTAGCTGTTGCGCTGCCAGTTAGAAAGCGACTGGCCATTGATCAACTTGTGATCTTATTATACTATATATAAATACATATAAAGACGTCATTTAATCCAAATAAATTATCAAAGTTGCAGTTGTTGTTTTTTAACTCGACTAACTCGCCAACTCCAGTCCTAATTAAAATTTCAGATAATTAGCTAAACTTTTTTAAAATTCAGAAAGTTGAAAGTTTCTACTGGTTTTCCCTGCAATTACAGCAGCTTGATACGAACTACGTGCGGACAACGAGCGATCAACAATTAAAGTCAGCTAGCTCGCACTCAAATGTATATGGGTCTTATCTCAGGGTTATATAGCGCCCATATGTTTCAGAGCGTATGTTGTCTCAGTTCGTTGCTACCAGGCAATATTTTTGAATTTATGAGTCGCATTCGAACTTGACTGTTTGAGGGGGAGGTTATCACCATCATCAACATCATGAAGCACAATCATAATGAAAACAAGTTTGTAAACAAATCGTGAATGCATTTCACAATTTGGACTTCGCAGAGAATCTGTACCGAGAGCAAATGCCCCACGTGGGATCCCTGCTCCGGGAAACGAACCGCAAACTGTGTCGTCCATCGACCATAACGAACAAGTTTCCCATCCTGAAGTGGCTGCCGCGCTATCGATCCGCGTATCTGGTGCAAGATTTCATAGCCGGCTTTACGGTGGGACTCACAACGATTCCACAGGCGATTGCCTATGGCGTGGTGGCCGGATTGGAGCCACAGTACGGCTTGTACTCCGCCTTCATGGGCTGCTTCATGTACATTGTGTTTGGTTCCTGCAAGGATGTCACCATAGGTAAGTAAACTATTAAAATTCCTTAACTTTTTATAACTGACATTCTTCCGATAGCCACAACTGCGATCATGGCACTGATGGTGAATCAATATGCCACTCTGAGTCCGGATTATGCTGTACTCGTCTGCTTTCTGGCCGGCTCGATCATCCTGTTGCTGGGATTACTCAATATGGGCGTGTTGGTGCGATTCATATCGATACCGGTTATAACCGGCTTCACCATGGCGGCCGCCACAACAATTGGCAGTGCCCAGATAAACAACATCATTGGCCTAAAGAGTGAGTTTCTGCCCCATTTCTTTCAATCGCGATTGATAGCTAATCAGCGAACCCCGTAAACTGGTTCATTATGGTCAATTATCTTGATTTACTACAAATTTGTGGTCCGAGATCATAAAAGCTGAGATCCATTAAAATATGGCATTGATGTTCAGCACGGCAACTCAAATCTATAGAAATAACACTGTTTGTCTTGCATTAATAGCAAGATCTAAATTTTTTAGACAGCAAATCAAATCTGTTAAAATTGGATTGTATCTCAAGTCATCGTTCAGATACAGGTGCGAAATCCAGACTTAGCTGTGCATAAAATTAATTTTTAAACAATTTTTTTCAATACTTTTTATTATTATTTTTTATTTATTTCATTTTTTATCGTCAAACAATAAGTTTACAAATCGTACAATATCTAAACTAATAATTTAATGTAACCAAATGGGGGAACACAAATTCTAAATGATAAACTTCTTGAAATATAACTAATATTTTTTTTTAAATATTAGATACAGTCGAAAAAAAAAATAAAATCAATTTTTTTTTCGGTAGACATTTTTTTTAATTTTTTAGACATAAAATTAGTTAATTTGTAAATCTCCGCTTTCTCTTTAATAATTATAAATATGGATACAAATTTAGAAGTAATTTCTGTCTTTAATATTATATGTATGTCATTAGAAAGTACACTTAATTCTCCTATAGATACATATGTATATATTGCCTATATGTATATCTATTAAAACCCCAAACAATTGTTATATTTTAGTTAACATAAAACATTTTAAAACATACGAAAATCTCATATGTGTTTTATATTATACTTTTCCCATACAATTCTAAATTCAATCTCGTCTCTTGCAGGTCCCTCAAATGATCTGCTGCCCGCCTGGAAGTTCTTCTTCACGCATCTGCCCTCCGCGCTTCCCTGGGATACGTTGCTGGGCGTCGTCACCTTGATCTTCCTGCTGCTCATGAAGGTAACACTTTGATGATCTCGCTTATGGACGTTGCTAACAATCTCTGATCCGTTCCAGCAAGTGACGAAGATCAAGTGGGGTCACCGGCTCTTCTGGAAGTATCTCTCGCTCTCCCGCAATGCGCTCGCCGTCATCTTCGGCACCTTCCTGGCCTACATTCTAAGTCGGGATGGCAATCAACCCTTTAAGGTAACGGGCAACATCACCGCTGGCGTGCCGCCCTTTCGCCTGCCACCCTTCAGCACTACGGTGGATGGGGAGTATGTGTCCTTTGGCGACATGATCAGCACTGTGGGCGCTTCCTTGGGCTCCATACCCATGATTGCTATACTCGAGATTGTGGCCATCTCTAAGGCATTTTGTGAGTACTAAAAGTATTGGTATGATTACCATTTCTAAATTCTTTTGTCTCTACCTACAGCCAAGGGTAAGATTGTGGATGCTTCGCAGGAAATGATTGCGCTGGGCATGTGCAACATTATGGGCAGCTTTGTGCTCTCCATGCCGGTCACTGGCTCCTTCACTCGCACTGCGGTGAACAACGCCAGTGGTGTCCAGACTCCTCTAGGTGGAGCTGTAACTGGCGCCTTGGTGCTGATGGCCTTGGCCTTTCTCACCCAGACCTTTTATTTCATACCCAAAACGACGCTGGCTGCGCTGATTATAGCGGCCATGATCTCGCTTGTGGAGCTGGAAAAGATATCGGAAATGTGGAGGTCGAAGAGTGAGCAGCATGAGCTTAAACCTCATTATCTTTAATCACAAATCTATCTTGTAGAACGCGATCTGTTTCCCTTCTTGGTGACGATTGTGACCTGCCTCTTTTGGAGCTTGGAGTACGGCATTCTGTGTGGCATTGCCGCCAATCTCGTCTACATTCTCTACAGCAGCGCTCGTCCACAGATCGTGATAACACTCGAGAAGGTAGCAAAGCATGCGATTCAATCAAGTTGCAGCTCTCATTGGCCACAATATTTCAGATCAATGGCTATGAAGTCGCTCTGGTGGATGTCAAGCAGAAATTGGATTACGCCTCAGCCGAGTTCCTCAAGGAGAAGGTTGTGCGCTTCCTCAATCATCAGGACTCCAAGATACAGCTAGCGGTAATCAAAGGACAGGAGATCAACTCGATTGATTACACAGTGGCTATGGTAAGTGCAGAGAGTTCTCTTTGCTAACTAGAATTAATCTTAACTCTTCCAAATAGAATGTCATCTCACTGCGAGGGGATCTGAAGGCCCTTAACTGTGATCTCATCTGCTGGAACTGGAACATTGGCTCCGCTGGCGTCGTCTGCCGCCTAAAAACTGACATGCGACCTGTTTTCAAGTTCGATTTCCATTTGGATGAGCTGGTGATATCGCATTTCCAGAGTCCATCGAATACAGCATCCACGGTTACCATTGAGACGGCACAAGAGCAGGCTAATGCTGCGTCCTAGGCTGGAACTAGTTCACACAAAAGTCACCTAAGTCTACAGTATTTACGATTGTACTTACCTATTTAATGACAATAGAAATATTAACAAGAACTATGAATTGCCTAAATGATGAGAAAAGAATATAACTTTCCCAACCAACTAGAGAAAAGGAATCAGGAACCATCGAGCCTTACTTGTTCCCTTTTTTAACTACCAAAGGATTGTAGTTTTGTTTGGCCAACTCTCCCTATCAATTTTAACAAACACAAGTCAATTCCTAGAGAGTCCATTCGGCGACATCATGTCTGGGATTTTTTGGGCAGATTGTATTACGAGAAGTCCGAGTTCGCTTCGAGGAACCTCACGCATTATGTCATAATAGTTGCTCTACGAAAATTAATTGAACTGTTAACCACAACAGACATTGAGGCAGACAGTCTTCGCCTTTCTCCGAACAATTGAGCGCTGTTTAATTTATTGCTTTCCCCGAGCCACTTGAATGGGATTGTCTGCTGACTAAAGTTGAGAAGTGCTCAAGAAGAGAGTACGAGCTCGAGTACTCTCAGAAAATGATCTACCTTTCACCAGTTGGACGAGCAATGCGCTTTTCTCGGAACAGCAAAGTTGGGGTTTAATTACGAAATAGGCTCGGCAAGGATTTGCGTGATATTATTGAAGAATTTCTTACTGACATTTTCATTATGGTTTTCAGCATTTCCCTGGCCGTCAAAAATGCTGCTTCACTTTTCATAAACTACGTTTTACAAGTTGAATAAGAATATTGATTAATTTTAAAAACCCAAGTTGTGTTTCAATATCGAGTTTAGTCAGGAGAATCTTTATGTTAGTTTGGGATTTTCCTAATACGAGTCGAGGGTTTACCTCACTGCAAGCTGTCAGCTTGTTCTTAAGGATCTTTTCTTTTGAAGATGCTGTTGAACTTTGCGGTTGGGTCAAGTTCATCTGTTGTCGGTGGCGCGTGCGTTCTGGGGGTCACATATGGGATGCTGAGTTGCTGGGATGCATCCGGATGCGGCGGCAGTGATTACGCTGGATTAGGCAACGATATCAAATTTAGGGCCAGGCACCAGGTGGTTACAGCTGCGCCTAGCACGCGTTCACGTTCCCGTCTACGCCGTGGACATCCTTCAAATTCACACTCAGACTGTAAACAAGAACGGAGCGGGGCAGCCCAGCAGCTGGACCAATCTCGTGTGAGATCGCACCATGTGTTTGCCACTTCCACCAATTGTAGGCTGCCGCAGTCGAAGCACTATTACGGCGTACGACAGACACGCCTCCAAGTGCCAAAAATAGGCCACATGGCGAGAGAGAGACAAAGAGGGACAGACAGCGAGAGAGCAAGATGCTCGTCTCTGCTGTATGCGGAGGAGAATCTGGTAAAAAGGAAGAATCGCTTGTGGGAAATAGTCAGAAGTGTTTGATGAGTGTTCGGCAACGGTCATAGCAGAAGTTATATCGGTTCGATCACATTTAATACGTGCGGAGTGCATTCGAGGAATTCATTACTTTTTTATCGAAGAGCGATCGAGTGAAGTGTAGTTAAAATGCCACGCAAGAAACGCTCTTCCAGCCCCTTGGATATGTACGACGATGACTTCGACGAGGATGCCAGCTCACAAAGTAAGTAGAACAGGAACCTCATTAGAAGTTCGGCTAATTGAGCAACAACCTCCTATGAAATTAGGTTCCCAGCCGCCGGTGCAACGGAATGCGGCAAATGCCCGGGAACGCATGCGAATGCGGGTGCTGTCAAGTGCCTACGGCAGACTGAAGACCAAGCTGCCCAACATTCCGCCGGACACAAAGCTCTCCAAGTTGGACACCTTGCGTCTGGCCACGCTCTACATTAAACAGCTAATTAATGCCGTCGAGACGGTCCCGGGCAATTCGCATTCAACGTCACACGCCCATCCCATTGCTGATATGCTGGACTCGAGGCATGCAACGACAGAGTGTGGCAACGGCTCCGCCGTCGGCGGCACGGCGACATCTTTTAATTTCCACAATGCTGGACATCTCGGCATGGTAAGTGTCAGGCTGGAAGTGATGTCAGTGGCACCACTTAACATCAGCGTGAATTACTTATTAATAGATAGCCACCTCCATGTTGCCAGCAGCAGCTGGACTGCGTCAATCCGTGGCAGGTGTCAGCGCGGATCTGCGCATGATAGGCACATCGCTGTTGATAGGCTCAAATCCATCCAGTTTGTGTCAGACCCGCGACAGATAGCGCTTAACCCAATTAATATATCATTAGATCTGAGAAATGGAATCCTAATTAAAAAGGCATCATTACAAATCTGAATTTTTCCATGTAAAAAAGTGATTACTATGAGAGCTCTGTGATCCCTTGGGGCTAATTGAATTGAAAGTATAGCTGCAGAAATGAATTAACATATATTCAAAATATTAGAAAGCTAAAAAATCTCCACAAACTCGACGTTAGTTTTACATATTTTAGTTAATACGAATAATATGAATGTTTTTGAAATTTGTGAACTTCTTTTACACTCCTTCAAATACTTGAATTTAAATTTTCGAAATTAATTTTGTTAATTTCAATATATCCCTTTTTTTTCGATTAACAAATTTAATTTGTCAAACTCCTTTCTCCTTTAATTAGAATATTTGTTTTCAATATTTTTAAATATTCTTGCTCTTCTTTATTATCATATTAAAATTTGTTTGAGAGCAGATTCACTTAACAATTGATAAGTAACGGCTTAAATTAATTTAATTAAACCTATTAATTATGAAATTTAATATTTGAAGAGCGAGGCTACGATACCCATAAATATCAGCAAATAAAAAATTAATTTCCAACGTTTACATAATTTACAAATAATATTCAGTATTGTCACGATCTAAAAATCAATATAATAATCAATATGGATAATTGTTTTGAATATTTGTTTATATTTCTTGCTCATGTCGATTATAATTTTAATTTTTTAAGAGCTTTCTCCGCCATTTTGTAGATTTCATTTAGTAAATTTCTATATGCAAATGTTTATTAAATATTTAACACATAAATTTCGCATAGCGTCTGAAAGTAATGGTTATATATTTTTAAAGTTTTAATTAATTACTTAATAAAAAAAGGAAATAGAACATTTTAGGTGCAAGGTTACGATTGATATTGCCGGGATCTCAAAATCCAATGTAATGAATATATATTTACGTATTCCAATATGTTGGGCAACATCTGCTCAAGTGTTTTGGTACCTTCGTTAGACACATACTTACATGCATAGGTGTAGGGCCCCCCACTATACCGACAAGTACTAAAATGAGAATTTGTGATTTCAGTTTGTCTTTGCTTTCCTGTAATTAGATACTTTTGTGAATTTCGAAAAATACTAAATATGAGTGACAGACTCACACGGAGACGGGCAACGGACGACGGGAGCGGTGACTATTGGTTATTCTTCAACGCCAGTTTTTCTTGTTCTTGTGATATTTTT
This sequence comes from Drosophila immigrans, assembly GCA_963583835.1. NCBI lineage: Eukaryota > Metazoa > Arthropoda > Insecta > Diptera > Drosophilidae > Drosophila > Drosophila immigrans. Next base: position 20,889,184 of record OY757141.1, read on the forward strand.
AAAGATTGTCGACTTTGAAGCGAGCAAAGTGAATGACATCCAAGGAAAAAACTGTCGTCTTAGACTCTTTTCACTTTGTGATATTTAGTTGGTACTCGTAATTAAACGAAAACAGTTCTCTTAGTCTTCGCTGCAAAACATATTATAGTATTCTCTTTAGCGAACTGAAATGAATCATAGAACCATGGTAAAGGAAATTCTCAACTAATAAACAATTGTTTACCCATTCGATTTGAATGCGTGAAAAATAATTGAGCAAATATTTGTGGCCTGCGATCAGCGTCTTGTGCCCATATGGTGCGCTGTGTTTTGTTTGCATTTGTCAGGGCATCCTAAGCACCCAACAGCAAGCAGCACCCTAATTTATTCGAGTCGCACGCGCCGCCTTCACAGTTGATGGGCTGATGGGAATGGGACTGAGAGTGGGAATTGTTGCAACCCATTACACGTTGGTAGGCCAAGCTGCCGATGAGTGTCTCTTGTCTTGTTTGAGCTGTTTATGTTTTTATAGATATGTTAACGTCGCTGTTATTGTTCAACTATGCAAACATTCTCATCCTAAAGAGCCACTAAAAACAATCAAATCTGTATAAACAAACAATGGCGCTGTCGCCTTTCTTTGGCTTGTCGTCATATTGTTCCATTTATAGCCATGCGGTTGCCCCACAATTGCATACGCACTTGGCAGCAATACATCACAATTACAATCGTTATCATTTGTTTCTTGCAGAGCTGGCCCTTTGAGTTTCATCAGCACTTGCAGCATGGTCACAATCGCAGTTCGAACCAGACATTCAGCTCAACACGCATGGACTGGCAAAGTTCCCAGACGCAATCTTATGCCAAGGCGCCACGCAATGAACATCAGCTTGTGAGTGACGCTAGCTATACACAATTGCAGGATGCTCATTGGTATACAGCCGAGGTGGGCATGCAATTGGATCAGTCACGGAGTGGCAATGGAGGCTGCTGTGCCTATGAAACGGCAGGACATCAGCATCAGCGTGGCATTCCCATAGCCACCAGTCAGGCGCATAGCCTTTAGCTTGGCATTTGAATAACCTATAACAACTAACTGAAATTGTATTAAAATCGTGATTCGTATTCTACTCGCAATTGTATGTATGTTATGTATTTTACTAAGCCAAAGATTAGATATATTTATAAACTTTTATATGACTAGCAAATAAACTATACAACTATCCAAATATATTTTGAATCTTTCACTTTGCGCGCCAGTCTGACGAAATGATGGCTGGCAACGCTGTCAATGCGAAAGTCAATGTGTTCAGCCCTGGCACGCAGCTGACCATTAACAACAAACAAAGAGAGAGAGAAAAAACTATCTTTAGTTCGAGTGACAATAAAACAGATTAGCGTTTCGTTTTTTCAATGCAGTGGAACAACAAAAGATTGATTAAAGTATACTATTGCAATTATCAACCGCGAAGCTGATTACAGATGTATTTCAATAACCGGCCGAGCGTTTAAAGTTCACTGTGCCCCTGCAGATTAGATTTGCGCGAGCACCAGCGATGTGATCTCAGCGACATAGGCACCCAGTACAATGGATTTATTTCTATTTTCAATTTAGTTAGTACTCGCCAGTTGTCGAAGACGCACGCGAACGTGTTAAGCAAATAAAATTCGATCTTTGACGTGTGTGTTAAGAGCAGCAAGCATAACAATAACAAAATGCCAGCACTCGAAGTAAATCCTGATTTGCAAAAAGAACGCAACACTGCGACCTTTGACCCCCTCGAATTTTCCGTCTATTGGTCTGGCGGACAAGACAAATACAAAGAGAAGAAGGCCTTGGGTAAGTTTGGCTCTCTGCTACGATAATTAACTGGTTTGTTGCAAGCTCGGGTTAAAGAGCTGCACTGTTGATAGTTGTAAGAGCTTTTTAATAATTGCACTAATAGCGTGACACAGCACATATTGGAAGTTGCCAAAGCTCTCTGCGACGCTCTCTCTCGCTCTCGATCTCTCGCTGACCAAACGGGATCTGGGATAAGCTGAGATTTGATTGGCTGCAAACGCAGCTTTATCTCTATCCCACTTGCTTAAGGCGCATGCTTATTAATGATATGCAATTATGCGATTTCGCATGCACCACATTTTTTGCAACCCATGACCGGCATTTGTTTGATTTTTGTTTTGCTATGCATTTTCTTCACTTTCCCATGCCGCCAGTCTACAAAAAAACAACCTGTTTAATCGTCTATTAGTTAAACTTTATGAATTAATTGCCATTGTGTAAGTTCAACGCGACAGCAGCCTGTTTTCTGTTAGTTGCTTTTTCGCTTTTCAACCAGTTAGTTGAATGACGTTGTTAAATGGCCGTTGAACTTTGAACATGAAAACTGTATCGAAGATCTGAAGATTCAATTAACTTGGCATAAATATGCGACGACCTCTAGACTTTGATTGTACTCGGCATCCGCACATATTTGTGTAATTCTGGAGAATCTCATAAATTTCCAGTCTGCACCGATAAGACTTATTGGGTTTATCTAATGGATTAAAGGTTAATCAAAACCGGATACTAGATAGTTTAGATGCGACTGAAGTGACAACAACTTGTTATGATGACATGTGACTTATTGTGACTCACTATTGCAGAGAAATTGTTTCTGGAGGATCCGGAACTGCAGGATGACCTGCCCACTTCGTACTTGTCTCACAAGGAGCTCTACGAGAACAGTCTGCGCAAGGCGTGTCTCATTGGCGAGAAGATACGCAAACTGCGCGCCGACGGCGAGGATGGCGTCGACACCTACAAGTACATATAGCCATGCATCCTCTCTGGATGGAACATCCTGCTAATCTCTTGTTATCCTATTTGTCAGTGCTCTGCTGGGTGGATCCTTGGGCGCCGCTTTGCTCAAGGAGGGCAATCCTCTGTCGCTGCATTACGTGATGTTTGTGCCCACGATTATGGGCCAGGGCACTGTGGACCAGCAGGTGGAGTGGCTGTCCAAGGCTTGGGAGTGTGAGATTATTGGCACCTATGCCCAAACCGAACTAGGACACGGTACCTTCCTGCGTGGCCTGGAGACGCGTGCCGATTACGATGCCAGCACACAGGAGTTTGTGATCAACACGCCCACACGTAGCGCCTACAAGTGGTGGCCAGGCGGCTGTAAGTCATTGCTGTCATCTTGACTAGTCATCAACATTAATCCACATCCTTTTGGTACAGTGGGACACACGGCAAATCATGCGGTGGTCGTGGCTCAGCTGTACACCAAGGGCGAGTTCCGAGGATTGGCGCCGTTCATTGTCCAGCTGCGCGACCTGGACGATCATAAACCGATGCCGGGTATCGATATTGGCGACATTGGCACCAAGCTGGGCATGAAGGGCGTCAACAATGGCTATCTGGGACTGAAAAACGTCCGTGTGCCTCTCAAAAACATGCTGATGAAGAACCAGCAGGTGCTCGCCGATGGCACCTACGTGGCACCCAAGAACAGCGTGCTCACCTACGGTACCATGATGTTTGTTCGCTGTGCCCTCATTCGTGATACCGCGCTGAGCTTGGCCAAGGCGTCGACAATTGCCACACGTTACTCGGCAGTTCGGCGACAGAGTCCCATTGATCCCAATCTGCCGGAACCGCAGATTATGGATCATACCACACAGCAGCTGAAGCTGTTCCCGCAGATCGCCAAGGCGATTGTGTTTAAGACGACGGGCGATGGCATCTGGAACATGTACAATTCGGTCACTGGCGAAATTGAGCAGGGAAATCTGGAGCGCTTGCCCGAGATGCATGCGCTGTCCTGCAGCATGAAGGCTATTTGCAGTGCCGATGCTGCAGCTGCTGTGGAGACTTGTCGCCTCGCTTGCGGTGGTCACGGCTTCATGGATTGCTCCAACTTTCCAACCATCTACGGCATGACGACTGCCGTCTGCACCTACGAGGGTGAAAACACTGTGATGCTGCTGCAAACGGCACGCTATCTGGTCAAGGTCTATGGCCAGGCGCTAAGTGGTGAGCAGCTAGTGCCCACCGTGGCTTACATCAACGAGGCCATCAAGCTGAAGGAGTTTGTTAATTTCGACGGCTCCTTGGAGTCTATTGTGAAGGCCTTCCAGTTTGTGGCAGCCAAGTAAGTCAATTGCTGTAACTCCAATGGACATCTCTAATGCACTTCTCTTGCAGCAAAGTACGTGTGGCCTATGAGCAGATCGAGTTGCGTCGCCGTCAAGGACATGGCATCGAAGTATCCGCCAATCTCAGTGGACCCTTCTTAACTGGCGCTGCAGATGTAAGTTTGGCGTATCAAATGATCTACTATATAGCTTAATGGTTCTTGTATCTTTAGCTGCACGGTCGCGCCTTTTTGGCCCAATCCGCGTACACAGAGCTGACCCAGGTAGCCCGTCATGTGTCGCCCGCTTTGGCTGATGTGCTCAAGGTGGTGCTGGAACTTTATCTAGTCGATGCCTGCCTCAATCGCATTGGTGACTTTTTGCGCGTACGTATAGCATTAATATCTGAACTGATAACCCGCAATAACTTGCTGTATACTTTCCTACATGCAGTTCATTGAACTGACTGATAAGGATGTGACCAATTTGGAGATGCGACTAGAGAGCTGCTTGAATCGTTTGCGTCCAAATGCCGTTGCACTCGTCGATAGTTTTGATCTGCATGATCGTGTGTTGGACTCGGCCCTCGGTGCTTACGATGGCAATGTCTATGAGCGCATATTTGAATCGACTAAGAAGAATCCGTTAAACAAGGAACCCGTTAACGCTGCATTCCATAAATACCTGAAACCGTTCATGAAAGCCAATTTGTAATTTGTATTAGAAAATTATTTTCCATTGAGTGGTATTCTGTTAAAAAATTATTGCCTGTTATCGTCTGTATATACTTATCATAAACGTTGCTCGTTAATTTTTATACTACATGGGAACTTTTTTTGTTGTTTGAATCGAAATCTCTAAGGCTGTCCGTATCGAAAGTTTTAATCTTCTAAAAATCTGATTCATTACTTTGTTGAATTACATAAACAGAAGGGATTGGGTGTTGTTGTGGTTTAATAGAGCTTACACTAAACGCTTTATTAAAGTTCATTTTTTACTTAATAGTTTGTTAGAAAGAGAGTAACTGTGACTCGTCGTGCATTTATGATTAGCTGAACGGAGTACAGCCTTAAAGCCATCGGGACGCGTCACTTATGATGATGTTCCCGCTGCATTCTTGATGTTGCTGTTGCGTTGCGCATAGAGGCGTCGCAGCACGCGATTGCCACAGAGGAATGTGAATACTGCGATTGGTATCAGCAGCCGCAGAGTTTGGAACATGTTCAGTTGCAGCCAGAAAACGAAGAACAGCCCCAAAATGCCACCGAAGCCCACATGGAAACCGATGGTGCTCGGCGACAGCGACAAGTTCGAGACATTGATGCCCAGTTTGCCCCAGAACACAAAGAGCAGCACCAGAGGCGTTATGCACAGGCCTGTAAAGATGTCGGATACAATGCGAGGCGGGCGCTTATCGGGCACACGGAACTGATGCACAATCTCTGGCAGAGGACCGCGAACAGTGCTTGGCTTGGGGTCTGTAAATTATAAATAAATTAAATAGAGAACCAAACAAATGCGACTTGAAACTTACCTTTGTCGGGCTGGTTGAACTTCAGCTGCACATCGGCCAGCAGCCACTCGAAGGAGTTGGAGAGCGAGGCATCGCCGACAGTCAAATAGATGTTGTAGACGCCACTCTGGTAGTTGAAGTTTTTGCCCTGATTGCCCACATCCATGTCAAACTTGTAGGCCTTGCTGCTATCCTGTTCGGCCACGAAAATGGTCTCCTTGTCCGACTCCTTGTTGTACAGACGCACAAATGCCTGATGCACTGTAATGGGCTTGTTATTGCTCTCATCGATCAACACTGCCTTGAGCAGCAGCTTCTGCGTGCTGTCCGCGGATAGTGTGTCCTTCAATTTGCTGGGGAAGCTGACGCTCTGCTTTCGAGTGGCTGCGCTGGCATCGGATTCGGCAATGCCCAGCTCCAGAGTCTGCACCTTAACACGTCCGAGCACCTTCAGTTGCAATTTCTGCGTGTAAACGCCGTTGGCATTCAACTCCACCTGGTAGATGCCTCGAGCTGGCTTCAGACTGCTCAGATCAGCGCCGTAGGTGGTCTTGTCGGAGGACTTGGAAGCTAGCTGCACTTTCTCTGCCAGCACAGAGTTATCCTTCTTCAGCAGTATCTTGGCATTGATGTTCTGCACGGCTGGCGACAATGGCTTGCCCAGCAAATCAACAACGGCCACATTCAGGGTTGGCGATTGAGCCTCCAGTTGTCCACTGCCAATCAACTGAATGCAGATGGGAGCTACCTTTTCATTGCCACTAATCGTCTTAAGCGCTTCGATGAGCACATGAGCTCCCTTAGCGGTTTGCACTGAACGGCGACTCAGCAAATAGTTGGCGAATTTAACGGCCTGTTCGGCTGTGACAGGTGCTGGCTTGCTGTAGGTCTTGGCCACGCCGAAGGCACCGTTGAGTATCAGGGCAGTGATGCTGAGGCCGCCCTCAAACTGCAGCAGTTTTCCATCGACTTCGTCGGCCTGAACAATGGCATCCTCGATGCGGTTGGCAACGAAACTGCCGCTGGGGCCAAGCTCAATGGCCACATTAAATCCATAGCCCAGACCGCTGAGCGAATCATCCGTCTTAAGCAGCTCTTGCAGACGTTTTGCCACCTTGCTCTGTGTCGCCTCGCTGACCTGAACACCGAGAGCCTTGTGGGTGACGATGCGATAGTAAATCTCCTGCGTGGTGCCCAGCTGAGAGTCCAACGAGCTGTAGATCTTGGACAGCAACGATTCGGGCAGTTTTGTTGTGCAACGCAGATTTCTATTGGCCCCAACCAGATAATAGTCTTTCTCAAAGTTCTGCAGGTAAACCGAAAGTTTAGATTAGTATATAGCAAGTATTATAATAATCGTAATACTAACGTTTAATTTAGATTCTTGGTGCAGCGTCAAAATCTTCTTGCAAAGCGTTTCCTTTGTTGCTGCATCGGTTGTTTCAATGTTCTGGCTGGCAAAGAAGATCGCTTGCAAATCGTTGGAACTTAAGCCATCGACAAAAACTTTTTGTAGGCGGGTGAGATCCTTTGGCCCCAGGTGGGTGTCAACGGTGCGCGCGCTCCAAGTGAGCGCTGTGGCGCACAGGACGCACAGCAGCGTTAAGGCTGTTTGCGGTAAATAATAATAATACTTATTATTCTTTTCGTTAATATATGCAGCAGTCAACGTTAACGTCAACGCCAGCGTCGACGCCGGCAACTATCGTGCAGAGAGAGACAACGAGCGTTCAGCCTTCTCAGCCGGCGTTTGGACGAACACACACATGAGGTTTTGGGTGACTATTTGAACACCCGTTACAATGACTTACCTAATTTGAACATTCTCCTATATGATTTGGCGTTATAAAACGCAGCTTATTTGCTATAGGATAAATAAATAAAAAACGCTTAATAGCCTGCACCGCCTGTTTTAGCTTCGATATTTTTTACAGACACGTCAGCGGCAGTGTTGCTCTATTGAGTTAATGATAAGGGCTGGCAACTATCTGGATTACAGTGTGTACACATTTTTAAAACGATAAGTCTGAATTTTTATTTATCGATATGAATCGTAGTGTGATTTCTAAAATTATATCGCGATCCGTTAAGCAATTCAAAAAAAAGCGCAAAGATCACCATGCAAAATATGTTTTTAATCTAATATACCCTTATACACAATACACAGTACAACAACACTAAACGCAGAACACTTTACAAAAAAAAAATATATATATATATAAAATTAAATAGAAAAAAATTGAAAAAAAAATTATTAAGCAACACATAAACATATCGTAAAATTCGTACAAAAAATATGATCAACAAAATTGCAAAGAGTAATATAATTATTTAATAATTTTAAATAAAGCTCCAGAAACCATTATAGCTTAAAGGGCAGAAATGTGATTGATTGAGTTTATTTCAACTGTAACTATTGCTTTGTGAAATTTAAACACAATACCGACTTAAAAAATTTATGATAAAAAGTTTGTGACGATCCACGCCTTGAGATTTCAAGCGTAATGTTCTAATATTATTTATTGAAGTGCATATAATTCGAAAAAATTTATAAAAGACTTACCTACAATTTTAAATTAAATATAACATTAATATTACTTATTCTGATATTTCAGAAGTAAAATATAAGTGCATAATTATGTCATTACATATATTAAAAAATAAACAAATTCATTTATCTAAAAAAATATACGTTAATAATGTCGACGAAATTCCTTCCTAAAACCCACTTAGAGCTGCTGAAAAATTTAAATTTTCAGAAGTTGGGCGGGTTATTCAAATTTGAATTTGAAAAAAAAATACGTTAATATTAACGACGAAATTCCTTCCCAAAACCCACTTCGAGCTGCTGAAGTACCAGGCGAACATAATCGAATAGCAAGTAGATTATCCAAAAATTTTAATTTTCAGAAGTTGGGCGGGATATTCAAATTTGAATTTGAATAAAAAACGTTAATATTAACGACGAAATTCCTTCTCAAAACCAACGTCCATCTGCTGAAGTACCAGGCGAACATAATCGAGTAGCAAGTAGATTATCCAAAAATTTCAATTTTCAGAAGTTGGGCGTGCTTTTAAAATTTGAATATGAATAAAATACGTTAATATTAACGACGAAATTCCTTCCCAAAACCCACTTCGAGCTGCTGAAGTACCAGGCGAACATAATCGAATAGCAAGTAGATTATCCAAAAATTTCAATTTTCAGAAGTTGGGCGTGCTTTTCAAATTTGAATATGAATAAAATATGTTAAGATTAACGACGAAATTCCTTCCCAAAACCCACTTGGAGCTGCTGAAGAACCAGGCGAACATAATCGAGTAGCAAGTAGATTATCCAAAAATTTAAATTTTCAGTAGATTGGCGGGTAATTCAAATTTGAATTTGAATAAAATACGTTAATATTAACGACGAAATTCCTTCCCAAAACCAACGTCGATCTGCTGAAGTACCAGGCGAACATAATCGAGTAGCAAGTGGATTTTCCAAAAATTTAAATTTTCAGAAGTTGGACGGATTTTTCAAATTTGAATTTGAATAAAATACGTCAAGATTAACGACGAAATTCCTTCCCAAAACCCACTTGGAGCTGCTGTAGTACCAGGAAAACATAATCGAGTAGCAAGTAGATTAGCCAAAAATTTTTATTTTCAGAAGCAACGTCGATCTGCTAAAGTACCAGGCGATCATAATCGAGTAGCAAATGGATTACCCAAAAATTTAAATTTTCTGGAGCTTGGCGGGTAATTCAAATTTGAATTTGAATAAAATACGTTAATATGAACGACGAAATTCTTTCCCAAAACCCACTTGGAGCTGCTGAAGTACCAGGCGAACATAATCGAATAGCAAGAATATTATCCAAAAATTTTAATTTTCAGAAGTTGGGCGGGTTATTCAAATTTGAACTTGAATAAAATACGTTAATATTAACGACGAAATTCCTTCCCAAAACCCACTTGGAGCTGCTGAACTACCAGGCGAGCATTATCGAGTAGCAAGTAGATTACCCAAAAATTTAAATTTTCAAGAGCTTGACGGGTTATTCAAATTTTAATTTTAATAAAATACTTTAATATTAACGACGAAATTCCTTCTCAAAACCCACTTGGAGCTGCTGAAGTACCAGGCGAACATAATTGAGTAGCAAGTAGATTAGCCAAAAATTTTTATTTTCAGAAGCAACGTCGATCTGCTAAAGTACCAGGCGATCATAATCGAGTAGCAAATGGATTACCCAAAAATTTAAATTTTCTGGAGCTTGGCGGGTAATTCAAATTTGAATTTGAATAAAATACGTTAATATGAACGACGAAATTCTTTCCCAAAACCCACTTGGAGCTGCTGAAGTACCAGGCGAACATAATCGAATAGCAAGAATATTATCCAAAAATTTTAATTTTCAGAAGTTGGGCGGGTTATTCAAATTTGAATTTGAATAAAATACGTTAATATTAACGACGAAATTCCTTCCCAAAACCCACTTGGAGCTGCTGAACTACCAGGCGAGCATTATCGAGTAGCAAGTAGATTACCCAAAAATTTAAATTTTCAAGAGCTTGACGGGTTATTCAAATTTTAATTTTAATAAAATACTTTAAGATTAACGACGAAATTCCTTCTCAAAACCCACTTGGAGCTGCTGAAGTACCAGGCGAACATAATTGAGTAGCAAGTAGATTATCCAAAAATTAAAATTTTCAGAAGTTGGCGGGTTATTCAAATTTGAATTTGAAAAAAAATACGTTAACATTAACGACGAAATTCCTTCCCAAAACCCACTTGGAGCTGCTGAAGTACCAGGCGAACATAATCGAATAGCAAGTAGTAATTCCAAAAATTTTAATTTACAGAAGTTGAGCGGGTTATTCAAATTTGAATTTGAAAAAAATTCGTTAATATTAACGACGAAATTCCTTCCCAGAACCAACATCGATCTGCTGAAGTACTAGGCGAACATAATCGAGTAGAAAGTAGATTATCCAAAAATTTAAATTTTCAGGAGCTTGGCGGGTAATTCAAATTTGAATTTGAAAAAAAAAATACGTTAATATTAACGACGAAATTCCTTCACAAAACCCACTTGGAGCTGCTGAAGTACCAGGCGAACATAATCGAATAGCAAGTAGATTATCCAAAAATTGTAATTTTCAGAAGTTGGGCGGGTTATTCAAATTTGAATTTGAAAAAAAATACGTTAATATTAACGACGAAATTCCTTCCCAGAACCAACATCGATCTGCTGAAGTACTATGCGAACATAATCGAGTAGCAAGTAGATTATCCAAAAATTTAAATTTTCAGAAGTTGGGCGGGTTATTCAAATTTGAATTTGAATAAAATACGTTAATATTAACGACGAAATTCCTTCTCAAAACCAACCTCGATCTGCCAAAGTACCAGGCTAACATAATCGAGTAGCAAGTAGATTATCCAAAAATTTAAATTTTCAGAAGTTGGGCGGATTATTCAAATTTGAATTTGAATAAAATACGTTAATATTAACGACGAAATTCCTTCCCAAAACCAACGTCGATCTGCTGAAGTACCAGGCGAACATAATCGAGTAGCAAGTGGATTATCCAAAAATTTAAATTTTCTGGAGCTTGGCGGGTTATTCAAATTGAAATTTGAATAACCCGCCAAGCTCCAGAAAATTTAAATTTTTGGATAATCTACTTGCTACTCGATTATGTTCGCCTGGTACTTCAGCAGCTCCAAGTGGGTTTTGGGAAGGAATTTCGTCGTTCATATTAACGTATTTTATTCAAATTCAAATTTGAAAAATCCGCCCAGCTTCTGAACATCTTTCATTAAAATAGCAATTAGTTATTGATATAATTTTATTTTGTGGCTGTTCTTAAACACTAAATTAAGTTAAATTAATTTTCAATTAAGGCGCAAATTTCTCGCTACACTCGGCAAGAGGTCGGGTGATGGAATACTTGGTCTTGAACGTTTTGGTAATGTCGCCGTCGTGATTCCAAACGGTGATGGCCGTGGTGCAGTACAGTGGATACTTGTTGACTCGCACCTCCATGCGCTCCTCATCCTCGGCCGGCTTATCCTTGCAGTACTGCTCAAAGTATTCGGTGTGATCGGGTCCCAAGTCGACTTTGGCCGAATGCTGGCGCGTATATTCGTCGAAAAACTCCTGCCAAAGGAACTGTTCCATGCGATTGGCACGAGTAACTTAAACAGAAGTGAGACATGGGTCACAAAAGGAGAGTTGATGGAGTTCATGTCTTACTTATTTTCTTATTCCTGTAAGGTACTCCAAAGCTGCGTTGGGTTTCCGTTCGTTCAACTGGACAAGGTCCTTTGCCTCGCAGGCGAAAGTTCTCGTTTTGATTCATTTTGGTAACTTGTGTGTTTCGAACAAACAATAATTTTAATATTAATGCTGTCGTTGTTAAATAAATACTTATGACTAAAAGGCGCCTGCTTTGCCGGGTAAACAAAAATGCCGCCAGGCAACTCGAATGCTAGGCAACCGACTGGGAAGGCGTCTGCGCTGCTGTCTCGTCCTCGACTATCAAGGAGACATCCTTGGGTCGCAGTAGCGTGTAGTAGACCACAATGGTGGCCAGAAAGAGGATGCCGCTGTAGACAATCCATTCCCAGATGAAGCCAAACCACCAGGACTCGAACGCCTCATTGGCGTACCACACAGCGGACATGCTGATGTTCTCGACCAGCATCAGCACCAGATACCAGCCATACCAGAGGCGTATGCTCTTGAAGCACACCCGGAACTCGAGCAGCACAAAGATGTAGATGTAGCCGAGCAGCAGGTAGAAGAGCGTGCGATTCCAGCTGCCACGACAACGCGTCTCCAGCGCCAAGGCAACCAGCATGAGAGCGTAGTGAACGCCCACAAGGATGAAGAAGGCGCGTGGATAGAAGACGCAGAAGGTGGCCAGCGAGAGCATGCGCATGATGATGAAGGCGATCCAGCCGAAAAAGGCGACGCTGCGACCCGCAAAGTCATCCTGCTCTATGCCATTCACGATCTTCGTGGGCCGCGGGAAGTAGAAGTCCACCACATCCTTGGGTGTGAGCGGTGTGCCCTTGGGCGTCTGCGCCAGCACCAGCGGAGTGCGCTCATCCTCGCCGGGCTGCTCGTCCAGGCGGCCGATGAGCAGCTTGGGCGGGCGCGGCACATGCTCCTTGATGTACAGCTGCGCATTGACCAGCAGCATGTCCTTGAACGTCTCCAGCTGCGAGAGCGGACGCGTGACACGCCGACTGCGTCTGTGCTCATTGTCCGACATCGTGCGTCGCAGATCCGGCGTCGTCAGCTCCGGCGGACTGTTCTCGGTGGGCAGACGCAGCATGGGCAATGCTGGCGGCGCTGTGGCTGGTGGTGGTGGCGGCGCTGGCGTCTCTGGCACCGTGTCCAGCACATCGATGCGATCCAGATTGGCCATCTCCTCGCGGTACAGCTGCAGCTTGGGCCGCACATGGCGATGCAGCTTGTCGTCGTCGGTGGCATTGCCGACGGGCGAGTGAAGCAACGCCTGCGTCTGCAGCGTCTCCGCGGCATCGTTGTCCACCTCATCCACACCCGTGACGTGCATCTCATGGGTGGCCACGTCGCCTAGCCGGGCATGAAAGTTCTCCATGATCTTGTCGGACTGCGGAAAGCTGGTGGCCAGCGTGCGCTCCGATTCACGCTTGCGCTGCTCGGCCTCGCCGCAGAGCCGTTGATTCTGCTCCAGCTGGCAGCGATGCGTGGCCACCTGCTGTGGCGTTGCCCAGGGATAATGTCGACCCACACGTCGCTGGCTCTCCATGCGATGATAGCTGGTCGTGATCCCCGCCAGATTAATGGCCGAGAACACTAAACACATGGCCTGCAAGGCGGCTGCAATGAAAGTTCCAGTTTAATCTGGGCAAGCAGAAAAGTTGCTGCAGCTATCAACTCACTTGTCTCGTAGTTGCGAAACACGTCCTGGGCGAGCAAGTGGTTCATCTGGAGTATGATCTGGGGCGCTGCCTGTGCGTAAGCCTGAATCAGCAGATATAGCTCAATGCTGGATGTTTGTGTGGCCTTGGCCAGGCACTTCATGCGCTCAACATCGTCTTCGGCATGGAAGAGCGCCTCAATGGACCAGAAGAAGCGCATGGTGAATCTGCCAAGAGGAGTGGACAAATAAAGCTTTATAGAGGGAATACCAAATATTCATTGTGACCTAAGTAGTTCATACACCTACTTAAAACTATTTATCCCACTGTAACTATCAAAAATCGCGCATAGATTTTTAGTACGCAGCAAGAAAATGTTAGACCATAAAAATTGCTAATAAGTATTTTAATTGTTTGCTTTAATATTTAACAATATGTGTTTTGGCATAAGCTTAAAAAATGTCAAGGCATTTTTAAATTAATTTACACAAAATTTGAAATAAATGTATAATAATCAATAATTGGGTTTTCTTTTTATTGTGTGGGATGCGGACTGGATAGATAAATATATTCCATTCCTTACTTAAAAGTGATGCTTAGTCGTATCCGCCTGTCTGAGGTCTGAATAAACACCGAACTAAAGACGCCAAATTTGGTAAAAGTTGTAAAGCAACTACGCAAAATTTAATTTCCTTTCGAATTTTCCCACGTTTTCACCAATAAACCAAATACTCGAGGTTATAACGCGGTGTTTATTCAGACCTCAGACAGACGGACATGACTAAAGCGTATCTGATACTAATGCTGATTAAAAATAAATAAACAAACGTTACGTCTGCTTCCATCGAGCCGAATAAAACAGTCTTTGACTCACCTGTAAAGCACCACGAACGGGAAAACCAGCAGCTGCAGCAATCCCAGGCAGGCGCTCGTCCACTTGCTGCGCTGGCCGCAAGCGCAGCAACGCTGCTCCCGCGACGACAGCACCAGGACGAAGGTGAGCAGCGGCGGTATCAATACCAAGATAAGGGTGCCCACGCCATAGCCCACCTCGCGCATCCGAAAGTACTGATAGCTCAAGGCCAAGTCCGTCGCTGTCTGCACCATGAACACCAGCAAGCCGAGGCAGCTCGGTATGATGTATGACACATAGATGCGGGTGCGACTTCGGATCGTATAGCCCATTATATGGGCTGGAGGATCGGCCGCATGTCCGACCTCTGCTGTTACCATACCAAAGGTTCCTTTTGTTATTTTCTTGATGTTCAATCTCCAGCTGCAGCTCCAGCTCCAGCTCTTGACATGCTTCTATTGCGAAATACTCGATGATACTACGCTCGATACTATGAGTAAGCGCTGCTCTCCGCCTCGCTCTCTTCCATTATCAATGGGTGTGTAGGGCCCCGATTAGATAAACGACGCGAATTGCGCGAGGTCTCCGAAGAAACGCGGTTTGTTTATGTTTACACTCACGGATGAGTTTGCCCGCTGTGTTTCAGCCAGTGTTGCCGAGTGCTTCAGAGCTTTTAAAAAGCAAATCATTAGGGGAACTTTTCAGATTGTAATCTTCTACAATCTTCAACCACTTATCTATATTACATCGCTAATATTTAGAAATATTGAACGCATTAGTCATTTTACTAAACAGCAAGAAATATATCGTTCTAAAAAATAGAAAAATTATTCTTAAATTTAAGAACTTTTTGATCATTAAAATGTTAATCTTAAAAAAATATTGAAATTTAATTTAAATTTTTAACAATTTTGTAATCTTGAAATAAGAATATATTTTTAAAATAATGAATGATTTTTATCCCTATATGAACTAAAACCATGCAAGTATGGCTAATCTAAAACTAATCTAGATTTTTCGACTTGATTTAAAAATGTATCTTTGGATAGATTTTTATATTATTTCGGATTGATTCAAGTAATTTTCTTGATATTAGAACATTTTTTCTCTAGGTGTATGAATTTACAAAATTAAAGAAAAGTTTTTAAGCCAATTCTATTTAAGAAATTACTACGCACAAAGAGTTGATTAATAATAATAATAATTATAAGTAGTATACTAATCTTGCTGATTATGATTAGTATAATACTTAGCATTATCGTTTAATATATTTTTATATATTTTAGTTCTCAAAAAATAAATGAATGAGTACAGAAGAATTCTCATCGATAGATTTGTTTTATTTTTTCGAAGTTGGAACAAACTTCCTCATGAACAAAGTTAATTGTAACTAAATTACCATTTTTTGTCAATGTTTCACTTATAAGCCTAACTGACTGACCTCAATAACTATTCTATATAATTTCTAACACTTCTTGAACAAACTTAATTAGCAAAGTCTTCAGCTAATTACAATGTGACCCACATGTTGCCAGGAATAAGGTCAATCAATAATAAAACTTCAACAGAGGGAGCACTGTGATTTGTTTGTAAATACTTTATTGCTTACTGAATGGAGTGCTTAAATTAATAAAGATGGAACTAAGAATCGTACCAGGTCTTTTTCATCCAATTGGAAGGCTTGCAGGGTTCATCAAGGACCACAAAGGATCCCTGTTGTTGCTGTTGATTTTCCGTGTTCTGTTTGTCGCGACGACAACCGAGGGCGTACTTGGGATTGCCCTCGATGATGGAGGACTTCTCGCGACAGTTCACCGCATTCTGGAGCACCGAAGCGCGTCGTCCGTATTTCGGTGGTTTCTTGAATCCTGCCCCACCAGCCACATCCTCGAAACTAGGCGCCAGCTGCGACGTTGGCTCCTTCAGCTGTCGCTGTCGCGACGGACGCCGCTTCGCCTGCGACTGCAGCTGGCAGGCGTCCAACGAAGAATCGGAACTCTTGCGCAGATTACCAGCTGGCGGCGCTTGTCCTGGAGGCGGCTGGACATCACGTGGACGCTCCCGTTCGCGCAGTTGATACTGATACTGGGCACGTCGGTACTCGGGAGTGGCGGTTAGCTCGGTGGAAGTCATGCAGCTGGCAGCGGCATCGCGTTCCCGCTCACGATTCAAGCGGGGACTGGACGTGGTGGTGGCGGTGGCGGTGGTGTTGCTGGTGCTGTTGTTGCTGTTGGGCAGCCGGAACGAGGAGACGGGCTTGTGCACCACGGGACGGGAGCGCGGAAAGTCCAAGTAATTGTTGCGGTACTCGGGATTAAATTCGATTTTGCCGCGCAGTCGCAGGTAAGGCTCTCTGACCTTGCCCCGCTCGGGCATCTCGGTGATCTGGGGATCACGGAAGCTCTCATAGTATTCGGGCACCTGCTTGGTGAACTCGCCTCGCGGACGCAGATGATCGTCCGTCTTGAGCGACTTCTCTTTGGCCATGTGCTTGGGTGGGACATTGAATTTATCACGATACTCGGCCATATCCCCGCCGCTTGGCTCCGTGGTGCTCTGCTGCTCGGCGCCCGAGATGCGCAGGTTGTCGTGCTTCTTGATCGGCGCACTCTTCGAGTAGTTGGCGTACATCTTGAAGCTGTCCTGGTACTCGGGCACGGTCACAAAGTCGCCCTGCATCTTGATGCTGCTCATCTGCGGTATCGAGTGCGCCTTCTCGATGGGAAACTGCTCCACAAACTGACGCTTGTACTCCGACGGCGACGCCTCGTACTGTGTGTCCTGGGCACGCATCTGCAGGTGACATCGCTGCTGCTCCTGGGCCGCCACATCCCGCTTGAACTTGTCGCTGCTCAACTGAGTTTGGCTGGGCTTGCTGCTGTTGGACTGTTCCTTCTCCTCGCGAAACATCTCGCGTGGCAGAATCTGGGCACTGGCATCCAGCATGGGATACGTGAGATACGAGGAGTTCTTCATCTCCTCCTGCTCGTTGCGGCCCAGCTCCAAGTTCACCGGATTGCGCACGGGATATGTGCGTGCGCTGCAAAGCAGAAAACAAATTAGATATTGATGGAAATTCAATTTATGTTGGTCAACTCACAACTGCAGATCCTCGGGCGTGAACCAGTGATATTTCTCCCGCTGCTCCGACAGCAGATGCATGAAGCCCTCCAGACGCAGCGATGTCGCACGTCTCAGCAGCGAACGAGGTCGGGGTCGAGCTCGACTCTGACCGTGACTCTGGAAGCAGTAACGCTTTCGATACTCCGACTTCAAGGAGCCAAAGGACAACGGCGTCTCCTGGCTGTCGTAGAGGCAAACGTTGCTCTGCGTGTGCAACTGGACCGGCTGACGACGGCGGAAGAACTTCAGATCATCGACAGCGATGTGTTCGTGCGGATGCTTGATGGTAAACCGATCGTTGGGACCCTTTTGACTGGCACTCAGATCTGGCTCTGAGAACGAACGACCCCAACTGAACTCCGCCTCGGCACTGTGTAGACACAAAGGAAAATAAAACAGACAAAAGACTCTTTGTTAGCCAGATTCGCCATCGAGGCGCTTGGCTACTTTGGCAACTGAGCAACGTTGCCATTGGCATCAAATAACAGCGAATCGAATCGCTGCTAATAATGGCGAAAAATGTGCTACGTCAACGCGGAGAAGGTCCACAAAAGGTTATGAGCGAGTGCACTTATACCCTGTCAGTAAAATTCAAATCAAATTTTATAAAATATTTAGCAGTAACTATGTCTATAGCTATGCAAGACTAAGTTATATCTATCTTCCTTATGAGTAATCTATATTTATTATTGTTTTCAAAATATATAAATATTTTAAAAAATATCAACAGTTCATTTCACTTCCTAAATCTGTTCTTTGCATAAGAACACTTTTTTCTAGATATTATTATTTACATATTTTATTGTTTTTCATCAACTCTCTCAAAGATTTACTTCTATATATGTTGCTATTTACATACATTCATGTTTAGATTATTTACTATTATATTGATTTATTGAACTTTTCGGGTTTAAAGTATAATGCATTTATAAGTTGTAATGCATTATTCTTGCTGCACTCTAACTACATTTGGTACAGTTAATGGAAGCTTGATATACCCTTTTGTAAATTGCCAATACAGGGTATAAGGATAATAGAAAATAAACTGTGCCTTATGAATAATAGTGCTAAAGCGCCTCAAGTCTAGTTCTACAGACCAGGGAGCTGCAAAGGAATTTTCATAGCGTGCCAGCACGCACACAACAAATACAATCACACACACACACACACACACAACTGTTGCTAAGCACACACACTAAGACGTGTAAACAATAAACAAAATTGCAATAAATTGGAAAATTATCTGTTTGAATGGAATTGCAATTGGTTGCAGCTGGAGCTTAAAATCGATTGGGATTTTCCCCACTTCACCATCCTCCTCCTTCCCTCCTATTCTCTTCGATGGCATGCCCACTTTTGATGAGGAAATGTGCTTTTATTCAGGGCATGTCAAGGACTCGTTTAACTATTCCTTAAGCCAACTATTAAAAGTGGTTAATTGCAGCCACATTATTTTGGACCAGGGGCAAGTCATAAATGATATAGGACCACGACAACCACGCCATAAGGATAAATGCAAAAAATGGAGAACGGAGAAAATATGGAAAAATGCACTGCCAGAATTTCCACCTGTTGCACCTCATGTTGTTGTTAATTTTATTGCTGTCGCTGGCCGGCGAAATTTGCATATTTAATGGTCAAAAAAAAGCTTTTGCAGTTATTTCTGAACTTCCGCTGTGTCAGGCAATCAATCTTAACTGGGTCGAGACTCGAGACTGTGCGAGAAGCCAAAACGAATGCCAAAGTATCAGGCACACAAGTGCGGAATAAAATGCATTTTCACAAAAGGTTAACTTTTTATTAGATTAAGAAATTAGTGCAAGCCAAGTTTAAGTGCTTTGAAAGTGATTCAACGTGTGGTGTGACTTTTGAATTGAATTATAGTACCAGAGAGTGGCATATTAAAATATAAAATATTTTTAAATTTAATGTTTAAGCTTATCTTGAGTGTGAGTTAAAAAAGCTTGTATAATTGTAATTATTTTTTATAAGCCCTTAGATTTCCGTGGCTTTATAACTCTTTTGACCAATGGAAATTTAACGAAAATTATAGCTGAGATTTTAGATATGGTCTATGAGGAAACTGCTGCGTATGAGTTATATTAATAACTACGAATATTTTTATAAGTATAAGCATTTATGCAGGTGTGAGCGAAAATTAAGTGCTTGTTGCAGTTCTCTGGTATGTGTATAATTATAATTTAAGAGGGTTCGGCTCTATATTTCATTTTCTATAATGTGCTGTTATGGTTAAAATTGCTGTAAGGATTTTACACATTAAATAAATACAAAAAAAAAAAAAAAGATGTGTATATATATATTATTTGAGAAGGTAGTCTAATTGCTGTAGCCTACAGCGTGGACTTTAATTGCATGTCGCTTTGATTCAATGCGACTACCAAGAATAAGTATTATACCTTCCCCAAAAAAAACATCTCAACTTGTATAATAACCCTTTCTCTCTCTCCTTTTCTGCGAGTAATTTCGTGAATAGACAGCGTTAGTCATGGCTATAATTCATATTCGTGTTGTTAGTGTCAGCATTCTATCAGTCAAAAAATAGGGGAGAAGCTCCTACTGTCGATGGTGTTCTACACTGTCTGTTGCAGCTGTAATTGTAATTGCGTGCGTGACTGAACCTCAGGAGCGGAAACAGACAGCAGCTGGGCTATTGCGAAAGCGAGTGCTAAAACTGCCCAAATCATGTCGAGCTCAAGTTTTAATAGCAACAGGGCCGAAAGGTTGACCCAATTCAACGCCCTCAAGGTAGTAAATAAAAGCTAAACTGAAAACTGGTCAAGCGCGCTTTCTGACGAACTACTAATACACTAAGTTGATAAGTAAGATCAAGAAGTAAGTAACCCTACTAACAAACTCTTCAAGAAAATATGCTTATTAAAAATTATGGACCAAGGAATGACGAAATATTATACATATACTTATATAGCATTGACATTACCAACATATTGTCTCAAAGATTTGGACGGCACTTAATTCAAATCACAATAAAATTAATAGCTACATTAATCTGAATAAATTGCTATAAATATATAGATAAGATTAAAGTATTTACAAATTATTTCTACTCATATCTGAAATTTAACAAACTGCTCTCGTAGTTGAAAAGCTTATTGCCAGAAATTCACACAACTATTCCATTAAAAAGATTTGCCAAATTTATGACTTATTCCATAGGGAAACGAAACGCAAATAAGTATGCTACAATTTTGTTAATTCAAGAAGTACACCCAATTTTATTCAACTTATCTCGCGAAAAATTTAAAAATAATATATTGTGAAAGTGATCTCGTTATTTAATGTGTAAGTTTGTAAATATGAAATTGTTTTTATATTGTTTGATTTCTTTCTCTAATGCATAACTTGCTTGGCTCTAATAGAATTTAGTAAGCTTCTTTAAATAACAAAATATTTAAAAATAAATAAAAAACATCTGCCCTCTACAAAAATCTATAATTCTTTTAGTTTCACTCCTTCTACCTTAAAGTGTATTTAAAATTCGTGCTGACGCACTTAGTTGTTGCTTCCTGTTTTCAATTTGTTTGGCTTGCTTTGGTTTTTAGTGCTAATCTTGACAATGCGAAATGACCTTTGGACAGTTTAGCTTTACTGCGCGTCTAGACTCCAGCGAGAGTGAGAGTCGTTTTATTTTTAGCCGCCGCATTTGGCGGTCAGGCGTAACGCAGTCGCATTTAAATATGCTAATCAATTGGCAATTACAGCAAAACGATAAGCAACAACAACGAGAACAACAAACAATACAAGCACTATTACACATTCCGGTACACATAATTATACAGATTTATAGACGACATTTAGAGTTTCTGTGTTTTTTGCGATGTAGTGATTTGCATGTCACGCCACGGGGCGTATACGTCATGGCAGGATACATGAATGCAGCATTATGTTAAATCAGCACACGACGCTTCAATGGCCAAGGCCAAGTGTAACGATTACGGATGACAGTAGCTGAAGGAGTTGCTTACCCATCGCCGAATTTCCAGTCAACGGTATGCATAGTTGTGGCTTTTACTGCTTGTTGGAGTTGAGGAATTGTGGGAACTGCAACTGGCGCATCGCTGCCACCAATGAGGGATGGCGGCCACTGTCCATGTCCATGTCCGATGCAGGCACGCGCGCCGTTCAAGCGCAAACAACAACTTGACCGCTCCGTTCGTAAATCCCAACTGAGCCACACAAAAACTACGAGTATTTCACACGCCACCGAAAAGGAGTCGCGTGAGCAAGAGCGAGAGTGTGACTGTATGGTGTGCGTGTGTGTTTGTGGCCCTGACTGTGCGCGAATCGAGTTGGAGGTGTCACTTGGCGAAGCACTTTCACTGCTGACACAATCACAAAACGGCAGCAGCTGTCAGAGAACAGCTGCGCCTGCCTCCTGCCACCTGCCGCATACCGCCTGACACCTGCAACATGCATCCTTTAATGCAGCCACATTCGCAGCACATCAATCCAAATCAGCATAACAATAATTTCCGCACAGCTGGCACGCAACTCCCACACCGGCTTTGATTGCTTTCAATTGTCCTGACTGAGAGAAAGCTTGAGCCTCGTGGGCGCGTTTCCGGCAACGTCGCACCCAACTGGGTCAAGGGCCAATCAATTTGCTGGCCAGCTGACCGGAAATGTTGGCCAGCTTAATGCGAATGGGGTTTTAACAATGTGCGTTAGTCGCTTTATTAACTAATGTTAACTAACTGGTAAGTGTTTCAAATCTTCGAGAGGCCCTCCCAGCGGTCGGGCACCGTATAAAAATACCGATCCATTGCCTCCACAAAGCGTTGCCTATACGGCTGTGGCGCCACCACCGTGGGCTTCTTGCCCATGCCGCCGCCCAGCAAACCCGACTGCTTAATGAGCGACTCCAACTTCTTTTCCAGCGTGTAGGTGCGTATGTAATCTGCAACAGATGCAAGCCGAGTTATTAAGTTATCTGTTAAATTGTATAGGAGTTAATTTTTACCTATAATGCCCAGCACGAGCACATTGCGTTTGGTGTCGAGGCCCACGAGCAGCGAATAGTCCATCACCCGGTTGCGCTCGAGAAACGAGGCATCTCGCAGTATTGCATCACGCAGCACAGCTTTGCTGTGCGAGAGCACATACAACGGCTTCGACCAGGACACTATTCAGAGAGTGCATCATTTATTAATATTGTCATTCAACCGAGTTAGAAACTCGCAGACTTACTCTGCACAAGATTCTCGTCGAGCAGCACAATTTCGCCCTGCTGATTGCTGGGATCCACCAAACGATTGCGCTCCGAACCCTTCAGATCGAACTTGTTGGTGATGTCGCAGCCGTAGAAGAGATTCTCCATGACCAGCAGCGATTTCTCCACAAAAGAGCTGCAAATAGGCAAAAGGTGAAATGAGAATATGCATGGACAAGAAAACTTTGAGAGACCCAGTAACCAGTTAAAAGCAAGATAAAAACATAATTAAATTAACATTTAAAATATACGAAAATATATAACTTTTAGATAATTGCTACTTATTCTAAGATAACAAAATAAATAAATAAAATGTAATATGTTATTTTTATCTTTAATAGACTTTGAGGAAAGATTGTGAAAAAATTCGTTATTCTGTTAGTTAGATGATGAGTTCATAGCTCTCAAATTACATTTGCAATTTGATTTGTATGGAACTAAAGGTAATTATTTAATAATTCTCATAGGACAAATCGTATATAATTGAGCTGCACTTACTCCTTCTTCTTGACGCTCACTTTGAAGACGCCAAAGATCTTGGTGAGAAGCGTGGGATGGTGCTCCTGCTGCTGGCACTTGCCAATGTACTCAAAGTACTCGGGCGCAAACTGCTCGAAGAGGTTCATGTCCGTTTTGTCCATCTCCTTGAGCACGAAGCGATCGTCTTTAAATATCGAAATTGATGAGTAACGTTAAGTTGAACGCTTAGCTGCACACTTACCTAAGGTTTTGCAGAATCTGGAGCCGGACTTGCCGCCACGTGCCTCCCATTCGACGCTGCGGCACAAGCTGCGGGCCAGCGCATTGCGTGACTCCTTCTCGGCGTCCGGCTGCTCTTCGTGTGGAGGAGCAGCAGCATTGTTGCTCACGTCGCTTGGTTTGCGTATGAGCTCCACTTCGGAACCGTTGCGATTCTGTGAGATTCTCAGCTCCTCGCGCATCTTGCTCTTCTCGAGCCGGCGATACAGCTGTCTGTCCAGCTTCGGGGGACTCAGGCACTTGGCGCGCAACGCATCAAACTCGCGAGCAAAGTAAACGATGCACTGGAACTGGCCGTTGCCAAAGGCCAAGGTGACGTGTGCGCTGGGAGGCTGCGGTTGCGTTTGGGCTTTCGCCTTGCTGCGCTCCTCGGTCTCGCCAGCGGCACACGTCTCCTCGGCGGCATCGCTGTCCAGCTGCTTGTGCTTCGGCTGTGGACTCGAGTTGGCGTCGCTCGTCGCTCCCGTCTCCTCCGTCACATTGAGGCCAGCCACTGCGCGTTGATACTCCGTCGAGGTGAGCGCGTAGGCAATCACCGAGCTGATGTCGTTCTCGCGCACATTCACAGGAATGCTGCCGAGTGGCAGCGTCAGATGATCCTGTGCCGAGAACGGCGACTGCAACGCATTTGCCGGGCTGTTGTTCGTCTGACGAAGCGTCAGCAAACGCGACTTGATGGACTTCTTGTCCGCATTCACGTTGACTGTGGAGGCCAGCATTTGGTCCACAGTGAGCTTGCGCTCTGCCTCGGCTGCATCCTCTGCGGCGGCACCTTCTGCTGTGCTGCTGCTGCTCTCCAATTGCGTGGCTGTCTTGTTCTTGGCCTGCTCCTGGGCAGCAGCAGCATCGGGCTGCTCGGGTCGCAGCTCCTCGGTGCAAATGGTGCCGGCGTCAATGGGATGCGATTGCTTCTGGTGCTTCTGCGTCAGCTGCTCGATCTCGTGCAGACGCGGCGCCCACAGCTCAATGCTCTCGGCCAGCGCACGCTTCGCCATGAACAGCGCATCCCGGATGTCATAGGAGTTCACCAGCTGTTGCTGCTCCGTCAGCAGCGTGTGCACAATTTCCACCTTCTGCTTGAATGTGAATTGATCTTTGGTCAGCGTTGCTTTGAGCCGTGAGACCAACGGCGAGTTCTCCTCCTCATTTGCCAGATCCGCAATGCGTTCGTGGATGCGCGTATAAACCTCATGGCCACGCATCGAGAAGCTCTTGATCTCCTCCTGCACTTGCACGCCCACAAATGGCTTTGGCAGCTCCAGCTGCAGCTGCACCGACGGCAGCTCCGTTTCCCAGACCTCGACGGGCGTGTATTGGAACTTGGCTCCAACGCCGCGAAAACTGAAGTGATGCACATAGTCACGGTGCAGCGAATGCTCGCAGAGAGCGCTGCTCTGATCCGGCGGCTGGGTGGCGTCTGTGGGCGGGCGACGTTTGTACGCATGGCCATGGAAACGCATCTCCAGATACTTGGCCAGCGACAGGCATTTGGAAGCCGCCGACAGCGGCACCGTTGGCGTCGTCGCATTGCAGATGCTGCACCAGGACGTGAAGTAGATGCGCGTGGGATCGGAGCGCGTTAAATCCTCGGTGAGATAGACTTGGACACAGCCCAGGGCGTGCACGTAGCGACGCACATGGCCCAGCATGGGCAGACTGCAGGAGGGACACATCGAGTTGAAGAGGCAACAGTAGCGTTGCAGGAACTGCTCCAGCATGATGTCGTGCTGGCCGTAGAACTTCATGTCCAGCAGCATGGGCAGTTTGCAGAAGGACGAGACGCCCTTGGGATTGTAGTGGAAGCTGCAGAAGAGCACCGGCAAACGCTGATGGTTCTGTGGATCGAGTGCGTCCTTGTACAGCTGCTCCTCGGTGACCTTCTGCGGGCGCTGTATCAGCTCCGTCTGTTTCTTGCGCGGCTTCAGCACTGCAACGTGTAAGAAATTATTGAATTAGTTGTTTCATTAAGTGTAGTTTTATAAAGTCTACTTACTAGGCGCCTTGCCCTTGGGAAAGCGTCCGCCAAAAGAGCGAAACTCGGCCAGCTTCGTTTGTATATCTCGAGTCGTCGCCGCTGCCGTAATCTTCATCTTGACGAAGGCATGCGCAGGCAACAGCTGCTGCTGATCGTTTTCCTTGTTGCCTAGCTCCGCCTTGGGCTTCGCTGCATCCGCCTCCAGGCTGTCGGGACGCTCCAAGGCTGCCGACGCCGGTGTCGTTGACCAGAGCTTCGAGAAGTAGAGTTCGGCTGGGAATAATCTGCGCAACTTGCAGTTGCGTCCCTGTTCCGTCTCCAAATAGGGCAGCGGGAACGTTAGAAACGGACTGACCGACAGCACCGTGGAGCTGAGCGCATTGCGAAACCGGTTGTCGTAGCGCATCTCCACGGCCAGCGCCTCCACGCGCAGATTGCTAGGCATTTGCGACGCCTCTGAGGAGCGCAATGGATCCGTAAAATCAGCGACATTCTCGCTGACAACGCTCATGATCTTGTCCTCGGACTTGCGCTCGCACAGCGGTCGCTTGGCTGACGACCGCAGTTGCGTCTCCGGCTCCGGCTGCTCCTCGCTGGCATTCTCGGTGTTGGGACTCGACTCCTTGGAGTCAAAGATGGGCGGCTTGGGGCACAAGGGCTGTGCAAACTCGTCCAGCAGAAACGACATCTCCAGGCGCCAATTGTAGCGGGCAAAGAGCAGCGCCGAGGCGACTTTCTTGGCACGCACCAGCTCCGCATTGTTGCCGCCACGCAGCAGGCAAGTGTAGCCACGTGGACTGTTCAGCTTCTCGAAGAACATCAGCGTCTTGCCGCCCGCATAGCTGCGGATGTAGAAGTCGTTGCAGTGTCCCAACTTGGGCATCGTAATATTCGATTCAATCGAGTTGACAATGTCGCATT
Source organism: Drosophila immigrans (assembly GCA_963583835.1). NCBI lineage: Eukaryota > Metazoa > Arthropoda > Insecta > Diptera > Drosophilidae > Drosophila > Drosophila immigrans. The sequence goes on from OY757141.1 coordinate 20,915,586, forward strand.
GCAGCGTGCGCGCCAAGCGCTCCATCACCGACAGCTTGACGTCCAGCACTAGAGTGACGCCGTAGGAGCGCAACAGATCCTGGGCTATGCCCGCCACATTCTTGTGCACCAGCACCACGTTCGGCTCGAAGTTCATGATGCGGGCGCAGACATTGCGCAGATATTCCTTCTCCTGCAGCAGCACCGTCTCAATGGTCACAAACTTTCCCTCGATACGCTCATAGACAATGGGACACTGAAGCAGCAGGATGCGTGGAAAGGCCACATGTGTGGCCATGTCCTTGTGCGCAACATTCTTGGAAAAGGCAACGCCATGCACGATTTTCGAGTCCTTCGGCCTGCCGCCCGGCACCTTCTTAAAGTTGACATAGTTGCGTATGTCCATGAGATCATTGGTGCAGTACTCGGGCTTGAAGTGATTCGCTGCCGTCGAACAGAGCGTCTGCAACACCTTGCCCCACTCGGCGTCCAAGTGATTGGCATGCAACAGTTGCGCCAGCAGCTGTTCCTCGTGGTCACAATACGATTCCAGCAGCTTGCTGGAGATCGTGGTGAAGCACATGTCGTTCTCCAGCTCCAGCTCCTGGGCGGACTGAAAGCTTTGTGACACATCCATTGATTTGGGCGGCTGCGGCTCCAACTGCGGACTGATGGGATTCGATTTCTCAGCGCTGACATCGCGCGCTTCATTCAAAGTGGCGCCTGCAAATCTGTAGTGCAGCGTGGCATCGAATTCGATCTGCTCAGCATCAGGCACAATGGGCTCCAGGAAGCCAGCTGCGAGCATGGCATTCAGAATGGCAACCGCTTGCACCTCGTTGGCCGACTTGTTGTTCTTGTTGAGAAACTCGATGAGCAGCTGGCCGCAGTTTTGCATGGGCAACTCGCGTTGCATCTCCTCGTGCAGCGTAATCAACGAATTCGACTGCTGCAAGATGTTCTTGCGATCATCCATGGACAGCGTATTATAGTTGTTCTGTGAACTGAAGCGTTCCTCCTGATAGCCGAGCGATGTCTTCCGCGACAGCTGTACTCGCTGCTTGTGTGCGTTGGACAGCTCGAGCTTGCTGCTCAATTGTTGCTGCAGCGCCTGCATCGCCTCGCCATTGCTCGAGTCCGATGACTTCAGTGTGGTCAGCACATTCTTGGAGCAATAGTTGCAGACCTTCAGGTCGCCCTCGCAGCTTATTATGCTGCCGGGCACTACTTGATTGCAGCACTTGGAGCAGAAGATCTGGCCACAGAGACGACAGTGATGCTTGCGTCGGAACGTGGAGAACTTTAGGGCGCAGTCATAGCATTCCTTGGCCTTGGAGTCCGGCATCCACAGCTGCTGCAGCTCCGTCTCTTTGTAATTGCGCAGATCCTAAAAATAGTCAATGAATAATTGAAAAATAATTGATTATTAGAGAGAGGCAGCGACTCACATTGTTGTTCTTTGAGGCCACAATATTGCTGATATGTTTGAGCACATTGGACACGGTGCGTCCCTGACTTTGATTCGCTTCGCTGGGCAAGTCATCGACACGCTCATTGGCCTCTGATTCTTCTGTAGCTGTAGTTATTGTGGTGCTGGACAACTTGAGCGTTGTGGGCGGCTGTGGTCGTTGTGTTGTACTTATACTGGAAGCGCTGGAGCTCGTGTCCTCATCATTGGTTGACTTCTTCTCGGCATAGAATTTGGACTTGCCCACCTGGACGCTGCTGCTGCCACTGGAGATGTCGTTGACCGTGTTGTAGCTTTGATTGTAAACATTTTGGATTTTATTGACCATGCGATTGAGTATGGATTCGGGTTTATCCTCGAAATTGCGTGCGAACTCTGTGAGTTTGCTGGGCGAATGCAGATGCTGATGTATAGCATTATTATTGTTGTTATTGTTGTTGGAGGAGCTGCTGCTGCTATTGCTGCTGCTGTTACTACTCATGATGTGGTGTTATTAATAATACTTGAGGTATCAGCAGCGTGGGCGACGTGCTCGTCCTTGGTTAGATGGCTGTGATATTGAGTTGATCGATTAAAGCGGCATCCGGCGCCAACGAGCCCAATGCCAAATCTGTCCACTTTTGTTCCTGCAAGAGATTTTCGTATATACTCATTGTGGATCGGAAGTTATTTGTTATCTGTGGGGATTTCTCACCTGTTCGCTCAGTGTGAGGTGTGAATCACCGCCGTCGGCCTCGGGATCGGGTAGCTTTTCAATAGGCACTAGTATCTGATCGAATGGCAATACTTCCATGCGCCAAGCATTGTCCACAATGTCCAATAATAGATCATCAATTGGTGCCTAACCGCACAGAAAGAAGCAACGCCCCAAAAAAATTTAATATATGACTATGACTATGATAACTGATAATGTGATTCGTGTGCGAACCGAGACGTGTTAATTACGTCATTGGCGGCCAAACTCCCGCTTCACCTAATACCTATTGTTATGGCATAGTAATATGTATGTGGGTAAATAGAAGATTTATCACAAAAGCCACTTTCAGATAACGTAAGTAACGTAGCGCAACAAATTTGGCGTGTAAGGCGATAATTTACTAGCAACAGCATGTCAATTACACGTTTCACTTTATCGAGTATCTGCGCTGGCTTAATATTCCACTTACTTGGCTGTCCATCACTTAAAAAATGTTTATAATTAGATTAGCCAGCTTTACTTTGTTTTATTTCGCTAATTGTTTACTTTTTTCCAGCAACAAGCAGAGTGTACCGGAATGCAACGTTGCACAGATGGTATATCGATTGACAGTGTTGCGAAATGATTTGTGCCATTTAGCGCCAACTTCAAAAGTGTGCTGCCAACTCGTTTTTTAACTGTTTTTTGGCAGTTACGTTAAGTTTCATTATTGTCATCTGAAAAGCTGGCGCAAAGTCAAATTAATTTAAATTCAGCAATGATGCTAGGTTGATTTAAATATCTATATTATTTTTTATTTACCTACATATTACATAAAAAAAAAACAAAAATAAAAAATCAAACTTATAGAGCCATTGACTTTTTTTAAATTCAGATATATTATTCAATAGGCTTACGAATAAAAACAAAAATATAATTTATTTTGTGCAATTCCCATTTAAAAAATATATTTACGGAACAAAGTTTATTTATTATTATTACAACTTTTACATAAGTGCAATATGAAACTAGTCTTAGATCGAAAATTGTTAATCGAGGTTTATTGAATCTTAGAGAATTATAATCTATATATATTAAAAAAAAAAAAGAATTAGGTACTACTTTTAATAAATAAATAATGTTATAAACATTTATATGAATCCACGATGGCATTTGGGAGTTATCCTTGATTATCCTTTCGAATTTCCATAATGCTTCCTATAGTAACATATTTCATGCTGAAAATAAATCGAAATATGAATATTTCTAAACACATATTAAGAATACATTCCGAAAGTATCTCTGATCAGCCTCCTTCGAATTCCAAGGATAAAAAATCGTTGAAAGTTGATATATTAAATTGGCTTATTGTGATTAATTTGTTGATTGTTCCATTGAACAACTGACTAGATGCAGCATAGCGCTATAAAGTGCGCTTTCAAACGTCAGCTATGCCGACATCTTGCCAATTCACCAACAGATGCGAACCGCGAGATAAACCAATGTAAGTTAAATCACAAAAATTCCGGACAAAAATACACAAAACACACATTTTGTTATTGTTATGTGTGGTTAACGAAATGTGTATTTTTTTTATCAATGAAATGCTTGTTGTTTATTTGATGTTGTTTCTTTCAGAGGCACTTAACAAGTTTTTTTTTTCTTTTTTCTTCTCATTTTTGACAAAAGTTTTGTTGTATTGGCGCGAACAACAAGAGGCAGAAGGCAATTGTAATCCGTCAACGATGGAGACTAATTGGCAACTGATTTTAAAGCCCCGAGTCGAGCTTAGCACCACACCTCGGCCCAGACTAAAAGTGAGCAAATAGCGGCGACGACGTTGTCGACGGCGTCGGCGACGTCAACGGTTAGAAGCCCAAAAGCGACAATTGAAGAAGTTTCAATTTACGTGACGAGTGTGTGTGTGAGAGTGTGCGTGTGTGATGTGCAGCTCGGCTCGAAATGTTAAACAATTCAAGAAAGAAGAAAAAACAATAAAATGTTGTCTAAAACGGGGATTGATACCCGTTGCCAGTAAATACCTATGCAAAGTGGGGGTGCATGTGTTCGTGTCTGCCTGTACATACTGTACTGTACAGCCACTGGCTGGATGGCTCGATGGCTGGCTGCTTGGCAGGTAGCTGGACGTTCGCTGCGACTGCGACTGCGACTGCTGCTGTCGCCGGCGCCTGCCCGGCATATTAATGAACTCCCTTTTTCGAGCAAAGAAATATGAAATTAAATAAAATTTAGTTGCCAACAAAAGCCGTGTCCACGTCCACGCCGTAATGGAATTTTCGCCGCCATCGCCACAAAGCCAAGTAAGCCAACTCTTTGCCCGAATGCGTTTACCAAACACGGCCACAAAATCCCATTGCGCGCCGTCAGCCGTGCTACTTCCGCTTTATGTTTGCGGGTCTCAATAGAAGCCACCTGATTTCAATAGAACTCCGACTCTCGGCAGTCGCGGTCAAAGAAGTTGTCGACAGACGAACGTAGACGAAGACTGTCTTTTAGTCTTGAGTTCGTTTCTTCAGTTACATTTATGTATTGATGGCCGATTATACAAAACAGTCACGTGCAGCACTTCTGCTATATATCTCTCTTATAACTTACACTTATGTACCCGACCATTATGTAGATTCCAGCTTATGTATGATCGTGTCTCGGATTCAGTTGTGGTCTCGGTTTCTGTTTCTGTCTCGCTATAGAATGGCATCTCGTTTGATTTGTCGATCCTAAGAGCGGACTGTGCAACGCTCTTGGGACCCAGAGATCGGGACGCGTATGTGTAATAATTTGAATATTATTATTCATATACACACGTCGCACGTTTCGTTTCGTTTCATTTCGTTAGCTATAAAGTCGCCAACTCACGCACCGATTTAGTGACCATATAGTCGAAGAAAAAACGCAAGTATCAATGTGCAACAGTGGAGATATACCCGGCATCCATAACTGGACAGTACTGTTAACACAAAAAAAAGAAAGCGCTGAAAACTATTTCTTAAATGACTTCCAAGTGAATTACGCGATCGTGCTGAAATTTGTAGGACACATTGGTAATTGGCAATATATTTTGTAACTTATTTTGGTTACAGCTACAATTTTAAATCACCCAAATTATTATGGACAGACGGACATGGCGTTATTGTCTGTAGATGGTAAGCCAACATATATATACCCTTTTAAATTCTCTGGCTAACGGGTATAGAAAACCATTTGAATTCCAATGTTCAAGACATCATCGCAATGATTCAAACCAATCGAAGCTCTGTTCAAAATCGTATATAGTACACGTTAATGTCTATATAAATATGGGCTAAGCTTTACGAAAGTACCGTTTGCTTGCGCCTCCCCCCAAAATATTTTTGATATTATCTATTTCCGTTTGCGGGCAATGCGATTCCCACTGTGTGTTTTAATGGACAGTTTAATATGCATGGCTCGAGTCATCGATTTGGCCATAAATGTTTTGACGCTTGCCCAATTGTTTCATAATATCTTTGTCTAAGCAATTTCTATTATTTTTTATTGTTTCCTTTTATGCACATACCGTTTTACACAAAGCCAACTGCACCAATGAAATTTATTTTAATTATCCATTTCATATTTTAAGCACATTTCTCGAAATGCCGACAGGAAAGCTATCTTCCTTCGCTTTTTCACATTCACTGGAAAAAGTGATACTATCTAAAGAAATTTAAAAGCGGAAATGAGCATTTAACAAATTTTGCATATAACATTATATTTTTAAGTAAATAAATTATCCATTAGTTAAATGAAAAATTACAGTTTTGTAAATGTTTAGAAGTTGTGTAAAAATCCCCATTTTAAGTACATGATCAGAAAAATAACAAAACATTAAACAAAAATATATACAATTAAAAATGGATAATACAAAATTCTCAATTATATATCGTCCTCTTGGCAAAAATAACGTAATCGAAATTTTTGTCACTTTTTTTAATCTATATTATGTTAACAATTATCAAAAGTACCAAGAATTTCATTAATGCATCTTAATAGCTGATACATTTTCTTAATTGCCGCCAATCAACATTTATCTAAACTATACAAATTTTGCCAATTTCGCAAATATATTATTTGAAAACAATTTTTTATTTAATTTTGTTTTCTTGCAAGTAAAATTTTTTGAAAATATAAAAGATAATTAAGTAAAAGACGTCATTGTCGCCTACAATTAGCAAACACTGTTTTAAAAATGGCGCTAAACGTTGGCTCTGTCAGCCATTGAAAAGCACGCCAATAAACTATCGATAGTTGGATAAAAAACAGGTGGTCGGAATATCGACTGTTAAATTTGAAATAGAGCTTGCAAACTTATTTGGTAAGTTTAAATGAGCACCTTATAAGTCAACATTATTTATTGATAACTAAGACTTCAGCAACAACTACATTGCATTCCAAGTATTATGCATTATTCTTTAAATCCCGCAGTTTGCAATTCAAAAGCGCTGTTAATAACAGTTGCGAAATGTTAATGCCACTTGTACTGTTATTAGCCGGCTGTTATTCATTGCAAACAGAAAACAAATTTGTTTTGTTTTGCAAAAAAATAAAAACTTTGAAATTTGCAAGTATTTAAATAAATTTGTGAGATAAAATGCGACCCAAGCTAAGTGTGCGAGACGAGCTGGAACAACTGTTCGAGAAGAAGTTCCAATACCAAAAACCAACGAACGGCGCTTGGAAGCTGCCCTTGGAGGAGGAGCCCCTCTTCAGCGAATTCTATCAGTACGAATCTCTGCAGAATCTCAAGGAGCAGCTGAACAGCGTGAAGAGCAAGCTTAACAACTACGGCGTGCAGGAGTGGAGCACACACACAAATCGTCGTGATCCATCCGGCGAGATTTCTTGGCGCCTAAAGAACGAAACGAAGGCGGAGTTTGTTACCGTAAGTAAAATATGATTGTTTAATGAATATATTAACTTAATGCTTGGTTTTTAGGTAGCTTGGTGTAAGATCTTCGAGTGCCTGCATCGCTTTCCACTGGTCACGCAGCCCACGCTCAACACGCTGCATCTCTGCGAGGCGCCCGGCGCGTTCATCGCGGCTCTCAATCACTATTTGCACTCGACGCACAAACCCGATGATGTGACTATTACTTCAATAAGACTCTAATAAGTTATTAATCGATATCTTTGACAGATTAAGTGGAACTGGCGTTCGACTACGCTGAATCCCTACTATGAGGGCAATGCGCTCAATGAAATGATCACTGACGATCGCTTCATCTTTCACACGCTTGACAATTGGCTCTTCCACCAGGACTTTACCGGCAATCTGCTTAGCCTGGACAACATTGAGCACATGACGCTACGTTGCGCGCAGGATTTCCCCGATGGCGTGCAGTTGATCACCGCCGATGGCTCGATTGATTGCTCCGAACAGCCCGATTGCCAGGAGGAGATTGTGGCGCGTCTGCTGTTCGCAGAAATTCTAAGTGCACTCGGCATACTTGGTCAGGGCGGCAACTTTGTCATCAAAATGTTTACGCTCTTCGAAGCGTGCAGCGTCTCCGTGCTGTACCTGCTCAACTGTGTCTTCCAGCGCGTTCATATCTACAAGCCGGCCACATCGAAGCGCGGCAACTCCGAGATCTATGTAATCTGTCTGGACTACCAGCGAGCGGCGGCTGGACTGCCGCGTCTCTTGGCTGCGCTGCGCGAGAAGCTGGCGCAATCCAACGATGCCATGGTCATGCCACTGTTCAGCAAGGCGCAGCTGCCCAAAGACTTTCTGCTGCAGCACGAGATTGGCTGTCGTCTGTTCCTCAAGCTGCAGGTGGACGCCATCGAGGGCAGCATCTATGCGTACGAGTCCAAGGATCGCCAGTATCTGCGCCACCTGCACCATCTGCGTGGGGTCGTCTCCGCCATGTACTACAATCGCTACAAGGTGCGTCCACTGCCCGAGCAGCTGTGCGTTGTGCAGCAGCGGGACATCAACCAGGCGTTGGGCTTCACAGTGCCCGTCTATGGCGGCAGCTACACTGAGCGTGAGGTGCTGCGTCAGGGCGATCTGCTGAAGCAGGTCTATTGCCTGCGACGCGAATTCAATCAGCTGGAGAAGTGCCCCACGACCAAACGGAGCTACACGCATGTGAAAACACTTGGCGAGCAGCTGCAACTTCAACTGACGCGTGGAGCCGCTGTGCAGCAGCTGCAGAGCAGTCTGTTTGCCTCGGAGCCGATGCTGTTGCTGCGCCTACGCATACTGGACACCTTCGAGCTGGATCCGTTGTGGCAGACGGGGGCCAAGTGTCGCCTTTACGACGCGAGCGGCAGCCAAACAAAGATATTGAACTACGCACCGTTGGCAAGCAACGATGACTCAACGTTTCAGCAAGTTCAGCGACAATTTTTCGTTAAGCTGCTTGAGTCATTGGTGGCCTTAAGACCCCACAAGGTTGTTTTTGACAATTTCCTAATCCTCAGCCACTATGCGGCCTCGCTGCTGTTGTTTCTCGCCGAGTTGTGTTACCAAGAGCTGCAATTCGACAATGTTGTAACGCTCAGCGGCGCCTTGGACACACAGCAACAGCAACTGCAGAAGTTACTCCAAGTACTGACCGAAGATGGACATCCGGAGAAGCAGCAGCTGGTGCTACACAGCGTGCTGGACTTGCGGCTGTTGCAGAAGAATCCGTTTAGCCAGGCGCTCATTCTGCACAACAACAGTGTGCTTGTGGCTTGCTTTCGTCGCATGCTGGGCGAGGAAGCGTTCCCCACACGCATGCAAGTGGAACAGGAAGACTTGGACATTAAAGAGACTGAAACGCTCCCTGGCATGGTGTGTTAATTATGTATATATAGTATATAATTATTATTATTATGTTTGCTTGCATAATCCATGATCCATGATCAGGCCATGCGTCTTGCGACTTGCGTATTTAAAAACAATTAATGCAAATTCATTTCTACTACAATTATTAAACGGGGAGTTTCGTTATTTTTTTTTTACAATTTCGACAAATGGCGCATAAACTGGGGATTTGATTCCGGCGTTTGCACTTCATTTCATATCTTTCTCTAAGCAAATTTTATGTTTTCTTTTTGGATTTTGTTTTGGGTTGTGGGCAGGATTACAATGCATCAGGAGGAGAAGGAGTAGGAAATTTAGTTTGGTTTCATCATCGCCTCGACATCATCATCATCGCCCTAATCGGCTGGACGCTTTTCGCTGTGTTTCCTGGTGTAATCCTCAGCGTTCTTCACAAATTTCTTCTTGTCCTTGAGGAACTCCTCCGCCAGTTCGGCGCGCAACGGATGCTCCGGTTCGGGATCGTTAATGAGGGCTATCAGTGCTTGCACCACTTGATCGGTGCGCGTGGCCGGCTTCCAGTTTTCCGTGCTGATGATCGGTAGGCACACCTGTCCCTTCTCATCGATGTTCGGATGATAGATCTTTGTTTTGAAGCTAATCTTTGGCGGCTTGAACGGATACTCTGCCGGGAAGTTGATTTCGATGCGGAACGCGCCCTTGTTGTACGGCGGATTGTCGGGCACAATCAAGCCCGTCCAGCGCAGCAGATTGTCATCGTCGGCCTTGATGTCACGGAACGACTTTAAACTGCTTTCCTGCAAATCGACGAGCTCCTTGCGCAGACGTCGCGGTGCAGTCATATTTTTAATTTGTGTTTAAATTGCTCCAAATCGATGGAAACTATCCAAAATATTGTTTTCAGATGATGCAATCGCTTTGGGTTTGTTTCAGTTGTTGCGGATATTGAGGATTCGTGCTGATTTCGCACTCTTTTTCACATTTTATTGTGGCAAGCTCTGTTCAATTTTTCTTTTTTTACTCATCAGAGTTGTGCAGCTTTTTTGTTTCCGGCTTTTTTAGGCGATTATATCAAGTTTATGGCAAAAGCATTACGCATGTAGTGGCAACCCTACAACAAATCACAGTATTGCTAGCTCTTTTTGGCAAGTGACGTTTTGTATGCGGGCAAACACTTGTATTCATACGGTTCTTTGTCATAATCTGTTTATATCCCATTTGATGTTTAATTTAATTCGCCACATATATTTATTTCAATTTGCACTATATTTTATGTCTTGTTTTGCGCGCACTCTACACTGAACTCATGCGTGAATTTTAAAATTGCTGCGTAATCGAACGTAAAACGGAGTACCGAACGCAAAAAACGCAACTTGAGCAGCGAACGCAAAAAGAGCAACATACGCAAAACGGCGCGATTAAATTGACATTCAAAGAAAATGTAAATAAACGTGCTTATCGATAACTTACTGCAATCGAAGTTTTGTGCCGCAACACGTGCGCCGCGTTAATTCGTTTTGTTTTCCCATAAAAATGGCTAAAAAACAGGCAACCAAACGCAAGGTAAAGGATGCGAAGCCCACAAAAGAGCAGGAGTCGGTGTCCGAACAGTCAGAGCAAGAAGAAGACGAAGTGAGTAGCCCTAGTGCATGCAAAACAAATCGAGCAGATTTAATGCTAGTTTGGTTTTCCCTCCATTAAGGACTTGCTGCAAGCAGTGAAAGATCCTGGTGAGGATTCTACTGATGACGAGGGCATTGATCAGGAATACCAATCAGACAGCAGTGAAGACCTCGAGTTCGAGAGCGACGAAGAAGGTAATTATTTGGGCGTCAAGGAGAACAACGAGGCAGAGTCGGAAGAGGAAGACGAGGATGAGGATGAGGAAGATGAGGAAGGCGACAGTAGTGAGGAAAGTGGAGATGATGCTGGTGCAAGTAAGGAGAAGCCAAGTGGCAGCAAAAAAGCAGCAGAGAAGCAACCTAAAAAACTGATTGCCCAAATAACTCCACGTGATCCCTCGAAACCGGAATACGAGGATTCCGACACCTCCGACGAGGAAGACATACGCAATACGGTCGGGAACATACCGATGCACTGGTATGATGAGTACAAGCACATTGGCTACGACTGGGATGCCAAGAAGATTGTGAAACCGCCGAAGGGCGATCAAATCGATGACTTCTTGCGCAAGATCGAGGATCCCAACTTCTGGCGCACCGTCAAAGATCCCCAGACCGGACAGGAGGTTTTGCTCACCGACGAGGACATTGCGCTGATCAAACGGGTCAATTCGGCACGCATACCAAATCCAGAACACGATGAATACGAGCCCTGGATCGAATGGTTCACGTCGGAGGTGGAGAAGATGCCCATCAAGAATGTGCCCGATCACAAGCGCTCCTTCCTGCCCTCCGTGTCGGAGAAGAAGAAGGTGTCGCGAATGGTGCACGCCCTCAAGATGGGCTGGATGAAGACCAGCGAAGAAGTCGAGCGGGAAAAGAAACAGAAACGCGGCCCTAAGTTCTATATGCTCTGGGAGACGGACACAGGACGCGAGCACATGCGCCGCATACATGATCCTGTGTCCGCACCCAAGCGTGATCTGCCTGGCCACGCGGAATCGTACAATCCGCCACCCGAGTATCTGTTCGACGAGAAGGAGACAAAACAGTGGCTCAAGCTCAAGGATGAGCCGCACAAGCGCAAGCTGCACTTTATGCCACAGAAGTTCAAGTCGCTGCGCGAAGTGCCCGCTTATTCCCGCTATCTGCGCGAGCGTTTCCTGCGTTGCCTGGATCTGTACTTGTGTCCGCGTGCGAAGCGCGTCAAGCTGAACATCGATGCCGAGTATCTGATACCCAAACTGCCTTCGCCACGCGACCTGCAGCCGTTCCCCACCGTGGAGAGTCTGGTGTACCGTGGACACACGGATCTGGTGCGCTCCGTCAGCGTGGAGCCTAAGGGCGAGTACCTCGTGTCCGGCTCCGATGACAAGACCGTTAAGAGTACGTATTGAATTCAATTAATTTCTTTAAACAATTTATTAATTGTTATGCTGTGTTTGCAGTTTGGGAAATTGCAACTGGACGTTGCATACGTACCATTGATACGGAGGATGTGGTTCGTTGTGTGGCCTGGTGTCCGAATGCCAAGCTGTCCATCATTGCTGTGGCCACCGGCAGCCGTCTGCTGCTCATCAATCCCAAGGTGGGCGACAAGCTGCTCATCAAGAAAACAGATGATTTGCTTGCGGAAGCGCCCAGCCAGGATGTGATCGAGAATGAACGCATAAAGACAGCGGTGCAGTGGTCTACAGCCGAGGCCGCGGAGCAGGAGAAGGGCGTGCGTGTGGTCATCACACACTTCAAGCCCATACGTCAGGTGACCTGGCATGGACGAGGCGATTATCTGGCCACCGTGATGCCCGAGGGCGCTAATCGTTCGGCGCTGATCCATCAGCTGTCCAAGCGCCGTTCCCAAATACCGTTCTCGAAGAGCAAGGGCCTCATTCAGTGCGTGCTCTTCCATCCCGTGAAGCCTTGCTTCTTTGTGGCCGTGAGTTATCTCTAAAAACACCTTTATCCCACTTTATTTTACAACTTGTTGCCTTCGTTGCAGACTCAACACAACATACGCATCTATGATCTGGTGAAGCAGGAGCTGATTAAGAAGCTGCTGACCAACTCCAAGTGGATATCGGGCATGTCCATACATCCCAAGGGCGACAATTTGCTCGTCTCCACCTACGACAAGAAGATGCTGTGGTTCGATCTGGATCTGTCCACCAAACCGTATCAGACAATGCGTCTGCATCGCAATGCTGTGCGCAGCGTCGCCTTCCACTTGCGGTATCCACTGTTTGCCTCCGGCAGCGATGATCAAGCGGTCATTGTCTCCCACGGCATGGTCTACAAGTGAGTGCAGCACAAATCCTATCACAATGTAATTATTATTCATTATTGTTCACTTTGCTTTCAGTGATTTGCTGCAAAATCCTTTGATTGTGCCGCTCAAGAAGCTGCAGACGCACGAGAAGCGTGACGAGTTTGGTGTACTGGACGTTAATTGGCATCCCATACAGCCTTGGATCTTCTCCACGGGCGCCGATTGCACCATCAGGCTGTACACGTAAGGCGTGTGCAACGTGTGGCATGTGGCAGGCGGCATCTTTAGTTTTAAGACACTCATTCTGTATGAAAACTTGCGATAGTAAACAATGTATCCTATTGAATGTCAAAGCTTTTCAAATGTAGCCCTGGTAGAAAGGTTGCTCCCCGGGGGTCAGCGCCAAAGAGGACATCTGGTGGCGAGAGAGCTAGCGAAAGCTAAAGAGAGAGTAAACCACTAACAAATTTGATTGTCGAAAGCTCACACAGCATGCCAGATAGTGAGAGCGAGAGAGGCAAACGGCTGGCGAGAGCGGGAGCTTGAGCTTTTGCTCTCTCGCTAAAGCACTCGGCGCGCACATGTCGTTTGTGTACCAGGAATCTAAACGCCGTCGTCGTCGTCTAGTGTACAGCTATTTTGGAGCTTTTCCTTCAATCAGCAGCAGTCAGCAGTCGGTCGCCAGCCTTTGCCCCATGCGAAGAGAAACGTTAGCACTTGTGCTCGTGCCGTCGTCGTTGTCGTCGGTCGTCGATTGTCGGTTGTCTCGCTTGTTTCGCTTGTCTCGGTCGTTGTCGTCGAGGATTTTGGGTTTTGGCTATCAGAGCGCGCACACACACACACACCCATACAACTACAATATACAAAAAAAAAATAGCCAAAGAAGAAAATCACACACACGTATAGAAAAAAGCGCAGCAGTGAAAATGAAATGGCAATAATGTGGTAAAAAAAAGAAAATATTACAAAAAAAAATATGGCAAGCGGAAAAGCAACAACAATGTGAATCTAGCGAAATGTGCAAATCAAAAGTAAAGAAATATATTAAAAGTCTAGTTAAATTGCAGCACTCCAACCACCCCCTCCCCCCTGTCCCTCCATTCTTGGCTCTCCCTCACATACACACACACACACACAGACACGCATTCAGGAACAGTCAGAATTTCTGGCAATTCCGCTCTGCCTCTCACTCTCTCCTTCTCTTTCGCTCGCTATCTTGCTCTTTCTCTGTGTAGAAGTTGAATCAAAGCAAAATCATTCAGAGCAAAAAGAAAAAATTACCTACACATATTTTTAGTGTGTGGCAAAAATTTGTATATATTCGTTGCTCCTAAATACATAGAACATACACAAACACACACACACACAACGAAATCAAAGTACTGTATGTGTTTGTGTAAGCGGAAACGATTGGAAAATGTTCGATACATTTTGGCAAAACTAACGGCTGTAACGAACAAAAGCCAGCATCAAGTGCAGCAACAATAACAATAACAAGCTAAAGCAGCAGCAACTCAAATCACGCATACGCCCCATCGACCCCGCACCAAAATACCAAAAATAATAGCAATCAAAAAAAAAAAAGAACGAAACGAAACGAAAACGAAACAAAAGTAAAGCAGCAAATAACGGTACTGTCGGTCAGGCGACCTCGCGACCTCGTGTGCGTGTGTGTGTGTTTGTGTGTGTGTGTAATGACTAGCACAAGAAATAAATAAAAATTTCGAGCAATGCGTTATTTAGTACACACAACAACAGGCAGCTCTCCAGCTGCTGCTGCTGGTGAATAAAATCACATTAAATTGCCCAACACTGGCTAGAACACACAAATTCTCTACAAACTAATTTCGCTGTAAATACGAAACCGAAATGTGTAAATGCTAAAACAACAACAACAACAACATCATCAGCAGCCTTTGCTCTTCCCCATCCTCCATTCTCTATCCTCCTCCATTCTCCCTCCCACTCCTCGTTAACCACCTGCCCACGCAAAGAATGAAAGCGAGAGCGCGCCTAGCGGACATGTCGTGTACTAAAGTGCAACGCATAACAAAATCATAATAATAAAGCAAAAACCAAAAACAAAATAAATACAAAATACTTCAGATAATTAATTACACAAATTTTTATTGTGCCCTATTATTTTGTGAACAGCTAAAAAATCAAAGCACGACGACGCAACGGAATACAAGAAGCAGCAGCAATTAATGCTTTGCACATGCATGTAAAAACTAAAAAGAAATTAGAATTAGACGAAAAACAGCAAAGCACAACAACAACAACTAGAACAACAACAAGGAAATCAAGAGACGCGAGAGCAAAGCACAAGGCAAAAGCACTCGATAAAAAGTTATTAGCAAAAACATAAATACGTAACTTGCTCTCACACTTACACTCGCTCGCACTCTCACTCTCACTCTCTCGCTCTCGCTCTCTGTGTGGGAGAGCGCCCAACGCCAACGCGCGCCTACCCTACTAAGTGCTCTGTGTGTGTGTGTGGGAGTGTGAGCTGAGCTGAGAGAGTGGGAGAGGCAGAACGAGAGAGCAAAGGGACGTAGGTAGGTCAGTGGCTGAGGCTGAGGCAGCGGCAGAGGCTGTGGCTGTGGGCGGCCGAGCAGCAGCCAACGCCAACATCAACAGCAACTTCAAAAGGGCAGGTAAGTGGTCAATGTGTGTATGTGTGTGTGTGTGTCTAACGGTGTTAATTCCCCAATTTGTGCTTGCAGCATGTCCTGCACCGTCGTGTCGGAGCTGCCCAGCGGCTGTCGTTTGCGCGGCATGACTGCCAACTCGTCTTCAAATGGAAACGGGAACGGGAATGGGAATGGCGATAGTGCTGGATCTGGCAGCGCTCTAAGTTCAACAGCTGGGGGTGTAGGGGGCGGTGGGGGCGGGGCGGTCACAGGTGGCACAAAGTCGGGCAACACAACGTTGCCGGTCAGCGGTAGCGCCACATCGAATGTGCTGCAGGAATCAAATGCGCCGCTGCAGCGACCGCAATCACAGAAGCCCTGCTGCTTTTGTTGGTGCTGTTGTTGTTCCTGCTCCTGGTGAGTAACTGACTCTCTTACAGCTTGCATTCCCCTTTTGCTAAACTGAATCTCATTTCATTGTCGCTGTCGCTGCTGCTGCGCCGCGGGACTCCTAACCACAACAACAGGGCTAAGTGGTAAGTTCCTAGACACACACACACACACACACACGCACACTAACACGCGCACACCCACGCAGTGATTGGCGTTGCCTGC
Source organism: Drosophila immigrans (assembly GCA_963583835.1). Classification (NCBI taxonomy): domain Eukaryota; kingdom Metazoa; phylum Arthropoda; class Insecta; order Diptera; family Drosophilidae; genus Drosophila; species Drosophila immigrans. The sequence continues at coordinate 20,931,653 of OY757141.1, forward strand.
CAAACATTTTCCCTAACAGCTGGCAACGCTGTGCGCTAGGCGAATAGTAAAAGCTCTCTCTTCATCGACGCTCTCGCTCTCTTCATCTTGCTCTCTCCTCTTTTGCTTTCATCTTTCGAACGAAATGTTTCATTCACAATTTCGAGAGCGCCAAATTGGACAGCGAAAAGCTCTCGATTTGGGCACTTTTCAAATCACTTCAAGTGGCGAAAAATCTTGCAAGTTTTTCGTGAATGAAAATGAAAGCTGTCCTTGGCTGTTTGTGTTGCTCTGCGTTGCGTTGGGTGGCCAATAATTCGCCCCGCACCTTTGTATGCTTATGCTTAGTTGTTGTCCATTCCCCCCTCCGCCGCACATTTAATCATCCGAGTACATTTAATTCACAAATAAGCACACATGCACACACACTCTCTCGCTCGCACTTACGCACACTGGCGCATGTTATTGGCAAACAGATAAGGCAATTTTTGATGAGCTCGTCGACGTAGCGTTCGCTTCGCTGCATGTAATACTTACCTGATACTAGGCAGGCCAAATCTATTCGTTGATAACGTGTGGACAGTTTAGGGTGAACCGCAATTCTCATTCCTCCACCTGCTGCACAGCTTTTTTGCCTAAGCTATAGAAATCGCCAATACCTCGACTTTGATTTAGACAACGCATAGCTTATCATGTTGTATATTTTTTTAATCTGTCGAAGGATCGACCTCCTATTTATAATCACAGCGAACAGCTTTCGTTAGGGTTTACGATTCGATCAGCTACTTTAAAGCTCTCTGCGAGCTTCGAGTAACGCGTTAGGCTCATCACCTGCTAAATATAAATAAGACAGCAACAACCGAGCATACTCGATATTTAGATATCTGTTTTATTTAAACATAAACAAAATTTTAATGTCACCAAATCAGAAAATGCTTTAAGAATTATTTATTATCGCCATAATTGGTATATTTTATAGAAATAATAACAAAGTTAAAAATTTTCCTTTTATTACATTAAAATATAATTTTTTTGATAAACATGCCAATTCGTAAGAAATGAGTTTTTTACCTGTTTGTTGTTTTCACAAAAATATTTGATATTTTAATCTTGAACATCAAATATATAATGGAATGAAAAAAAGGATACTTTAATTATTTTCTATTTTTATTATAGTCTTGCCATAAAGAACGCCGATGAAAATGCGCCCACCAAACGTGATCTCGTTAGCGCCGAATTCCTAGATGGCGATCAGTAAGTCCCCTTAAATATTCGATATTCGTTAGATATTTCGTACTTAATGGATTTCATTATTTTCCTTGCAGACCCACATTAGAAGAAATACGTAGTTGGGGCAAAAGCTTTGACAAGCTTATGAAAAATTCGAGTAAGTTTGATAATGATTTAGTACAATTTTCAAAATACTACTTAATAATTGAATTTTTTGCAGCTGGTCGCAAAGTTTTTCGCGACTTTCTGCGTAGTGAATTCAGCGAGGAGAACATATTGTTTTGGCTAGCCTGCGAGGATCTGAAGAAGGAGAACAGTGCCGAAGTCGTGGAGGAGAAGGCGCGCCTGATATACGAGGATTATATATCGATACTATCGCCTCGCGAAGTATCGCTGGACTCACGAGTGCGCGAAATTGTTAATCGCAACATGATCGAGCCAACGACTCACACCTTCGACGAAGCTCAAATTCAGATCTACACACTGATGCACAGAGACTCATATCCCAGGTGAGAAAGAACTAGATAAATACAAGTCGAGACAGATGGTTATATGGTGCGTTATTCTTTCGACAGATTCCTAAACTCGCAAAAGTTCAAGACACTCGCTCAAATGCAAGACAATTCGAATGCCGGCTCCAAAGCGGATAGCCCCACTTAGATGTTATGTTATGTAATGTGCTGTGTTGATTCTGTTGTTGTTTTCTCGTTTAACTTTAGTATTCTTTGGTTGTCCTTCAGTGTTGCAACAACTGTTGCTGCTGCTGCTGTCGCTGCCACCAAGTGTCGCTGCTGCAGTTAACAAAGCAATATGTCATACCAACTAAATAGATCTATTCCATTTGGCGTGTGCAGTACCAAAAACAAAACAAAAAAAAAATGAAAACGAAAACATAACCAAAGACAGCATGACGACAAATGTAGAGCGACAGGAGCAGCAGAAATCGCAACACGCAGAGGATCCTTTCTTAAGGACACAACCAACAATTTAGACGATATGATATATACACACATATATATAATGCATTATGTGAAACCGATTCCTTCTTTACAATGTTCTAGTCGTTAACAAACCAAACAAAACTAGGCAATTTATAAAATTAGTTGTTAACAAACAAAACCAAACAAAAAGAAAGTGAGAGAGAGAGAGAGAAGTAAGAGAAGTTTAAGCGCAATGTGCTATGCAGAATTGGGTGGATCTAGTTGATAATACAAATATTACAGAACCGCATTTCTAGGGACTCTACAAGTTTATATAGTATGGAACATTATCCGAACTGCAAAGCCCCCAAAATAAAAACACAACAAGAAAATGTGGTGCGAGAAGCGAAACAATTAGCATACATTGTAATAATTGTTATTACTAAGACGTATTAATCAAATTGAATGAAGGAAAAACCAACTTTAAAAACGCAAATACTTTTTCCAAAAACAAATTACAAAATACCAAAAAAAAATTAAAAAAAAAAAAAGGATTACAAAAACAAAACCAAAAAAAGAAAAGAAAATAAGAAACATTTTTAAACGTATTACTTACATTTATACTTGTACTTGTATGTAACTTAATTAGTTTTGAAAACGTTTTAGATCATACAAATACAAATATGGATACATATATATAATATATATGGATAGCGACATCGAAGCATTCTGTAAATACAATTACAACAACAACAATAATAATAGCAAAAGAATGAATGAGGATTGAATAATACAAGTTTAGCAATTTAGAATCGAGTGCGACGTTCAAGTTCGTTCGAAACAAACCAGATGATGAAAAATACCTAGGACGACGAACTCGAAAACAAGACAATTGTGGATTGTGTCGAATGTTTATAGAGTATATATACATATATTTAACGCTACAAATAAACATTACTTATACATATATATATATACATATATACATATATATATATATTTATTGTACATTTGTTTTAAACTTGAAAAACAAAAATCATTTACAATAATAACAATGTCAAAACGGAAATGTTCTTAATAATCGATCTTAAAACGATACCAAAGCGTACCAAACTTACTAAGTATTTTATTTCGATAACAATAACGCATTGATTTCGATAAATCGATCCAAAAGGTAAAATGAAACAAAAATAAATAAAAACAAAAAAAACAAATGATTGACAAAACAAAAGAAAATGTTTCGCAATATCACTGCCAACTCCGCAAGAGATATATCACATATATATATCGATATATAGCTATATATATATACGTATATGTATATGTATCACATACAGAAGCAGTTGCGTTTACTATCCGCACACACACATACACGCACACACACTCACAGACACACAAACACTCTCTCACCTGCAACTTCCTTGCATTGTCCTTCTCCTTCACCCGCCCCGCCCCCACTTGCTGAGGCAGCACGCTACTTTTTCTGCATTCGAACAGTATTAACTATATCGAAGAAGAAGATGCCGCATTTCGGCACAAAGCCGACTTTCAAATACCCTTGCAGAAATGTTTATGCTTAACATTAAATTTGGTTTGTCCTCTCTGCAAGCGTGCAAACAAAAGAGTCGATTTAACTTAAAACGAAAATTATAAATTTTTAGCAAAAGTTGTCGAATTAACTTAACTACAACAACAAATGAACAAAAGATGAAGAAGAAGTGAAGAAGAAACATAGGCAAAAGTTAACATGAGTTTTAACAGGGGAAGTACGAGTATTGGACTTATTGACGTAGTATTGATGAGGCACAACATTTTAAAGCACAAATTTGAATTTGGAATTAGATTTGAATTTGAATTTGCAGTTCGATCAGAAATGGGTTTACCTCAGTTGATGAAGCAGACAATGTTTTTAGTAGCAATTAGCTAGTTGGTGTGCCTAGTTTTAATGCATATGTACACACACTCACACACACACACACACACGTACACACAAACACAAACACGCACACACAAGCGGAATGAGCGAGAGAACAAGAGAGAGCGAGATAGACAATTGATAAGCTCGTCCGCTGCAACCTCCCAAAATAAAAAGCCTTAGCTTCAGTTCAAAATATAGTATATGCACTAGAAAATACCAGAAGACCACACAAAAATACCAAAACCAAATACCAAAATACCATTGCAAATATCCCGCGATCTTCATTGAATTTACGTCACTCAGGCTGCTACTTGGAATTGAAAATTCGACAACCTCTTGCATTAGATAACGAATATCGATTAACGATAGCCAATAACAATGAAACGAGTTATCGTGTGTCATTTTCCATGGTTTGTTAACTTAATTTTAGGCAACAAATAATAAACACAAACAGCAACAAACAGATTGTGTATGTTTGTTTTTTGTATATGTTTTAATTAATTTTTCTACTTTGCAGAATAATTAAACTAACTTTTTTATTAATGAATGTAAAACCAAAACAACACACTACAGAATATTTAAGTAAATTTAAACAAAATGTCTACATTTAAGTTTCTAGGTACACACACACACACACACACGAACAAATACACACATACTTACATTACATATATATATACTGCATATATGATTGTATATGTAATACATGCATACTTACATAAATGTAAATGTAATCGCAAAATAAAAAGAACAAAATCCAAAAAAAAAACGACAAAAACAAATGAAAAGTATTAGTGAAAAGTTTCGACCAGTTAAAAACAAATAAATTTATTATAAACAAATTTAAAACATACAAATTTCAAAATGAATACAACCAAAACCAAAAACAACAAAAAAAGGACATGTTTAAACTAAGCATACATTTAGTTTTAAAAACAAATTTAATATATTGCAACAATAAACAAAAAGATGAAAATAAAACTGAAATTATATGACAACAAGTGGTAAACGAAATTGCAAAGTTTTTATTAATTTCTTTATTATTACACAATAGTGCCAAACGATAAACATGGAAGATATAAGCCAAGGAAGATGTCATGTTGATGGCAACTTTTACCATGAAATAAAAACGCTTGCAGCTCAAGCAGCAGCGGTTCGAGTAGAGCTCAAGATGGTTTTTTGTTTATCTTTTTTATATCTATTTATTTTATACAAATGTGGCTTAAAGCTTTTTTATGCATTTCCTTTATAGTCAATATTAAAAAAAAAAGTTTGAGCTGCGCGGGTTCGCATCTCAAAGGGAAATGTTTAAGTTTTTTTTTATTCAAAAAGTTAGTGATTATTTTTGCACTCTTTAAAATTTGAGACATTCATATGCAAATTTTCAGTTGTATGCACATCAGATCTTAATTAAACCTAAAAACAGTTTAATTTTAAATGCACATGGCACAATGTTTTATGAACCGAGATTATTTATTTATATTACCATTCTGTGGTAGAAGAAAATGATGTAAAAATGTTGTGTCCAATTATCTGTATTATATTGTATTTCTTAAAAGCGACATCAATGCAGCTGCACAGAAATTCAATAAAGTCAGCTGGAGCACCCTGTATGGCGGACTGGCAGAAAAGACGGCAAAAAGCACACTGAGCAAACAAACAGTCGCAAAGCGTTGATTTCGCTGCCGTTGTCGCTACCTCGACGATGTTGTTGGTGTTGTTGCTATTGCTCTGGCTCTGGCTGTGGCTGTGGCTGTGGCTGTTGCTGTTGTCGTAAGGCGGCGTCGGAGTCTGTGCCGACGGCTACATGGCATTCATTTGTGGTACATGCATAACTATTTTACGTGTATGTGCGTGTGTCTGTAAGCGAGTATGTATGCGCGTGCGTGTGTGTGTTTGACTCTCGGTATGCGTGTGAGCGTCGCTCTCGTCGTCGTCTGCCTCTCGCTACCTGGCGTCCAACTGCACTACCACTTTCACAATGCTGCTGTAAGCCAAGTCGCTGCTGCGACTGCGACTGCGACCGCGGCAGCAGCAGCAACAAAGCAAAACAAAAAATCCGAGACAACGACAACGACGGCGGCGGCGTGTTCGAATGTTTGAAAGTTCGAAAATGAATGCACGCCACAAAATGAACATTGAAAGCTACAAAACAGTGCAGGGCCGCATTCAGTCTGCCGCGGCGGCAAGGCGCCCAAATGTTGCGCCCAGATTTGCTTTACAGGTTGCGGTATTGCCTAGGCGAGCTAGTCGAGTTTCGAACCGTAAGAGTTTTGCAAGAGTTCGTTGCCTAAGTCTTTTGTGAAGTTGCGAACCAAGTGCCGAAAGAGTTTGTTGCCTAAGTCTTTTGTTTAGTTGCACAAAATACGTACCTGAAAACGCTGCCTCCGCTGCTGCTGCCACTGTTGCTGCCACTGCTGCTGCTGCTGCGCACTAGAGCTATGCAGGTGCACGCACACACACTCAAGGGACGCAGGGACACATGTTGTCGCTGGCTGCGGCTACCTGTATGCGTGTCTGTGTTGCCAGTGTAGAGACACAGCACCATCATCATCATCAGCGATTCGATGAATTTCAGTCGACAGCGACGCCGACCGCCGACTGCCGACGGCGACTGCGAGAGCAGCGCTCGCTCGCTCGCTCAATATCAGTTACGAAAGAGATGAAACCATAAAAAGCAATAATAATCGAGCTCTCTCTCTCACCTGTACACACACACACTCGCACACAGACACAGCACCTTGCCCACACAGGCACACAAACAGCGGGCGCTGGCGTCGACGCGAGCAGCGCAGCAGCAGCGGCAGCAACAGCAACAGCAACACAGCCACATTCAACAGTTGAACAATCTCCAATTGACTCTTTGGGCATTATAGCCGAGCTCAACGTTCAGCCGCGACAAGTTTGAGTTTGAGTTTTTCGTGCCTTTCGTGCAGGCGAGTTACAATTTTTCGCTTTTCGCTGCTCACCACACAACAGTTAGGCAGCCAAATTAAATAACGAAATTCAATTATCTGCAACAATAAATGTGATCCAAGCAATAACAAACAACAACAAAAATTTAAACAAAAAGTTAAAACACAAAATACGAACAACACACACACGAAAAAAAAACGCAAAACGAAAAACGAAACGAAAAAAATAAAAGAAAAAGAATTCGTTCGTTTCGCGTGTGTCTGTGTGCATGTGTGTGTGTGTGTGTGTGTGTGTGAGTGCGACTCACTGCGAGTGTCTGTCTGTGAGAGTGTGTGTGTGTGTGAGTTGCGCTGTGTGTGCGCCTGTGTGCGTGAGCGAGCGCGCTGCATGCGAGTGTGTGTGTGAGCCAAAACGAGACGCCATCACAAAGCTGAGAAATAAAATTCAAAATAAAAATAGTGATTAATAACAAAAGCGCCAAGCGAAGAACAACAACAACAGAGGGCAACAACAGTGCGAAGAAAAAAGCGCGTAAAATATAAAAATAAGCAATACTAAAAACAAGCGAAAAACAAAAAGCAAAAAAAAGGCGCGCAGCACAATGAAAAATGTTGAAACTGTTAACTGAAGTGCAAAAGCAGCAGCAGCAACAACAACAACATCAACAACAAGAGCCAGAAGAAGAAGCAGCAGCAGCAAATGAACCGCGCATCCGCCAGCAGCCGCCCCCGCACACCTCCCCGCAACACCGCAAGCGTTGCTCGTGTTCGTCGTGGCAATTAAAAAAAAGTTTTATGCAAAATACGCAAATCAAATGTTAATGCTGTGAATGTGACTGTGACTGTGAATGTGAATGTGACAGTGTGAGTGTGTGTGTGTGTTCGTTCAAAATGCACAAACACCCGCCAGCAACACCAACAACAGCAGCAGCAACAATAGCAACAACAACAACAACAACTCCGCTCAGTCGACAAGGAGTCGCGCATTAGAAGCTCGAAAGCGCCCCAAAGCACAAAGCTCGCAGCCAAGACGCAGACCACAGCAGCAGCAACAGCAGCAACAGCAACAGCAGCAGCACAAAAGTGGCGAAAGGTGCAACCACCAACAACAACCACAACAGCAACAATCGCAGTCAACAAGTCAAAGCGACGTTACGCTTAACTTCTTACGTTAACATCTGCGCCTTACGTTCTCTCACGTTACCTTCATAACGTCTCACGTTAGCATCTGCGACTTACGTTACGTTACGCTGCTCTGTGCCATAGAGATCCTTACGAATTGTAGTGCCAATCGAATACACCAAGCAAGCAAGCAAGCAAGCAACAACAAAGAAACATTTTTACCTGGCCAGCAGCACGCATACAAATACACCTAAATACGTAAGTAGCAAGTATAAAGTAATTATAAATGCATAAAATGCACGGGGCCTCTAAGCCAGCCAGCGAGCGACATCAATAAAAGCCAAATATAAAGCACCCTGTAAGGTGCGCTGTGCAGACAGTTTTCTCTGCTGCCGCGCAACCAACATACTTTGTTAGACAGAGAGAGAGCGAGAGAGAGAGACACGACGAGAGAGCACAGCGCGGGAGCGAAAAGGGATCAAAAGGTGTTTTTGTTGTCTGTGTGTGTTTTGCGCGACGTCACGTCTGCGCGCTGCAAAACTGCCTGCGCTCTCGCGTTCTCTCTCTCACTCTGTCCCTCTCTAGCTGTCGTTTGCCATGCTGCCAGCGTCGCAGTCGGCATGTTCGAAAATCGATGTTGCTGCCGTCTGTGTGTGCGTGCGTGTGTGTGTGTGTGTTTTTTTTTGATTACGTTTTCTCGTGGCTTCGACTTCGTTGACTTCGTCGGCTTTAACTCGCTGCGTGTGTTGCCTCTTTTTATTTTTGTATTATGTATTATTCTTGATACTTTTTGATGATGGCGATCAATTTGGGGCTGCGATTATGGTACAGTAAAATGAACAGCGTCGCCGTCGCCGTCGTCGTCGTTAGCCACTACGCAGCACACGCACACACACACACAGGCATGCATACAATGGCACTCACATGTGCACGTCAGCCAGCCAACATACATACACACACGCAGATACTCAGACTCACACAGACACAGATACTTAACCCACACACAAAAAGGGGCGAGGAGTCGAAGGTGGAAGGGGGGGGACGGGGGAACGGGGGGTTCACTTCGTGAGAGAGTTATTTTATTTTCGTGTTCGTGTTAACGTTTATTGTTTTTCTTTTCTTTTTCTGCGTTTTCTTACCTTCTTGGCTCTCGCAGTCGCAGTCTCAATCTCAATCGCAGTCTCAGTCTCAGTCTGTGTTTCTCCTCCACCTCCACCTTCACCTCTCCCTCTCCCTCCATCGCCATCTCCCCTCTTCATCTATCGCCATCTCCGTTTGGCTTTTCGACTTTATGTGTAGTTATTGATGCCCGGCTTTGACCGATGGCTTTAGGGTTAGCTTCATACATTTCTTTCTTGCTGCTAACGCTGTCCATGCTGCACACTTACATACATACATATGTATATGTACCTATATATTTATGCTTGTGGTAGTGTGTGTATCTGTTCTATCAAAAGATGGCTGGGGCTAAATTATGTCAAATCTTGATGGCATTTCAAATGCTTCGAATTGATTATTTCGTTCTCAGACGGGGACTTCGACTTATCAGTTTTCCCGAAATGCATAAATTAAGCAGGTGCTCACAGATCCATGAAAGCTTCTCCACTAATTACTTTTTTTGAATCTACTATTCTATTTATGGTAATGCTTGTTATTGACAAATTATTTAATAAATACAATAATTATAAAATTGAATTACAAATAAGCAACACTTTCAGTACGTCACGATTAATTAAGAATAATAATTGGCTTACAATTGGCTGACAAATTTATTTACTACGTTATTGGTTTATATTAGAAAATGTCATAATAAATGTTTTAAGTAAAAGAGACTTTTTTATTTGTCTTTTGTGTTTAAATGTATGATTAATAAATGTTTGGGGTGTTTGTAAATACGTTTAACTACCTCAAAAATTAAATCAGTCTAATTTGACGCGCATTCTTATTTTCTAATATCAATTCACTTGTATAAATAACATATTTTTCAGAATAGATACTTCCATAAATGAATAGTAAATTAACATATGCAATAATTACAAAATTGAAAACGATTTCGGTACACCTCAATTAATTATTGATCTCGCTCAATGCATTTCCTATTCATTTCCTATACAACGAGTAAATTTTACATAATAAAACGATATATTTCAGTAGTCTCAAGGTTTTAGAAATGCTCTATTTCTTAAAAAACAACTTGACTTATGTGGCGCAAAAGTGTTAGCTAAAAACAACTTTTTAAAGCACTGTCTATTCTTAATTAGAATTCATTTATCTAGCATCACTATCACTATCTGTTTTGAATTATAATTAATTGTGTAATCGTGTATTCGGAGCTTTTGCTAATCTTTTGGGGTCTATTGTTTATTGATGTTCTTGTTTACGCTGTTTATATTCTCTACCAAAAGTACCAGCATTGCTTAGAGTTATAATTAATGTTGGTATTATAAATACAACTTTCGTTAGAAGCCAATTCTAATAATAATTAATTACTATTAAAAATGGCACAACAGCTACATTATTAAAAATTAATTAATACATACATTTTTTCAAAGTATAAATTGATATGTAATGAATTTTACCAATTTATTTTTATATTTATGGAACATTTAATTAAAAAGAATGTGGAGCCTACATAAGTTTAAAAATTTATGTATTTGCGTATGTTTTCTATGTAACATACAAATATTTTTGAGGGATAAGATTTGTAAATTAATATTTAAGCTCAAATAATTGTTAATTATGGGAGTATTGAAAACTTTAAATATGTGTGTAAAAGGAACATGCAGCTAACAATTCTTTCCGATAATAATTTGTACAGATAATTAAAGATTTTCGAGTGTATACTTTGTTTGATTCACCCTGCAATTAAATATAAAATTTTTGTTAACCGATAAAAATTATTATTAGAACCCGGAATACAGTTAGAAAATGTTGTGAGTGATTTGCAATGCATAAAAGTATTCCGCATTCTGACGACAATCTAGAATCTGAATAATAATCAATTAAACCCTCAATCATTCTTCTAATCTCGCTGTAACCCAATTAAGTAGCCGACTTAATCACTTGATTAATAACCAAAGCTTTTTGCCCCCGCAAGCTTTGGCTTAGCAAAGCTCATGCGATTGTGCTCGCACCTTCTTCTATACACTCTCTTTTCGTTGCTCTTGTTGTTGTTGTTTTTGTCTGTTGTTATTCCGTGGCATAGCCTGGGGCGAGCTTTCAGTCTGGGCGAGATCGAGAGGCGTCTTTGGTCTTTACCTGTCGTTACCTGGCTCAGTTGACCTCAATTTTGGCAGTTTTTGGGCGCTAAATTGGCCAAAGTGCTGATATGATTTTAATTGTTTTCTAATTGCTGGCGCACACACACACAGCTTTCTACGCCAGCGCCGGATGGGCGTCTAATCGCATTACGAGCAGCGTGCCGCTTGCCACGTGCCACGTGCCGCACTCGGCAAGTCGGCAGCTCATCAATACGGCGATTGACCGGTTTGTGTGCCAAAAAGTACAAATAAATAAAAGCGAGGGAAAAAACTAGTCTATAAGCGCGCCACATGACACTGACCTCACCTACTAACGGAACCAACGCAGCACGAGAGGAGCAACAGGCAGTGAGGGCTGGTGGGAGATTTGACTCGACTTGACTCGACTCGAACTCAAACTCAAACTCGAACTCGAGCCGGTTCACTGACAAAACACAAAACACAAAACACAAAACAAGTTTATCCACATCCCCAACAAACAGACCTGACTCTCAGCCTCATGAACTTTGCAGCCGCAGCAGCAGCAGCAGCAGCAGCAGTTTTTGGTGGCGTTTTATCAAACAATAACTGGCAGTGTGGACGTGCCACCTGAATGTGAACCTGGTTCGGGGGCAGTCTGAGAGCTGGAGAACCAGAAAGTCAGCATCAGCATCGGCATCGGCATCAGCATCGTCAGCGGCAACTTCTGGATTAGGTCAAGGATTGGCGACTCGTTGTTGTTGTTTGGGCCTGGTACCGGACTCTACTCTACTCTTTACCGGTACCTGTTCTAAAAACCAAACAACAACAGCAACAACAACAACAACAACGAGTTGTTGCCACACTTCTCGTTGTTAGCAAAATCCCTCCCTCGGAACAACAACTAAATGCAAACATGTTTTTTTTTTTTTGTTTTGCTAAAAACTGAAAACTGGAAAATTGATATTGAAACTGAAATTGGAAACTGGACCAAGTATTCCAGCCATTTAGCAGTAACGGCACCAGCTGATGGATTGGATCGCATTCGAGTGTGGAACGTGTGGAGTGTGTGTGGAACGCAGGAATGGCGCAAGCTTTGTTTAATTTCCACACGCTTTTTTATACCCGCTTCCCGCGTAGGGTAAAAGGGTATCATAGCTCAGTGCAAACAGAAAGTGTATGGAACAGGCAGAAGGAGACGTTTTCAACTATAAATATTCCTGATCAGTGTTAACCAGTGTTGCCAGGTAATTGGCGACAACATCAACTAGTTTTTGAATACAAAAAATTAAACAAGCTAAAACAAAAAAATGTGCCAACAAAAAAAATTAGGTTTCTGAGGATATTATTTAAATTAAATTTGTTAATATCAGTTTACAAAAATTAGTTGTAGCTTAACAAACTTAGTTGGTTTCGTTGACAATGTGACCGTGAACAGTATATTGTTTTATATTTCGGTATTTGGTATTTTTGGTATATTATTTGTAAATCACACAAGTGTTTAAACCGGGTAACGGGTATCTCACAATCGGGCACTCTCGACTGCTCATTTGTTTTTGTTGTAAACAAAACACAGGCAGGCAAAGCAAACACAAAACAACGTCGGCAAAGCAAAACACAAATAAGGCACATCGACTGCGCTGCTCACGTCGCTTCGCAGCGCGTCAGCTGTCTGCTTTCGTCGCTTCTTTTCACCTGTTGCTTTTGTTGCTCTGCCGCTGCCGCTGCCGCTGCCACTACCGTCGCCGTTGATGTGATGAGTTATGCAGTTACACGTTTGACATTTGCGAAGGAGTCAAACTAGTTCGACGGGCACGTGTGCTGCTTTTGTTGTTTGTGCCCCCTTCTGACTGTCAGAGCGTCTGTCTGTCTGACTGTCTTTCTGTCCCTCTCCCTCTCCCAGCTGGTCCGCTCTGCCTCCGTTTCGGTTTCTGTTTCTGTTTATGTTTGTTTGCATGTTTGTTTGTGTGCTGCTTGCAAATCGTTCAACTCGCCAGCAACAACAACAACAACAATAACTCATTGGCTCATCTCACGGCGTCATCGCCATCGGCTCATTGCGGGGGGGGGGAAAAGCTGCCGAAACGTTTGAACTCGTTCCATGTTCCGCGTTCCTTGTTTTGGAGGCCCGACTCAGCTGCTGTGCGAGTGCGAAGAGAGCAGCAGCAGCAAGAGAGTAAAGAGCGCCGAACTATTGCTATGCTAGAAAGCTTTTGCGCAAGGAGCTTTCTTTCCTTTTTAGTTGGTGACAAAGAAATTGCACATCAAAAGCTTTTTTGCCGTCTGATCTCATGTGACGCGCGTGCTGCGTAGTTTCTACATTAATTACTTTCAATATCATTTATAACTCATTTGTTTGTATTCATTGTATTCTATTGATGCAAATCAACAAAGAACAAAGCATAAAAACAATCACTTTATTTCATAAAAACCAAGAATAAATTAATGCTTTAGACATTTTGAACAATTTAAAAAACAATAAAATTTATATTTTTGCTCTGACCTTTGTATTTATAGCTTATTTTGAGTACATTTAAATTCTTACTTTGTTTCATAAACAATACAAATTTATTTTGCTTCGGACTTTTTTTTAACAGTTTTAAGAAACAATTTCAATAATTCATTTTCAACAAAATTCCTATATTTGCTGTACACAAATATTATCACCGAATTATTAACTGACTAAAAAATAAGGAATAAAAATCGAAATTTAATTAATATTTTATAATTTGTTTTTTTAATTTTCTTGGGTACATTTTTCATTAGTAATCATTGCTAAAAAAAATGCATTCCTTAGCATTTTCTTCTTTTCAGCCTAAAAACAATTTGTAGCTATTTCTGATTATATAAATATCATAAGATATATGTATGTACATATATGTGTAAAGTGGAGGGTTCCATTTTGCAAGTATAACCACTTTGTTTGTAAAATAAATAATGTCTGAAAAATGTCATTATTTGTACTATTTTAATTAGATAAATTCGACGTATAAATAAAAATATTGATACGTTAAAATAAAAACTAAATTTTCTCTTCGTTGTTTTCGATTATTCATTTCTCATTAAGTATTAATGATATGTTGAATAAATGCATCAACTATTTTATATATTTTATGCTTACTTATTTAAAAAATAAGTAAAGAAAACATTACAATTCACTGCAAAACAGAGAGATTAAACTTAAATTAATTCTAAAATTCTGATATTGTATTTCATTTAAATAAATAATTTAAATACATAAACAATGGAATTTAACTCCAATGAATTCTAAAATTAATTCTTCTATTATATTTAATTTAAATAATTAATTACAAATGCACTGTGGTTCATTTGTATGCACCAAAAAACTATATTTTTTTGTAACTCTTATATTTATTGCTTGGAATGAAAGTACTTACTATATGCTGACTATAATTTATCGACTATAGTATTTGGCGAGTTGCTCGCTCGGAACGCGCTCAATCATCGCAATCTCTTCGAGATCAGTGAAGAATTGAGTTTGTTTTTTGTGTTGATTTGAAGAGTCATTCATATCAGCTGAAAGTGATCGCTGTGTCTGGGACGAGCGTTTAACGGTTAGATTAGTGAAATGAATGCAATTAAAATCGTATTAATCAATTTGTTTGAAACTTGTTTATTGCAGCCAATTACAACGACGACGACGACGACAACGACAACGAGAACAACAACACAGGGGCTACTTGTTGGGTTACCCAAGTTCCTTAGTGCCATACAAATGCAATATTGACAACAAACAACAGCAACAGAAACAACGATTGAAACAACAGCTACAATTGAATCTACAGCAACAGCAACAAACAAGTGCCTTCATTGAGAACGTGATAGTGATATTTATAATGTTTATATACTCGTAACAACAACAACAGCAACAACAACAACTACAGCAACAACAGCTTGCCAGCAACAGAATAACAGTAGCAGTAAGATCGATAACATCGATAACCAGAGCGATAACAACGATCGATGCTCCCGCCGCCAGTCTTCCAATTAGCTCGTTAAGCATACGCCCCACTGTACAAGCAGCATCAGCAACACTCTCATCCCTAGTTTGCCACCGTTTATCGCTGGCAGGTTAGGCAGGTTAGCATATAATGTCCACATCCACAGCGACAACGAGCGTGATCACGTCCAACGAACTATCGCTCGCCGGCCACGCCCACGCGCACGCTCACGCTCACGCCCACAACCATCCACATCTGCATCAGCAACATACACAACAGCAACAACAGCAGCAACAACAGCAACAGCAGCAGCAACATCGCCTTGGCGTGGGTGTCAACAACGTTGGCATCGGAGTCGGAGTCGGCGTCGGCGTCGGTCTCGGTCTTGGGGGCATCGGAGTCGGTGGCCATCTCAGCGACGCCTCACTGTCGCCCATCCAGCAGGGCGCGAACATTGTCGCCAGCAGCAACAGCTCGCCGCTGGGCCAGAACGGAGTGCCGCTGCTGACGACGATGCATCGCTCGCCGGACAGTCCGCAGCCGGAGCTGGCGACCATGACGAACGTCAATGTGCTGGATCTGCACACGGACTCCTCGAAGCTGTACGACAAGGAGGCCGTGTTCATCTACGAGACGCCCAAGGTCGTCATGCCACCGGACGGTGGCGGTGGCGGCAACAATCCGAATGGCTCGAATGGCGGCCACGACGATGGCAGCGGTGGCCAGGTGATCGATGCCCGGATAGCGGCCCAGCTGAGCACACAGCACTTGGCGCCGGCCCCACAACAGACGGAGCATCAGCCGCTGGCCAAGATCGAGTTCGATGAGAACCAAATCATTCGCGTCGTCGGTCCCAATGGGGAGCAACAACAGATCATCTCGCGGGAGATCATCAATGGGGAGCATCACATTCTGTCGCGCAACGAGGCGGGCGAGCACATCCTCACCCGCATCGTCAGCGATCCGTCGAAGCTGATGCCCAACGACAATGCGGTGGCCACCGCCATGTACAACCAGGCCCAGAAGCTGAACAACGAGCATCAGGGCGTCTACCAGACGTCGCCGCTCCCGCTGGACGCCTCGGTGCTGCACTACGGCAACGACAATGTGATCAAGACGGAGGCCGAGATCTACGAGGATCACAAGAAGCATGCCGCCGCCGCTGCTGCGGCTGCGGGTGGCGGTGGCGGTGGTGGCTCCATTATCTACACCACCTCCGATCCGAATGGCGTCAAGCAGCTGCCGCACTTGACGGCGGTGCCGCAGAAACTCGATCCGGAACTGTATCAGCCGGACAAGCACATCGATCTGATCTACAACGATGGCAGCAAGACGGTCATCTATTCCACCAGCGACCAGAAGGGCCTCGAGATCTACTCGGGCTCCGACATCAGCAGCCTCGTTTCCGACGGCCAGGTCGTCGTCCAGGCGGGATTGCCGTACGCCACCACGACCAGTGCCACTGGACAGCCAGTCTATATTGTCGCCGACGTCGAGGAGCATCTGCAGGGGTAAGTCACGATCACTCTTTTATTCCTAGTCTTAAGGGGGATCCTTAATAGTTGTGATATTTATATATGTTATATATAAATGTTATAGAATAATACACTTAATCTGCCGGGGTAAACCACGATCACTCCAATTCCTACACTTAAGGGGGATCGTTTAGAGTTGCTATATTTATACATATATATGATAAAGAATATATATAATACACTTAAGGAACTAGAGTACCAACAGAGTACTTGAGATATATGTATATGTTATACATGTTTAAACTTAATTGCATTCTCTGCGCGAATTTTATCAATTGCAATTCTCTCCTCGTAGCAGGCAGCTAAGATATTTTAATAGTTTTTAATTGATATCCTTCCAAATCAAAATCAAATATTATATAGATATTCTTGCATTCTCTGCGGGAGGCTGTTAAAATGTACTCATATTTAGAGCAGTCGTTTAAGATCCTTACAAAACAATTAAATTGGCTAGATAACTAAATATTTATAGATAGTATTTCCTTCTTTGCTAGAATTCGATCAATTCTATTAAGAACCATTACTACTATTGGGAGAATTCTTAGAATTCTCAGAGCTGTCGATTCATATCCTTATGGACCATGTTGATTGTTTTTTATTTAGAGTGAAATTAATGAAAATAATAATTAATTATTATTTGTGTGCAAAATAATGATTTATTATGATCAAAAATGTTGATTATGGTCTACAATTTATTAAATTACTACAAATTAATCATTATTGCTGAAGAAAAAAGTAGAAAATCTTTTTGGTGGAATTCATTTTATTGCAAATGATAAATTTTTTTATTTAAATAAAAAAGATGTATTATTTTTGTTCTCTGCTTTATTCTAATTTGACGATAATCGATTTTGTTATTAATAACAACAACTCTCTCGTTTATTAAACCTCGATGATAATCGCTTACAAATTTACGCAGCTAGCGTGGAATGTGAATGCTATGCAGTTCAGGTTGAAATATATCGTCTGGGATATCAATTAATCAACCAGCAAAAATAATTAATATTGTTATTCGTAAAAGTCGATTGCAAATTAGTCTTTTAAACTTTGTACTATAAAGTGCATATATTCTTAAAAATGTTGATTTCTTTATTAACAAAAACGAATTACTTTCATCGATCTCTCTTTTTTCCTAATTTAATGATTTGTATATTTTCGACACTAGGTTCGATTTAGGTTGGTTCATTTATTTTCTGGTGACAAGCCAGTAACAACAATTAATATTGTTATTCGTAAAAATCGATTGCAATTTAAGCGTTTAATTATGCAAATATAATTGTGGTCAACCAATAATTTTTAATCCGTTTTTCGTGGAAATTAGTATTATTTCTCAATTATACATTGAATTAAAATTGAAATACTTTGCATAATAATGATTGATTATAAATTTAACTTAATGCATATTCTAACTATGTTAATCTGATTGTGAGTATTGTTTATCCAAATTTTGCCACCAACTTGAATAGTTTCGATAATAAATTTGGAGGTCAGTGGCTTATAGTTCCTATACAGCAGGTTGTTCGCTGCTCACTTCAGCTCTTTTTTTCGTTGCATACTTTCGCCACACGGTCGGATTAAAGCAGAACAATTGGTTTTGTGGGACCCGAGATACGATCTATGGGATTGCCACTTGATGGTTTTATCTGCTCGACTCGTTTGCACTTATTTCGGAGCCCAAGTCGCTGCCAGGCGTGAGTCGACGAAATCGACGATCGCTGTTGCAACAGAGTCTTCATCTTATCGCCGATCTCAGCTAATTGTCGCACATCGGGGCCCAAAGACTTTGACTTTGTATTGCCAAGAGTTGGGAGCGTGTCCGTCTGTCCGTCTGTCTGTCTGTCCGCTGTGGTCGTATCGCTCTAATATCTCCATTGGCCCGGTTAACAGTTGTGGACGCGTCCTTTTGGCTAAAATGTTTGGTCATTTGCATTTCTCATGCATTTGAATTAACCGCTGCCCGTTTTTTTACTGTTAATTATTGCGATAGGCAACACAGCACACTAACAAGAGCAGCCGCCGAGATGCAACAACCACAGCAACGAGGCAACGAGGAGTTGCAACAACGCCAGCGCAGCGTTTCGCCTGCAACATTCGCAGACCAAGTTGCAATGCGCCTGGCAATCCTCAGTCCCCATTCCCAGGGGAATGACAGCTTCCGTTGTAACTGTTTCTACCATACGTTATTGCAACAACAGCAACAACAACTGCAACAACAGCAACTGCAACGGGCGAGCTTGCAACAAAACTCTGGCATTTGGCGTGCATCGAATCTGCAAGTAGGCGAGAAGGCTAATAATACCACAGCCAAAGCCAAAGCCAAAGTCGAAGCCAATGTCGAAGCTATGCACTGAGAGAAATTCTGAAACCAAAAGCAAAGCTATTCGAAAGAACTAAATAAATAAAGACACACTGAAAATTTAGAATCTGGATTCAAAAGTAATTCTATTTAAATCAAAATTAGAGTGTGCAAAAAGAATAGATATAGAATAATCTGGATACAAAGGATTTTTGCTCTAGACATAAATTAAGCGATGTGATATCCGAGGGAGTAAGTAAATAAGTAAAAAATATTTTTTTTATTTTATTTTA
Organism: Drosophila immigrans; assembly: GCA_963583835.1. Classification (NCBI taxonomy): domain Eukaryota; kingdom Metazoa; phylum Arthropoda; class Insecta; order Diptera; family Drosophilidae; genus Drosophila; species Drosophila immigrans. The sequence goes on from OY757141.1 coordinate 20,951,041, forward strand.
TTTGTGTACATTGACTTTCAATTGAAATTAAAATTTATTTTGTTTATTTGTTGTGTTCAAGTGTTATTTTCCTAGATATGTAAATATTATGGAATTTTGAAATTATTTTCATTGCTTGATTTTCAATCAAATTGAAATAAATTAAATATTATTCGATGGGCATATATATTTTTTGTATTTTCGTTTATTTTAATGTTTATTGACTTTCAATTGAAACTAATATTTATTGCACTCATTAGTTGTGAAAAGAAATAGAATAAATACTTTAGAAATCACTTTAAAATTATTCTGTTAAGAATGATTTAAAATATTCAAAATTCTCTACGTGAATTTTGTCAGCCTGCTTCGTTAATTTATTTTTTTGCTGTGCAGTCGAAGTCTCGGCGACACGAGAGTTTTGCTGTTGCAGCCTCCACGCGGATGTGCCACAGCCGCTGCAATTCATTTTGGAGCAGCCGCCGCCATTCTCGATCCTCGTCCCCAACTCCAACTCCATTCCCCATGCCCAGCTGCATCGCCAGTTGCAGCCTCATGGCCAAGCTCATCATCGTCCTCCTCATCGTCGTCGTCGTCGTCATTGGTTTTGGTATGCGCAAGTAATAAAAATTTGAATATAAATTAATCTAATAGAGAACCGTTACGACGCCAATGCACCTCGAGCAAGGTGCTGCCAGTTGGCCGTTGCCAGTTGCCCGTTGCCAGTTGCCACATGCGGCAGGCAACACCAACTAAGTCATCGTCAGCTGAATCTGCATGCCGCACTAGAAGCTTCGTCAGCTTGGTCGTCGATGGTCATCCTGTTATAGCGGAGGCAGCAAGCAAAGTCGCTGCCACATGCCGCTGCATGCATGTTGCATGCACGCCAAGGTCCATAAATAACGACAAAATTGCGTTTCCGCATATGGACGCCTCTCTCTCTCTCTCTCTTTGTCTCTCTCTCTGTCTCTGTCTCTGTCTCTCTGACACATCCCCGGATCACCCCGAGATGCCGCCGATGCTTGGCATGCTGTTTGACCAACGCGCTGAAGACACAAGAGGCAGCAGCAGAAGAATCAAAAGAAGCTGCAACATCGGTTGATGGCATTGCCCACCGCCTGTTTGTTGCCTGTTGCAATTCTAACAAACGTGCCACATTGACCATTGGCTGCTGCCCCCTTGCAATCGCCTTTGCGTGTTGCACGTTGCTCTTACTGTTGTTGTTGCTGTTGTTGCTGTTGTTGTGGTTGTTACTGTTGCATGTTGTACAGTTGCTTTTTGCCTTGTTTGATATATGGTCGAGGCCAACGGATTGAAGCCTCAGCTGCCGCTTTGTGACACTTCTGCCATTGTCTTTGCCTAATTCGGATACCCTGTAATTGACAGCTACCTCAAATGGGGCTGTTGCACAAACATTCTTAGCGAACAGCAGCTGGAAATGCTGCTGCAGCGTCTACCCTGTAATACTGAATTTAATCACTTTTACTATCTCATTTGACTCATTCGAATACCTGGAAAGTAGAAAAAATCTGCTTACTTGAGATTGTTTTTTTAATAACTAATACCCTGTAAGGCACAGAAAATTCAAAATCCTTTCTTCAACAAAGTCTTGTAATGAAATTAAATTTATATTCATTTAACAATAGCAGGGGAGAATAAAATAAAAAAAAATGTATTGTAGAATGAAAAATTAAATTGAAGCTAAAATAAATTAAATGCAATTAAACTTAATCAAACATGCGATACAAAAAATACTACAGAATTTTTTTTTTAATAGAATAAATAAATTAGATCACATGCTTACTGGATACAAATTATATACAAGTTGGAAACAGCAGGCAAGCAATTAAATAAAATGCAATTAAATAGAGTAAATATATAGCAAGACAAATAAAAACAAATTTACGTCGAATTTACAACAATTTTATTAAATTACAAAAATATAAAACAAAAATAAAATTAAAAAAACTAATTGCTGAAAATAAATAAGTAACAATTTTGTTGTCTTCAACATTATAGCAACAACGTTGATTTTGTTGAAAAGAAGTAAAGAGTAACTAGCAATCGGTCAGTTGCTGTGTCAACTGTAAGCTCGCCTTAAGCTACATACATGTTGCACGCAGTATCAGCTGTCCATCTGCGTGCATCACTCAGCTCTGACCTTTCGCTGCAGTTGTTGTGGTTGTTGTTGTTGTTGCTGTTGTCGCTCTTAAGGTTGAGTGTGACTGCGAACATCCTTTCGCGAGTGGCTGTCACCACATGTTCCCATTATCCCTTAAGCAGCTTACTGCCCAAACTACACTGCCCAACACGATTCAAGCTCAGCGTCTCTCTCGATCGTGTCGAGCTTTTTTGGTCAAGCTTCTGATGAAATGTCAAGGCATCATGACGAAAGCTTTTGACGTTCGTTGGCCGCCTCAAGCGTCGACAGTTGATTTTTTACAACCGTTTATTGCCCACATTATTCGGTTAAGTGCAATGCAATGTACATTCACACACACTCACACACAAACACTTTCATACATAGACGTATTTATTACTGAGGCGCCGTAAAACGACTTTACGATCCATGCATTTTCCGTTGTGCAATTCTCAAATATGGGAATATATATCTTAATATCCATCATTAACTATCTTTAAGCTGCATTTTATGAAAGCTGCGCATAAGCGGAGAATTGACCCAAACTAAATGAAAGTCGTGTCCAGCAAAACTAATTACAAACGATTAAAAGCTTCTAAAATGCATGCTTCAAAGGAAATGATTTTCCACATCTCCAGACGAAATGGAAAATCGACTTTACCAAAGTTAATGGGTCTAATAATTATTTCGAGTCAAGTTATTCAAGAGTTAGTGCTTTGAGCTAAATCTGAATGATATTTAGAACATTAACCTATGATAAAATTTAAAATTCAAGCTTAAACTATTTTTTTTAATTCATTTTTATTTACAATCTGTCTAGACAAAAATTTCCTAACCATTTTCATCAAGCTTATATAATATATTTTACATTTTGACCACACTAAAAGGGATACAAAATATTTATTACGCCACTTAGTTAAGCACATTAAAAAGCTCAACTTTATGATTTTTTAATTTCATAAAGATTGAGTTTAGGTATCAATATATTACAATTCCTTTATTCAACGCTTTACGCAATCGTGCAGTGCAGTGTGTTTTTATTATGCGGAAACCACAGAAAATTGTGCTTAAAATGAATTGCATTTTTATGAAATTTCCATATATAAGGATGCCCTTCATGATAGCCTTCCTTGTGGGGCGTTCGCGGTCACGCACACACACACACACACTCAATTGGAGTGGTGCACAGACTGACACAACACACTGTCAGGCCGGCACACCTCATTTATTTAGTTACTTTCACTTTAGTGATCATATTAAATTTCCGTGCTGCAAAACATATTTTTGCTTGGTATTTTTGTTGTTCGTTTTTTCCCCCATTTTTATTCAATTTTTATTTTTATTTTATTTTAATATGACATTTTAGTCACGATAAAAAACGAATGCGTGTGTGAGTGTGTGTGTGTGTGTGTGTGTGTGAACGACGCACAGTGCTGGTCAGCAGATTGTTGACACCTTTTTTATGAAGCCTGTAAATGTTGTTAAAAGTAAACAGTGACTGTCTCAAATGATCAAGTTAAGAGCATTTCATTTGTTTTATCATCGTTTTTCTCTTATTTCTGCTGTTATTGCATTTGTTTTGTCCCTAACTACCCCGATTGACAATATTTCAGTGGGTTTATTATTCGTGTCACCTTTACACACATCACACACTCGCACAGTCATCGGAAATGGAGCATTTCGATTTAAATATTAAAGAATGAGGTACATCAGCTAGGTCAAACGCTTTGCCCGTGGCAACTTTTGTTTGTTGCGTCTAAAGAGTATTTTAAACTTACATATAAAATGAATTACTGAATTCAGATACAAATAAAAACTAAGAATAATTAAATCAATAATAATAATGATAATAATAATAATAAAAATAATAATTAGAATAAGAATAATAATAATAACAATAAAAATGATCTATATAATAATTATCAGTTTATTACAAATAATCAACATAGAAAAACAAAATAATAACAATAAAATAAAATAAATGATAATAAATAATGAATCAATATAATAATAATGAGCTAACTTAAATTATTTTAGACATCACTTTCAAATGGAAACTGGAGTTTGATCAAAAGCTCATTTATCAATCAGTAACGTGGCAGGACGAAAGCTTTTAAGCTCATCTTTGAATGCAAGGACAAGCGATGCTTTCAGCTGCGCCCGCTGTCGCGATCATTTGTAAGGGCGACTGCGCTTCGTTGTGCAGCACTTGTCGTTGTTGTTGTTGTTATTTTGTTGTGCTTTGTTTTGTTTTGCTTTTTTTTGCCCCTCTCGCGTCTCATTTTTATTATTATTAATATTAAAGGTGCAACAGCGTTTGGACATTTTGATACAAAAACAAACCTGTTCACCTGCGCAGTCTACCTGCAGCAACAACAACAACAACAACAACGGCAACGATGTTGAGCGAGACAAGAAAGAAACATGTTAACACAATTCAACGTCGTTCGCTTTCGACTGTTTGTCGTCAGTCGCCGTTGTCTCTCCACTCCACTCCACTCCACAACTCTCCACTTCACTCTGCTCTGCTCCTCTACTCTACATCTCGACATCCACACACACACACACACATGTATACACTGTGAATTGGCGCTACAAGTTTATCGAACGCTCAAAGTGGTTTTCAGTTGATATCGAAAAGCCACAAGGTCGACAACAGCATCAAGTTTATATTTTTATTCTTTGCCGACTTCTTTCAATAACTGAATTCGTATCAGTGCCGCGTTGATCGTACACCGTAAAGAGAGACAAAAAAAAAACAACGAAAAACAAAAATGTGCTTCAATTACAATTTTCAACGGGCGACATGAAGGAAATGGAGCAGCACATGATGCAGCAGGATGCCAGCAGCAGCAGCTATGTCATATCCTACACCGACTGGATAGCTGAGTCACGGTAGACAACGGCGAAAAAAACGCGCGCAATGTGGACGGCATTCAAGTGCGCCCAGCATCCACATGGATTCCAATTGATCCACCCACCACACGTGTGTGCGTGTGTGTGCTCTCTCCCTCTCTCTCACTGTCGCTGCGTGTGTGTTTGTGCGTGTAATGCAATCTAACGTAACAAAGCTTTTAAGCTCCCTCGCTCCCTTGCTCTCTGTCTCTCCTTCTCTCTTCGTCTGTCACTCACTTGATCTCTGCATTTTTTCAATATGGCCGCTGCGCTATGCGTTCGCTGTCGCTGTCGCAGCCTCTGCTCCCGCTGCTGCCGTTGTTGTTGTTGCTGTTTCGTTTTTATGTTTTTTTTTTTTTTTTTGTCTGTTTGCTGTTGATAATATTGTAGTAATTAATGCGATACGAATGAGAAATTTATGGCCCCCACGCCCGAAAAAAACAAAAAACGCTGGCGGCTTCGCTTTTGCTTAACCGTTTCGACAGTTTTTGTTGTTGTCTCGCTCGCACGCTGGCTGTATTACAGAAATCCATTTGCATAAAAAATGAGCATGTAAATGCCACAAAACGCACACAAAAATAACAGCGCTGCGCATGTTCCAAATGGAATCGCAGCTGCGCGCTTTCCAATCAGACGCCAAACGTTTCTCACGACGCCGTCGCGTTGCGTTGCGTCGCGACGTCGACGTCGACTGCGGCCTGGTCAGAAAAAAGGATGCGCGCGCAGCGTGCGCATTGTGGACAAATTAATGGACCTCTCGCTCGCCATCGCTGTTGTTGTTGCTGTTGTTGTTATTGTAGCGCAAGATCAGCGCGAAGGGTTGGGGAGGGGGTTGCGGACAACGGCAAAAAGGATTTGTGTGTGTGATTGCGATGTGTCTCTCGCGCTCTCTGTGTTTTATTAATAGCATCCGCAGCTTCGGCGATCAAGACGCGGGGTTGCAAGCGGAACGCTTTACCTGGTATTTATGCAAATGCAAATGCGACGTCGACTGCCCAGAAGGGGTTGCTATCCGTTCCAAGGCAGAGTGTCCTATGCGCCGGACACGAACACGGACACGGACATAGAATGAGGTGCGATGTCCAACGTTGAGAAACAATGACAAACAACAATTGCGCCCCGAGCAGCGTCATTCGACCGTATCAAATGCTCAAGACATTGCCCCGCGTCTCATGTGAAAACGCATCCCGAAACCGTCGCGACGTCATCTTCGTCGTCGTCGTCGTCGATAGTGAATCCTTTTCGTAATGCTAGCTGAAAGCATTATGCAAATCAGCGCTTTGTATTGAAAGAAAAGAGGGTCGTCCTTAGCATTGGACGCTGTCCGAGCTGCCGCTTATTGTCTCTTGTCTCCCTGGGGCCCTTCGTCCTGCCGCAGATATCAATTATGATCTCTAACGGTTGCGTCTTCGTCCAGCAAACAGTAAAACAGTAAAATAACAGCAGCTGCCATCGAAAGTTACCGGTTTTTTGTTGTTGTTGTTGTTGTTCTTCATTCGGCAGCGAGCACCTTACCGCCACTTCCCAGGCTCGATACCACAGCGGCCAGCCTCCGGTACGGCCCTCCACTAAAGCCTTCTGGTAAAGCCTTCTTCTTGTTCTTGTCCTGCTCCAGCTTTCAGGTGTTAATGCGCTGCATGTGCCAAATATCCACAGGGTGTCCTTCGCCTTCAAGGGTTGTTTGCAGAAATGCGTACAAAACAAATGCAAAGAAAATTGCGCTACTTGTTGCACAGCCTTACCACCTCCTGGGCCAAGATGCCTGCTAATGAAGTGCCGTTGCTTTCGCTGATTTATCCTAATCACAGGCTCACTGTTCGGCACAATGCATGCACTTAACAGCTGTAAAAAGCTTACAATAGCATGGGAAATGTATAATTAGTGGATATTCCATTTGTGGACCACTTGCAGTGCCTCCTCGGTACTGCCAATAGCTAGATGGGTAGCCGGGCAGCGCACGCCGGTATGGCCAAAGTGCTAACAAAGCAAATTGCGAAGGTTTCACTCGACTGCCAAAATACCCGATAGCTATTTTGGAATAATACTAAATTAGCTGTTTTTATAGTAATTTATTTCTGTATATAGTTTTGTTGAATTTTCGGGATTACAAAATTACATATTTTTAAATAAGCAAAATTTTTGAAATTTTTTTTAAGTATGTTTATTTAACAATCTGATCGTAGACAATTAGTAAATAGTTGGAGAGAGATTCTTACAGAAGTTTTTTCAACTATGATAGTTCTCATAATAAAAATGGAGACTTTAGCTTTTAAAGTATTGGAAATATAATTTATCAAGATGACGGATAGACAGAGAGACGGATAATCATAATCCGCATATTTGCATGAAATCTTTCTTGTAAAATCAATTTGTTAAAAATAGCATAAATATTCGATGTAATCAAAGATCTCCCACGTTGTCAGAAATATTTTCTGTCATAAAAAGCCCATTATACCCTCGCAAACTGTGCTTACCGGGTGTAGAAATTTGAAGCTTAGCGTTTTGGGTTTTTTGTTGTTGTTTTATTGTTGTTGGGAATTTTAACAGCACTCATCTAATGGCGCTAATAACGCTAAACGAATCAATTTCGTTGCCGTCGAACGCCGTTCGCTGATTGAGCCCAAAAAAAAAAGCTCAAAAGCTGCCGCAAGAGTTACAGCACACACACACACACACACACGCAAAGAGAGCGAGAGAGAGAGAGATGCACACACACACACACACAGCGGGCTGGCCAAATTTGTTATGTAAATAAATGCTAATGGGAATCGCTCGACTGGCAAAATGCACGCACTTGAACGCCGTCTCGCCCTCCATCGATTGATCTGCCTCCCGCTGACCTTACCTTGCCTTTATCCCTCCTCCATCCCCCCCATCGGTTCGATGGTCAGTCGCTACAGCCTGGACACAGAGCAGCAGACAACACCACAGCATCAGCATCAGCATCATCATCATCAACATCAACACGAGCAGCTTCATCATCAGCAACATTATGGCGACTTTGAGGCAGCCAAGGACGACGGAGCACAGCTGCAGCACCTGCCACTGACGGCCGCAGGCCTCGAGCTGCAGCCTTCCCATCCGCCGCCCCCAACAGCACTACCAACACTACCGACGCAGCCTGCTCCCGCGGACGACGCTGGCTCGGTGCCCACCTCCAGTTCCTCCTCTTCGTTTGCCGTCTACAACTATTACAGGCATGAGCATGAGGAGGATCAGCAGCAGTTGGTGTGGAGGTAAGTGAAGGCTTGGCTTATACCGATGCCTTCCCTCGGCTTGACCTGGCCCAAACGCCTCTATTTGGAATTGGGTTGTCTGCCGTCTTCCTTCTGCCTCTGCGTGGCTTCGTGGAAATCGACGGCTGTGGCACGTAGCTTGCGGCGGCGCTTCCGAAAAATCGTGTTATGAAATAACTTCTGTGCTGCTTTTCCACACACACACACACTCCGATCTTGCGGCCTTTCGCTTTGACTGCGCGCGGTGACAGTGGCCGTTCTGTTTTCATTATGCCCTCACCAATTGCGGCACTTCAACTTTGTCAAAGCGTTTGCCGCAAAGTCGATGAACTCGCTCTACTTGAAACATTTCTTTTTCTATTTATTGTCATTATTTTCTGTTGGTTTAATTATTTGAATTTTCTCATTTGCTTCATATTACATTTATTTAAAGTATAAATACTTATATATTCACATTATAATGTGACTTCTTCACAAATTATATAACATATATAATTCATATTATATTTACTTGCAATATTTCTTCACGTACAGCAGATTATTTTGAATCTTTTATTAAGAAATTATCGTCGTATCAAAGTATATATTTTTATGAAATTTTGTATTTTAAAAGTACATAATTTATTGGTCAGAAATCACCACAATTAACATTTTATTTGAGTGTACTATCATCAAGTGGTATTGTCTTTTAACTTTACCACGATTGTTTGTATGATTTACATTTATTTAAAGTAGACTATGTGATGCAAAATTCACATTATATTTAGTTGCCATTTTTCTTCAGGTCTTGTCAGATTATTTTGAAACTTTTATTAATATTTTATTAAGAAATTATCCTCGTATCGAAGTATTTATTTTTACAACATTTTGTCTTTTGAAAGTACATAATTTATTGTTTACAAATCGATACAATTAACATTTTATTTAAATGTACTATCATTATGAGGTATCATATTTTCGCTTTGCCATGATTGTTTTCTTTACCATCATTAACTACTTTTAGGGTATCCGCATTTCGTGGTCTCTCAGCGAGCTTCTCGCAGTTTCTTGTTTTCTCGTTTTTTGGCTTTATTTTTTTTATTATTATTATTTATACTTTTGTGCTGTTGTCGTTATGCCAAGTTCAGGTTGAGGCTGTCGAAACTGTAACGGGAGGCGAACGGTGCGGCACCGCTAAGGGGGCATGGAAAAGGTCGTCTTCGGGTAGCACTTGGCTTAGAAACACAATTAAAAGACAGTTTTACCGAGTTCGTGTGTAATTGTGTGTGTGTGTGAAGTTTCGTATCTAATAAATGTTTTCGTTCTACGTGATTTACACGAGCTGACCCTAAAAACGGGCGGTTAGAGGACCGACTAGAGAGACAGACCGAGAAGCGGCGCATATCGCATTACGAAAAATGTTTTTTAATAGCGAAAATGTTCTGCAGAACATAAAACAAAATGTAGCATGTTCCTTGTCCGAATCCGAATCTGAATAAGACATAAAACCCAAACCCCGATGTCAACCTCAACATTAAGCTGGCAGCGCAATTCGGGTGAAATCGGGCGCTCTCAAAGCTTTGGACAATGTTCGTTACTCAATCCAAACACATGGACAGAGAATGGACACTCACATAGATACAAATGTATCTCGCAATGGCAAAAAGCAGCAGCTGCTCGATGAAGAAGAAATTGCGACATTTGTTCTCATTTTGTGCTTCTTTATTTCTTCGGTTCCGTTTCCAAACCAAAACAACAAACAACTTTACGAGACCCTTCCACAAACTTAGTTCAAATCGTACGCTATAAACGCAGCTGCCGTTTAGAAGTAAATTCATTGATAAATTTCAACATGAAATTTCAACATTGCATAACTTTGTTTACAGCGTTAATAAAGTTTTTACCTTTCTATAAGCGAGTTATTGAGAGAAGAATAAACTTAAGAAAAGTAAAATATTTGCAAAGCTTTATTACTAACTTTTTGTGAATAAAATCGTGACTCATGCATAGAACTAAATGAAATTAAGACTCGGTTAACTCTTCCCAACAATGTCGCTTTTGTGCGAGCAATAGAGCCTACTGGTAAAGCCGGTACGGCCACTGAGAAGGCCCGGTACAAGCAGATCGCTTGCCCCGTCCAACGTTAAGCTGATGTTTCAGCACCATCTTAAGTGTCAACTAGCGAATGACTAATCGGCTTTTGTTATTTCTAATATTTATGAATGTTTTCGCTTAACTATTGAATGGAATTTTTGCAGATCGCCCACTCGATGTGGCAGTCTTTAATGTCTTATAATTAGACTTATTCGTAAGATTTGACGTCAGACGCGTTTCATTTCGTTTCGTTTTCATTTCGCTTTTTATATTGCTTTTGAGATATAAATTCTTAATATATTCCTTTTGATACGCTTTAAGACATGACTCAAGAAATTCAACCAAATTTGGTATGCCACTTGTACTTGCGACCTTGAAAGTGTAGCTCTCTTTTTTATTGTCGATCGGCAGATCGGGAGATCGGCAGATCGGGGGGGAAATACCAATTGCCGTAAGACATTAAGCTTAAAGTTATCGATATGCGATTAAGTGTCACGAGAAGAAGCGCGATTCGCTTTTGCTTGATTTTCATTGAATGCAATTTGTTTTTATTGTTGCCGTTGTTGCCAGTTGTTGTGTCTTTGACGTCGACAGCGACAGCGACAGCAACAGCAACAGCGGCTGGTTTCGGCCTGCAGCTGGAATCTGGTTTGGTTTCAGTTGTTGCTCCTATTCGGGCCTGCAACAGTGTGTGTGTTTGGCCAGTCGATTGGCCAGTTGGCAACAGGTCCAGCTGCAACTACAGGTGTAGTTGTTGCTGTTGTAGTTGTTGCTGGCAAATTAGGCGCAGCCAACGGATTAGCTATTGAGAATTGCAATTGCTGCATATTTTGCGCTCTTGATTGCCAGATCTTAGATATGGCAGATATATTTACAGCTAGAAGTTAAGACACACTTTGGGTGGGTGGCAATTAAGTTAATTGTTTAATCATCATTACAAATGCAATTCAAAACTAACTCTCTCTCTCTCTCTCTCTCTTTTACGCTCTTGCTCTCCCGCTCTCTCTCTTTCTCTGTTTTTTTGTGGCTTTCTTGCGATTTTGTTGCAGCAATGCGAGCAGCGCCGGCAAATTAAATGGCCAGACCACACCTATCGATGTCTCTGGCCTATCGCAAAATGAAATTCAAGGCTTTCTGCTTGGTTCACACCCCTCGTCGTCGGCGACCACAACCGGCGTCGTCTCCACCACAACCATCTCGAATCAACAGCAGCAGCAGCAACAGCAACATCAACAACAACAGCAGCAACAACAGCAACAGCAGCAACATCAGCAGCAGCAGCAGCAGCAACAACAACAACATCCCAGCGACATTGTGACCATCACCACGGCGGGTGTGGGGAGTGCGGGTTCAATTGTCTCCGCGGCCGTCCAACAACAACAGCAGCAGCAACAGCAGCAGCAGCTGCTGAGCATCAAACGAGAACCCGAAGACTTGAGCAAGGATCCGAAGAACGGCAACATTGGCGCCGCAGCCAACGGCGGCGGCACCGTGATAACGCAGAAGGTAGGAAAGCTCCCTAAAAACAAGCTTTAGCATATTTAACGCTTTAATGGACACGCACGCAAACATTTCCGATATCGAAATCAGAGTTTTAGGCTATAGTAGTTCTAGATCCACAGATTTCCCATTCACATTTAGCGACTGCGCTGCGACTGCGCCGCAAGCAGCAGCAGCAGCGGCAGCGAGAGCGCGCACATCCTGCGCTCTATTTTGTCTGGCTTAATTAACATGCTGTGATTGCTGCGGTTTATTTGTTGTTGTTGTTTGGCTTTGTCGTCGTCGCTGCTTCTCTAAGACCTGCAATTGGTCTGTCAACTGCGTGTGTGAGTGTGAGCAATGAGTATTAGTGGCTGCAGCCAATACGAATCAGCGTCGCTGTTCGCTTGTCGCTCGTCGTCTGGTTCTATTGACGCAAAAGCAATGAGACAACAACAGCAACAACAGCAACAACCACAACCACAATAACAGCAACAGCAACAACAACAACAACAGCCGCAGCAGTTTGCATTCGAAACTGTTATACGCTCAAACTTGTTATACACGATCGTGTCGTCGTCGTTGTCGTCGTTGCCTCTGCCGCCGCAGTCGCGACGTCGTAAAGTATGTATGTACGACTGTGTGTGTGTGCCTGTGTGATTTGTATATTGCGCTCGCTCGCACTCACTGCGTGCAGGCATTTAGCTGGCTCGCTTGCGCGCACATTGCTCGTGCCCATGCAGGTTCGAGTTGCATGTTGCATGTTCGATGGTCTGCTGCTTTATCAATTTGCTGGCAACAAAAAAATCAATGCTATAATTAAAGACTTTTGCAACAATAACAACAACAGCAACAGCAACAAAGACTATGTGAAATGGTGGGAAATTGCGCGGCTCGCAATATTCATACCACATGCATATAACCGAAGGCGACAAAAGTTAAGTGCGCACTTCCGGCGCACTGTGTTACGTTCTTCCTTCGATCTGCTGCCCGAATCAATGAAACAATTTTTTAATGCCGCGCTCGAACGAATGAACGAACGAACGATCGACGACGTCGAGCCGCAACCGACGCGCTTGTCGCTGTCGCTTGTAACGCCCTGTCCGGCCGTCGCTGCCGCCGCTGCTGCTGCGCATGTCAGAATATGCGACAGCCACAGAGATTCCAACCATTTTGAACTGATATGCGTGCGCATGTGTGTGTGTGCGAACGAACGTGTGTGAGCGAGCGCGCGTGTAAGGCTGTATGCGTGTGAGTGTGAGTGTGTGTGTGTGTGTGTGCTCAGGTAGCGCCGTCGTCGCCGTCGCCGCCGTCGCCGTCGTTGTCATACGTGAATCGCTCAGTCAGTCGTATCACGCTGTCGGAGTAGGATCGTTTTGCGATTCGTCTGATTTCTGAGCAGTCCGCGCAGCTCGCGAATGCTTCCTGCGCGTGTAAATCTTGTAACGCGACGCGCAACACACCAAAAACAACAACAATAATCAACGACAACGACAACTACAACTACAGTGTTATACAGTTCAGTGATCAGTGCCAATAACCTAAAGCCCCCCTCAACCCCCCCCCCCAAAAACCCACATATAATTAATATTAAGAAACGTAAGTGTGCGTGTGTAAGTGTGCGTATGTGTGTGTGTGTGCCCGAAATTGATATGCTGGCAATTTGCATATTATGTTTATATAGCCATACGATATATGATATAGTGCCGCTTGATTGGAATGTGGGCGCCCAGTTGCCCAGTTAGCTAATGCAACAGCCAACAGCCAACAACAACAACAGCCAACAACAGCAGCAACGGCAATCGAACCAAATAAACACCTGCAAACAAAATGCAAACGCGCGCCGAAAAGTAAAAGAAAAAAAAAGAAAAACAAAAGTCAAACGACACAACAACACAACAACACAAATTGAGCGAACATGCGCAAAGACAAATAACAATAACAACAACAACAACAACAAACATGCTGTGTGTGGGCGTGCAGCTGAGCCGCAACGCGTTGCCTTTCAACACCCACACAGAGCGAACAAGTTTGAGCTCCAAGCTCTACACAAGTCTTTTGTTTGGCGCGCGAGAACCCAACCGCAGCAGCAGCAGCAACAGCACCAACAACAACAACAACAACACCACAGATAATAGCCACAGTAACAGTTACAGTTGTCTTGTAGTTGTTGCTTTTTAACGCTTCGATTTGCAGATGAGAGTGTGGGCTACGAATGTGCGTGTGTGTGTGTGTGGATTGAAAAATATAGAAAAATTCATTGAGCAAATTTTTTAGTTAAATTTAATTGCCTTGTTTTCTTGTTGTCCCGCTGACTTCGAGCGCGCTCTTTGCTCTTGTTGTTGTTGTTGTTATTGTTGTTGATATTGTTGTTTTTCTATTTATCTGCAATTTGCATTGCACTCTAATTTATTGTACGTTCGTATTATAAATACGTTTTTCTCGCATTGACAGTTAATTATTCGCAATATTTGTCTTATTCATTTGCATACACGCGGCGACATAGCCATAACTAATATATATAGATTTATATCTATGCATACATACATATGTATAGTATATCTATAAAGTATATAAAGTCTAAAGGTTCCGTAACATAGTGCCTAACTAATTTATGGCACACAATACGAATTCTGAATGTGAAATGAAAAATTGATATTGCAATTTGTTGCAATTTTAGACCGGAAAGTCCAATCACTAGACAGCAAAAAAAGTAAGACCCCAAAGAAGTCGACACAGAATAATGTTTACTCTTTGTTAATTGCCGCAACATTAAATCGATTTTTTCATAGATTTATTGTGATTAGTATCCGCAATTTGTTGTAAATTGTAATTCAATTTTGCAGAATACATTTTAAATAGCAGCAATATGTTAAGATATTTTTCAATATTTTATACATGTTTTTTTTTTTAATTTCGTTCGTTTCCTAGAGATTTCCACTAAAATATATAAGAATACATTTTTCATAAATTACTGATAGGTATTATAAAGCTTTATGAAAAGAACCATGTTTATAATATCAAAGTTCAATTCAGCAATCAATATTGCTACGGCAGCTATCTGCATAAGTTATACAATTTTGGTCAAACTTATTCTGAATATTTAATTTTAACTTAAACTTTGCAGTGCCCACTTAAATCAAATAAACTGCACAAACAAAAAAAACGGATTTCAAGACCTTTTTTCTGACACTAATTTTTTAGAAAATGTCGCCAAGATGACTTTGCTTTTTATCGAAATTAGAATAATCTAGAAACAGTTAATGTTTAGAATTAAGCAGATCTCCCACTGCGAATTATAATATTACTCTAAACGCCCGATATCGATAACACCAGACAGATGAAAAATGTTAGCAAGTAACGCGCCTCATTAAAGCCTAAATGAAGATAAAAGCGCCAAAAAATTTAGAGACACTATAGAAAAAAACAAAACTATAAAAACAACGAGCTAGAAATAGAAGCAAAAATATATAATAATAATAATAATTTTGTTGTATGGTAGTATTCATTCTACTGTATTAGATTATTGCCTTGCCTTGGTTTATTTCCGAGAATTAACGATATGCATAAAAATGCCAGCTAAACAGAATATCTCAAAAGTAGACAAAATACGTACGGCAGCAACAACAACAGCAGCAACAACAGCAACAACGATAGCATTAGCAACAAACAGAAGAAGAAAAAAGTTTCACTTTTTATCATCCAAAGGCATTAAAATAGTTAATTGGCTTTATTTAAATTTTTATTTCTTCCTCATACATAAATATGTGCCAGAGACAGGGACAGTGGCCAAGCGAGCGAGCGGGACGGCAGATCGCTTAGCATAATTCTAGCTGCCAATAGCTCAGTTTAGTATACTCGATAGACTATAGACTATACTTATATATGGCATATATGCTAAAGATTCAAACGCGACACGCACAAAAAACCTACCAAAACGATGAAAAAACCAAAAATAACAAAAACGCCGAGTCGATCGTTGGCTTAGAGACTCACTAGCCAAGGCCTTTTCTGACGTTGCACGTTGATGCTGAAGCTGAAGCTGAAGCCGAAGCCGAAGCTGAAACTGAAAAAAAAAAAAACACAAATGCAAATTGATTTTTATGAACAAATTTAATTAGCTCGCAGCTAGAATCTTTGGGGCGATGCGAGACAAAACCCCCAAAAAAAGAAGAAACAAACGTCGAAAAAAAAAAAAACAAGGCTGCTAAATTATACAACAGTTCATTTTTGTATAAATAACAATTGGACAGACTAAAATTATAATATTGTTAATTCTTATTGTTTTGTCAACTTATTGTATATGATCGTTGGTTAATGAAACATATTTAGAACTGCTTAAAATCAAGATTCGAGATCTCGATCCATGACGTCCGTCGTCAGTCGTCAGTCGTCTTTAGGGTTTCACTTTCTTTTGGAGTCTGAATTTTTTTTCGTTTTTTTTTGGTGGCTTTGGCGCGTGAAAAAGTCATCAACTAAATGTTAATTTTGCGCCTAGACGCTGGCCATTAAACAGGGCGTGGCATGCATATATCTAAATGTATCTTGTATCTCGTGGCTGTGGCTGCGGCTGTATCTGTATCTCTTTGCCGTATTACCTCATTTAGCGCGCGCGTCAACGAAAAAAAAAAACATAATAAAAAAAACTAAAATATATGTATAAAAAAAAAAGAGTCGAAAAACGTTTGACATTTTGGTGCGATCAATAAAAAAAAAAAAGCAATGCTAATTAACATATGCACATACATATACATATACATATAATTATATACTATATATGTAGCTACATGTATAGTATATTATGTGTATCTCCCTCTCTCTGTCTGTGGACAACGCATTTTAATTGGTTTCTTTCCACTCGACGACGACTGTTGCGACTCTGAGTGTTTTTGATTATAAACTGTACTTATTGGCCCGCTCGCTGGCCAGTGGCTCATGAATCAGCCAAGAACTTCGGTAGGGACGGAGGCGGCGGAGAGCGAGGTGGACGCACTCTTTTGTCAACTGGTCAGCTAGGTTTTGACCTTCCGCCGTCGCAAAGCCGTCATCAATCAACAAACGACAATTAATAAATACACGTGCTTAATGTTATTGTTGTTGTGCTTATGTATGAATGTGTGTGTGTGTGTGTGTGTGGAGATCAATCAATGTAAGAGGCTGAACCAATTCGGCAGACAGTCGTAGCTTTAAGTTCAAGTCCAAGTCGAACAAGAAAACCAAAAACCAAAACCCGACACACAAATTTCACAGATATTGCGCGTGGATGCCACCCGAACTGAGGCACAAAGCAACGATAATTCAGCTGCAACTGCAACAACCACTGCATCTAGTCCCGCCAGTTCGACAGCAGATCTAGAGATGTATGCTACCACGGGCGGCACACAGATTTATCTACAGGTGAGTGAGACACAGCCAGCGAGCGAAAGAGACTGAGAGAGTGAGAGAGTGAGAGTGAGAGATTGATCCCGAACTCCTGCAGACCTCACACCAGACCACCACTGGCCCCGCACAGCAGAGCTCGCTGCAGGCGCAGAGTCCCAGCCCCGGGCCGTACATCACCGCCGACAGCTATGGCATGTACACGGCCACCCGGCTGCCGCCCGGCCCCCCGCCCACCACCACCTTCATAACGGAGCCCTACTATCGCGAGTACTTCGCCCCCGACGGCCAGGGCGGCTACGTGCCAGCCGGCTCGGCGCGCAGCCTCTACGGCGAGGACGTCTCCGTGTCGGCGGCCACGCAGGCGCAGCCCGTGGGCGGCGTCTACGAGGCTCGCTTCACCAGCAATGCACCGACCACAACCACAGTGCTCACCAGCAGCAATGCACACCACCACAGTCAACAGCAGCAGCAGCAACAACAGCAACAGCAGCAACAACAGCAGCAGCAGCAGCAACAGGATACGGGCAAAAATGGCAGCACGCCGTTGTATGCCAAGGCCATAACGGCAGCGGGTCTTACGGTGGATTTGCCGAGCCCCGATTCGGGCATTGGCACGGACGCCATAACGCCGCGGGATCAGAATCACATACAGCAGGTACAACAGCACACTACTCATCCTTAGCGTTAAGCTCCACCCGAAATTTACAGCGTTTAGAAAGTAACTAGTAGCGAGTAGCGAGTAACGAGTAGCGAGTAGCGAGTAGCGAGTAGCCAACAAATGCGTGACGTGTCCATTAAAGCCTTAACCTTAATCATAGTTTATATGCTCACTGACAAACATTATTGATAACATTGATTTGCAAATAACCCTTTGCAGTCCTTCGACTACACGGAACTCTGCCAGCCGGGCACCCTGATCGATGCCAACGGCAGCATACCCGTCTCGGTGAACAGCATCCAGCAGCGCACCGTGGTGCACGGCAGTCAGAACAGTCCGACCACATCGCTGGTGGACACCAGCACAAATGGCACAACACGCTCGAGGCCCTGGCACGATTTCGGACGTCAAAACGATGCTGATAAAATCCAAATACCAAAAATGTAAGTTCTCTTTTAATTGGTCTCTTTAAACTAACCTTTCAACTCAACTCGAATATTCGATCAATGCTCATCTGCCATTTTGTTTTGTAATTTGTCTTTCGGCAGCTTCACAAATGTGGGCTTTCGCTATCATCTGGAGAGCCCGATTAGTTCGTCGCAGCGGCGTGAGGACGATCGCATCACCTACATCAACAAGGGGCAGTTCTATGGCATCACCCTGGAGTATGTGCACGATGCGGAAAAGCCAATCAAGAATACAACAGTTAAGGTAGGAGTTCAAAATCAATATTTATTACAAACACATCCACTGCGAGAAAATACGTTACGAAGTTTACTAACATGATTCTTTGGGAAAAACTAATATCATTATCTTTTGACTAAATTTTTATATCAGCATTATTTTCTCCATATCTTTAAACTTTTTTTTGAGTATAACATAATTTAAAAAAATGGGAAAATTTGCTTAATATTTTGAAACATGATTTTATATTATTTTCTTAAGGGAAAAAATTTCGAGAGACAACATTTTATTATTAACATAATTTTTCTAAAAGTCTTTAGACTGGATTTTATATTATTTTGTTGGGGAGAAATACGAATTTCAAGTAAAAACAATACAAAGCAATATCTTTAAACTTGATCATATATTATTTCATATTACTTTGATCAGAATACGGAAAGATTTGAAACAAGTTCGGCTAGATTTAAAATAAAAAGAGTTAATTTATTTTCATATACTTATGACAGTTAAATGTACTAGTAATTTGAAGTATGGGTTTCAGTTTAATTTTTATTAAATAGTTAGTTTATTTTATATTATTTGTGATAATTAATGAACTAGTAATTTGAAGAATGGGTTTCAGTTGAATTTTGTTCCGTGTAAGGTATCCATAGAGCCTTACACTAGTATTGTTGCTGCCATCAACACCCAGTGCTTAGGGTAGGGGCTTAATGCCCAAACCCCTGCGATCGGCAGCAGCTCTATTTGTCATTGCCTCAGCTGAAACTGAAGTTGAAGTTAATGTTGATGTTGAATCTGAAGCTGAAGCTGAATTTGAATGTGAATGTGAATGTGATGCCCCGAGCGAGGCGAGCAGTTTGTCAGTTTGCCTGAGCGCTAATCAAGTTTGTCAGCTCTCGGCACCCTTTGCTCAATTACACAACAACTTCTCTCGTATCCTGTGTCTTCAATCCTTCCTTAACATGCAAACATTCCTTTGCATATCCTGACGCTCGATGATAAATGATAAATGATACTCCGGGGCGGCTTTATGAGAATTTGAATATCACGCTCAATGCAAATTGTGAGCCTTTCAACACACACACACACACACACTCTCTCGAGGAATGTGTGTGTGTGTGTGCGTTGTGTTTGTTCAGGACTTTCGTTACGGAATTGGGCTGAGGCTCAGGACATCGAGGACAATACACATCAACATCATCAATCAGATAAGCTTAAATGACGTCTGCTACTGGCAAATGCAAATGCAAATTGTTAACTCAACCCGTTGAGATCCGTTCAAGAATCACAATCAAACTAACAGTTCAAATGAAACTCGATGTGGATGTGGAAGTGGAAGTGGAAATGGAAATAGAAGTGCCAACCATGGGCTAAGTAAACAACAATCGAGTGTAGCACTCTTGTGTGGCTCTTATTTCAACGCTAGCAATTTGCATATTCAGCAAAAACTGGTGACAAATTCACGCACAAAAAACGTGAAAAAAGATCTTGAAGATTTGTTAGATTTGACAGTTGAGATTAGTGCGGTCTCCTTTGCGAGATAGTTAAGATCGTAGAGATAACGTTTTTAGAGCAAGGCAAAATTAAAACTGAATTAATCTCGATGTTCGGCATTTTCTCATTGCAATCGTGTTGTTTCTTCTTAAATATCTTCTTGATATCTACAACTCTAAAAATGTAGCAAAGGGTTCGTTAATAAACTCTACTTTCTTTGTAAAGAAATTTAAAAACATAATCAACATTTTCAATCGATTAAACAACAGCCAAATATATTACTTCATTTCCCCTAAAATCAAATTCTTATTTAAAGAAAAGTATTTCTTAAATGAAAACGACAGCTTTAAAAACGAAAATCAGTTTGAGCAGCTCATAAATCTGAAAATCTGAGACTCTGGAGTTGCCGCTGTCCTGGGAGCCCCTTTTGAGGTGGTATATGGCATTATGATCTCGTATTACCATAAAACAGCAATATTTTTGCGCTAGGAAAAAAAGTGTCAAAATTAATTTACGAGTTTATTTGTTTAACCCTCTTGCCCCTTTTTTCATGGGTTAAAAACGTGAAGACGAAACTAAAGAATCTCTCAAAGTAAATTGAAGTAAAATCAAGCAACAGCATTTGCATTTGCGTTAAGGTTTTCATTTCCATATCCATTTCCCAGCGCTAGTAACGGTGAAAAACTGACAAAAAACAACGAGTATAATTTACGAGCTGATTAGCCCATGAATATTTACGAGAACATCGAGATGGAAAAAAAACCCCATAGAAGCTAGAAAAAAGGCGCATAAAATACACAAAAATATTTATGCCAAGTAATCAGTTAGAGCGTTGCGAAAGACTTAAGGACAAAAAGTAAGGGAGGAAGATGAAGTCGAAAACAAAAGGGTTGCAATTTCAAGAACTCCCAACACGGGATCGTATCTCAGTATCTCTGCGGATGTATCTGTATCTCTGCGCTTCCTCTGCCTGTCGTCATAATTATTCAAAATCTTTGAGAATTTATGTATAAATAATGCACAGAAAATGCAAATGCTCTGGGAAAAGACAGTCTGGATCAGTGCGATCGCCGGCAGGACAAATGTGCTAGATATTTTTCTGCTAAATCGAATTCGTCCTTTTGTCTGCTAGCGCCTAATCCTTTTGACTTCTGTAAGGGTGCGAGTAAGGCAGCGGCCTGGCAGCAAATGTCACAACTCGTATACGTCAACAACGGCAGCGTCGTAAGTGAGGGCGACTAAGGGATACCCTAGCAAACAAAGGAAATGTGAGAAATCGCTAACTTATTGGCACGAAAATCACATTATACTTTGAGGGACTAAAAACAATCTTAAGTAACTCTAAATATTTTTTAACATTTATTAAAAACCATTTTCTGCTAAAAAATATAATTTGTGGATTTGTTTGCTAGTGCAGAATATTTCTTGAAGTATATTTTATCAGTGGAAAAGAAGATTTAATTTTTGGAATATGCATTTTATATTATACGGTTTTCTTATTTCACATTCTAATTGACAATAAGAAAACCTCAACAAAATAATTTAATTTGAAAAAACTATTCTTTTAAATCTTTAAAATGATAACGATCTTAAATAAAAATCTGCAAATTAACGACGCAAATATAGACAATACTGTTTTAAATAAAGGTCAATTAATTTGTCTAAGTTTTCGATTTAATCTTAATATTCTTTAACTTTAACTTACTAACAATAGCGTTAAACTCAAATTGGCGCTTTCAACGCGTTTGCAGGGTATTGAGAAACAAGCTAATTAATATGTATTTCGATTTGTGTATGTTTATTTTGTGTTCATTTCATCCACAGAGTGTGATCATGTTAATGTTTCGCGAGGAGAAGAGCCCCGAAGATGAGATAAAGGCCTGGCAATTCTGGCACAGTCGCCAGCATTCCGTGAAGCAAAGAATCTTGGATGCAGGTGCGTAAATCCAACGAACTCCAACAGCGTTCGTCTCTCAGTCTGTCCGTCTGCCTGTCTGTCTGTGTGAACAGTGGCCATTGGGCCATTGTATAAGATTTCTAGCCGTAAATTGTTGGTTTTTATTGAGTGAGGAGGCAGATCGGTTGCGGTTGTGGCTGCGGGGGTAACCAGAGACACCGAGCGAACCGAACCGAACTGCGTTATGACATTGATAAACGCGCAATGCGTTCGGGTTTGTTTGATTGCAGATAATCTGGCTAGTTTGCTGTCTCTGTCCGTCTGTCTGTCTGTCTGTTTGTCTGCGTCGCAGCTGCCTGCCAGTCTGTTGTCCGTTGCAGCATCCTGTTGCGCTGGCATAACTCATTAGGCACTTGTCACAGAAGCTTGCCTTAATTGTTAAATACAAACGAAACGATGCGATGCGATGCGTTCCACTGCCGCCATCGAATGCGATCCACAGTTGATCACTTACTTGTGCTGCTTCTTATCTAACCATCTGCTTTACAGACACAAAGAACTCCGTTGGTCTCGTTGGCTGCATTGAGGAAGTCTCGCACAATGCCATCGCCGTCTATTGGAATCCGCTCGAGAGCTCTGCCAAGGTAAGTTCTAAGTTATTTATCTATCATCCCATCCCATCCCATCCCATCCCACCCCACCGCACACAACACCGCAGTGCAGCGCAGCGCACAAGTGTCGCAGTCGCCATTTTGTTTTGTGCTGAGCGCCGCCTTAATACAACGAAACAAACAAAAACAAAAATGAAGCGAGACGGCAAATCATTCCCCCCCCCCCCCTCTCCCCTTCCCTCTCACACACTCAGCAGTCGCGTGTTTTCTTGTGTGTGTGTGCAAGAATTAATTTGTGATTTATTTTCAATTGCAAGTACAACGCAAATTATTCAACGCGCGTCGCCGCCGTCGCCTCTATAGCCATCCCTTTCTCGCGCACGCTCTGCTCAAGCGCTAGCCGTCTCGCTTCGTCGTTGTTGTTGTTGTGCTTTATTCAAAAGAATAATTTATGCATTTATTTATTTATGACACTTGGTTTTAATCACCTGCCTCGACAATTTTCTGTCTCTCTGTCCCTGTGTCTCTGTGTGTGTGTGTTTTTGCTTTTATGACGCGCTATATTGCCAAAGCCACAACCACAACCACAACCACAAAATAAAACTACAACTACAACTTCGACTATGGCTAATACGGCTACTAGTCTGAGCTCCCAGCGCGTTTAATTTAGCAATTATCAGCAATTTTAATCGCCTCAAATATTTGCAATTCTATCGAGCGTTGAAGCGGCTAGCGCCGTCAGATTACGTATACGCCCCGCTGCAACACTGCAACACGGCAACGCCGCCAAAATCGCTGCCATGCAGATGCTTAGCTTGTGCTTGCATTAAAGCTCCGCCCAACAAAAAACAATTGCAATTGCTTTAGCGACGGCAAATATTGAATTTCAATAGGCACGGCAAATGTGATAGACTAGCAGACACCCTAGAGTGCCTAAAGAAATTGCCAAAAATGATGAAAAGTGTTTGGGAAATTTATTATTTGTAATAGAAGACTTTTAGTTACCTTTGAGAATCAAATTATATATTTTCTGGATCACACTTTTTGTAACTTCCCTTATCATAATTAAATATCACTTAAAGGTGGATGCCTTTTTATGCCCCTAATTTACAGAGTATGTGCAATTGCACAGTGCCTAAAGAAATTGCCAAAAATTATTAAAAGTGAAATTTATTATTTGTAATAGAATCATTTTAGTTACCTTTTAGAGTCTAACTATATATTTTCACGAGCACATTTTTTGTAACTTGATCTTTCCTTATGATAATTGATTATCGCTTAAAGGCACATGTCTTTTTATGGCCGTTATTTACAGGGTATACGCGATTGCACATAAGACACCCTAGAGTGCCTAAAGAAATTGCCAAAAATTATTGTGAAATTTACTATTTGTAATATAATCATTTTAGTTACCTCTTAGAGTATTACTATAAGTATTTTCTGGAGCACGCTTTTTGTAACTTGATCATCCCTTTTGATAATTGAATATCACTTAAAATCGTTATGCCTTTCTATGCCCGGTTATTTACAGGGTATGCGCGATTGCAATAGAAATGCAATTGCGCTCGGCAATTGCACTGATTTTTACATTTATTACCATTTTCCGAATGCCTTTTTATTGCGCATTTGCTGCTTGTTTTGTCAAATGGCAAGTTCAGTGACTTGTGTCAAATTGGTAAGCAGTTATTAAATTGGCTAACAGGCTGGCAGGTTGGCCAATTGGCTGGCTAGATGGCTGGCTGGATGGCTGGCTGGCTGGCAGGCCATAAGCGCAATCTTGACTGCATTTTGATACGCGCTTTTTATTTACAAATTGTTTACGCGCTGAGATTTTAATCCAAAAACAAATACAACAAATGCAACAAAAAATCGCCAGAGACATTGAGAGAGAGTCGACTG
Organism: Drosophila immigrans; assembly: GCA_963583835.1. NCBI lineage: Eukaryota > Metazoa > Arthropoda > Insecta > Diptera > Drosophilidae > Drosophila > Drosophila immigrans. Next base: position 20,975,465 of record OY757141.1, read on the forward strand.
TCGCCAGACTGTTGCACGTTGCACGTTTGCAGACGCAGCGGCCGCATAATGTCGATTTCGTTTTATGCCGTTAGGCAGCCTAGCTCAGCTTACCTCCCCTCCCCTCCCCTTTGCTGCCCCCTCTCTTCACTCCTGACTGCCGCACGCATCTGTTATTGCCTTTCCCAGCGGTGGCGGCGGCGGCGCAGCAAAAAAAAAACACACACACACACAACTACATAAACATATATAAAACTTTCGTACGCACTGACACGCAGGTGCTGTCCCCCTCCCTCCTCTCCCTCCTCTCTCTCCTCCTCCCTTTCCCCCTGCTGTCCGTTGTCCGCTGTCCGCAGGCTGCAGTCTGTGTCTCCTCTTATATGGTACGCGCCCGCTAATTATTCACATTAAATACTGCTCACAGCAACAGCCACGAAGTTGGCAACTCTTGCTGCGTCGACTGCGACTGCGACGTGGACAGCGACAGCGACTGCGACTGCGCGCTGCACTTTTACCATTAAGATTGTTTCCTTTGGTATTTTTGCGTTGATGGATTTTCTACTCTTTTTTTGTGCTGTTTGTCTTTGGCTCGTCGCATCTGGCTTGGACATGCTTAAAATGCCTTTAAACACACACACACACACTGTCGCACACAGTTGCAGTGCGACTTGAAGTCTGTCGCTGAGCAACTGAATCGAAAAAATATATAAAACGCAGAGAGAGAAGCAGCAGAAGAAAAAAAAAAAAATGAATTGGATGCGTTGCAAAAGTCAACTGGCCTCCCCTCCCCTCCAGCCCCCCTCCCGCTGCTGCTGCCTACTCAGTTATTGCCACAGTTCGGGCTGGTCCTCTGTGTATTGCCTTGTTATTGTCTCCAGCTTCCATTGGCATTGCCATTGCCATTGCCATATCCAAACTGTATCCTCCCCTCTCTGCATCCCCCTTCTCTCTCTCTCTCGCTTGTTCGCTGGGTGTGTGTGCGTGTGTTGGAATGTTTTAAACTGTCGTGGGCATAAAGAGGACATCGACTTAATAGAGAGAAAACAATTGGCTTCTAATAACAGTCCCAGTCCCAGTCGCAAGTCGCCATCGCCATCGCATTCATTCGTCTGTCAATTTGCACTCTTTTATTTTTTTCCTTTTTTTTTTGCTGCTGCTGCCCGCTTTAATTTCTTTTTTATTTCAATTCATGATTAGGCATTTGATTTTGCTTTAATTGTTTACATTTGTCGCCACTTATACAACTGTTTTCATGTGCACTTCTTTTTATTGCAGATCAACATTGCCGTACAGTGCCTCAGCACGGACTTTAGCAGTCAAAAAGGTGTCAAGGTGAGTGCAACTTTCATTTGGCTTGAACACAATCGCATAAATATTTAAGAAACCGTATTTAACTCTGAAAAGCGCAAGGCAGTCAAATTTCACCATGCAACTAAAACAACCAAGATCAGTTAAAATAAAACTTTGCTTAACAAAACTCAAAAGCATATTAGAAGTATCTACAACAAGTCTATGAATAGCTTTTTCAGTCTACAAGAACTAAGATTAAATTATTGAAAAATATATAGCGTAGCAATAAAACAGCAACAAAATCTAGTTGAAAGTAAACTGCATTTATTGTTGTTGTTATAACATTGTTTTAATTATTGTATCCCTGCGATAGTGCAACCGTTTTAATGACTGGAGCACGCCTCCGGTTATGCGGTGTAGCGCCTCTTTTTGTTGCATGGAGTAAAGAAGATTGACAGACAAAGAAGTTGCATAAAAAGCAAATGAAAAGTGCAATAAATCTTGGTCAATTGCAAACTGAAGATGGCCAATAATTTGCCTATTAGAACTTAAGTACAGTCAGCAGTTAAGCGCAGCCAACTTAACACGCCCCACAAATGCCGCCAGTGTTGCCAGATCGCCGCAAGCGAAGCCATGTCGTGTCGTCAGAGCGTTGGGGCGAGTCGAAATTGCTGCAATGCATCGCATTGCGCTACATAAACACCTGTGCCTACAAATTGCCGGGTCTGTGCAGAAGGAGGCGTTACCCCTAGGATCTAACCGTGTTACACGCTTAATCACATAGTCATAATACCCGTATGGCAAGGCCAGCATCATAAAACGAAGAAGAGGAAGAATGAGTAAGAAGTAAAAAGAAGAAGAAGGGGGGCAACAGCCAGCGGCGATTGTCATTTGTGAGTTTTGCTACAGTTCTCTGACTTTACGTAGGTAGAAAGATGGTTGTTTGTTGTTTGCTGCTTGTTGTGGCAGGTTGTTGCATGCAGCATGTTTGTTGTAGTTGTTGCTGTTGCTGTTGTTGCTGTTGCACGCTGGGCCTGCTTGCAGCATCCTTTGTGTGCTGTAATGCGTACCATTAAGTTGATATTTCATTGACAGAAACACAGGCGACTGCGACTGCGACTCCAACTGCAAGTGCAACAGCAAATTGTGACAGCTACAGTGAAGCCTGCCTCAAGTGGCAGGCTGCGCAGTTAGTTAGCCTTACTTAAAGCTTGATTATGATTTCATTATAATATTTAACATCTCTTCACCATTTTGCAGGGTCTGCCGCTGCACGTACAGATCGATACGTTCGAGGATCCGCGAGATGCGACGGTCTTCCATCGGGGCTACTGTCAGATAAAGGTCTTCTGCGATAAGGTAAGTGATTTCAATTTCACAATGTTGCAACTTGCAACCGAAGGGGCTCTCTCAGTAGCTAGACACACACACGCATACACAAGCTTGCCACACACACATAATTACGCAGCTGCCACGTGCAACAGGTTGAATGAGTTGAGCCAGCGAAGCTGGCTAACTAAAAGACGCTCAAGACCTGACTTGCGGCAGCGTTGTTGTTGCCACTTGTCGCTGACTGCTTTTATCGAATTGGGGGCAACTGCCTGTTGCCTGTTGGCCGTCCGTTCGTCCCTACATCATGATGCGTCGTCCCCAGGCTCAGGTGGAAAGCGTAACGCGTACAAAAGTAAATGGACAAAGTCGGCAGCCTCTCTCCGCGTCTCGCGTCCCTCGTCCCTTTTGTCTGCCCCAATCTGCTCCACTGGACACTGATTCCCGACATCATCCATCCATCCTTTCGCCTTGTGCCCATTGCCCTTGTTTTCAGCATCGTTTCGCCTTGGTGTCTTCCTCTTGTTTTATGCTTTATGCGAACCGATTCGAACCCGAACCCTTCACTTTTTTTCTCCTTCGCTCTTTCGTTTTCGTTTTTTTGATTTTGATTTTTATTTTTTACTTTGTATTTTTTTGTGTTTTTTTTCTGAGCTTGATGTGCTTTATTAATAAATCATTTCGTGGATTTCCAATTTAATTTTCTCATATCATTACACTTCTTCGCGAACCGCAAGCCCGCAGTTCCCGTCAGTGCCAATTCCTATATACAACCTTCCCGACCTCCTTCTTCGCCATCTTTTCGCAGTACTCGCGGTACACGCAACACCCTACAGCCTTACAGTCTTACAGCCTTACAGTCTGCCCTACTGCCATCGACAGTGGAGCATTGCAGCGAGTACCGGGCGTGTGTTTATCGTTAAATGTATCAATTAAATTTCGCGGTACCAGCTTATTTTATGGCTATATACCGCCATGGACTCCTCCTTCTTCTTTTATTTACCACCACCACACATTTCTCAGTCTTTCTGCTGATTTCTCTGCATTTGCAATCGACTTGCAATTACCGCCTTTTGCCACCTTTTTTTTGGGGTTTTCACGGAGGGGATCCATCCATAAAATTTCGCATTGCAAACGTTTAAAAAGCGCTTCCAGAATTCCGTTTCATTGCCGATCAAAAATTTATGATCATCTTCAGTAAACTTGAGACATTACAGCAATAATAATATCAGTAATCAAATTACTAGGATTTACTTTCGTTAATCTTTAGCATGCACTTTAAAGCTATTGCCGTTAACTTATTTATGCTTTAGAGAAAACTTGCAAAAAGTTTCAAAATGATTGGATTGAATATCGGATTATAAAAGGAATTTCGTTAAAGCGTTTTGTGGTCAACAATAAAATCCAATTAAAAAATAATAAAACACGAAGCTTTATTTTAACAAATTAACTTGTACGAATTCAAGCTATTGTTTGAAATTTTTAATTATTGTTAGTCGCAAAATTAAAATTTGTTTCAATTTATAGTTATTTGAAAATAGCTATTGCAAAAATTAATTTTATTTTTAACTAATAGTTATTTGAAAATTGCTATCGTTAAATATTAATATAAAAAGTTTAATATTTATTGTTAGTGGCCAAATAAAATTTATTTCAATTTAAAGTAATTTGAAAATTGCTATCGTTAAATTTTATTAATCATTATTAGTCGCAAAATTAAATTTCTTTAATTTATAGTAATTTGAAAATTGCTATATTTAAATATTAATTTTCTGCGAAATTCCTTTGCTGCTGTTAAAAAAAAAGTCTCAGAATGATTTTGGGTGTTTCCTTTTTGTAACTGTTAACAGCGTGGAGAAAGTTAATATCTATGGGAGCTACGCAGTTTGGAATTTATCGATACAAACACAGAAGAAGATGGAGACTAAACAAAAACAAAAAAAAAAATACCAAATTGGCATATCGAAAATTGCGCTTAGTAATCGATGTGGCTATCGCAGCGCCAAATGTGCATGGCGTGCGTTTCCCCCCCTCCCCTGCCTCCCCCTCTGCTCACACACACACAGACACAGTCAGACATCTCAGTAAGTGGCTGGGTGAGCGAGAAGAAGACAGAGAGACAGAGGATGCAGAAACAGAAGAAGAAGCTGAAGCTGAAGCAAAGATGGAGTTGCAGGCGACGTCGACGTGCATTGACCGCGATTGGCGTCGATTCGAGTCGCTGTCTGCCGCAACTTTGGCGATATTTTTGCCAAGATAAAATAAAAGTATGTAATAAAATACAGTTATTTACATGCAGACAAACACACACACAGCAGCAGCAGCAAGAGCGAGAGGCAGATATGATGTACAGCGAATGCTCTAGGCTGAAATTTGTAGTTGTGATAAGCGAAGCGAGAGCAGCAGTGGAGAGTGTGTGGAGAGTGGAGAGCTGCATGAGATGTAGGCAGCGATAGGCACATCCTCAGCCTTGCATAATAAAGAAAATGACTAACAGCGCAGCAGCAGGAGAAGCAGAAGAAGGGGAGGGGAGGAGGGGAGCACAGGAGCGGAGCGCGGGTATATATAGCACTTCCTGCGCCTCAATTGCTGGATTTTTAATTACAAATGCAAAGTGCAGCAGCAGCAGCAGCAGAATCTGTTTACACGCAAACCAGCAATCAGCAACTGCATGTGTGTGTGTGTGTGTGTGTGTGTCAGTGTGTGTGTGTGCCGCTCACTCAGTCACAGGCAATCAAGCGGCAAAGCAACAACAACAACAACAACGACAACAACTGTTGCTGGTCAGGTGGGCAATTGAGCCGCAGCTTGCAACAACTGCAGCTTTGCAATGGTTTGGGGCGCCGCCGCGTATTATTTATGATGTATGCATATTTATGCGGCATCTCCTAACTATTTTATAATAATATCTGCCTGCCCCTCTCTCTCTCTCACTCGCTCGCTTGCTTTTTGGGCGCTGACCCTAACGGTGCTAAAGCCTGGCAAACTGCAACAAGTGGCTGCCGCGTTGGTGGCAACACGAAACGTGTTTTTCTCTCTCGCGCCACAGGCTGTGGCAGGCTTATGGCACTTGCAGCACGACACACGAATTTAATTAATAAAACAAAAACAAGCAGAAACGCTGTGCAATACACAAAATGTGGGCATCCCATGCATTTTGATTGATTGCTAATTACAGCTGGCCAGCTTGCCACCTGGCCGCCTTGCCTTGCCTAATACTCATGCAACATCTCTCTCTCTTTCTCTCTCACACACAGGGTGCGGAACGGAAGACGCGCGATGAGGAGCGACGCGCCGCGAAGCGCAAGATGACGGCGACTGGACGCAAGAAGCTGGATGAGCTGTATCATCCGGTGACGGATCGCTCCGAGTTCTATGGCATGCAGGATCTGGCCAAGCCGCCGGTGCTCTTCTCGCCCGCCGAGGACATTGAGAAGGTAACAACAACAACTGCAGCAACAACAACAGCAGCACCAGTTGCTGCCACAAATAGTTGCATGCCAGTGGCATACGAAGAACAAACGTTACACTCAATTGCTTATGCTCCACAGAGCTTCTATGGCCACGAGACTGACTCGCCGGAACTGAAGGGCGCCTCACCGTTCTTGTTGCACGGCCAAAAGGTTGCCACGCCCACGCTCAAATTCCACAATCACTTTCCGCCCGACATGCAGACGTGAGTAAAAATCGTCATCCTTTAAACACCCGAAGAAAGGACATCTTTTCAGTTGAGAACAGCACTAAAGCGACTCCTCTTTTTATTGTTTCGTCCCCATCTAGTGACAAGAAGGATCACATATTGGATCAGAGCATGTTAACCAGCACTCCCATGTCCGACTTTGGGCCACCGATGAAGCGGGGACGCATGACGCCGCCCACCACGGAGCGGGTCATGCTCTATGTGCGGCAGGAGAACGAGGAGGTCTACACGCCCCTTCACGTGGTGCCGCCCACCACAATTGGCCTGCTCAATGCGGTAAGCACCGAAGAATACATCCCCAGCATCGATGATTAAGCGACCCAGCATGTGTTTCCCCTTCCCCTCCCTTCCGTTCCCACTATCCTTAATATCCTACCCTAAAAAAAAGAAAAACGAAAAACAAAAACTCCAACTCACTCTAAAAAGCTCTAATACTCGTAACGTCTGTAATTTTGTTCATTTTGGCCTAATTGGTTGTTAAATTCAACAAACAAAAATATAATACGAATCTGTTTGCAAATTCACGCTCCAAAATGTTCAAAGCCTCCAGATGGGAGGCCTCTCTAAACAATAAAACCAACCAACAAGTTCTTAAAAATAATCCAAATAATAATATTTCATAAACCAAACTCCATTTCAATCGTAATATTCACATTAAAACCAAACGGAAATTCAAATATAATACAACTCAACAATAAACAAGGCTGCAAACCGTTTAATTATAAACAATAAGATTTCAAATAGAAGAAAAGTTCATTGGATTTAATTTGTAACTAAATAAATTTACAGTTACTTTTTTTATAATATTTATTTATTCTATTTCAAATGCAAATATTTGAGTTCAGTAAATTTACTTATTTTGTGCTTCGAAATTGAATTCAAAGTATTCGAACCCATAAACATCCATTTTAATACGATTTGGAAATTGTAGTTCGTAATAAGCATTAAAAACGCAGGCTTGCAGCCTTGAAATGTATGTGAAAGGATCGTATTGTAGTTAAAACTAATTGAAGCGACGTAACCATGTCTCATAAAACAGCTGTCAACCTCATCAAATCAACAAACCAAAAAAACACATCAGTAGCTGTTCGAAACCAATCTAAATATATATAACTACACTTAACACACAATGCAATGTGGCACAAATCAAGTTGGGAACGAACGACTTAAAGATTGGCAAAGAGCAGAAAACAAAAGAAACGCAAAATGAAATAAAATTTAAAATTAAACAAGAAAAAAAAACAAAAAAGACTAAAGAGAAATCGAAGTTGAAAACAAATGAACAAAATCACAAACACACACAAGAGTTATAAGAGAAATATTTTAGTTTTCTAGTTAGTTTTTGAACCACTCTCTCGTTACTCGTTACTCGCTACTCGCTACTCGTTACTCGTGCAAACACAACAGACAAAACATCATATTTCTCTCGTTTCTCAATTGCAGATTGAAAACAAATACAAAATCTCAACAACGAGCATAAATAACATTTATCGCACAAATAAGAAGGGGTAAGTAAGGCGGCAAATCTCTGCCCAGTGCTATACACTACACTACACCACAGCAACCGATACTCTTACACTACACGACACAACATCACGAACCACCTTCACCCGCACCACCGAACACCATCATATTAAAAAACCGATAAAAAAAAAAAAGATGAAACTAAACAGTTGATCACACGCTCATCCTGTAGTTAAGCCTAAGACTAACTCCTGGCATGGGCATGGGGTGCTAAAATAACAGCGAACCGACGAAATAATACGCTTTCTCTATCTCTCTCTCTCTATATATATATTTCTCTATCACTTTAATCGCTGTATTCAAGTAAGTAACGCGAGTTCTCTTTGATCTATTGCAGGATTACGGCGAAAATTGATGATGATATGATATCTTTCTACTGCAACGAGGACATCTTCTTGCTGGAGGTGCAACAAATCGAGGATGATCTGTACGATGTGACGCTCACGGAGCTGCCCAATCAGTAGTATCGTGCTCTCAAACAAAATCTACACCCCCCAAACACCCACACACACATACAAACACACACACTCAAAATGTGGACACAATTTTGCTAACAAAAAAGTTGTTTCAATAAGCCATTTATATACATATATAGAAGAGTTAAGTTTAGACCTTAGAGCAGCGTAAAATGTATAACGATAACGATCAAAACTGAACAAAATCGGGAACAAATTTGTGGCGGCTTAGCGCTGTACTTATTATGTACTATATATGCATGATATTTGTTTGTTTTTCTGATATCTGTTCTGTTTAGTTATTTTAGTAACAATGAGATTACAACAATTCTTTAACAAATTTCAATGCTGTAATTAAGTGAAATTATTCAGATACATCAGATATATCTACATATACATATATACACACATCTATGCATATGTCTAAGTAAATTTACGAAACAAGAATAGAGTGCAAAATGTCTGTCCAGTAAAACGTAAGTTCGCTCCTTTCCCCCCAATCCCTTCCTTTTAGATAGACCATAGGTCCCCCGCCCCTCACTTTATTCCCTACTCTCTGTCTACACGTATATATATTAAAGTTTATCCTTATCTTTATCTTTATGCTAACTGATAAATCAAGCTAATGAATTGTACTCGTCTTAAGTCAACATTTTTATTATTGTTAAATATACAAAACAACACAACAAATTGTAATATTTTTTTTCAAAAAAAAAACCTTTAATCGTTTGTTCTACGCCCCCCCAAGCCCTGTTGCCCTTTGACCTTGTTATTTGTGGCTATAACCGTATATATATTATATAATGTTGAAATATCTAGGATCTCTGCTTAATGAAAAGAACAAGAACAAGAACAAGAAGAAGCAAGTTAATTAATTAATTCGTTAATTAATGTCGAATGTTTGCCTCCCAAATGCCTAGAACGAAACGAGAAGAAACAAAAGATAACAAAATAAGAATTGTTAACGAAATGGTAAAAACAAAAAAAAACAAAACAAAACAAAAAACAAAAACAACACTTTAAAGTAATTAAATTGTAGTTAATTAAGTCGCTCTGCAATAAAACATGTTGATACAAATCTTAATTAAGTCCAAGTTAAGGCAAGAAACAAAAAAATGAAAAAACGAAAAAAAACATAAACTAAAAATGGAAAAAAACAAACAAACAAACAAAAAACAATTGTGTGCATTTGTTGTAAAACAAAAAAAATCTACAAAATAATCAACATAACGTTAAAAGTTGATACAAAACTAAACGAAGAATATGAATAGAATAGGAAGAAGGAAGAAGAGCAATCTGAGCAATGAGAAATGCAGAGAAAAGAGTTAATAATAATATGATATCATGCATATATAATAATAATGGAATGAAATAAGTTTAAACATTAAACACATACAGATACAGATACATTTGTGCGTTTACAATCTTTGTTTGCCATAATTAACAGCTTACTTAATTTAATTAACAATTGTTTTACTCGTATTCATTTACCAATTATTACTCGTACATTTAGAGAAGCTGAAAATTCGCCTTTTCCACTTTTCTGCTTTCCAACAAATACTCCGCATCAATTGCTACAATCTTGAAAAGGAAACGGTTCAATGCTCAATATTATTACAATTTGTTTATAAATCCATCCCCCGCTACGCCCCCTCAATCATCCCCTTTCATCATCAGCCCCCCCAAAAAAACACTTTTCTACATTTGTAAGCAATAATTCTTTTCAATTTGTCATCTTTTCGGTGTTGTACATCACAATTTGTTTTTAGTTGTAGTTTAAACGAACGCAAAACAAACATAATATTTTATAAATAATTATTATACTTATTATAAATGAGAGAAGTTAATGGAGATGGAAGAAGAAGAAGCAGAAAGAACAACAAAAGATGAGAGAATCGAATATCTTGCCGAAATGTTATAAATCTTTATGTTTAGTTATTAGTTGATAAGTTTTATGCTCTTTCTATATATATAATACATATATGTGCGTACATTTACATATGTACACCTACATATATATATTTAAAAAGCCAATAATTTATTTTTTGTTACCTGTTGGAAAAGATTCCGCGAAAAATAGTAAAAGTTAACTGAAAACTGAGAAACAAGTGAGGCACATACAGATCACACTCACGTATCCATGTGTATTAAACTTGACAAATTTTCTAAAACAAATTGTACAATATTATCATAATAATGAATACACAAAATTTAAATAAAGAACAAAAAGTAAATGTTTATGCTGATTTTATGTTCACTCATTTCAAACCATTACAGACTGCTGTTAAGACATGTTCGATGCAACCGCTTGCACCACCCCTGTTAACTAACAGTGCGACTACAGTGTGCGTTGCCAACCGATTAGCATATGGCTGTTAAACATTTCGGTGAAAGCTGGTTGCCCAACAACCTGCCCGCCCACATGTGTTATGCTCTAACAGCGTCGGAGCGCGCATTGTTTTGGTTATCGGCGTTGCACTTGAAACTTGTCGCTATAGCAACCGCAACTCTGTGTCTCTCTCGCTCTCGCTCTCTCTCTGTTTGGCGCTGGCGCTGCGAACATGTCTGTTTGGACTTTTCGTAATTCAGTTTTAGTTTTTCTTGTTGGCTGTGTTGTTGTTGAAGCAGTTAGTTACATTAGCTTACACGAAATAAAACGGATATTACACGAAAGCGTAAATATTTTTACTGTTGACACTAAAAATAATTCCAAGTACACACAACTGTTGTTGTGCTTTGTTTCGTTCTAACGAGGCCTGATTTTTGTGACACATGTTGGAGATAAGATCCAACCAACAGATGATCTTTAGTGTCAGTGTGAATGATAAAACAGATTATAATTAGGCAGCAGACAAGAGTTAACATTTTTTGTTGTTTCTGCTCGCAGCTCTGGCCAAGTGAAAATCCACTTCTCAGTTCTCTTCTGCGTTTCTTTCGCGCCGGTCGCCAGTCGCCAGTCGCTGTCCTTGTCCCCCACACATTCACGTTCACACTCACACACACATGTACATCACTCACGTTGCACTTTCCAGTAGTGGAATTTTGGAATTTGGAATGCCTTAGAAAGCGACAACAGTTGTTGCTGCTCATAGTTGTAGTTGTTAAACCGTTACACAAACGACGCTTATCGATCTACTTGTAACGGTTAACCAAAGCACATGCCAACTAATTGAAACATAACGGTGCGCCTAATAAGGATACGCAGAGAACAACAACATCAACAGGTAAGCTGGGATTCTGTGTATTTTATTTGTTGAGTAACTGTACTAACACTTTCATCTGTATACCGTGTAATTAGCTATACAATGAGGTAGCTTAGACTTAAGAGAGAATGACAGACATAGATAAAAGAGCAGCTTTTAAGCTAGTCAATTTTGTTCCAGTTTTGTCTGATTTTTACGATGTCTGGTTGAATTAGCATTCTGCTACCGGTATGGCAGTTTAACCTATATATGCATATATTAGCTATTGACAACTAAGAAGAAATACTTCTTTAGAACGCATTTTGAAATTATTTAACATATTTATTTTTCATGTATGTTTTGTTTAAAGTCTGTCTGTTGACAATAAATAAATAGTAAGGTGGGGGTATTCATTTTGTTTTTATTATGACTTAGTTTTCATTTTTATTTTAATGATTAATTTATTGTATTTAATTTTGAGGAAAATAGTTAAAGTCACTTCTTCTTTCGGGGTCTAAATGGTAGGTCAAGTGGATGTTGTCGTTTGAGGATTTTTAAATTATTTAATTTCTGATTTATCTTCTCTGATCTAGGCAAAAGAAGATTATTTATTGACGTTGCCATCTCTAATTAAAAAGAATTTATTTATTTTCTTTAGTTTTTACATTTTGTAATAATTAATTATATTTTACTAAAAGAATATTGCCACTTTAATTATTGATATGTTAAGTAAACATATTACCTTTTAAAGTATATAATCATTTTATTGCCCTGCGCTCAAGAATGAGAATAAGAAAGGATAGAATCGATAAAAATGTGAATCTTTCTTTTTAGTTGTCAATATCTCTCTGCATTTTCTTCAATAGACTTATTTGCTCACCTCCCTTGACACAACAAATGTGGTATTTAAATAAATCAAATATTATTTCTTTATGTAGTTGAGTATTGACGCATATAGTATTGTAGGGCGATTCGTTATTAATAATTTTGAATCGTAATAGACGTGTTAATTGTCATATAATGGCTTCTGGGGTGGACTTAAAAGGCTTTCAAGTCGTTTGGATGTTACGAGTATGGCATAACTGATCGTTAAATTCATAATTTGTATTCTGCATTACTATATCAACAAATTCTTAAAAGAAGATTTTAATCTTGAAACTAGACTAATCTAAAAAAAAGTTAAGTATTAAATCTTGCTTCAAGATTGTTTTTAAAAACGAATTCTGGTTCAAGAATTTTTTTTTAAGACCGAAACAGGCTCAATTCGAAAAGTGTAGGATATTTGAACGTTGCCCTTATCTTAATTAAAACACTTACCAGCTTAGTTTGCATAGGATATCTGCAATTCGATCAGTATCCAACGGGCATACTGCATTTCAATTGAGACCCAATTAGACTCAATTTAAAGGGTGCGAGCCAAGCGCATAAAGTAGTGGAGAATGCTGCGCGATTGCAGAGCAGTGTGACATTTCGATTCTTGATTCAATTGTGGCACGCGATTGTCAAGCGAATGGAAAGGTTTTTCCATTAATAACTGTTATTTGCCCGCTGGCCATCTCGTGCTTTGTTTGTAAGTCTGGCAACTATTCATCGGCTGTGTGAATAAAAAATGCAACAATCTTATTTATTTAACAATTAGCGAGTGCATTAATTGCTAATTTGTGTGATTAAAGCGCTTGCGCATGTTTGCGAATTTTTCGTCTGTATTTATCATTTATCAACATTTATAATTGCTCGTCGTAAGCAGATAGTATCTGCCAGATACAACATGCATAGATGATTAGGATGCAAAGTTCAAGTCATGCTGGAATGGCAGAGAGAGAGGCGACATTCCATTTTCCAGCCTCGAGTTGTTAATGAGCGGTGTAACCTTTTTAGCCGATAGTAGAACTCTTCCCACTTCCCGATTTACGGATTTCCAGCTGCAGTCACGGTCTGTTTGCATAACTATAAATTACAGACACATTATTTCTATGAACATTTTGATTACTCAATTCAAATTTGCAATGGAGCGAAAGCTAATTATACAGCTTGATTATGGCATATTTTAGAGTTATTCCGTTTGCTGGAATACGATTAGCAGTTTATTAACCAACTGGAGACGGTGAATGCTAATTGATAATTCCTAGAGTTAAGATCCCATGAATCATGCGCGCAATACTCAAACATTTTGTATGGCTTCAGAGTTATGAAGAGATACCAAAGACATTTTTTTCGATGACTTGTGTAAATTGACTTTGGCTTTTATCTTGGCACACATTTCCCAATGTAATCAATAAACCAGACCCAAACACCAGGTGAAAATGTCTTGATGCCGGCGCATTTATCGTTTATGAACTGTTAACATGGCCTTTAAACAATATTTCGTTGATCTTGTTTTCGTGTTCGTTTTCGCTTTCGATCGCAATTGTTTTTGCTGTCTTTCGGTTGATGATGATGATGATGTTTTGTTGTAGTTGTTGTTGTCGCTGGCAATGATGATACGCATCTATTTACAATCGAGAGTGAACGCATTTGCGGCAGAACGTATCTTTAGCTATTTCTATGCACTTTGGCTCTTCAACTTTTCTGAAATTACTAGTCAGATTGAACCGCAACTGTGCGTTGGATTTATGTGTAAAATTATGAACACTTATTGTCTAAAAAAAAGTTTTTTTTCGTGTTTAAAATTGATGACTGCTGAAAAATTACATCGGATTTGGGAATTGGATAAACTTCACTTTATTGAAACGTATACATAATACGTATACGTAATAACAAATTTAATTAAAATTAAAATACGAATTTCATTGAAATTGTAGGCGTCACCTATTGGGTTATTAACTGGTTCGTGTCCGTGCTAAAGTTAGTTGAAGTACATGCGTGACTTTGTTAAGACTTTACCCCAAAGTAGTTAGAATACGAATCAAAAGTTGTGTAAAAATTGCATTTATTCATACACTTAAAAAACCCTATAAAAAGTCCTTTGAAAGTGCATTTAATATTCGCTATGTTAACTTGATCACTTGGAGCTACTTCAATGCAATCGAAGCTTGCAATTGGCTGCCGTTAAAGCTCGGCATGCGATCAGCTGCGCTGAAAGCTTTTGCACTCTGTTGCTGTGGAACGTATTTACATACATTGCGAGTGGAACATGTTAACTTGGTAAATTTATGGGGAATTCAAAAAGCCGTTAAGTACGTGAATTCCCATTAACGCTATGTTGACAATTCGTGTCAGCTAATTAACAATTATTAACTTGATTTAAAGTGTACACGAAAGTATTCCGCTGCATTACACAGCCATAAAAATAGACGTGCAAATAATACTCCGAATGCAAAAGGCGCTTATCGCACTAGCCTAAAAAATACAAATAAACTAAAATAAAAAGTCGCGCCCCCTCCTTGCAAATGACTGCGCCCATGGGTTGCATGTGAGAGGAGGGCAGAGAGGGGGGAGAGTGCGAAGTTAACCGCAAAACGTTGTGCTTTTAATCAAAAGTTTTATAGATTGGCGTCGCGCTTGAGGAAATTGTTAAATGCGCGCAAAGTAATTTCAATTTTCAAAGCGCTCTCCCCAACGACGCTCTCCAAACACACACACACACACACACAAACGTAGACTGCTTGTTTGCTGTCTTTGTCTCGCCAACTGGGCGAGAGCTTTGGCTGCGGCTTTCGCGTGCCTCGCTTGCGGTTGGGCGCTTTTCGTTTTTGTTTTCGTGATTTCAGTTTTGAAGATCACTTTGCGCCGAACGGTTCAACAGCGCTGTGTGTCCGTGTGTGCGTGTGGGAGCGAGAGAGCGCGAACGACGTTGTCTGCAGAAGGAGCCTGTAATTAATTTGTGTACTTAATGCATAAATAAATACGCAACAATCAAAAGAAAACAAGCTGTGACAACAACAACAGCCTGAACTTCCCCCTGAACAGCGATTGCAATCGCGACTTCTTCGATCGCGGGTCAAGCCAACGACGACGTCGATATCAATGTCAAGTGCTGGCGATCGAGCAGCGGAGCGGGGTCAGAAGTGCTGATTAACGTTCAATAGAAGCACGAAGCACAACAGAGAAGCAGAGACAGAAACAGAAACCGAAACGACTAAAAAAGGTGGAAACGGCGCGAAACACGTTTTGTGTGTGTTTTCCAGAAAGCAGCTAAAAAGCACAAAGGCTATAACAACAACAGCAAAAATAACAACGCACAAATCAAATAACAAAATAACTGAAATTATTGTCGTTGCGCGCAGGCCCCGAAATTAAATTCAAAAACAATAACAAACAGCATCGAGATCGACATCGAGATCGGTTTAGACCAGATCGCAGTGAACCTGCCGCGTTTCGTCATCACATTGAAGCTGAAGCTGAAGCTGAACCTGATCTCAACTGAAGCTCGGAAGCGTGTCGACCAAATATGAGCATAAGCCACTAGCCTCAAGACAGACGCGTAATCCAAGCAGCCGTGACTCGAACAACAATTACAAATAAAGTGAAAAATAAGTATATAAAAAAAAAAGAAGAAGATGGAACGCTCGCATAGCTGCAGCAATTTCGCAGCGCAAAGTGTTGCGCAACTGCAGGCGGAGCCGCCGCTTGCCACCAGCAGCGACAACCTGCTGCACTTTCCGCCCAACAAGCCGCTGCGCAAGCGTCGCAAGCTGCAGCGCCAGCAGTCGGTGCACGTGGACGTCGATGACGTCGCCATGGACTGCGCCTGCGGCTGCGACTATGCCGCCGATCTCGAGGAGAATGCCGACGCAGACGCTGACGACGAGGTGCCGCGTCTGCTGCCCAACAGCAGCAGGCTGGCCGCTCAGCTGCTGCAGCGCCAGATCAGCCACAGTCGCTGTCTGCGGCACGAGGATTCGTTCGAGTCGAGCAGCACGGCGCCCGAGATGAGTCCGCAGGCGGTGCGGCAGCATCGCTTCAGCACGCTGCTGCTGCGCGACAGCTCCATCTCGATGCAGTCGGACTCGAGTCGCTACTCGAGCGTCGACAGTTTGCTGGAGTCGCGCAAACCGGATCCCGAGGCCATACTCATCAATCTGGGCTTTGGGCCCGTGGGCACCGAGGACATGTTGTCGCGCATCCCGAAGCGCTTCCTCAAGCCCTCCAAGGTGCCGGGCATCGACACCGAGGCGTTTGTGCGGCGTCTCCAGGTGGCCAGCTCGCTGGCGGACTCCAGTGCGCTCGGCTATCGCGGCCTCACCTCCAGCTCCGATCAGCCGCCGTCGTCCATTGTGGCCAAGATCATGCAACGCTTCGAGGTCAACAATCAGCGCAAAAAGTCGATGGGCAACATTGAGCACACGATTCGCTGATCCAGTTCGCTTCTACATACATATATACATATATACGTAAATCCACCTTAGATCCTCTATAGATGGCATAGTCTTGGGATTCCCACAGTCTATATTCGTAGCTCGTAAATAGTTGTTAAGTGTTTGTTGCGTGTAAATCCCTGATGTCAATTGTAATCCCAATTTTAAGCTACATTTATAAGTCAGCCAGCCAGCCAGGGGAGTTCCCCGTGTTTGTGATGTTCATCTTGTCCATTAGCTGTTAGTTTTGTGCCGCGTACTTAGCTATCGATGTATGTATTAACTACTATTGTGCCCAACCAACCAGAACCCACACGTTTGCCCATCTTTTAGCCTAAGTTTTAAGCATTGATAACATTGTTAGCGCCTAAGTTTTAAGCATTAAAAACATGCATATTTACAAATTGAAAATTGAAGAGTGCCGAATTTTTGGTGAATTTCAGCTGGATGAGCTAATTCTGTCGCTGCTTAGAAAACAACAATAGTTCTGGGTCAACAAATGTATCGAGTATCTGTTTAAATATTTGCTGTAAACAACTGTTAACAGCAGCAGACAACAGAGTTAGCATAACAGCTGTGTTAGCACTTGGCATACACTGTTATTAGCATAACAGTCGAGCGTCCTGCGCATGCTGTTAACTTAGCAGTGCTAACTTGACAGCGCTGCTAAATATCTAACGAGCACTTCTGTGTTAGCACTTTACATACACTGTTATGCTAGCAGCTCTGTAAGCGATCGTCCTGCGCATGCTGTTAACTCAGCAGCGCTGTTAATTAACTAAATATTTATCGTTCGATTTTGAGCTTCAACTAATGGCGTATTTTATTGATTAGAAATATGTATGTTGTGCTGGTAAATTTAGCAACCTTCGTCATAAGCCAGACAGACGAAAAGTCAACAAATATTAACGGCAAGCAAACAAAAAAATATGAAAAAAGTACAAAGTGTAAGAAGCAGCAGGAAAATAAGAAACAAATTCATTTGCAAACTTGAAGATATCTACACAAATACATTTCAAGGGCCCGTGACTGTAGTTGGGCATATCTAGAAAAAATATTATATATACATATACATGTACATATAAATATTGGTTTGTTGTTGCTCATTCTGTTGTTATTGTTGTTACTTTGTTATCGAAAGTCAATTTTTGTTCTGAGAATTATGGGTTATTATTAGCTCGATGACTTGACGAAAAAATGTGAAACGAGGCTCTCAAAGAGGTGAGCTGGACTCGAGTCCGCTGCTTGGAGGGCGAGTTGAGTGAGTACTACAAGTATTTGTTGTACTTGAGTTTATTGATTTTAATTGGCATTAATTGTTGGGCCCAAACGTGTGCCGATAGCCAAGCTGAGCTGCGAGCTGTGAAGCTATGAAGCAGCAAGCAGTTCCTGGTCCACAATCATCATCACGATCATGGCGTATGCAATTGAAATGAGACTCCCAGTTGAACCGTGTGACTCTTTCTATTTCGATTTCTATTTGCAAAAGCAAACAAAGCGTCACAGTCGAAGTCGCAGTCGCAGTTGCTGATAGTCTGATAAGAAACATTCACATATATATTTACGCATATTTGTTTGCGACACCTTCAAAGGTGGCGCAGGGCAAACCAGGCAGAAGAACCCACCCAGGAAATCCATTAAATAAACCCCAAAAACAAAAAACAAAAAGCAGTAAAAATAAATAAAATAAAACGAAGCCAATGAATGCGGCACATGACTCGGCCCAGGCACTAACTGTAGCTGTTGCTGTAGCTGTAGCTGTTGCTGTATCTATTTGCCAAATTAATTCACAAAAGCCAAAGCAGAATCCGATAAAAGAAACTATAGCTAAAGAGATTTACATATGTATAGATTTATTTACATGCATATCAATGTAGCTGTGGCTGTGGCTGTATCTGTATCTGTGGCTGCAACTGTATCTCGCAGATACAAGTACACCGCCTACTGTGTGTTGCTCAGGTAACTGTGGCAGCCCTGACAGGGCTCTTTCGCTGCGACTTGTGGCAAGTTGCTAAGCTGGCAAGTTCAAGGCATAGACAGGCACTGACACACAGCCACACACAGCCACACACACACGTGTGTGTGCTTGACAAAAATAAAAGCAGCTCGTCGAACGCCCACGCCGGAAGCGAAAAAAGCAAAGCAACAATATAAACAAAGCCAAAAACTGCGAAAGCGTAGCGAAACAACAACAAATTTCGCAGCAGCGGCAGCATATGCAAAATTAAAATGTATGTCACTGCTAGCGGAGAAGAATGCATTTCATCTATTTGCGTTCAAAAATAATTTAATTAGCTCACAATTCGTGGGCGTTTGATTAATGGGCCTAACGGCATTTGCTTATTTTTTATTTTTGTTTCATTCAGCTTTTTGGCAACATTGACATTAAAACACCGCACTAACATAATTTATGACCTGTGTTTAAATTTTTGAATTTAAACATTAATTTAGCTCATTTAATTGCTTTATTTTGATATTGAATATTTGAAGTTGGCGCGCACCGTGGCAGCGCTGCCAACTGTAGTTGCAGTGAACCGTAGCGTTGCCACCTTGTATAGCAAACGAAAACAAGCACTTTAAAGCAGCACAGTTGAGCAAAAAACAAAAGTTAAAAGAGCAATAAATAAAATGAAATTGTAGGTTTAGAATATTTTGATAAATATTAAAATTAAAAACAGTCACATCAAGTTGAATAAAGTAATTTTTACTTTTTGGTATAATAATACTAAAAAGTACCATATGTGTATTTATAAATAATAAATAAATTTAACCCGCTTGTCGGTCTCATATTTTTCTAAAAATTTGTATTTAAAATGGAAAACCGATAGATGGGAGTAAAAGAAAAAGCTGTTTAAAATGACGCGCCTTTTTACACGCGTGTGTGCAATCACCATCGAAGTGTAACCAGGCGAGGTTTCTGTATATTTGGTATATATAGAAATTCAGCTGTTGGTCACACTCCGACAAATAAAGCAGCCACAATAATTATTAGTCTGATTTTGTTGTCTCAGTTGTTCGCACCGCCGCTGTTCAAGCGCGTACTTAATATGTATACATAAGCAAAACAAATTTCTTATAATTAATATGTAAATTAGAGTCGTGTACAGCTGTTTTAATTTTAATTTACCCACTGTTCCTAACGTACTTAATCCACCAACACTTGTCTCTCTTGTCGCGTCGTCTCTCTCTGTCGTCTGTCGTCTTGTGTGTGTGTGTGTGTGTTTATTTTCCTTTTCTTCTCGTGTATTGGTGAAATACCTACAAACAAAATGGGGGCTCTCTCAAGGAATTCGGAGGCAACCTTCGCCGCAACTGCCACAAGATGTCTGTGTGGACCACAAGCAGCTCAGCTGGTGTTGGCCTAGAGACGCTCAACGCAACAGCCGCCTCCAATCAACAACACCAACAACAACAACAACAGCAGCAACAAGCGACGCCATCGTCCATCAAAGGCCTGCGACATTCGGCCGGCAATTTGAACTTGAGCACATTCGTGCAGCCAATTGGCAGCGATATTAACACGTCAGCGAGCGCACAGCATTTTCAGCACGTTGTCGCCGCAGCCGTCGCAGCAGCAACAACAATAGCCACTGGTCATCAGCAGCAGCAGCAACAACAGCTACATTTCCACCCATACAACAGCAATAATAACAGCAACAGCAACAATAACAATAACAATAATAATAATCACTTCGGAAGCAGTTC
The DNA here is from genome assembly GCA_963583835.1 of Drosophila immigrans. Classification (NCBI taxonomy): domain Eukaryota; kingdom Metazoa; phylum Arthropoda; class Insecta; order Diptera; family Drosophilidae; genus Drosophila; species Drosophila immigrans. The sequence goes on from OY757141.1 coordinate 20,995,926, forward strand.
GGGCAGCAGCAATAACGGTAACGGCGGCGCCTTCGGCTTCAAGCGTTCCAGCTTTAGCAATTCGGCATCTCAGCTGCCAACTTCCAGTCAGAATCTCTCCAAGGTAAGTTTATGGTAGCAAATAAAAATCACTCATATTTCGCACACTTTATTTCATTATCCATTACTCGCCCCGTCTCACTCACTCGCTCTCTCGTTCGCTCGCATTCATCTCATACATTATTTATTTTGTGGAAAGTTTAAGCCGCTAACGCGTTGGCGCTGCCAGCAAGCAAAACAACAACAACAGTCGAGGCGAATTCATCGCGTTTCACGGGCAACCAATTTTCGCCTTAAACTTGGCCTCCATTTCAAGTGGAACCAGATCCCACATGTTTTGCGTATATTAGGAGAGCGTCTCTCGCTGAGTATTTTATTTGCAGTGTGTGTGTGTGTAATGCTTAAAAAATATTATTATTACCTGCGACTTTTTTTTCGTATACAATCGATCTTGTCGCTGACGTCATTCTCTCGATTTCTGTTTATTATTTTGGCTAACACAAACTGCCTCCAACCCGTCCTTAAATTCAAATTGGCCACGTTCTGTGTGGATTATTGCTGTGCACTCCCTTGCAGGGCTTTATCATATGTCGGCATACGATAAAATATTTGGCGACTTTATAGATGCCCCCTCCTTGTTTGCTTAATGTTTTCTTCTGTATAAATGCCAACGGCAACAAAGCAAATTCGAATTGTGATAACGTTGTAAACTGAACGCAACATGAATACACAAACAACGCGCATGCTTCGATAAAACGCAAAACTTAACGAAGCTTTTAGCGGAACATAGTTTGGGGAAATAAGTAGGTTAAACTTGATAATGTCTTTGGGGCGCTTAACTCATTATTTATTCCCAATTGGCAAACACAATAGACTTTAAAAAAAACTTGTGTTAATTTTTTTTTGTTTTAAATAGCGACACAGATTTTATTGATCTTAATTATATTCAAAATTTGTATTAGCAGAACATAATTTATGGCTTTGAGTATGAGCTGGAGAAAGATTTGTATTTATACTTATTCTAATTTTGCAGTTTCCTACATATTACGAAAGTTTTTAAACTTCGTCAGTAAATGTAGTTAAATTTGAAGAGGTTCCCTTGCTTATCATTTGTAACCATGCAAAGTTGGTCAACGTATTTAGTTAGATGTTAATATAAAGCTGCCAATCGGTGATTTGATTATTCTTGAAATAGATTTGGTAGTTACGTTATCACACGAAACTTTTGACTTTATCAAATAAATATTTCAGACACACGTGACTATTAGACAGTTTTTTTTTAATCAAAGAAATTCCTAATTAGGATTTTAACTATGGACAGTCATGAAACATATAAGTTAGTTAAATTTTATGATAGTCATAATTATAAACGATATACATATCTACATATGAGCTAATCTCACGTGTCGCTTGTAAAATTTGCTGGTTTTTGTTGAGTAAAATAAACACATGTTTGGGTTTATTTTTTTATAGACATTGCGTCAAGTTGTTGTAGTGTTTTGAGATATGGATTTGTACTTTCAAATGACATAAATAATAATTTCGTTACAATTACTTTTTGCGAAATAATTGTTGCGCACTATTGAGCGACGCTTAAAGCCCGCCATTCCAAATTCTAAACGATCTTGCCAAATATCATTAGCGTTGTGATAGACACATTATGTCGTCTGAAAGCTCCAGACAAAGCGAATGAATGCACTGAAAATACAATCGGATGATTTGAAACAACTGTATATTCCAGAAGGTACCCTTGCACTATGGGGTAAATAATCACTTTTCTGGCATTTGCACAATTTTTAAAATTGTTAAAATTTGTGCAATAAAGTCGTGAGCTCATTAAGAAAACTTCAAACTAATAATACATATGTTAAATGGAATAAATTGTTTAAATGAATCATTGTATTTTGTTATTTTATAAACAAACAAATATCATCTTGAGAAAATGATTAGAATTTTATGTACGTTGTAGAGTTGTTAATTCAAAAACTATAACTGTTAATCTTATACTGAACATTTACGCACATTTGGTGCAATTTGCAATATTAACAAAACTAGCAGGATACACCCGGATAAGTGTATATTGGAGTTATTGATATTAAATGCCATAAAAAGTGGTTATTTACCCCATAGTGCCTTGGAGACGGGTGCTACACCTGCGTGTATGGGTACAATTAATTGAGTGCGCCATCTGTTGGCCATTTGATTGCTGCATTCCAGTCGTTTTCCAGTTCAATATGCTTTCTCTTCTTTTTGTTGTTAATTGATTGGTGTCAACTGAATGGTCAACGTTGTCATCTATGAAAAGCTAATTGAATGAACATTCAATCACGGCACAGTTCAGGGTTATGACCAACAATAATATGCCAACTGCCAATTTGCCAAGTGGCAACATTTTGTATCATTCTATTTCCCCATTGATGAGCATCAGATGCGCGCGACAGGTACAAAAAATGCTCTGATTGATCGCTGCCAACAGCGTGCGGGAGAGAGTGAGATAGTGAGAGAGAGAGGGACAGAGAACGAGGTGTCTCTATTTTGTATTTTGTGATTTGGTTGTTTTCCGCTTTCCGTTCTGTTTCTGTTCTTATGTGCCGCGCCCCCTCGCGCCCATCGTTTTTAGTTTCTTTTCTATTCGGTTTAATTCAAATGGCATTTGTAATTCGATTTTCAATTGTTGTAGTTGTTGTTTGTTTTCTTCTTTTTTTTTTGTGTGTTTTTGTCGTCGCAGGCAGCCGTCGTCGACGTCGCCAAATTGATTGTCGAATTTGAATATCACGCGCGCCGCCGTCGACAGTTCAGCAACCAACGCCAACGTCGTCGCATCGCAGTCGCCGTATCAGTATCTGTATCAGTTAGTTGTTAACTAGACGTCGTCGCGCGATCGCACCTTTCGCCACCCACCAACCACTGATTATTCACCGAACAATCGACGAACCGCCACAGCTGCACAAATCACCGGCGCGTATAAATGTGTGTGTGTCTCTGCCAAGGAATACGAAGGGAAAGTGCAAAAGCCCAAAGGAGAGAGACAAAAAAAGAGAGAGACAAAAACTGTATTACTAGTCGATTTAATTAAAATGAATTAATTAGTCTTCATCGCTGCGTCGCCGTGAACTTGTCCCTGTACTCGTGACCGTGACCGTGACGAACAAACGATAATTGATAAGTGCGCCTAAAACGCGTCTCCATAATCGCAGCTCTAATGATCGGTAATCGTTTATCGCTATCGGTTTCGCAAGCTTAGCACCAATACACGCACACGCACCCACACAGACAGTTGCAGACGTGCTCATAACTATGTGCTAAATTGTGTTATTGTGTTTTATTGACACATTCATTTTACATTTTTATATGCTATAAAATGTTTATAAATAAAAAGTAAATATTTAAATACGCTAGAACGGCACTCACGAACACAAACACAGACACACGCAAAGAGCTGCAAGAGAGCAGCACTAATAAGCTGCTAAACTTATTTTTCGACAATTAAACCAAGCAAACGATTATTGTACGTGCGTGTCGCAGTGTGAGTGCAATTGCCCTCCGATCAATTGTACCCAGATCGAAACCAATAGAGAGCAGCCAGATAACAAGCAAGCAATAATAATAATTAATAAGAACCAACTGGAAACTGCAAAACAAACCAAGTGCAAAACGCTATCAGCAACAGTCATCTACAAGCATATTTATTATAATGAATGGCGAAAAGGCAGCCAAGTGAAGCGAGCTTACCGTGAGACTGAGAGAGAGAGAGAGCAGCTCAGAGAGCGAAAGCTTCCAGTGACAGTGCCAAGGAAGTGGAAAGGTGAAGTGCAGTGTCTCCGTCTCGCTCGCACGCTTCGACTTACGATTTGAGCTTTTCGACTGAACGAACTTTGAAATTCGATTTGAAAAGAAATTCTATTCAAATACACAACACAATGCAAATAGGGAAAAGTTGTGATAAGCAGAATGGACGTGTAAACAGAGAGTGAGCGAGAGAGAGAGAGTGTGTGTGTGTCTGTGTGTGAGTGAAGCAGTGTAATTAAATTGGCAATACAAACAACCAATTGCACATGCGTTCCGATTGCTTTGAGGTGCCGCTTAAACCGCCGCGACGCCAACGGGACGCCAAGGGCGACCAGCAAGCAGTGACAACGACAGCGACAGCGACGCAGGAGAGAGAGCAACTGCTGAGACGCAATCTTTCCGGCAGCAACATGTACTCGAATCTACGCTATGCCCGCACAAATCTCAGCCACAGCAGCCTGCTCTTGAATCAGCAGCAGAGTTCGTTCGACGGCAGCGAGCATCCCACATCGACAACGACCACGGAGCGAACTGAGAGCAGCGAGACGCTCGATACGCCGCTGTCAACGACAGCAACACCAACAGTCCGGGAGCTGGCCGAGAGAGAGCGAGACCGAGAGCGGGAAGCGTTGCCATTGTCACTGCCATTGGCTGGTTGCAGTCGCCCGCTGCTGCCTCCGGCGGCAAGCAGACGCTATGCCCTGGCGAGTGCGCTGCATGCCACAGCGAAGCTGGCGGCCAGCGTGGATGCCTACACAGCGGCGGCCACTGCCAACACAACTGTAGCTGGCGACTACAGTCTCTGCGATTCGTATCGTCCCTCGAGACTCGGCCAGTACCAACAACAGCAACAGCAGCAGCAGCAACAATTGGGCATCAGTCGTTACAACCACTCGGTGGCGAGCAGCATTGTGGGTTCGACGCGATATTTAAACTACAGCAATTTGCATTCGTCGAATTCGCCGCACGCGAGCTCGCGACGCTTCAACGCGCAGCAAACGCATTCATCACCGCCACCGCCACCGCTGCTCTCGTCGGCGTCGTTCCCATTGCCAGGGTCAGCGTTAGGGCCATTGCCATTGCCACCAGCAGCAGCAGCAGCATCAGTAGCAGCATCTTCAGCTCCTCCTCCCATAGTACAGTCATACTCCAGTGCATGTCCTGTTAAGTTGCGCACATATCAAGAGCATCAAATCTCTCGTTTTCAGCCACGCCGCCACACCGCCCGCAGCAGCATGTCGCAGTCTGGCGAGGATCTGCACTCGCCCACCTACTTGTCCTGGCGCAAGCTCCAGCTCAGCCGTGCCAAGCTGAAGGCCTCCAGCAAGACGTCCGCTCTCCTCTCCGGATTCGCCATGGTGAGTTCACTTCGTATTGTTACCTATCTTACTTATCAAATTGAATAACTAATTGGTTGGTTAGTTTGCAATGTAGCTGCATAAATATAAATATAGTTTAATTAAAAGTTCAAATGTTTTAAATACCCTGCAAACATTAAATTCTAGCAGCGGATATGAGAGACCGCTTAACTTAAGTTATACGGAATATTGCGAGTATTTTTTATATTGTTCTATGATGATCTAACTTATTTGTACACTTTTATTTACACTCTTCTTACTTGCTTACTATTAGAAGTCAGTCTAACGATTCGGGGTGTTATCTATAGAAATATTATCGCAGCTTTAACATACATTTAATATTTCAGTTGTTTAGTCAATAGAAAAGTGCTTGCATACAGATTAATTATTTTAGTAACGAAGGCCTTAGTTGCTCTGTCTATACTTTGTGTACCCTACAATTTAATTCTATTCGAACAATAAATACATCAATCTTAGTCAGTAAAAATGCTCATGTTAGCTGCAGTCAAGTTTGAAAACAAACATATTTTAACATTTTAATCAGGTTATTTACCACTCATTTAGTCAAACCTATGCAAGATGCTATCGCAGCAAACTTCAAACAAGTCTTTTTGACTGTATATTAAATTGGTAAATGTTAAGGTTTACTGAACTAATAATTTATTAACTTGGAATAATTTGCTCGTGTTTTTTTAACCACCCTAATAACACTGCCAGCTAATAAAAATGATTTTCTTATTTTTATTCAATTTTTATTTACTAATAAATTGCGTGGAAAAACAGCTGTTTAAAAAGTAAATTCCAGAACAAATATTGACTAGTTTTTCAGTCATGAAACATTCTTCAAAAATATTAAGAAATGTGTATTTCACAATACTCCTTCGTAAATCAATTTTTAAGAACGTTAAACTAATTTCGTTCGTTACCCTTTAAATTAATATTATTAATACTAATATCAGAGACATAGACTTGGTCTTATTTTTCCTATTACTATGATGACTGAATATTTGTGCGTATGCAGGGTATTTGGCGGTCGATCAGTCTGCTTCGGCGTCTAATTGTTGGCATACCTCAACGAAATATAGCGGGCCAACAACAGGCGAGGATAATCGCATAAATATGCATGAATATCTATCGAATATAGACTATCCGGCTGCTGATGCGACTGCTGCTGCTGCTGCCAAAAAGGCCGCAACAAGAATTGGCTAATAATATAATTAAAGCGCACACATCATACTACCACATAATGAAAGGCGACAGTTTGCTTAGCCGAGTGTTTCCGCTCTCTTTCTCACTCTCTCCCGCTCGCTCTCTTTATTTGATTTTAATTGTTGCACTCTCGCTTTTGATCTCGCCTTGGGTGACAGGTGGCCATGGTGGAGGTGCAACTGGACAAGGAGACGGCCGTGCCACCCGGCATGCTGGTGGCCTTCGCCATCTGCACCACGTTGCTGGTCGCCGTTCACATGCTGGCCCTCATGATCAGCACCTGCATTCTGCCCAACATCGAGACGGTCTGCAACCTGCACAGCATCTCGCTGGTCCACGAGTCGCCGCACGAGCGTCTCCATTGGTACATCGAGACGGCCTGGGCCTTCTCGACGCTGCTGGGCCTGATGCTCTTTCTGGTCGAGATTGCGATTCTGTGCTGGGTCAAGTTCTACGATCTGAGCACGACGGCAGCGTGGTCGGCGGTGGTTGTGCTGATACCCGTGATGGTCGTGTTTCTCGCCTTTGCCGTGCACTTTTATCGATCGCTGGTGACGCACAAGTATGAGGTGACCGTATCGGGTATACGGGAGCTGGAGATGCTCAAGGAGCAGATGGAGCAGGATCATCTGGAGATACACAACAATTCACGCAATAATGGATTCAATTACGGCGCTTCCGGCGATATCGTTTAGTGATCACGAACCCCGAGAATCGATCATCGACAAGCGATAACATAGAAAAGACATAATTAAGGCTTCGGCCGAGACGGTAACATTAATTAATTAGACTACAAATCGGTTCAGATGTGGAATTTGTAGCAAATGCAAATTGTGATACGCATAAGGCAATATACTATACTTTATACTATATATATATATATTTACATTTTTTTTAACATACATATATGAAACGAATTACCGTTAGTCGATATACGATATTCGATCCGTTTTCGTGTGCACGGATCGAGTCCTTACATACATATATTTACAGTACATTTATTGGTAGTCCCTATGTGTAAGCGATATCTCGCTGTAATTTATATATATACTTAATTAAAGAGAATGTTTTATTTTCGTAGACATAAGCAAAGCCATCGCGATTTCTAACTCCCAACCCTCAGTAACAGGTTGCGTGTCAGGCTTTTGGTGGCCTCCATTCAGCGGGTTAACCTATTGTGGCATAGACAAGACATGTTAGCAGCTCGATTAGAAAGCAGCGCCCCATCCACGCGACACCCGATTGTGACTGGCACCGTCTAGATGGCAGATGACAAACAGCCAATGTCGAGTGTGCTCGACGGTGATATACTCGCTACCTAATTGAAGTTAATGCAAATATATTATCCTATTGGCTGAAACAAATTGGACACATTCGCTATTAGCTTTTTTTGGAGCGTGTGTGTCAAACTTGAACTGCCTGGAATTATTGTCACCAATTTGGGTGTCTCTAGCTCTTGTACACTTTGAGATGTAGCTGTTTATACAGGCGGACAGACAGAGAGCAGGAGACTAAGTTAGAATACCCTTCGTGCACATGGAGGAACCGCATGACGACTGCGCCGCTTTCCCATTCCTGGGCCTCAGTTGAGGCCAAGATGTCGCGGCGAGCAAGTGGCGTGCGATGCCAACGCTACACCGCGGATGGTGGCCACTACGAGGGCAGGTGGCAGCAGGACCAACATCATGGCTACGGCGTCAAAGACAGCGGACGCGGTCTCATCTACGAGGGCCAGTGGCGTCTGGGGCAGCGACATGGCCACGGCACGCTGCGGCGTCAGTGCGCCAATGGGCGCGTGGAGCGCGTCTATGTGGGTCAGTGGCTGCACAATGTGCGCTGCGGGGAGGGCAAACAGTACTACAAGGACGGCAGCGTCTACTATGGCCAGTGGCAGGCGAACGGACGCCATGGACACGGCATCCAGTGGCATGCCGATGGGCGCATCTACATCGGCGAGTGGCAAAACGATGCCATGCATGGCACGGGCGTGCTCTACGCAGGTGAGTCTGCAGCAAGCCGTGGCAGCGAATAGTTTAATTAGCGAGCTAATCCCCAGCGAATGGCAATCGCTATGTGGGCGAGTTTGAGCGCGGCTGCAAGTCGGGCTTGGGTGTCTACTACCACGAGCAGCAGGGCGGCGAGCAGCTGCTGCAGCACGGCCTTTGGAGCCAGGACAACTGCCAGAGCTCCGTGCTGGCGCTGAAGAGACGCATTGCTTAAGGGGTTGCAATCTTTATTTAAAAGGTAACACATGCGAAATAAAATACATATAGATAGAAACGTGTAATAATTATTTGGCTAAGCTAAAATTAGTTTAAAAGTTCAGTACCTTTGGCGTAGTCGACTGTTCGTTGACTCTACAGTTGCCGTTTCGGTTTGCTCGAGTTTGGAGCGTCCTCTGGTCCGCGTTCTCGTCGTCGTCACCAAGTCACTGGGTAAGGCACGATTTCTGGATGCGGAGGCATTGCGACGTGTCGTGGGTGCCTCTGGCTGCTTTGAACGCGCTCTTGTGCTGCGCGTGGGCTTCAGCGAAGCAGCTGGCTCATCGTCGCTTGAATCAATGACTTCAATTATCTGGCAGGAATTAAGATCTTGACGCATATTCTCGTCTGGACCGCTGCTGGCGCTGTCGCTGAATGGCTCCAAGTCCTCCGTGTAAATGGCAAACGTTGGCGACTTCTTCCCAACTTTGAGCTTCGCTTCTGGTTGTTGCGGTTGCAACAACTTGTTCTCGCTTAAAGGCGACTTCTTCCTAGTTTTAAGCCTCTCTTCTGGTTGTTGTTCTTTGCTGTCGTGGTTTGATGGCTCCGAGTCTAAGTTTGGCGACTTCTTTCTAGCTTTGCGCTTCTCTTCTGGTTGCAACTCCTGCCGAGCCGTGCTCCTGCTGCTTGTTGGCTCAGAGTCAAGCTTTGGCGACTTCTTTCTGGTTTTCAGCTTCTCTTCAGGCTGTTGCGGTTGCAATTCGAGCCGAGCCTTGCTATTCAGCTTCTCTTCTAGTGGCTGCAGTGGCAACTCAATGCAAGGCTCCGTGTAAATGGCAAACTTTGGCGACTTCTTGCTAGTTTTGGGCTTCTCTTCTGGCGAAATGTTAAATTGCAGCGCACGACGCGATTGCTTCGGCTTCAACTCGAGCCGAGCCGTGCGCAGTTGCAAAAACAGATTGCTACGATAGTTGACGTCGATGCGGTGCCGCAGCTGCTCGCTGTTGGCCAGCTGCAGAGCGGACTCGGTGATGCCGATGGCCTCGCGATACTTGCGCTTGTCGCGCAGATAGTTGGCCTGATAGATCTGCAGCACGAGCAGCATGTGGCCCAGGGCATCGCTGCGCTGCTTATCGGACTGCAGCCAATCATTGGCCATCACATAGAAGTTGTCCAGCTGCTCGTGTTCCCGATTGAGGAAGTAGAGGCGCGCATGCAGACATCCGACTGTGAAGTAGACGCACTGCAGCTTGAGGCTGTTGCGCATCGCAGGGTGCACATGCTCCAAGTAACGTTGCAGCGACAACTGGCTGCCAATGGCAGGTTGCATAGCCTATAAAGGAGATCAAGAATTATTTACAAAGTCGGTGGACGCTGCTGCAAACTACTCACAAGGCGACGCGTTGAGTCTGTTGTGGCGGTCTGTGGCAGCTGCTTGCGTATGGGCTCCACGTACTGCTCCAGCTGCAGCGTTACCAGCTGGCCCATCAGCTCCTCGATGTGCTGCGACTTGCCACCCATCGGCGCATCAATCAAGTCTGTGGCTTTGTGCTGCGACGCCCGCGACTCGGACAGCGGCTGAATGCAGAGGAAGTGCTCGATGAGACGCAGTTTGGAGAGCGCCTTCTCCAGGCACTCCATGCGCACGTTCGTCCACAGCCAGGAGATGAGCACCTCGACGGCACGCAGCACCATGCCGCTCTGCAGCAGCACCTGCAACAGACTGCTCGAGAAATTGGGCAGCTCGCTCAGCCGATTCGCGGTGCACTCGGTGGAATCGCGCACCAGATCGGCCAACAGCAGCACAAGCGCACCATGATCCACCGATGAGATGCTGCTAAAGTTGCGCACACTGTCCGCCAGCGTGTCCAGCAGCTGCAATGCCGTGGGCAGCCTGCAGTGCCGCTGCTGCTGCTGATAGCAGATGCGGAAACGCACCGACTGCAGCGTCAGCTGGACAATGTCGCATTTGGCCACACGCTCCAGGAACTGCTCGCGCAATCGTTCGGCATGCAGCAGCAGCAGCTGGGCGTGACTCATGCTTCCCAGCCGGGCATGATACAGCGCCATGTGGCAGAGGCACAGCATCAGTATGCTGTGCTCGCGCTTGAAGAAGTTGGCGATGTGCAGCTGCGGCCAGAGCTCGTCGAGCAGCAGCTCAGCATGCGCCACCTCCAGTGGAAGATCGACGAGCGGATGTTGCGTGTAGCTGGCGATGAAGTGGCTGAGCGCACGCAGAAAGGTGAAGCGATCGTTGAGCAGGCGAGCAATGCGCAGCAGGAGCAGCCAAGCGGCGTCTGCCTGCTGGGTGTAGCCCATGGTGGACAGCGTCATGGCAACCACAACGGCATCCTCGATCAGCGCCTCCCAGTCGATGAGCGCCTCGTCACTGCTCAGCGGCTCGACGTCGGCCTAACAAGAATAAAGCGGAGAAATGTACAAAACTGAGCAAGAACTTTTAGAAGTAGTTTTACCTTATTGAAGAAGGCGGCGAAGGCATCGATTGCCGCTGTGGCCAGCTCCAGAACCGGCAACTCGCCCATTATGTTGATGTCCAGCATATTGTGCTTGCAGAGCAGCTCCTCCAAATACTTCTCGGCTGTCTCCTTGATGGCTATCTTGGTCTTCTGCCGCTCGAGCGCCTCCAGCAGCTTGCCCACAGTAACGTGGCCAAAAACCAGTTGCTCCAGCCGCGTCCGTCGCTGTTTTTGCGCCAACTGCAGTTGCAGCTCCTCGAACTGATTCAGCGCCTTCGGATCCGTGCGCAGCAGACGTCCCAGCAGCGCCAAATGATAGTCCGTCTGGCGATGGCGTAACAGCGACTGCAGCAACCCTGGCGTCTTCTTGTTGCCCATCACCGCCAGCACGTCTAGCTCGTAGAACCTGCGCCGCTCCTCTGGAGTGAGCTGAATGCTCAGGGGACTCTGCTCCTGCAGCTCAAAGAGGCAGCTGGACAGAGAGCTGCTGCGATAGAAGATGCACATCTGCTGAAACTGACGCGCTGGACAATTGATGGCAGCAATGTAGGCGCTTTGTATTTGCGCCTCCAGCTCCGGCTGCTTGCAGAAGCCGCTGGCCTTATAAATGCGACGCCAGAGTTGACGCATCGCCTGCGCCTCCAGCATTGGACGTAACTTCTGCAGCGGCTTAAACATACGCTGCAACAGTTCCATCTGTGCCGCACTTGCCACCTTGTCTGCGATATTGGTCAGATGCCACGTCAAGTTGACCAGCTCGGCGCTGTTCGGTTTCATGCACGTTGTCACCTTGAGCACGTCCACGACGTAGTTGAAGTTGTTGGCCAGACACTTTTGGGCTGCCTGCGTGGAAAGAGTTAAGTTTGATGTTTGGTAGACTTTCTCTAATTACTTACTCTGGATAGTGTGGCTTGCGCTGTGGGCTGCCAGCTGCTGTAGGCGGCCATGGCACAGCAGCCCAGGCTAATGATGCAGTGCTTCCGCATGCTCTGGCAGCTGGCATCATTGCTGCATCCGGAGGCCAGCAAACTCTTGCCGTTAACACCCGTTGCCAAGGTAGCCAGGCAGTCCAGCAGCTCAAAGTGTGCAGCGTACGGTTCAGCGCTGTTTTCGCCACCCAACAGCTGCCAGAAGAGTTCAAAGCAGGTCGCCTTGCCCTCCGCTTGATGCAGTTGCTTCTGCAGACGCACCAGCAGCATCAGCAGATCGACAAACCATTGCGCCTGCGTGTGCGTAGCGCACTTGGTTTGCAGGAAGACCTTCCACTTCTTCACCAGCTCTTGGTACTGCTGCTGCACGTCAGCCTTTGGAGCAGTCTCCACATCGCGTATGAGCAGTAACTTCAAGTAGTAGTAGAGCAACTGCACCGCCAAGTAAGGCAGCTGCTGCTCCTTGTACAACTCGCGCAGGCTTTGCAGCAACCTCAACGAAAATGGTGCCTCCGCCTTCTGCTGCCAAGCGAAGCTGTCGATCTGAACGAGCGCCTGCAGCAAGCTCAGATAGTCGGGCAGCTGTTGGCTCAGCTCCTCGGAGCTGGCGATATTGCGGGCGATCAGCTTACAGAGGGGCTCAAACATCTTGTTCGCATACGCTACAGGCAACGAGCCGAGCACTTTGAGGAAGTGGCCGCTGCGCTTGCCCAGAATTAGATTTAGTTCGCCGATCAGGTCGCCGTAGCTCGTGTCCTGCTGTAGCTGCATGGCTTGGAACAGCGTTCCCATGGCCAGCATAGCGTGGCAGAGCTGCTCCTTGGCCTCCTTTGTGGCCGTCGAGGGTTTCTGCAGGCGCTGGCCGTAGAAGTAAATGTGCTTAATGTGAATGTTCAGGTAGAACTTGTAGTCAGTCTTGTTTTGCAGTCGGACGCGTTGTCCAGCGACCAACTGGTAGAATCTTTGGCAATCCACCATTGTTTGCTGCAAGCAGAAGTTATCGGTAGTTGTGAATATACATTTTATTATTTGTATGTCGTCTTACCTCTTGGCAGAGCGCATGATGCATGTATTGCAGGCTGGTTAGGAGGTTTACCCAGTACTCGGGCTTGGCCGCCACCGGCTGCACTTGCGGCACCATAGTGGCTGCAATGCTGCAATAGATGTCGGCGTTCTTTGTGTTATTCTCCTGCAAGGCACAGCATAATTGCCGTAATATTCTCAGGGCAGCGGCAGCGACGCTTGATGTCCCGCCATTTACAATTTCTTTAAATTGCTTGTGAATTACCTCAGCGGCACTTTCGGCTTCTTTGCGAGTGCCGCGTAATTGCTTAGTTACGTCAATACGGGACATTTTCACATTCAACTTAATATTAGATAATTAAACTATTTTCAAAAGTCACTCCGTTGTAATTTTCAAATTGACGCGTTCCGTATGATGAGCAAATGAATTTGTCGCCGATAACTGATATGTTTGCTATCGGTAGCAACCATGTTGATTGCGATGACTATGAATTTCTATCGAACAGCTAAGCGATTAGTTTGGTGGCACTTCTATCGACAATTCAAATTGTAGCGGCTTTAGTTTTGTCAGTTCGCTGATGTATTTTACTTTTAATTGTTATTTAATGATGATGATCTGGGCAGTTAAAATAACTTTTCAATTGGTTAACAAAAAGTATGTTGTTTGTTAACAAAACAGCAATGGTACTGTCGTTAGTGTTTTTCAGTATTTTTATACCAAAAAGAATATATTTCCGACAGCTACTCAACACTGCAAAATATTGTTTTTATTCAGCGCGAACTTTGAATTTTAAATACATAACTGCTCATCATTAAAATGTTTAAGTAAGTAATGTTTAAGACAACATTTGAAAAATTGGATGAAAATTATTGTGATTATAATGAATTTAAAATGAGTTGGGGTGTTTTAATGTTGGCTATCACAACTGCAAGTGCAACCAATCAAGTTGTAATGGGTTGCTTAACACGAAAACGTGGTAAAGGTGAATTGAAAGGTCAGTCATATTAAATTGAATTGCGCAAAGCATTGAAAGGGCTCGCTTAATTTATGAGTGCTGAATGCTGCAGCAACGAAAGCGTGTAATGAATGTGGTCGGCTACAACTGCATGCATACATTGATTTATGCTGCATGCAACGATTCTTGCACACTATGTAGAAACCGACCGGAACAGGTACAGGTAGGTATGCAGTTATGCGCATTATTGGCCCACGCTTATTCACACTTTTTGGGCCAACCGTGTGTGCTGGTGTGTGTGAGCCATAACCACATGTGGCTTACTCTTAGATGGAAACATATCGCTGTAATAAATACTTGTGCTCACAACATTCTCGAGAGGGAAGGCGACACGTTCAAACTGTGGTAACTCTCCAAAGTCGGAAGTCACGTTTAAACGTTTTCGCTAAAAGTTTCACACACACAATTCCCATCTTGATGATTGATGGGGCACAACAACACCGCACAACATTTATGTGTGTACATTTGTGTGCTGTGCAGCACATGTGGCATGCGGCATGCGGCCTGTATCAGACAATTGTGTTTAATTTTCGCATCACTTTGGCTTAATTGAGATTGAGATGAAGTGAACACCCAAACACATGGAATGTGTCAATTGTGGGTCACTCACTATATTAGGATTATTACTCAGCCAACCTATAGTATCGTATTTTATTCCCATTTGGCTTATAATTTATGGCCCGTCATTCTGGCTTGGCCAACTTTACTCTCCTTTTCGTACGGCAGCTCGAGTTTCACACTCAGTTTCCAGGTTTGCAGTTGATTTACTTGCCCAAATATTTGGACAAGATTTATGGACATTGTTTTGATTGGCCCCGAGACTAGAAACACCGCACAAAATGTGCCATTTCATTTGAAAATAGAAACCGCAGATCGCAATCAACTGTCATTCAGCTGTCAATAGTTGTTAAAAATCAAATTGTTGTTTACAGAACGAATGCGCGAAAAATATGATAAATACGTTTCGGGAAATTGCAAAAGTTTCTCGCCCATTTTTGCTGCCAAAATCAACAAAACTCCCAAATGCATTTCAGTTTCCTCTCCCCATCATTGTCTGTGTCTATTTTGAATTACGTTTTAATTGTGTGCAAACAGTCGGACAGACGGACGGACAGACGGACAAATGACAGTTGGACTCGGCAGTTCATTAAAATGATTTCAGCGTGAAAATTTATGCGATTTCTCACTGCGTTGTAATTAAATTAGTCGCTTGGCTTAATTTAAAATGCACTAATTTGTCCACATCCCAGAGATAAACAATGTGCTCGTCCCAATCTGCGGCTCCCCACTCATATATTCCGTCCGTCTCGCTCTGTGACAGCCAACAAGGATTTATTGGCTTAGCCTGGCGCTACACAATTGCCTAACAACAACGGCGAGGAACTGCTCTTAATTAATTTCCCAGCAGTAAGTGAAAAGTTGTCAGCCGACGACGAGCGAAAGATACAAGCGCTAAGTAAATGTTGCAAAGCCCTTTTGGGCGTGTGAAGTGGAGGATTACTCAGTGAAATAGACACAAGGATGTCTCAAATATTCCTGCGAGTTTACGTGCTCCTTTCGGCTGTTGCGAATTCATCTTAATTGGACGCAGATAGATTATACATATAAATTACGTGTGCCTATGTAGAATGTGCCTATGTTGTCTCTATAATTATATCTAGTTTTTTTTAACAAGAGAAATATTTGTAAATTTCTTTTGATTTGAAATATAAAAATTAACTAGGGAACTATAAGTATACATACATATATACAAATTGTGTGATTTTGCTTGTAGAAAAACAAATCAAATTATTATTATAACGTCTTCAATTCAATAGCATACAGCTTCGTGGAAATTAATTAGATAAAAATAAATTATTTAAAAATAAATATTATTATATGTATGCATATTCTTTACTTGTATAAATTATGTGATACAATAAAGACATGAGCATTTGTTATACGTATTTCCAGAAATATCTCTTTCGCAAATTTTTTTTTCAAAACAAATTTTTATGACATTGTTTTGTAGTTAAAACATAAAATTTCTTGTATATTTTGTAAAATTTTTTTACATTTCCCATTTCATCTAAATAATCTATTATTTTCTCTTTGCGGAAGCGCATAAATAAATAGAAAATATTATTCATACAAATTTGTTATTTAGAATTAAGGAAATCATATACAATTTTTATAGTAAATTCTCAACTTATCGTACTTACATATGTATTGCACAAACTTTTTAATTTCTTTTTAAGAATAATGGGTAAATAATATGAACATCTCTTCATCATTCTCCAAACTATTCAGAATTCATATCAGATCCTAGCGCTTCTTTCAACGCTAAGATTTGCTGGCACGTCGCTCTTAACGTCCTGTTAGCTGTCATCTTTCAGTGGAGCTGAGAATCCACTCTGATGCGCTGCAACCCTTCACAGTTATCATCCCCTCGCCCCCTGCAACACCGTGGCACATTCCATTGGAGCAGCTGTCGCTTGCATCTTTTGACAGATTTCAATTTGGTCGCCACGTTTTTCATAGCCTTGACACGAACTTGACCATTGCTACGGATATCCGACGCCAAGTCGCTGGCAAGCTGTCAACGCTTTGGGCGCCACTGGCAGTTGCACTTGCTCCGCCCCTTTGTGCAGCATGCGGCATGCCCCATTGCCGGGATCCGTTGCATCCACTCGACATGTGTGCAAAATTCACGCTTGAGAAGCATGTGGAAAATGCTGTCGCTTGTAAATTTTTTTGGCATGCGACATGCGGCATGCAGCAGCGTGGGGCAAGGTGCTGTCAAGAAGGGGTAGTGAAGGCGATGTGAGGGCAGCATTATTAATTTATGGCCTGATGCCGCAGCGATGCACATGGATGCAACTGCAACAGCAACTGCAACAGCTGAATGCGACTTGAAATCCAGGGAAGAGGCTGTCGTGGCGTTAACGAGTCCATTAGAGAGGCAGCCATGAGGATGAAGGGGGGCAAGGTGGGGAGGAGGCAAGGACTCTACCCCTGGGGATGGCACCCCAAAAGATGGCAAGTTGTTCTTTCCGTTTAATTAAAATAGTTTCGCTTTGGAGCTGACTAAGTTCTTTTTATTGCCACATTTAACGGTTCGAATGCATTCATAAAACTTTGTCGAGTGTCGAGAAATTATGTTTGCGTCTTGGCCTTAACTCGGCAGCTTCGAGCGTCGGCTTTGGCTCACTCCCATGCGTCATGATTGTGTTGGGGTCTAATAACCTTACGTAAGCGTGGCAAGAACCCCACCCAGTCGAACCCAACCGTCAGTCGACTTTGTATCTGAGTCATTGCGAAGCCAAAGCTGCTGCCGCCGATTAAACTGATTAAGCCAAATGTCAATGGCCAAAACTTTAGACATGGCCATAAAGAAAGAAAGGCCTCCACTGTCGCAGTAGCGAGCGCTATAAATATCATAATTATGCTACAGTCACAGTCACATCCACATGCAAATGTATTAATTTATGCAGATCATCTATATGGGTAAGCATTTCCTGTTTTTGGCCACTTTCTGAGCCGCTTTCGAATTGCATTTAAAAGCAATTATCAAATCATGTCGCTGCCGCCTGACAAACTCATTTATTTAGCTCAAAACTCGAGACATGTGGCATGCAACAAACACACACACACACACTTACAACTAGACCAAGTCCAAGTGCAAGTCGAGTCCTAATTTTGCTTTCGTTTCACACCATGCATACATATGTATAGTGATACCCTCACCAAAAGGCATGTCGACTACTTCAAGTGAGTTGTTATGTTTGTATGCAAATGCATTTTCCTGATTAGAGTTTTTATCTTTCGATCTAATTACCTATTTACATCTCTATTTATGTATTCTTCACAGTGAAATTAAAAAATATCTAAACATGAGAGTTTTAATTGCCCAAATATAGAAGGAATATTAGAGGAATAGAATTATTTATTTATTTTCATTAAAAGTCAACTATGATAATCCATAAAGTTTGGAAACAAAAAACTCTTATGCAGTAATTATAATTTTCAAATAAGTATATTATATATATAAATCTGGGGGTATTTAAACAATATTCATTTGGAATTCAGGAAACCTCTGAAAATCAGATTTACAATGTAATCGCAATAGTATAGATACTGTGGTCTAAAACTAAGAATGGAGAAGAAGAATAACTGAAAATCTTGTAAATTAATTGTTGCAAAAGCAACGTGTAAATCAGAATATGCATACATGATATATAATAACAATAATTGATATCGGGAAATAAATAATCAATCTGTTATGTTGAGAAATGATCGAAAAGAGTATTTGATAAACATCAACTCGAGCGTAGGCCGTATTTTTCTGCTTTCCTATGAAGTCAAGAGAGCCGGAGATCCACAAGCTGTCAAACTGTCGCCAGTGCCTGAAATTGTCATTATTCAATGTCTTGAGGGGGGCACTGTGTAGGTGAAGGGGGAAGCTAACATATAGGGGTACAGGTTGAGGTTCGGTTTGGGTTTGGGGTTTGGAATGGGGGCGCTTCCAACTAATTTTAATGTGTGAAAATTAAGTTTTGTTGTGAGGGGACATTTGGAGCGAGCTGATGTGCCTACCAATTGGTTTATTGTCTCTGGTGAGAACCTGTCGAATGGTAAGTGCAACTCCCTCGATTCCCCCTGCGAGCCCACTCGCTGCCCCTTCCAATATCTTGTTTGCTTTTTTGGTTTTCCTCATTTTAAACTCGCCAATTCAAAAAATCCATCGGCATAAATCATCAGGCAAGCGCCACAAACACGGCGACATATTAAATTTACAAGTTGATTTTGATTTATGCCCGCATGCATATGAATATACGTATTATTTTTGTTGTTGTTGCTGTTGTTGTTATTGCTGTCAAGTCGTCTCGTCGCTAACTTAATTTAACTCTCGTAGTCGTCTCTCTCTCTCGCTCATTTCGTAGTCTATCTCATTTTCGCGCAGCCAACGCAATTTGCGGTCTGCGTCGAAGTCACTTGCAATTAAGGTACCAAAACACTGGGTATGCCCCCGAACCGGGTATGCTAAGTATGTCAGCTTGTACGTGACGTTTTGAAGAATGCGCTTTTAATCTCATCATCTATTGAGTAGATTTACGACTGCAATGAGACAAAGAACAACTTCGGTTTGTAGGTTAGGTTTATTTGGTACCGGATATTAATACTAATATTTTTTTTACATTTTTTATTTATTTTAAATTCGACTATGAACAGTACTAGCAAATAAAAATTGCGAATTTAAATTAAATAAGTACACGTTATTAATCTTAAATTTAATATATAATTAAAAATCAATTTACATTTAAATATAAAAGTCGTATAAACTATCCTGCAATCCTTTTCGGTTTTTACCTTAAAAATAAATACTTTTATTATAGTTTCTTGGGTCATATTTATTCAGTTTAGTATAGTTGCATCAATTAACACTATTTCCACTACTTCATCCACATTAGCTGTGCATTCATGTCGCACTGCAGCGAGTACTCAGATGGATGCTGCTTGTGGGCGGCTTTAAAGCCCGTGGAACTAACTTTCTTCGCCTTCTTCTTCGCCCGTAATTTCAAATGACAAACTAACGGACAGACACCGACAGCTCCATTAATTAAAATGAAAATTAGTGGTTTCAAATTGCGCCGGAACAGGATGGATGAGATGCGATGGGATGCGATGGAAGGGGAGGGGATGAAGGCAGTCAGCAGTCAGCCCAGCATCATTCCAGGAAAACCATTGAAACGCTGCAATTAGCGGCGAGCTTGTAAATCTTTTGCCTGGCAATTTGATAAATCCACATAACTTGACCCACTTTCGAGTTCTGCTGATGAAGTCTCCATCCTCCATCCTCCATCTTCCATCCTTCATGCTCGTCTCTCGCTCTCGCTTTTGCTTTTGCTGTCCATCTCCCTCGCACGTTTGGGCCAAAATGCACAGAGCAATTTCATTTTTCAAGCGTGCTCCTCCCACTCCCCTCGCCACTTTCTCATTCTGACCATTTTAGGCCAATTTGCGCAAATGTCTGTGCATTTAATTTTAAATTTATCATTTTACAGCGTTTTTTTCGGGGTCCGCTTCTGACCACTTTAAGGCAAATTTAAAGCCTAACCGAGCTGAACTTTTTAATTTTTATGCATAGAATGGGTTGGCTGAGAGCCTTTCTTTTGCTATGGAAATTTGCGGCTTCAACTTTGAACCACAACCTGGCCGTTAGAATGGAGCAAACTGGGCGCTGTTGGAGGGTGGCAATCAAACGAGTTGCGACCGCGACACTCGACGGAAAATTAAAACATATATGTAGGGGAATATAAAAAGCTGTGCACTTTTTGTTTTATGCATATGAATACAATATAAAAAGTTAGACATTCCACATTTTTACAAACATGTAAAGTCAAAAGGGCATATGGAAATAAATGAATAAATACTTGTACAGATGACATTTGCAGTTAATTAAATCAGGCGACATTTTGCTAGACATGCGTCGCGACACTGCTGTTAAATCAATTTGCATGATAAACATATAAAGCAAGGCAATGTAAATCAATTAAATCAATTTAAATCCAAATGCTTTAATTTGTGCTGTCAATTCAAATTGACGACGACTGGCGCCAGCCAGTGCTGGAAAGTGTAGCTACCGATTAATGCAGAGCAATACAAGCAGCAACCTGCCAATATCAATAAATGTTACAAATCGATTGATCGGAAAATAATCTAATCTCCCACAATTTGTAGTTATTTGCAATGCACTCACCAAATAACTGTGTATATCGGAGTGTTTCTTCTGGTTGTATTTGCTTTCGATAGTGAGTATCGATATATGGCAGTGTGGCGATGAATTTCTCTCTCACAACACTGAGGGTAATTTGTGGCGCTCATTTTCGTATTCGCTCTCGCTCTCTCGCATGCATTTCGAATGTCTGCATTTTTGCTTCTTGTTCAGGCGCCTTTCGTCAGTCTCTTTTCAATTGTGGTCGCGTGAGGTTGTTTGCGCGCGTATTTCGCTTCTCATTTGTTGTATTAAAACCGCGTTTTATCAAAGAAAATATTAAACAAATACACCTAACTGAACGTATAGTGAAATAGCACAAGTGAATTTAACGCGTTCAGCATTTGTAATACACAAATGAAGCGAAAATCAGTCCATTGAGAAAATACAATTCGCGACGCTTGCCTGCGACGAAAGGACAGTTACGTTGGTTAGAGCGAGATAACGCTACTGTGTGCGCAATTTGTTGATGTCGCTGTTGTTGTTGGTGTAGTGCCTGGCGCTTGTGCTCATAGTAATTGTTGTTGTTGGATGCGCCACGGTAAAAAGTGTTTTGTTTGTAAAAGAACAACAAATCGAGTTAATTAGTTGCTGCTGTTCCGGCTTTTGTTGTTGTTACTATTGCAGCCGGCCAAACAAAATCAACAACTATAGAGTTCAATGAATATATTTCTCAAGTAGCCGCCGTTGAACAACGAGACGCCAAAATTCGGCGAATACACAACAAAAGTGGAGTGAGCGACAAACGAAGAAAAAAAGCGAAAAGAAATAAATAAATGTACGAAATGCGGGGAATGTGTAGAATGTGTGTGCGAAAGTGAAGACAACAAGGAAAACGAAACCAAAGCGGAATCAGAGGACGTCAAAATGCAGCGCACTGGAAACAAAAACAAAACCACAATAAACTTAGCCTAAGCAAAGCAAAATATCGTTACTATTCAAATTCAGCGCAAATAACGGTTTCACAGTTCGTAGCTGAAACAAATCCACAATGGCGAAGGCAACTAACGGAAGTGGATTGTGGATTGCAATTTCAATTGGCCTATTGCAACTGGCGACAGTGTCGCATGCGAGTCAAGGTAAGTCGGGCGTGGAATGCAATCCAAATACTATCGCCATATGCTGGTGACAACTTGTCTGGCCGACGTGCAACTAAGCAGGTTTTTAGTTGTCCCAACTATACAGTTTACTGCCACAATATGCTGTGCCGGCAAATGCTGATAAGGGCATTTTGACCATTCCCCTTTTAACGTATACACATGTGAAACAGCTTTGGCAATCACACAATCATGCGACCCAATCCATAAACTACTCACTCGATAATTGACAGAGTGTAGTTTACTTTTTAGCCAGATAAGACAAGGCCGTTGCAAATATATATTTATCAGCAATTCGTTATCTGTACTTTACTTTTTTGGTTGCGAACACTCGAGTTAATGAGTTGAGTTCGCATACTTGACTCATTTTTCATTCGCGAGAACATGCGAAATGATGAAATGTGTCGCATTTATTTACCAGAAACTCGTCGAATCTGATCATTATTCAGTAAACATTGAAAACCATTAGGAATAATCGAATTGAAGTCAGCTTGTTGCTTACGATCTGCACTGAACCGAAAATCGATATTCTGTATCGATTTCAGTAAATAGTCACCGGATTCACTGTAGTGTAATTATGTTGCCTGCTGGAAGCGTATTGTTGACGTGTTGTGCAGGGCATAAATATTTGGATTCGATGACAAACAACAAGTGTCTGAACTGCGCAGGTAGATAAAGAAAAATCCCTCGGAAACAGGTCAAATATCGCGACTCAGGCACAGCTGCAACAAGGCATTAGCTGATTAATTTTGCAGAGGCAAAGCGCAAACGTCTTTCAATTTCTCAGTTTTTCTATCTAAAAATAAACCATAGAAAATCCTCACAAAATGCGCAAATAATGCAAACAAATTAAATGCCTTTCGCCCTTCGTCTGGTGTGATAGGGGAAAGAAAATGCCGTCAAGGCAACCAAAACACCCTCCTGGCCAAGCCGAGCCGAGCTGAGCTGAGTTCGTGGGGTGCCTCAAATTTATCACTGCCAAGCCAAAGAGACGGGACAGAAAAAAATGAACATCCCCGGGAAAGTGGAAAAAAGTCAAACAGAAAATAATGATAAGCTCTTTGCTTGCCATGGCATGGCATGTGCTTTATCATAACAACTTTTGGGCTATTATACATACATAACATATTATACATATACTGCCATATATATGCAAATTGCGTGTAACAGAATGTCAAAATATATATATGGGTCAGAGAGCGGCTTTATCTAACTAACCAACGCATCAATCGCAACAACATGTCATGCTGATTTCAGCTTTTGGCCGTACTCTTCTTTTGCGCAGTTGCACGACAGGCGTTTTTGGTTTAGAATTGTGGCAGAAAGCGTCACCTTCTCCCATATCTCTTGTGACAAGTAGTTGACATAGCCTAAAACGCTGTAAGCAAAATGGGAGAACGTATTTCTGAAAATGACTTCCTTTTTCTGCGGTATACAACTGGTTAATTTAATTCAAACTATATTTTATTTTTCCCATTAAAAATCTTTCATATTATATTCCTTACTTCGTGTTTCTTTAATTACATTGATCTGTTTAGGTAGAAAAGGTTAAAGTTACAGACCAGGATATATTACTATTATTTATAATTCTTTCAGTGAAGATTCCTAACTGAGACTTTGAAAACGTTATTACAATTAACAATCATTTCTGCTGCGTTGCGATATCTTCCGCATTTAAGTAAACCTTGCAAACCTGCATCTGATATTTTAAACTGTTCTTAAGGAGTCTTTCTTATCAGAGCCAGCCACGAAAGTACTTTACTCTCTTATACTTTTATTGCGCTGCCATCCGCACTCACCTGGCCTGTAATTAAAATAATCCTGCAAGTACTTTCACTATATAGAACAGCGTTAAAAGAAATGCGCTTCTGATGCTTCAAAGACACATTTCACTTGCTCTCCAAGTGCTTTAAAAAGGCAATTTATGGCTTAAACACGGCAGATAGAGAGAGAGAGAGAGCGAAAGAAAGAGAGAGACAGAGTGGCCTTAATTAATGACCAAGCAGTAATTAAAAAATCTTAGTGTCGCACACAGGAGCAGCGAGAACAACGCCACCAACAATAACAATAAAAATAATGAACTGGGTGTAGCCTGAAAGCAAAGTCCTGCTGCTGCTGTTGTTGTTTTTGCTCCATTCTCTCGCATACAAATATAAATACAAGTAATACCTGCTTCCTTTTCACTTTTTGCTTTTTTAATGGCCATAATTCACTGCTTAGTGCCTGGCCTGGTCCCTTCTGTGAACTGTGACAATTGTTTCGTTATGTTCGTGCTCGTGCTCGTGCTCATGTTACCAGGATACCAATGCGAATCCTGGTACAGCTTGTAGCTTGTGGGGAATACGGGCAAAGCAAGCTGTCAGCCAGCATATTTGGCCGCATTACGTGATATATACGGAATATGAGTGACATGTTATTCTAATTTCACACCCCTTTTTGAAGGGTGCGCTCGTCGGCCATAAACATTTCCATATGGTCCGCTTGGCCTCAGGGCGGCACAGGCAACACTCTCTATATCACTGGTTCTGGTTCTGGCTCTGACTCTGTCGCAATGTGTACACAATGTACTACATATGTCTGTACATAAATGTGCTGTGAGTGAATGTGCCCAGAAATGAGGTCATTTCTTCGGTTTCATTTTCTGCCCGGCTGTCAACTAATTACAGTCCATTGCCGAGTCTCTGAAAGAGCCCGGGCTGCTAATCATTTGCCACAAAACGGAAATTGCCTCAGCTCTGTGACTAAGTGTAAGGGCAGGTCTGAAAAGGACCTATCATCCTACCTTCTACCTTCCACCATATGGGATGAATATATAAGATTGCAGGGATTGGCAGTGCAACAGGGAAACAGAACAACACTTTGTGAATTCTCTCAGCGTTCTGTCAATTTTCAATCAGTGCAAACAAAATAACAACAAGCAAAGGAATTGTCGTTCTTCGTGTTCCTCTTGTTCTTCCTGTTGCCATAAGGTAGTAATGCATCCATCCAAGTCTTTGTGCCAGCTTGGCTCCTTTTCATTGTGTGTTTGTGTGTTTGGTTGGCTTGTCGATGGCTTTGACATTGTTCAAGGTTGCAATTGCTATGGCAACTTCAGCAAGTATTTTCGCTGGGCAAATGCAGTTCTAAGCAAACATTGCAACTACCTGCAAAACTAGTCAATACACTTAGAAACAGGTTGGCTATAAGAATAGGATTTAATATCATTATTGAGTGCGGTTTATTGTGGATTTCTATTGTGCCAAACTCACAGAAAATTTAACAACTCGTATCTAACAACTTTGCTTCAAATGGTAGAGGGAAGATGATATTTTAATTTAATATTTATTTAGTTTTATTTATGTATTGAAAAAGTTGGAGTAGTATTTAATTAATCAGTTGAATTAATTCTATAACAATACATTTAAAACCAGTCTCTTGCCAAGAACTGAGAACTGTTTCATCAAGCATTTAAAGCAAAATATCTTCCTTACCTTACTTAAACTGTATTTAAAAAGGGGAAATCGTTTTCTTGCTAAATTCCGCTGGCAATCTATTTATTTACAATCATATATGTAGTTTCTTAGGGGACTTTTGCCACTTCCATTACAACCGGAAACATTCACAAGTCCCAACTCAACTCAACGGCTTGCAATTCCTTTTAATTCCCAGTCAAATCAGCCATTTCGAAAGCCTCTCACAATTTTCCCATGTGTGAAATGTTAACGCATTTAATTCGCACATTTTATTGTTGTTCCTGTTGTTGATGTTGTGCCTTTTTATTAACAGTTTGTGCCGTTATTCGCGGCTATCAACCATGCATTAAATTACGAAACTACAAAAAAAACAAAATGTAAAGAAATTTAAGAGCAAAAATTAATTTTAATTTGCGCGCACATAAATTTGCGCACGAATTAAACAATGAATTGCATTTTTGGCATGTCGTGTTTTCCTTTTTCTCCGTTTATTTTTATGTGTTTTATGGCCTGACCACAAGCAGAACAACAAGAGCAGCAGCAGCAGCGGCGACAACAGCAGGGGCAACATGCATGTTGCAAACATTTTTCAAAAGCATCGAAAGCCAAACTTGCAACAACAACTTTGCACCCCGTGCGCTGCGCTTGAGTCCCTTCACTGTTATTTTGGGCCGAGTTCTTCTGCCTTTTTAACCAATTCCAAAAGACAACATGAATAATTCAAAACAACCACAACAACAACAACAAGAGGGGGAGAAGCAGAAGGATTGTAACATCAGTAGGAGAAATCCCAAAACACAATTCCAAGCCGAGACGAATGTTGTTGCTGCTTCGGGTTGTCGTTGTTGCTGCTGCTGCTGCAATTGCAGTTGTTGTTGCTGTTGTTGTTGCTGTTGCAGTTCAACGCACCCATGGCTCTGGTCAGAGATCTGTCCCAGCTCTTGTGCTGATCTCCAGGCAGCATCCACATTTCGCATGGCAGCAGGAAATGCCATAAAATTCACTTTTTCTCTTCTTATTTTCTGCTCTCCCTTTACTGGTTGCTTAGTTATTTATTTTATTTTCAGTTGCAATTACTCGTGCCATTGGCAATGGGCACAACGCGTAGGGCTTGAGTGTGGGCGTGGCAGCCAATTTGCATACTGCAAATGCAGTGTGGGAGTTAGCGTAGAGCAAGCCAATCAGCCACAACAATTGCAGCTGAAGCTGCAAGGCGAAGCCTTTTCAATTCTAGTCACAACAATGCAGTCTGGCTTGGCCACGGAAGTGTGAAGTTGGCAGATCGGCTAAAGGCTCCATTTGTACTTAACCTTGTCTCCTAAAAACTCTTGCCAGTTGTCGCCGCAAGTAATTTAAGCATGCTTTGTTAACGGCACTTTAACAACCGCAGCAGACCGAAATCAAGTCGAGGCGAGGCGAGGCGAGAAACTGGCTCATAAAATTACGCTCAGCTGCAGCACAGAGGCTGCGTCCATTAAACGCCCCAACATTATTAACTGGCTGCAACTAGGACTTCAATTGCAGCCACGACTGCGACTAGACTCGCTTAATCACACAGGAAGCACAGGCAACACCTCTCTGGCAACCTTGCCACCTGAAGATCAGCTCGAGACGAGCTCTCGCAGCTGTGCAACAAACTCAATTAAAACTCAGACTCTGACTTGGCTCTTTCCCCTGGGCGTGAGTCACAGCGACTGAAAAGCGAAATGAAACTCGTTTCATAATTATTTGGGAGAGGGCACAAAAAACAGAAACAACAACAGTTGTTGTCGCCGCCTTGGGGCAGCATTAATTGAAAATGCGGCAGCCAAATTGAGTTGGTCATTTTGGTGGCACGTCCGAGAGTCGCCACACTTATCAGACGCTTATCGGTTAAACGTTCCTCTCTCTCTGCCTCTGTGTGTCTAACCCACCGCCAGCCATGGACTGCATTTAAGTAGATCGATCGTTCAAATCCCCCCTGCTTCCAAGTTTCCATCGACTACTCGTATCTCGGTCTGTCGCTGGCTGTATCTGTATCTGCTGTTTTAATCTAGCGACTGCAATTGCCACACAAAATAGAACATGAAAAACGAGCAACGCTTACAACGGCGACGACAAACGACGCGTCGTGAACTCGCCTCGGCCACTGAGCGGAGCGGAGCGGGGAACGAGGGGCTCTGGGGTGTTGCCAACCCAAGTAATTTGTTACAAACAGCACAAGACAAAAACAACAGCAACAGCAACATAAACAACAACTTCAACAGCCAGAGCAGTCGCCACATCGATTCTGCCGATCCCAAGTCGACTCTCTTTCTCTGTCTCGTCTCGTCTGCAGCTTTGCCTCTGACTCGAATGCTCAGTCTTTGCTATTATTTCAATATTATCTACAAAATGCACGTACTTCATACCACTTACCAGCGGCAGCAGCAGCAGCAGCGTCTATGCCACTGTTATTGTCCTCCTCGCAGCGTACAGTGGTGTGATGTCTATTGGCAGGGAAGCGAAGATTGAGTGATTAATTTGACAGATTTTATTGTAAAGCAAATTCAAGAAAATTTCTTCCATAGAGACAGCTAACTACAGAACAATAGGTGGCAAAGGGATCTTAAATTCAGGTTATAAACAAAGAGCCGGAAAATATTTAAAAAAAAATACATGTAGGTAAGAGGTAAAAGGATTAAAATATCATGAAATGGATTTCTCTATCCTTTTGAGAATGCTATTTTTCTACATATATTGGGGAGAATTTCCAATCTTATTGTTCTCCGACTGCAACAGATAAACAAGAAGGAAAGAGTCATTTTGATTTAAATAATGATATTATAAAATCTTTATTCAACTTCAATTTGTATTTTAAAGGTGGATCTCAAAGTCAAAAAAAAGAATATATTTTTGAATGTTTAAAATGAAAATTAATTCTAGGACAAAAGATACGCTTTTAGTCTAGAGATAATGCAGCTTATGTTGGGTGGCAATTGACACCCATATTTGAAGATGACTTTCGTTTGAGATATCGGTTTCGCAATGATGTTCGTGTCACTGTGCCACATCTGAATTTGCCGGCAGCACGACAAACCCCGCTTGGCTCCTAAGCTCCTAAGGGGGAATCAGGGGGACAGATGGTAGCTCCAAGCAGGGGCACACTGGCAGGCAGCGATCTTTGTTGGCAGTTGCCGTGATCTTATCTCAAACGCTGTTCGTCGGAGCTCGCGTTCGCGCAACTTAAGTAGGTACTAAGTGCTGCATATATCATAGCCGAGGTACGATCCGAGCCAGATCAGGAGTGCGAGAGGGGCACTGAGACCGAGACTGAGACCCAGTCGAGACTGGTCGCGATCTGTTGAGCTGTTGAACCCGCCCGTCCGTCGTTGTCTGCTCTGTTGGCATTTGCTGCGATTGCAATGCCAAAAAGTCGATTATTTTGTGCAGTTTATGACGCGCCCGACTCGATTTCTGATTAATGGCAATTATCTGTTGGCCAACTGAGAGAAAGAGATTGAGAGAGAGAGAGCGTGACAGAGATCTTCATCTCTCTGGGGTGGCATCCACAATTGAGCTGTCATGTTCAGTTTGTGGCCGTTGTCGACTGTTGCACTTGGGCCACAATCGAGTTGGGCCTCAGAGTTGCTTGCGCTAATTTACGTGTCGCTGCTGACATTTGCATAAAATGCCTGAAATGCGACTGGTCTTAGTCGAGCAATCGGCTCCAGTTGTTGTCCCATTAGACGCCACACTTTATGTGCCGCGGGCAAACACTTGACTTGACGCTCCTTCAGACGACGCTGTCCACTGCAGACCACTTCCACTTCCATTGGCAGTTCCAGTTCCAGTTCAGTTGTGCTGGCCAAACACTCGCCTCGCAAAAACTGCGTAAGTCTGCAGCCGAAACGCTGTCAGCGTTTGTTTCTCGACTAGGCCAACTTCTCATTCAGGCCCCCGACGACTGCGACTGACTTGAGTGCGGTGTTGACATGAGTTGGTGTTATTTTTTTTTTGGTGGCTAATGACTGCCAACGGACTAACTGATTAACCAACTGAGCTGCACTGCATTAAAGCTTGCTTTTCACTCAAACGGTGCAACTAAAACATTTACGAATGGCAGCCATAAAAGAAGTGTGGAATTTAACACTCTTGTGAGAGTGAATCAGCTCAAAAATGGCTTCAAATAGTTAAAGAAATACTTGACTATTTGAAAGTGTCGAAAGTGAATGGCATTAATGAGTGATAATTGCCAATCGTTCTTCAGCAACTTCAGCATCGAGATAAAAGTCTCTCACGATGTATTTAATCCAAGAGAGTTATATTTGAATCATTACTATGGTAATTAATCATTTGGTGCTCTTAACTGTCTATCAACTGCAACTGCACTGCGATTAGGTTATTTATGAAGCCCATTCGCACTTTAAATGCATTGTCAGAGCTGGCGAAGTTGATGTTAGGAATTCAATTACGTACTTGATGCCACATTAGGGCATAGCTAAACAATGTCGTACTCGACGCTTAATGTGTGTAGATGGCATGTTGTTGTCATAGATTGTTACGCTCTCAGCACTTCACTCTTAATGATGGTCGCAAGACAACAGCAAATTTGTGTCATTGCCAGCACAAGCAGAAGCAGAACACTAAACCCAGAGCGTGAACGTGAAAAGTGCAGTCGAGTCTAGCTGTCTTACCACCAAGATTTGCATATCTGCCAGACACAGAATGTGGCAGGAAGGTGAAGCCAGAACAATGACAGCGGCGAGACAATGTGCAATATACGATACCATAGGATATACTATATGTAGTAGATGACTACTTAGCATATATATTACGCTTTTATTCTGGAGAGCGAGTCTCAATCAATGAATACAAATAATTGCGAGGATATTCAATTGTTCAGTTCCCTTTTGTGCAGCATTTATCAACCACATTACGCGATGTTTTTGCTCCCTTGAGACTGCGGAATGATTTACTTAAGCTACGCGGTGACGTTAAGTTCTTTGATGATGTCTCTTTTGTCGTTTCTTTAACCGTTTCAATTCCTTTATGGCACATTTATCTGCAATTTTAGTATGCATACACTGACTTAATCGATATCTATCGATAGCATAGAATTCGTTTCGTTCTCCTTACCTAAAGGGAACTACTTGTTCACAGTATAAATAGCTTGAATCACTTTTGGGTTCTAATCTGTCATTTCCTTCTCAACTTCCACGTGGAGCAGACATTGCAAAAATCAAGCGATTGAATTTAAAGTTTGTCTTTCAAATTGATATTGAAATAACAAATCAAATATCGATCGGCGATGACTGTGCGCTACGAGCTGTGTGTTGGCCTTAAACGTGGCCACAAAACCACAAAAATCAAGAACGTCCAGTACTCCGGCGACAAGAAGAAGGTTCAGGGTCGGCGTGCTTCCCGCTTGAAGAACATCCAGACGCGCAGCACCAAGCTACGGCGTGATGTAATACGCGAGGTTGTGGGGCATGCGCCATACGAGAAGCGTGTCATGGAACTGCTGAAGGTGTCCAAGGATAAGCGTGCCCTCAAGTTCCTGAAGCGCCGCCTGGGGACTCACATTCGTGCCAAGAGGAAGCGTGAGGAGATGGCCAACATTCTCACCCAAATGCGCAAAGCTCAGGCTCACGGCAAATAGATGCAAAGTCTTCGCTCAAACTTGCAACAATTGCAGCAATTAAAACATTCATAAATGTAATAAATACTTAACATAATAATTAATGCAGATCAAATATCTATAACAAATGAATTATTATTTTTATTTGATTTTTTTTTTCGATATTCTATTTGCATACATTTGCATTTACTATATGTAAATGTTGTAGATATGTTGCAAATGTGTGCGTGCTCACAAATGTTTATAGGTTAATCAAACAAACGTTAAAGGCAACACGAGGCTTATGAAATTTATTTTCAACCACCAATTAAAAATGAATTTCGGCCACACTCTCATACTAAAAGTGTTTGATAATGCGAAATGGATTAATGCAATTAATATATTTATTTGTATGTCTGACAATCTAGCATTTAAATTGATATTGGCTTAGGAATAAAAATCTAACAAAATTATAGCTAAAATTAATTAGGTTTTAATTCATTTAGAGGAAAAAGATTTAGATATTCCACCATATTGAATACAAAATAATCGAATATTAATAGGGCTGCCAAAATATCAGGGATGCTAAAATAAATAAAGTATATCGATAAAGCAAGCAGAACCGATCAATAATTTTGGACTGAAGTAAATATATCGAGGCTTCTAATAATCAGTGTCAAAAACTATAGAGATGTTTGTATTGTTCTTAAATTCTTAAATTGTTGTACGTCATTCTGAAAAGCTTTAAATATTAGTCATCATTGCGGAAATTTCATGCACTGTGGATGGAGTCTGCGAACGAGTTAAACTTTACATTCGATTAGCCCAAAAGTCGGTGCATTGCCAAAGGGAATCGGCTGACTGACTCACGCTCACGCTGAGGCTGACGCTGAGGCTGAGGCAAGTTGTTGCGCTGACAAGCGTGAAATTACGCGTTAGAATAACAACAAACAAACAAAGAAAGGAGCAGGAACAAGAACAACAAACAACAGACAAGAGAACACGGACAAGTCGAGGAAGCACAAGGCGAACCGACACACGCACTTGAACTTTTGCAGCAAAGTGTTTGACACGACACAGACAGCACAGCAGTTGCAGGAACTGTTTCAGAATATCCCACTAGAGGCATGTCTGAGCTTGCAACAGGGGGCAAGTGCGAGGCTGCTGCTGCCAAAAAAGGGGGGCAAGAGATCTAACTTGCCACAGCGGAAGTCACGTCTCATACGCAGGGCTGCGCAGGAGCGGAGTGCGGCATAGATAGGGCCCAGGGCGGCTCACTCGGTGTTGGGCTGCCAAAATGTGATTGATGTGCTGTTAAGTTGAAGTTGAATGCTGCCCCTCGCAGTTCCCCTCTGCTGTCCACGCATTCAATTAAAACTTTGGCCAGATCAGCGCACGCTTTATATGCAAAAGTCGTCGCCTTCATGCGAGTACTCACTGAATACTATTCAGCGTTTGCCATTGCCTTTGCTTTTGCCTTATGCAAATTATTAGCATTTGTGGCGTGCTTATAAACTCGCCTCGCAACCTGCAACAAGTTCAGGGCCACACATAAACACACACTCACACTCATCCACGCCTCGAATATCACATTCAGCGTTAGGATTGGGGAGTTTTTTTTGTTGTGTAAATATTTTGATATCAAATATTTGACCTGACAGCCAGCCAAAGCCTCTTTCCAACTCGGAACCCGTCTCAAAATGCGACGCGTCTCTCGTTGAGGCGATTCGAGACCTACCTGTAAATATTTGCCACATTATCGTCTTGACAATGTACAAACAAAAGCCTTTAATACCTTTGACTAGCAATAGGACTACTATTCGGGAGTTCCCCCAACCCCTCGCTGCCCCACTCAAAAGACACCACATTAATCTTAGTTGAGCAAGAAATTAACATTTGGCAGCAATAGACAAGCATGGAAATACTCTTCCCCAGTCTCCCCACAACAAACGCTCTTAATTGCCTACTCTGACCCTCGGCTGGTTCAATAAACTGTGCTATTTGTTTTATTGATTGCCTTATCAGCACAACAAAATATGTGCCTTTTCCTATACCCTGTAACAGATTGAACTTTTGGGGCATCAGAGATTTAAATACTTCATCTTAAGCTTCATAGAGAAGAATATTTGTCGTATTATCTGATTTAATATCTAGTTTTTCAAATCTCTCAGCCAAGCATTTTTTTGTTTAACAGGGTATCTTATGGGAAGTCAAAATCGTTTAGTCATATTTCAATGCGTGCTTTCACTGCAGTATTCATTTCTAAGCAGTTAATGATTGCCTTTATTACTCAACTACTCCCATCAATTACAGAGTATCTCTTAGTCTCGCAATCTTAATTAGTTACACTTATTTACTTATTTTCTCTCCATATCTGCGTACAAACAACGCACGATGATAACTCAGCTCCGACCATCGATCTATAGATAACTTTTTGGTGTTGCGTCGAGGGTCAATTTTATAGTTTTTTCTTTCCATTTTTTTTTTTTTTTTGTTGGAAAATTTGAAAATTTGTTTTGGAGTTGTGCGTGCTTTGGAGTCGTGGAGTGGAGCGTGGAGAGGGAGTGCAAAGGGTAGGGCCCGTAATAAATAAATGTGATGTGAGTACACTCATATGCACTCACAATTTATGACCGAGTCGATATTATGCTCTGCCACTGGGCATTAGCCACATCCATAACGCATTACGCACGGCAACGCTTTCTATTTATGAAAGTTGTTGCTCTGTTCCCGAACAGCTTTGGAACTGCTCAGGTTAGAGTTCAGGCCTCGACACTCACCTCCTTTTGAGACCTGAATTGAACAGAACTCAAATTACCTCTCGACCAATCAGACACTTTACACAACAGTCACGTACATATGCATATTGTAATCGAAGAGATCTATCATATGTAGGAATTCAAGTATATTTTGAGCGAATAGTTGTGAAACCTGTCTATTGCTGATTTATTTGCTGATTTTTTTAAACTACATATAGATCTCAAAGCGTTCGATTGGTTTAGCCTTATCCTTATCAGATAAATGACGCATAAATGATTGCATTTTTAAACCATGAATTACTAAAAGTTCACCATTAAATAATTTAAAGATTCTAAAGCCTATATTTTTACCAGGGCCAGATTGAGTTCCAGCATGTGTGCTTAGGCGCTATTAATTCCTTTATACATTCTTTTTAATTTTTATGGAGTTATGTTCTTTTCCAAACTATTGGAAGGACTCTTTTATTATTCCTCTCCATAAAAAAGGAAATAAATCTAATGCTGAGAATTACAGAGAATTTATAAAAGGTTTATTGTAGTTGTTTTTGTTCATTTAGTATTTGAAAAGTATTTTTTTGTTTGATTCCAGTAATTTTTTTCGCACAACAAAAAATTAGTCCAACTGTAAAAATCAGTTAAAAATATAAAATGATTCTTGTTATATAAAAAAACTTGAATTTGTAATACCTTCATGATTTCTTTATAGAACTGCAGATAAAACTTTATGTGAATCTAGTTCTCTGATTTTTGTAAGAAAATTTGTTCTGGATTTTACATAGTAGGCCGTGTACTAAAAACCTGCCACTTGATTAAATCACTGGAAGAAATTGTTTCGTCGAATCGATAGAAAAATATAAAATTGATACGATGACAGCGCGCAAGTCTGACGTCCAGGATCCGATGGCGAACATGGCTAACAACTTAACTGCGGAGCAGTTGATGAGCTTGACTCGCCACCCAATCAATCTGATTCTACAGAACTGGCGGAACATTAAAGCGGAGGCAGCAATGAAACATAAGCAGAAAGAGTTGAAGCGAATGCCCAAAAAGATCTTGTCAACTAAAGCCCACAAGGACAAGCTAACAAAGCATAAGCAGGACGTGCAAAAAGAGCGCAAAATACAACATCTGTCTGAGTTCAAGCGGGGTCGCGAAAAAAAACCCAAAACCCTTTCAAGGACCGAGCCCACACATATAGAGATGGCAAAGTCAAAGCTGATCTCTCTGGAGATGGACTTGCCAACAAGGGGCAAGCAGGAGACGCTGATTCAGGAGACGCAGCCAAAATCCAAAGAGGACGCAGCTCAGCCGCCCACTCTGAATTTGCCAGCTGCCGAGCGGGACAAAACCTTGGACGATCTGCCGAGCACTGAGCAGATTTGGCAGCTCTTCAAGGACTTCGAGGCGGGCGGCGAAGCCGTTTGGCCGGTCAACTGCCGCATGGAGCAAGCTGACTCTGAGGAGCAACCGAAGCCACCTCGTCGCCAGAATGTGGCAGCCTCTGAGCAGACTGTCGATGCAGAGCAGCAGCTGGCGGATGCTGTGGCATCGATAAGTGGCATCGAAATGAACTGGGAGCCACGAGACCCGGAGCCAGAGGAGTCATTGAAAGATGAAGCACAGAAGGAGGTGTCAGCGTCAGCTACGAATCGAATCGACGACCGGCCTGAGCAGCTGAAACTCGGGAGTTTTTACAAGTCGCAAGGACTGAGCAGCGCGCAGATCTATGGAACCAGATACTCGCAGTACGCAGCAATGTGTGCCACCGAAAGTGGCAGCAAGCAGCTGCAGGAGCTACTGAGGACTCAAATACGTGGCAAGGTGAAGCAGCAATTGCAGAACAAATTCAAGGGCCAGAAACCCATCTTCGATG
The DNA here is from genome assembly GCA_963583835.1 of Drosophila immigrans. Lineage (NCBI taxonomy): Eukaryota > Metazoa > Arthropoda > Insecta > Diptera > Drosophilidae > Drosophila > Drosophila immigrans. Next base: position 21,031,480 of record OY757141.1, read on the forward strand.
ACAACGCCGAGGCATCAACTTCAATGTTATCCAGACCCGAGTTCGGCATTCGCTTTGAGCGTCTGGCAGTTTATAGCCGCATCGATCTGTACCATCACATAGATCTGGCCAAGTTTAATGCCAACTGCCCGGACAGCTCAGAGTACGACTCTGAAGTTCGTGTGCTGAAGTTCTGCTACGAAGACGAACAGGATGCTTGGCTCTGGGAGAACGGCGTCTGTTTTATGCCCCATGCGAATCCAGCGACAATTGCCCAATTTAAGGATATTGCCAAGATATTGGGTTGCAAGGTCGAGCCTTATATCGGACATTCCCACATGGCCCGAGTTATTCAATTTCCCTGGACCATTGCCTTGGACAATTTCTGTGAATTGTACGGTTTGACGGCGCCCGTCGTCAAGAAGGGCGTCAAGTATGCCAACTATGTGCACAAGGATCTGCAGGGCGTCCTCGCCAAGGTGTTCGAGACCGGGCTGGTCCAGGTATTCTCCATGAACCCGGGCGAATCAACGCGAATGCTGAAGATTGTGGAATTAATCACGAATCCACTGAAGCACAAAAATCCAACTTTTAGTTCACTCAATAATGAATAATTGAAATCATTTTGAGATCTGAACTAACCAAATAAACTGTCAAGAGAGAATTCAAGAACTACAGTTTTTACGAATAATAGCTGCAAGAATTTTGCTGTTAACAACGTTGATAACAGAAGCAAAAAACAAACAATGATATTTGTAATTCCCTTGTAATAATATCAATAATAATAATTTGAACAATTATTTTTAATTTGAATGAAAATTATGTCTGAATTGTAAAATAATATCAAAGGGAGTAATTCTTATAGATGAAGTGTAGTATAGTTGAATACTTATAATCTAATTATTTAGTATTTATATGACCACGATTTTATTCTTAAGAAATTTGAATATTTTGAAGTCAGTAGATTTTATTTGCATATTTTCGCGTCTCAAAAGAATCAAAGAATTTCCTTTTTTGTGGCATCAATTGATGCCCTTTATGTTGCCCCTCATTTTAAATCTTTGCACTTGTCTCTGTTGCGGTTTCGCTTTCCATTGATTTGGCAACATAGTTGCTCGGCTTTGGTTAACCAACTTGCGGCACCACAACATATTTTTGCCAGAGTTGCCCCCGAAAACAATTTAACAACTGCAACTGCAACTGCAGCAGCGGCAACTGGAACTGGAACTGGGCGCCTATCAAATGCGGTCACAGTGGCGACTCGCTGTGGGCAGTGGCAACATCAGATGCGTGTGTGGGCTGGCTGTAAAAATAATCAACACAAAAACAAGTCAAACTCTAATGCGTCTGCAAAATTAAATGCTGAATTGACGCCGAGTCATAAAAAAACAAACACCAGAGATGGCGACAAGCAGAGCGAAGAGAGAGGGGAAGTGTTTGACAGGGTGCAGTGAGTGGCAGTTGAACTTTAAGCCGAGGCAGAAGCTGTTAAGCAAGTGCGATTGCCAGACACATAATTCATACAGCATTCATTCAGCATTTATCGATTTTCTCTTAGTTGCCCCCGTCAACTCATCTGAGAGCTAAAGACTCAGCTGTTGGCTGGGCAGGAAGAGCTCAACCGCGTTCTCACTTCCCTTGTCCACAGTCAACTTTAGCTCGCTTTCAGCCCTTGAATGCTGGCAATATTTTTACGATTTGCAACAGACGTTTGCTCGCCTCGCATTTCCCCGCTGACTCGCGTCCCGTCTAATGCGACTTTCAACAGCCTCACTTTATTATATATCTACAGTTAGAGCTACAGATACAGATACACACACGGCTGCAGATACAGATACAGATACAGACAAGCGTCGTTGTTGTCGTTGTGGTTGGCCCCAACACGACAAATGTTTTGACGCACGCTGAGGGGGCAGAGAGTGAGACAGAGCGAGAGAGAGAGCGAGGGTCTGGGTCATGCCATTAAATACACAGCGCAAACGGGAAGCCGCCACATAAAAGTCATGGCAAATGATTCTCAGTTTTCAGATGATTCAGACAAGAGCATTCTTTCACAAAATTCTTGCACTTTTTATTTTGGCTCGCCTCGCTTTTTGATTTGAGCATTTTTGGGAGCAGGTCCTGTTGGGGACGACATTAACGGTACCCAGGCTTTTGGCACCTAACCGAACGAACAACCTTTTGTTTTTAATGGCTTTTGAGTGTTGTTGAACCCGCCCATAAATAATAATGCCCCATGACAAAATCAGATGATTTACAGCGCTTTGATGGCACTTTTCATGGCCATAATTTGTTGCCAACCGGCTGCGCGCTCACAAATTTTACGTGTAGTATTATTATCAGTGGGCTACCGCCCCTCCCTCCCTACAATGTCTATGCGTGGGCGTGGCTGCAACAATAAAGAGATTTTTGTTCAAAACTTTCATGCTTGACGTCTGCAACCATTAAATCAAAATGAAGTTGCACCCATCGTCCTATCCCCATTCATCATATCTACATATAATTCTATTTATCTGCCGTCTGTTACAAATGTGCACACATTAGCTGTAAATTATGTTCAACTTAATTATAGAATATTATTTAATTTGATTTATATTTTGCGTATCTTTACAGGTAAGTTCAAGACGGAAGAGAGAACCGAATCTATGTGGGAACAGTAACAGATAAGTCTGATGTACAATTACTTTCTAAAGAATTTCGTTTGCCTGTTAGTTGCACATTCTTGGCGTCGTGTTGTGGCAATGCCCTCATAAGTAGGCACTCTGTTGCTCTTGTTGCAAGCATAAATCGAACGTCAGGTGCAATTCAACACACAACGTTTCGAAAGCAACGCGGGCAAAAAATTGTTAAGAGAGGGGAAAATTATTGACACGATTTTTTGATAAAATGGCAAAAATGAAAACTCGTTTTGATTGCCGTCAGCAATTGCGGCTCTTATTACGCTTTTGACTCTGTTAAGTCTTTTATTATGTGTATTTTTTTTATTGTATGCGAAAATTCAATTAACGTGGCATGCAACGTGTGGGCAGGCGCCACATAGGAGCGTGTGGCAAGCTGGCCGGCGTGGGATGCTACTGCAGCAGCGGCAGCGGCAGCTTCAAGTGCCCCAAGGGGAGTGTTGGGAGTCTGCTGCAACGTTGCGTAATCCGACAGCCTGGCACCCAATATGTAGCTGGGGCGTGGCCCACTTTTTGTGGCGACACACGCTGATCAAAAAAATTATGACGACGAGACTCGCACATAAAAAAAATACAAGACAAATTATTTAATTGCATAATTACATTCCACGAGGAATAAAAGGCAATTGATTTAATTAAATTATGTTACAATTAAATCAAAGCAAATTTAATTTAATTTCAATTAAAAGCTTGATCAACTGTTTAAAGCCCTGGCGGAATCATGAGTCAGAGCTGCGCATGTGGCGCCACCCACATAGTGGCATGGATGCATCCACTTGTCAACCATTCACACTCTGTCCACGTAGTCAACGGAGACCTCTGACAAGTTGGCAATATTAAACGCTTCAATGGATTTTATGGAGCATAAACAGGAAATTTGCCAAAGAATGCGCAATTTGCGAGCGGACAACAAAGGCGAAACGACGAGGCCCAAAGGGATAGTGGGACTCTGGCCAAAGAAAGAGAGAGTGATAGAGAGGAAGAGAGAGAGAAAAAGGCAAGAGAAGACAGGAAGACAGCGACAGGAAGAGGTCAGTTGAATGAGAAGCGCGTTTCCTGCAAACCAATTCAGTTACAATTTTCACATTCATTTTCATTTCAAGCATTAGAAGATGGCTTAGAGTTGATAAATAGATAAATAGAGGCAAGGCTGCTCGACAGCACTGATATTCTATCCAAACTGAATTGAAATAATTTAATTAAAGAGTAGAAAATACCAGTAAATAACATGCGTGCATGTACAAGAGATTCTCTCCTTCCTTTTCACTCCCCAACTCTTTTGTTTATCATGCGATTGTTATGAAACTTACAGGACAGCAAGTCAACTTCATAAACTAATAATTCAAGCTCGTACCCTTTGCATTTTAAAGTTTAACATATCATGGTAACTGCTTTCAATTCGATTAAAGTGAAACAAAATTATCTATCTTTCTTATTTCCACAAATTGAATGCCGTCTATTTTCCCTGGGCATATGGTATTCAAAAGACACAGAAAATGGTCATTATCCGTCTGTCTGTGTGTGCGTGTGCGTGTGTGTTTGTCTGTGTGGTCGCCATGAAACCATAAAACATTAATTTCAATTGAAAGAATTACACAATGAAGAAAGCAAGAAAAGCAGTCACGGTATTCGATATCCCCTGCCAACTTAAGTTAACTATTCCTCGGCCCATTGAAAGAACCGCACGTAACTCGAACCCTACAAAAAGGGCAGGAGGAGCATAGAAATAATACCGCTTTTCTATGGCTAAACGATGCAAGAGTGTGAGCATGTGTGTGCGAGTGTGTGTGCTGTGTGTGTGCTGTGTGTAGGTAATTAATTTGTGTGGCACAACCAACGAGAGTTGTTGGCAAGTTGTTGCAACAACAATGTTTTCGACTCGGAAGTTTTGCCAGACAGAGCAGCTGTTGGCAGCCAAACAGACAAACGGCGGAGAAAGGCTAGAAACAGCAACTAACAATAGCGGCAACAACGATTGCAACATCAACAACAACAATGACAACATATGTTAATTAGCAAAGGACTCGAAATACAGTTGATTACAGCTCGCAGTTTAAATTTCCAGCATTTCGACTTTCACATTTCACAATGATGCAACAAAAATTGAAATTGAAAATTCAATCGAGTCTGGCTGCCTCTCTCTCTCTTTCTGTGCCACAAACACTAGCTGTCTCTTTCAGTTGCTGCCTCATGTGTCAAAATCTGTCAGCGACACTTAACCTTAGGCATAATTCAGTGTTCGCCGCTGAGAAAGTTGCCATCAATTCTGATATTTTCTCAGCTATTTTTGGAGTTGTTCTTCCACCGAGACACTTACTCATTGTTGTTGCAACGTCTGGCGTTGCTGCCTGTGGCAACTTCCGCTTGGGCGCTTTAATTTGTTTAATGCTGTTAAATTATAATTCTCCGCATATAGACACATTTTGCTCCCCGTGGCGCTGTTAATATTTTGAGTGCTTCTTAAGAGTGCTTCACTGTGTCTAGTTTAGTAATATGTCAGTCTAGTTTCAATTAGTTTGTTGCTCAATTCGCAGTCGAAACCTTTTGACTCCTTTTTCTGCGCTTGCCACAAAATGTTGCGTGCTCGCAACATGCGGAAGCTAAAATGCTTAAAGGTCATAAATTTCTGTGGCATGGCTGCTATGATTTGACTCAAGCTCCCCAAGGACCGAGAGCGCACTCGATATTGCAAACAGCTGCGATGGGAACTTAGGCAACCCGAGACATCTGTCGCTGTCGAGAGGCGCAGAGGGCGGGGCGCGGGGTATTTTGTGTTCAATGTCATCTGTCATTAGTCGCAGCAGAGACAACAATGTGTGCAGTAGGGGAAAATGGGAAAATTACCATTAGAGATCAATCGAACGCACATCTTCAAACTCTAAACGAAACGCAAACAGAAATAATATTTGCCTGATCGAAGTCAAAGCTAACTCCGAGTAGAAGTGCTTCGAATGCGACGATTATTTGTAATAGGCCTGTAATAATAATTGGAAAAGTTCTGGGGAAATTGCGTAAATAATGCACTTCGAAACAGGCAACAGCAATTCATTGAACTTTCCGAGAGAACAGAGCGAGGGAGGCCTAAAGAAAGCATATGCTTTCGATAAATCATAAATTTATATATTCGTTTTTTTCTGGCGCGCTCTTTGACACAGCCTTAGGCCCATGCCACATGCAGTATGAGGCACGGCAAGGCAGACATCAAACGAATCCACAGATCGGATATGGGGAAGTGGAAAAGCGGGAGGAAAATGCAGTCGCAGCCAACTGTGAAATGCATAGATCAATTTGAAACTTTAACAACTGGCCATTAATTCTGGAAATATGAATTTCCCTCCGTTTCTCGAACACTTTTTCATTTTTTAATAACTCTCGATGCGGAACGAAACCGAGACTCGGGGCAAATGCAACAAAATCCGTATTTTTATGGCACGCTGGGATTAGAGTTTGTCAAACCAATGGGGGAGGAATGCCGCACCCCACACTCCCCGCACTCATCCCTTATTTATAGCAACAATTTATGCAACACACGCCAGCCACACGACCTGCCACCTGACCCAATACCCAATATTCGGCTCGGGGGTTGTGAGGCCAGAGCCGAGATTGGGCTGCTGAAAATCTCATCAGATCAATAACAAACCTAATAAAATAAATAGCAAAGAATTCAGTTCCCACATTCGAGGGAAACTCGACATCACCCCCGTTAAACCATCCCCAAACTGACCTTAGTTGAGTTTGCAGTGAGGTATAACTTCATTTGCAATGTTGATGTACCTGACCCAGTGAGGTTTTTATTGTCAAAGAGGCAGTATGAATTTGAGGATAGGTGAGGAATTAATTTGAGAGTAACTGAATTATTGAGGGGGGAAAAGTAGACAACATTTTAGACACTAGGGAAGAGAGATGTGTGATTGGAAGATAGAAAAAGTCAGAATGCATTTATCGTGGTAATCATTTATGGTAAATTGAGGAAAGAATATAATAAAGTTATGAATAAAGAAAAACTTGGGGCTAAAAGACAAAGAGATGCCTTTACATTGAGACGAAGTATGTCTAATAAGAATTCAATGGAGATACGAAAGATTGACTGCAAACTTATTTTCAAAATATACCAATTACTAAAAGATTCCCCTCAATAGATTGTAACATCCTTAATTTAATCGGATGAACATTATGCAGCATTGAAATATTCCAAATATAATTGGCGGAAAGTTGAAAGCTTTGCAAATACACCGATAGAATATTCAAGTTGACTCTATCAGCAGCTTATGAACTCAGGGAGCTAATGTTCGCCTCTTTTGTATATATGTATATAGAACGTATTTTCTTGAGCTTATACAAATCTTTAGCGCTAAAAACAATAAGTTTGCTTTTGCTGCGTTGCAAAATGAGGGGAAAACTGGGCATGGCGAGGGAGGGAGGGAAGCTGAAGATGAAGTTGTCTGCGCTGATAAGAATTTAATTCCTCATGCCACACAGCGCAATGCAATCAAAATCGAAGAAACAAAACGAAAACAAGATGCGAACTGTGCGTTAAATTGCTTTGGGGGAAAAACTTTAGCTTTAGCTTTGGCTTTGGCTTCAGTTTTAGTTTTAGCTGGTGGCCATCTGTGAAGGCATTTTCTAAACCTTTTTACTGGCTGCAAGCTAAAGCAACACTGAACAGCACAGCAGTTGACACCACCAGATGGGAAACTCAGCAGACTCTTTGAGCGACACTGGACAGCACAAGAAATGAAAACTATTTGGTTCTTTGTCATCGAGAAGTCAAAGCAACGTCTTCGAGCAAATTTGCGAAAGGAATTTAACGAAAGTTCTGCACACTAGACAACATAAGTTGCAAAACACAAAAGAGCATGTAAAATAATTGGAATTTGAAAAGTATTTAAGAGTAAAGCTTGCTGAGCTTAGCTGTGCTGAGCAGTGTAAGTTGTGTATATGGATGGCAACATTTACAATTTCATAATGCAAAAGTTGCGCTGTGTGCAACAAGCGGCGCCACAGGATGCCAAAAGGACAATGCACAGACACAGCGGAAAAGTGAAAAAAGCGGAAAAGTGGAAAAGCGGCGAGCTTAGCCAGCAGCCAGGAGCGAGGAGCTGTGGCAGCTGCAGTTGTGTGCGGCGCCTCAGCATGTGGCCAAAGTCATTTACAGTTGGGCAGGAAAATGCCGTTAAGGAAACATTGAACCCAGCTGCTGGAAGGAGACAGCGTGGTGGGCGTGGTCGATTGCGGAGGCGGTGGCGTTGAGCTTGCGTCAAATTAAAGTAAATTATATGGCAGGTTGTCGACCGCGCCTAGAAGCTGCTCCACATGTACTTAAAGCTAGGTACACACGATGCAAACAATTTGCAGCAAGTTGATTGCTGCAATCAAATTTGCACGTGTAAACACGAGTAAAAACATTTTGCTGCAAACAAATAACTTGCAAAGTTTTTTTGCGGCAATGTTTTTTGCTTGTCGTCTGTATACATTTTTTTACCGCTATCTTGGTTGCGTCAGTTGCTTGCTTGTTTGCATGTGCTGTTTGCTTTCGTCGCAGTATTGCAGCAAGCAAAAGTTTGAAGACGATGATTAATTAACGTTTACGCATAAGTTCCTTTTACTTTTTACTTTACTTATTTTTAATGAATTACTATTTACTTAATACATTTATTTGAATACAGTGACTGAATAACATAAGTTTTGAATTTAGTTTAATGTGAATACTGCGACTTCTTAAAATAAGTTTTTAAGTTTGAATTAATATGAATTCTGCGATTACATGAAATACGTTTTTATTTTCCTTTTTTGTTTTGTAATAAACTATTATTATTTATTTTTGTATTTCATTTCAAATATAAAATAACGGTACATAAGAAACATTAGAAGCAGAAAATAGCAAAAACAGAAAGCGAAAAATCAAACACACGCAGGAGCCGTAGCATACAAAAATATATCATATGCTCTGCTCTCATCTCGCTCTCTACTTTTTACTACTTGCAAGCACTGCAAACAAAAAATAAAAACACGTGTAGACATTAACGCAATATATTGCACGAAATAGCCATGCAAAAGTTTGCGTGCAATACAAAAATTTATTGAGGCAAGAAATTTTCTTGCAATATTTGCATAGGTGTAAACATCTGTGCAAACTTTTGCTGCAAATTATTTTCAATTTGCTGCAAATTGTTTGCATCGTGTGTACCTAGCTTAAGAGCGTCATGCAACTGCCCCATTTGGTGGCTCAATCGCAATGAATGATTAAACGGCTGGTTGAGTTGAGTGCATGAATAGGTGAATGAATGATCGGACAGGCAGGCAGGCTGGCAACTTAATTGGTTGCATGCCACACAGCGGGCACACCGAAAAGCGCTGACAGCGCCTCGCAGACAACCAAATGCCACACACCAAGACAACTATACCTCATTGGAGACACACGTAGAGCACGTGGCTAAACCCCTTCCGAGGCGGCACGAAGCCAATGTCCGATATGCCACACGACGCACGACGCGCCGCATTGACGCCAGCCTCAACTGCCCCGTTGACCAGACGTCGCCACCTTTTGATTGTACCCTGTGCCGCCAAAGCGAACAGCAGCCTATTGGAGTTGTGACAAGCTCGGCGACCCAATACATTCAAAGGGTATCAACTAACTGTTAATTAATACATCAGACAAAAACGACCAAAAACTCTTGGCTAGTGTCACGCACACTGTCGCATATTTAGGGGCTTACACACACACCATCGCATACCGAGAGTGTAAGCCGCTTAGGTGCCGCAGTGAAAAAGTTCAGTGTGCAGTGGGAGCTTTGCTTTGATCTCGTAATTATTGGAAGCTTTTGCAGCTGCCAATTGATTTACAACTCTGAGGCTGGTTGCGACACAGTTTCAGTTTCACTTTAATTTTGATAAGGCTTATCAATTATGGCGGCAGCTGCACGCCCCGAAAGCCGTTGGCTGCCATTTGTAAGCGAGGCGTATCTTATCGCTATCGCTCTCGCTATCACCTGGCTGTCATCGATAGCGATAGCTGGTTTCGATTACCTTGTAAGCGAGTAGATGACCCCCATTGTTACAACTGCGTTGTAAACATTTCCATTTTCCCATTTATCAAACTGATATCAAGATTCCGAGTAAAGACGCTTTGGGCGGCCCTTCAGATGCTCCATCTACCTACTTTGCAACAGGGTATTGTCAGCCCGAGCATGCTTAGCTAATCTGCAACTGCTGTCGCCTTTGTCTCAGCACATTTTCCGAGCAATTTTCCATTTAATCTGCACTCAGCAGCAACATCAACATCAACATCATGATGAAGTTTCACTCATACGCAGCTCGATGGAGACGCGTCATAAAATGTTTGAAAAGGCTTAACACTTTTTCCGTTAAAAGGGGGAGATTTTCCTTGAGCCAGTTGAAAACAAAAGCAGAGAAAAACTCAATGCAGGCTGTCCATCGATTTCCATTGAATCGAAGCAGCTCTGGCTGACAATGCTGCTCAGATGATTAACGATGCGAGGCAGTCGGAGAGTGAACGAAGGGGCAGATCGGAGGGTGTTTTTGCAGTTAGTGCAACTTATGCAATCTGTGTGCTGCAAGTTAACAAAAAGCTGGCAGAAGAAGATGAATAATACATGCTCGAAGAACGTAAACTTCGCTTCCAGCTCCAAGAACTGTGCTGCGCCTCTCGTCCGTTGGTCTTTTGTTGCAACTTGAGTGACGCAACAATGCAGTTGCCTGGTTGCCTGGCTGCCTGCCTGTTGGCTGATAAAACTTTAATCAGGCTCTTACGCATTGCGGAGGCAAGTTGGATGCGTTTTAAATTAAGTAGAACTCGTCTGCAGCCTCTGCCTGGCTCTAAGTAAATGGCAGTCTTGATTTCGCGTAAAGCGTTTATTACTTGTGCCTTTGACGTGGCTTTATTGCAGCCAGCAGCTATTTGAGTGCTCCTCCTCCTCCTGCGCTTGGCCATGTTGCCGCATTAGCAATGTCTCAACGTCATCTTTGTCTCTTGCGCATTTCTTGGGAAATTGCAGCTCACTGCCATTTGCCATTTGCCAATTTGTATGCAAGGCCCGAGCCCAGTTGGCTTATGATAACAAGCTCGTTCTCTCTCTCTCTCTCGTTGCTCTTCCAGCCACCTTTATTTATGTGGCCGACAGTCGACAGCCCAGGGCCAAGAGGCGAGAGCAGAGAGTCGTCGGAGTGGCGCTCCGTTTGCCTCAAACAATGCCCAGGCTCTTTGCATTGTGCATGCTTTATTATATTGCCTGCTCATATAGCATTTGGATAGCAATCTCATCCTGCTCCTGCTCCTGGTCCTGGTCCCTGGTCTTATTGTTCCCTTCGGGCTTCACAGCACACAAAACTATACGCAATATTCGTATCTTTTGGCGATAAACTTGTCGCCGTGCATAATAAAATTTGTTGTACTCAAATTATGTGCCACAGATGACAATCGTAGACAACTTTCAGCTCCATCTCTCGCCCCATCGCCAGCTGCGACTCAGACTCGATCTATTCACCGACTACGCTCCTTGGTTCCTTGCGTAATTTGAGCTTACTTTGTATTGTCATTGTCGGAGTGCGCAAGCACAAAGACAGCTCACTCCTCCTGTTGCTCCTGCCCCTCCCCTCCTTCTTGCAACTCCGCCCTCAACCGTTTCCCCTGCTGCTGCGAACTTCATTTACGCCATTTGCTTCAATTTCATGGCCCAGCTCAATGTACACGTACATAAAAGCATTCTATGGAGCTATCCTTTCGGCTAGTGCCTCAAATAAACCCTTAAAAACAACTTGCAAAACTATGCCACAAACAACTCGAATAGCTGGTGCTCTGTCAAGAGAATGGAGGGAATGTTTGCAGCCTATAGTTGAAGTTTTCCTGAAAATTCGTAAGAAAAACAATGAAGGTTTAATTATGATGAAATATGTGAATAATCTCAAAGAAATTAAGTTACAGTTCAATGAGTACTGATACAAGATTTAACTCAAAACAATTATGTATACAAGATTGTCTTATTTACTTCTCGCCAAGGTTTGGTTTTAATCATGATTAGAATTATTTCTTCGGGGAAAGAACATCTCTTAACCTAATTTCTTGTCTTAGATCCCATCGAGATCGTTCACAATAATTCTATAAGTCTGGTTTACTCCATTCTGCAGTCTTCGAAGCTCACTGCGGAAAACATTTGCTCGCCTGAAGTCCTTGTGCATTCATTTTTGGTGGTGTGGCATATAAAAACTAGAGCCGCAATTTTATTTATGCGCAGTCGGGAATCCACAACAAGCGTCGGCGTCCAATGGAGCCAAAAAGGGAGCTGTCCAGGAGAAAGAGGAGAGAGTGGGGAAATGGGAGTAGGGGAATAGGCTGGAGTTGGGGATTCGGCGTTGGCAAGCTCATAAATTAGCTGCAAACCGCAATTGCTCAATGACAGAATGAAGGAAGCGACAGGCGGACAGACAGTTAAGACAGTTGCATGGCACAGCAGGCAGCAGGGGGCGTGGCAAGCAACACACGGTTGGGGAGGAGGCGTCACATAAATCCTGGCCGAGAGCCATTAGGTGTTTGATGGCTGCTTGTAATTAGCATAATTGAAATGTTATAAAAGAGGAGTCGAAGCTGATTGAAAGCAGCTGCTGCCAGAGGGAGAGAAGCGAAGGGAGAGGTCAACAAATCGATTGCAAGTTGACTTTAAAGCCAACTGCCAAATGTCGAATTCAGTTAAGAGAGAGAGAGAGAGAAAGAAGCGTAGAGAGAGCAGAATGGTAAAGGGAAATCAAAGGACAAAGCGTAGCTGCCCTTTGGTCAGGCCTCTGCGTCTGTTGCCCTCACTGTGCATGTCCATTCATGTTTTCACTTGATGCGACAATTTCGCATGATGGGGGGAGGCAGCCAGACGGAGACGCAGGAAGCGGGTTGGGGGCGGCGTCTGGGCCCGTCTAATGGTAGGCAGACGTTTATAATTATATTTGTGCAGCATTTCGTGTCGCCCGGGCGAGCGCAGACAGCACAAGTGCCCCAGAGGAGGCAAAGAGGAGGCTGCTGTTGTGGCATCATGATGCCGCATGCGGCTTCGCTTATCCTGTCGCCTTTTCACTTTAAATCTCGACACACACACACACACAACACACCCTCTGTCTCTCTCTTGGTTTTTCGCTGTCTCGCATTTGTTGGCGCTGTTTTTGTCACCCGCAGGCCATCGAGCATTTTGCCTTTTTCAACGTTTTATCATCTTTTTTTTTTTGGCTTGGTGTTATTGCTATTCTTCTTCTTGTTCTGGGCCTGGCTATGTCCATTTTGTGGCTTCAACAAGGCGCCGCTTTAAAGCGCAAAGTGTCGCTCCGAGTGTTAATCAAAGGCAGCGTCTATTAGCCCAAAGTGAAAAGCAATCTGGCAAACACCTTTTGGGCTCCCTTAGAGTCCTCGACTCGCTGTCCCTCTCTTACTTTCTCTACTTTTCAATTTGCTTGTTATATATAATTTCGTAAATCTGTTTTCTTTGCTTCAAGGCAGTTTCTAAAAACGTATTTCCATCAAATTGTATCGTCTTTAATTCGAATATTTAAATTCTTCTTTGTGCTGCATCCTTAAGCGTTTGCCATACAAATTTGGTTAGCGTTTTCTCTCAGCATTCATGCTCTTGCTCCATCCCTTTTTCCTCTATACTTCACTCTCCACTGCCCATTATCATAATGGACATTTTCAAGTGTTTATTCCCTCCGCCCCTCCCCCCTCGTTACGTTACCCAATTGCACTTTATGTGGCACATTCTGCAACGTTACACAGTCTCGTTATATATTCAAAACTGTAATCGATATAATCCAGAGATTTCCATTTATTTCCATAATGTTAAACATTCAACTTCATTAAGTGATTGCTGTGCCGAGCGGGTTCAATGAAGTCCCAGACGCACATACTTCGCAACCCTTTACCTCCCTCCCCCCGTATTAATTAAATAAGTGGGGGAAAGAGGGAGTGGGGAGTGAAGACTGCAATTGCTTTACGCTGTGCACTTGGCAATGCAATTTGAATTGCAGCTGCCTTTGGCTTTTGCTGCATTTCACACGCCGCTGCCCATTTGGAGTCATCGAATCGAATTCACACGCACAACGCAGTTTGGCAACGAACAGAGAGAGAGAGAGAGAGAGAGAGAGAGGGGAGCCACCTCAAAGGGGAGGGAGGAGGCAGTTGGCGGGGATTAACGATGCAACATTTCCGCCAACAACTTTTTGCCGTTGCCATTGCATTGGCTAACCAAATGGAATATCAACAAGCCAGGCCAAAATCGATGGCCAGGCTCGAGTTGAGTTGAGGCTGGAGTGGGAGCCGTTGCCCTGCCAGTGCTTGCGACCATAGTCACTATATCCGTCTTTTGGCCACAGTTCGCTGTTAGCCCCCAAGGCTCTGGGTCGCGTCGCGTCGCCTCGCGAGCGTGCGATGCACATTTCCCGATAGCCAGAGCCCAGGCAGCAGCTGAGCTGGAGTTGGAGCTGGAGGTGGAGTCGGGACTGGGACACGGGAGTGCAAGTTGGAGTCGGGGCAGCAAATGCAAATGCAATTGAGTGCAGCGAGTGCCTTGGCCTGACTCTGACTCTGGCTATGCACAGAGAGAAAAGTGGCAATATAAAAGCCAGCCAAATATATAATTTTTAAAATTTTTATGTTTTAAAAAACATACGTTGCATCTGTTGGAAGTTAAAACAGTGGAATTCAAGTATTATTCAATGTTACAAAAAACAAAAGATATGACATTCTTAGTACTCTCAAATAACCACTAGAGTTGTATATTTTTATTAAGCATCATTTTGTAAATAAATAAAATAAAATAAATTTCCTAACATATACAAAAAAAACGCAATTATAATAACAATAAATATACATAAATAGTAACAAATACAAATTTTAGTATAATCAAAACAAATAATAGCTCAACACAGCTTACAAATATAAATAAATATTGTAGTGAAATACAATGACAGCATAATGTAATAATTGCAAACATTTGATATTAACCCTAACAAAATGTATTTGAAAATTGTATTTAAATAATTATTTGTGACCTCAGCATCAGTAGCTTTTATCAGTCCGCAACGTATTGATTTTTTTCTCACTGTGTGGCTATGTGTCTTAGTAGATTTGGCCAAGACGATTTAAGCATTTGGCCCGCATTTTGGCCTGGCTTATTGGCACATTTTAACCCTTAGCCAGCGCGGCGGCTGCTGCGCATAAATTTCGCTGGCGATAAGACGCAGCCTTTTTTTTGTTGGTCTTCAACCGGACTCAACACATGCACTTCGATCTGCCCTGCCCCTCCTGTCTCCCACTCTCTTTGTCCTCCTCGCCATGGCAGTTGCTGCATTTTGGCTGCCCAATTTAACCTTAAAAGGTGCTACCATTAGCCCGCTCTAATGGCCTTTTCTCTCGTTCGCTCTCGCGGCCGGCCAAGGCGATCTTGGCCTCGCGATAGCCGCATTTGTTGGCCGCTTCTTTAAATATTTGCCAACAGTTGTTGTTGTTGTTGGCGTTGCAGCTACTGCTATTGTTGTTGCTGCTGTTGCTGTTGCAGTTGCAGCTCATACATACTATTTTGGCTAATTGCGCGCGGCTCTTGCGTGTTTGCATTTTGCAAATTTTCTTAGTTTGTTTTCTCTTTTACCTAAAATGCAAATTTGATTGGTTTTCCTGGCCGATGGCGAGGGCGAAGGCGAGCCATGAGTGGGCGTGGCCCATAGGCAAAGCAATTAGCCAATTGATTTAAGCCTAGCAAAAAGAAAAAAAATACTGACAATTCCAGTTAAAAGACGCAACCATTTTGCCCATCAATTTTGTGTGTGGCAAAAAGGAAAATCGACAACTGAAAAAAGCCGAGAAGAAAAAGTTGACAGTGTTTTTCTTACGAACTGCTAATTTTTTATCGTTTGCTTTTTGTTGCTGCTGCTGCTGTTGACACAAACATTTGCATATTGTGAGGTGGATCTGGACCTCAGCCTGGACATGGACATCGACATGGGATGGCGATGGTGATGGAGATGGAGCTCTGTTGCGACTGCGTCTCCGTCTCCATCTCCCACTGTGCCATCTGCTTAGCATGTCGATGCGGTTGTTGTTCATTTTTATCGCTTGCAAATGAAAAATCGTAAAATATGCAAATTCATTGGAAAATCATAAATATGCATGCTGCTCGCCAGAAACTGGAACTGCCCCAGACTGACTAGTCGACTAGTTGACTAGTTGACTCTGCACGGCTTTCACAGCCAAGTTGTTGCCTCGTCTCAAGTGCTTGCCACCATCTTTGGCACTTTCAGAATAACTTATGCCTTAAATGCCAGCTTTTAATGGAGGAGTGCAGGCATTTTATGCACGTTCTCAAACGTTGTGATAACTATAGTTAAGGATGCTGGTATTTTGCAGGAAGCAGACAACCTGTCGATTGCAGCATATTATAATGTTCTCTACACTATTTGATTTGATTGCTCACTTTATCTCTCCTGCGAGCATGTAATATTTATTGCACATTTTCATATGGTATGCTTAACTGTTTGTTTTGTTTGCTGCATTTAACTCTTTTTGTTGCAACTACTTTTCTCACTCTCTGATATCATGCAATTTTACGATCTTAAACGCTTTATTAGGTTTCCACTTTTCAAATCGAATCAAGCGTCGCTGAACTTTGTAACTTTTAAGCTGCCCTCGCTCCAAACTCTCTTCTGCCTCCCCCTTCTTCCCCCTCGACCTTTTCTCGCTCTCTGCGTTTTTAGCTGCGTCTGCTGCACTCCGGTTGGCATTTGCATTCGAATCGATTGGCCGTATCTAGAGATTATTCAATCTTATGTAAATTTCAAGCCGTGCGTGACTGGCACATTTGTGTGTTGCTACGTCTGTGTGTTTGCTGCTTGTTGAAGTTGCAACAGTTTCAACAATTAAAGTCAATTAAGTTGAGCGCATATTTAATAATAATAATAAAAAATCTACTCTAAATGTTGTTTCGCTTTTCCTTCCAAATTTCAATTCAATTCAATTTTAATTTCTTTGCCTGTAATTTAAAGTGAACTTTTTTATTTTCTAGGGAAGTACGCACAAATCTCTCTCTTATAATTGTTTAATTTGATTCAATGAGCAGCAAACGACTTCCAGCACTCATAATTACAGCAAACTCAAAAGTCGCAAAGGGGAAACATAAACAGCAGGGAAGGGGCGACAGGGGACGGGAAAGAAGGAATTGCTGGCAACTCAATTAAGCGACAACGAGGCATTCATATTTTTCCTTTTACGTAAAAATATTTATGCATTTATTCCGTTAATTAAAGTAAATATTGTTCCCTAACCGCCACTTTTTTCACACGTTATACGAGCGGCCCACATATCCGAATTTCTGCTTAGTCGTCTCTTTAATAGCAGTCGGGGACTGCATATTAGATATATGTAGAAATTAGAGTACTTTCAGTGTTCATTTCGCATGCAAATCGCTTGACAAATTTTAAAGATTTCCCAAAGCATTTACATTTCTATTTGCCAAATAAAGCTGTGACAGAAAACTGGAGGGGTGCATAGCATATTTGTATAGCCGGCAGTCCATTATACATTTACATATTCTACAGCCTACTCCTACGCTTCGATGAATGTGCAAAAAATCTTTTCAAGCGCACAAAATGTAAAGTAAAAACTGCTAAATTCGCCATTGCAGGGAAGAAGGGTCTGTGGCCTGTCGGGGGTGTCAGGGGTGAAGTCAGGGGTTGGGGGTGTTCGTAGGCTGCGGTAAGCCCATAATAAAAGTAATGCAACATTTTACCTCCTTGACTCGCCCCTCATTTTTATTGTTTCCGCTGAAACAAAGCCCAAGCAGAGTTTGGTAAAATGCATAAAATGTAAAAACTTGCACAATGTTGTATCCAAGTGTTCCGGGTTGCATTAAAGTCCTTTAATTGTAGTCGAACCTATCCTCAATTAACTGAAATTCTCTGATTAAATTCGCCAATTTACCTAAAGAAAATATAGTTTTCAAAGCACAAATTTGCGTTAATTTCACGAGACATTTGGTGTGTAATTTGGGAGTTTTTGCACGGCGGAACGTTGTGTGCCTTGACTAATGCACTTAATGGGATTGCGGAACAACTTGGACACAGAAATGTTTGTCTAGTGCCGCACAGGAAGCTAGACAGACAGACAGACAGGGAGACAGGGCGACTGATGAACGTTGCCACATGACGAGACGTGTGGCATATTAGCCAACAGCAATGGGGCAACAGCAATGGCAATGGCAACGGCAAGAGCAGAAGCAGCTGTAACTTTTGCCTCATTTAATTGCCAACGACACAAGCTGCAGCCGGACAAAGTTTCCATATGCCTTGGTGCCCCATGTGGCAAGGGACAGAAGGCGGTGGCAAGGGGAAGCTAAGTGAAAGGCCCTGCTAATGGCGGCGATACGAGAATTTACTCGAAATTTACGAAATTTGATTATGATGCTGAGTTATCTGTTGTGCGAGAGCCAGAGCAACTTTCAGCATGCTGCAACTTCAATTTGTGGCAAGGCAACGAAAAGGAGAAATAAAAAGAAAGTCCTTCAAGAGAGTATCTCCCTCTTTCTCATTTTTTTATTTGCTGTCTTCGCACTGCGCATTTAATTGATTATTTCAATTAGCATTTAATTAATTCTCATTTGATTTCGGGTTGTTGTTTATTTTTGACATATGAATATAATTGATAATTGATTTAATTTGTGACAGTCTGCTACAAAAGTCTCCTCCCACTCGCCCGCTCTCTTTTTTCTCTTTATGGCTGGCGACAGTTGCAGCCTTTTGATAAGAGACTTTCACGAAACCAAATGAATCGAACACTAAAACCAATTGACATATATTCGGGAGCGACAGACAGACGGGCTGAAAGAGAGGAAAGATAACCTCAATTTGCCTTTTCCAAAATGTATCTATGAGTTGTCGCTGTATCTATGACGTGACTGTATCTGCAGATAGAACGCAGAAACAATAAAAATCAATTCGAGCAATAAAAACAATTTTTAATTGAACGCGCGCGCCCCGCGTTGCGTTTTACGTATGTCTCTATTTTATATTTGTATTTTGATTGTGTGCGATGTCTTCATTTGATTTAAAGATCCATTATGTTTTTATGATTTTGGCATATTTCGGAAATTATTCAGAAATGCAGCTGCCCCGAGTATGCGGGCGTGGCACATAATTGAGACGTGCCACAAAAAGTGCAGGTAGCTCGAAATGTGAGCTCAATGCGATGCATGATGAAATCCAATACCACAACAAATGCCACAGACCAGAGACCTGAAAGAGCAAATGTCAATCAAAATGCAGCTGCAAATAGACAACAGACAGACAGCGACATCGAGGGGCAAGAGATTGGCAGTGAGAGTGAGAGTAAAGAGCCGAGGAAGGTAGACCAATCAGTTATATGCCGCATTCAGTGTGCTTAGTGTAATGGAACAGCGCCTAAAAGGTGACTTTAAGCGCTAGTGACAGCTGATGTTGCAGAGTGACAGACACGAGGTTACTCTGCAAAACGTTGGCAGTAGATTTGCAAATAGGTGAACTTTGATAATCCTTTTAGATAGAAGACTTCAGTACTGACTGCAAATGGATATAATGTATCTGGGGAAGAGAACTAGAACCGATAAATATGAAAGTAAACTTATCGTTCTGAGAGTTTAGACATCTTTTAAATTTAAACTATTCAAGTTCAAGCTTTCAATGTATTTATTAAGTGAAAGGTAAAAAACGCAAAAGAAGAATGAGTTGCATGCCAAATGTCCCTTATCGCAAATATGCTGAGCAGGGTATATTTTATACGTAGCATAGAGTCATGTGTCTGGAGTGAACTGCGAATAGAATTACTTAGCGACGAGTGAAATGTGACAGCCAATGAGTCGCGTCGCTCTAGAACCTTTCCCACTGTTGACTGGGACTGAGAAATATGGAGAGCAGGGGCAATAACCATAAAAACCACACGACGGGACTTTAAATGCATGACTTCACCAGAGCGGCAATATGAAACCAAGCTTACCCAAAATGGAATAGAAACTGAAATTGAAATTGAAAGAGCTGAGAGAAAGAGAGAATAAGTCAATCGACTCAGCTTCAGGTTGCCGAATGCATTAGCTGCAGATCCATCCAGCTACTTAGCTGTTTTTGCTGTTCCTGCTTCTGTTGTTTCCTGGTTCTCTGTGCAGCGCATAAATTTGTTACCCTAATGAAGTCGAGGAGCACCCAGGGAACGAGACCTTTCACGCCGGCACGCTTCGTAAACTTGGGAAACTTCAGAGCAGAGAGAGAGTCTGAAACGTGGCGGAAGCAAAACAAAAGCAAGCAAGCAAATTGCCAGCATACTTGGCTCAAGTCAAACTCAAAGGTTGTAAACTCGTTGAGGTCAACATACTGGCTTGTGGACGGCAGCGAGGGAGGCGGGTGTGGCTCTTAAATTAACCCCAACCGGGTGGATGCCAGTCATCTCCCTCACCTGCAGCTCAAGCCATTTGCCTCATTTACTCAGCTGGATAAATTTTGCAAATTACAGTATGAAAGAACAGGATCTCGAGTCCTTATGGATGCCTAATTAATGCTGTACAAATATAACATAAAGACAACAACCGGCAGCCGAAGCCAGCGATAATTAGCTGGTTCGCCAGTGGTTCACAGGTGGTTCACAGCCATAACTCAGCAGGTTACAATAATGAAATTTGGTATGCAAACAAAGCGAATAACAACATAACAAATGTGCATCCGAATGACTAACTTTTGCTGGCATTTGAACAGTTAAAAGAAAAAATGAGATACTATGTTAGAATTTGTAGTATTAGAAAAACCCAAACAGTCTCATTATTCAATCGACTTAAAACTGGTTCAGGAACGGGATCAAAGACTGTGCTAAGGAACACGACTCGCAGGCTGAAGGCGACAGCCGAACGAGTCATTAAATCACCCTGACTAAGCTCGAGGGATACTTTGGCTTTGGCTCTGGCTGAGCACACAATTGTCAGCTGGGGGTAGGATTCGATTCTTGGGCGGTTGCCGCCATTAAAGCATGTTAGGATATTCATTGGCAGACATCAGAGACTCGGGAAGCCAAAGTGGAAATGCAAATATTTGTCTGGCCTAAGGAGGACTTAAGAGCAACAGAGTCGGGGGCGGCTAGCAGATGGCTGTTGGGTAGGCTTTTGTAGCCTGAATTATTCAGGCATGTTTACAAGTTGACAGATTGCAGCTGCCTGCCTGCTAAAGACTACCCATCCATCCATCCATCCAACCAACCAGTCGGTTGTCAAGTGGAGGCGCGTGCTCCAAACGGGTCAACCTCATTGGGGGTGACTGCTCAACATCAACATCCACATTGAAATCGACAGCAACTGGAACAACATCAACTTATCCACTTGTCCTCCTTCTGTTCTTGCAGCACTCACGTTCACGCTGGAGCCGCAGGACTCGGTGGTGCCCGAGGGCCACTCGGTGCTGCTGCAGTGCGCAGGCAAAGCCGCCACTGGCAAGGGCAAGGCCACGCCCACAGCGACCAGCATACGCTGGCGCGGACCCGACGGCCAGGATCTGGGCGTTGTCGGCGACACCTTCCGCACCCAGCTGAAGAACGGCTCGCTCTACATCAGCTCCGTGGAGGAGAATCGCGGTCTCACCGGCGCCTATCAGTGTCTGCTCAGCGGCGAGGGCGTGGGCAGCGTGCTGAGTCGCCCGGCGCTGGTGGCGATCGCCCGCCAGCCGGAGCTCAACCAGGACTTCATCGAGACGTATCTGCTGCCCGGCCAGACGGCCTACTTCCGCTGCATGGTCGGGGAGCACGTGTGGCAGCCGGGGCTGAAGCACACGGTGCAGTGGTACAAGGACGACATGCCGCTGCCGCTGGACAAGCTGCGGATGGTGGTGCTGCCCAACGGCGCCTTGGAGATCGACGAGGTGGGCGCCAGCGATCGGGGTGCCTATCAGTGCAACGTCACGTCGGGCAGCGCCTTTCGGCTGAGCAGCAAGACCAATCTGAACATCAAGAAAGGCGCCGAGTCCGGCTTGGATCAGGCGGTGGCACCGTCGTTCCTGGTGGGACCCTCTCCGAAGACGGTCAGCGAGGGCGACACCGTCACCCTGGACTGTGTGGCCAACGGTGTGCCCAAGCCGCAGATCAAGTGGTTGCGCAACGGCGAAGAACTCGATCTCAATCATCTCGACTCGCGCTTCTCCATCACGGGTACCGGCTCGCTGCAGATCTCCAGCGCCGAGGACATCGATTCGGGCAACTATCAGTGCCGGGCCAGCAACACGGTGGACTCCCTGGATGCCCAGGCCACCGTCCAGGTCCAGGTGCCGCCCAAGTTCATTCAGGCGCCGCGCGACAAGACCGCCTCCGAGAAGGAGGTGCTCAACCTGGAGTGCTCCATCCACGGCAAACCGAAGCCCAGCATCCGCTGGCTGAAGAACGGCGACGTCATCACGCCCAACGAGTACATGCAGTTCGTCAACGGGCACAACCTGCGCATCCATGGCCTGCTCTACTCCGACGCCGGCATGTTCCAGTGCATCGGCACCAATCCCGCCGGCAGCGTTCAAGCCTCGGCCCGTCTTCGCGTCGTGGCGCCAGGAGGTAAGTGCTTCACTTCAATCTGTAGATGAGTAGACGTCGTAGTCTCTATCGCTCTGTACTTAGCTTGGTGTCCAGTATTTCTCCAGCTTACGCAATTGGGCCCTTCTAACTAACTGTGTTATAATGCCGCAAAAAAGAAAGACCAAAATTACGCCAACTCCTCCGTTCCTCAGTTTCCCTCTGCTGTTGTAACATAATTTCATAAGTGTGTGTGTCTGTCTATATGTGTTTGCTATGGTTTAAGTACTATATTTTATTACTTTCTTCAGTCGCTTTCTCTTTACAAGCAACTTCGGCCAGCTGAAGATTTCCTAACGTATTTTTTGAAGAAAAATGCTGTAGGTATTCGATTTGTTCCAGCTTTGTATTATAAAATTATATCAATTTCAAGTTATATAAAGTCTACTGTGATACATTAAATAATTATTAAGAACATTTAATAATAAAAACTTGTATTATTTGTCTGTCTGTCAGAAGTATTATTAATTATCCCACCTTTAAAATCCTTGTGAAATATAATCCAATTTTTCCTTTTATTATTGCTGAGAAAGCGATTTCAAGTTTTGCTTTAATTTTAGTTATTAATTAAGTTATTTACTTTCTGTTTATTTAATAATTTTATATTTTTCTTCATCCATCTTCAACCTCATTATTTCCACATCGCACCCCAATCCCTATCCCCATTCCGTCCCAAAGCCAAACTCAAGCAACGCAAGTCGCAGGGACAGACAACGAAATCGCTGCAAACCTTCGACTCGAACCCGAAACGACGACGACCTTCGAACTCCGGGGAACTGCGCACCAAGTCCGGTGGCAGCAGATTCCCCGACCACGACCCCGACACGGACGACGACGACGACTACAACTATGCGAACGACAAGTCCGCCGAGTTGCCACAGCGCAATCTGCGCAACATGATGCGTCCCGTGGTGCAGATGGCGGATGAGGCGGGCGCTCTACGGCGACCTAGCCAGAGCAATGAGGCGGACGCTGACGATGACGCAGACGACGATGACGATGACGATGACTATGACGAGGCGGGCCCCAAGCAGGAGCTACTGGCCGCCTGGCCCAATAAGAACAAGAAATCCCAGCAACAGCCACAACAACAACAACAAATGCCCCCCACATCCAATTTTGCCTCAACAGATTTAACAGCAGGCGAAGACAACGCCGCCGATACTAAACCCCTGAGCAGCGGTCTCCTGGCTCGCCTGCCCAGCGCACCGCGCAACCTGGTGGCCCAGATTGTGAAGCCGCGCTTCGTGACGCTCAGCTGGCAGGAGCCGCAGCTGAATGCCAACGAAGTGGTCTCCTACACCGTCTACTATCGCGTCAACAACAGCGAGCGGTAAGTCTTCGCACAGATCCCATTAATCCCATTGCTTAACTCTACATTTCATTCGCAGTGAGCAGAAGATTGTCACGCAGTCGCACGAGGATCAGCAGGTCAGCATTCAGTCGCTGTTTCCGGGTCGCACTTATCAGTTCCGTGTGGTAGCCAACACCAACTTTGGCATCGGCGAGTCCTCGCAGGCGCTGGAGGCCAGTACGCAGCCGGAGGTGAACATCGCGGGTCCGCCTCGCAACGTGGATGCCTATGCGGTCAACCACAAGGAGATCTTCGTGCACTGGAGTCCGCCCAGCGTGACCAACGGCGAGATTAACAAGTATCGCGTCTACTACACCGAGGTAAGTCGATGAACTGTTGCAGCAAGAGTTCCTAATCCTCAAGCTTGTCCAAACCAACAGAACGACAGCGGAGCCGAGTTGTATAACGACAGCAAGTCGCTGGAATTGACGCTGACGGATCTGCGGCCGTACACGGACTACGTCATCTCCGTGGTGCCCTTCAACCACAATGGCATGGGAGATCCCTCCGCCGAGCTGAAGGTGAAGACCTTCTCTTCGACGCCCTCCGAGCCGCCCAACAATGTCACCCTCGAGGTGGCCAGCTCCAGCGTAAGTAACTTTATTATTATTATGTACAGAATGCTCTATGGACGAGGTTTATTGCCATTCTGAGTTATACATCAGGCGCAGTTCCAACAAAAATCCATTGATAGTAGCAGAAGATTCCAGATGCCTACAAAACCCAGCTCCGATCCCACACGATAATAAGCTGAATGCTCGTTTAGTGTGTTAAAACTTAGCCATACAAGTTCAGACTTTATTACATACGATCCAAGATATATAGCGCGACACTTGGCTATCTAAGAAGATGGCAATTACCTTTTGCTTATCGATAATCTGGTTGTTAAAATAACTTATACTAATAAATTCGTCTAATATTGTTCTTCCCCAGTCGATTACGGTGCACTGGGAGCCGCCAGCGGAGGAGGATCGCAACGGCCAGATCACCGGCTACAAGATACGCTATCGCAAGTTCAAGGATGCACCGCAGGTGAAGAGCACCCCGGCGAACATCCGCTACTTTGAGCTGAACGCGCTGGAGCGCAACGCCGAGTACCAGGTGAAGATCGCAGCGATGACTGTGAACGGCTCGGGGCCATTCACTGAATGGTATCGCGCCAACACGCTCGAGAACGATCTGGACGAGACGCAGGTGCCGGGCAAGCCCATCTGGATCAGCATACAGCCGGGTGCCAGCAAGATCGAGCTGCACTGGGGTCCGCCGCAGCAGCCGGAGATCAAGATACGCAACTACGTGCTGGGCTGGGGACGCGGCATACCCGACGAGAACATGCTGGAACTGAAGGAGACGGAGCGCTACCATGTGCTCAAGGGACTCGAGTCCAACACCGAGTACGTGGTCTCGCTGCGGGCGCGCAACGTGAAGGGCGAGGGCCAACCGATCTACGACAACATCAAGACCCGCGAGGAGGAGCCCATGGATGTGCCAGTGCCGCTGGAGGTGCCGGTGGGTCTGCGCGCCATCACCATGTCCAGCTCGTCGATCGTCGTCTACTGGACGGACACGATGCTCAAC
Organism: Drosophila immigrans; assembly: GCA_963583835.1. Taxonomy (NCBI): domain Eukaryota; kingdom Metazoa; phylum Arthropoda; class Insecta; order Diptera; family Drosophilidae; genus Drosophila; species Drosophila immigrans. Next base: position 21,056,672 of record OY757141.1, read on the forward strand.
AAGAACCAGCACGTGACCGACAATCGTCACTACACGGTCAGCTACGGCATCACGGGCTCCAATCGCTATCGCTACCACAACACCAGCGATCTCAACTGCATGATCAACGAGCTGCGACCCAACACGCAATACGAGTTCGCCGTCAAGGTGGTGAAGGGACGTCGCGAGTCCGCCTGGTCCATGTCCGTGCTGAACAGCACGCATCAGAACGTGCCTGTGACGCCGCCCAGGGATCTCAATGTGCGGCTGGACGAGCTGAATCCGCAGAACGTGATCATCAAGTGGCTGCCGCCAAAGCACACAGTTGGCCAGATCGTAGGCTACAATGTGTACTACACGTCGGACACTACGAAGCGGGACAGGGACTGGATGATCGAGGCGTTCAATGGCGAGGAGACAATGCTGCTGCTGTCCACGCTGAAGCCACACACCACCTACTACTTCAAGGTGCAGGCACGCACCACCAAGGGCAGCAGCAACGCGCCCTTCTCGGCGCTGGCTACGTTCACCACGAGTCCCGCGGTCATCATGCAGCAGCCGGACACCATTGCCAAGGGCATTGACAACCAGAATCTGCTGTACATCATCATTGGCGGCACGGCGCTGGTGCTGCTCCTGCTGCTGCTTGGCCTGCTGCTGCTCTGCCGCCGCAAGCCGCAATCCTCGCCAGAGCACACCAAGAAGAGGTAGGTTTAATCACCTAATATTTACTTACAATATTTCTTAATGTCTCTTCTGCCTCCACAGCTATCAGAAGAACAATGTGGGCGTGCCAAAGCCGCCGGATCTATGGATACATCACGATCAGATGGAGCTGAAGAACATTGACAAGGGCCTGCACACTGCCACGCCCGTGTGCAGCGACAACGCCTCCAGCAGCGGCGCCCTCACGCTGCCCCGCTCCGTCGTGCACAGCGAGTACGAGGTGGAGACGCCAGTGCCAGGCCATGTGACCAACTCGCTGGACAAACGTGCCTACGCCGCGGGCTACATGAGTGAGTAGAAGACCCACAAGTCTTCGTAAATACACCCCGCTAACTGTTGCGCCTTGCTTCCAGCAGCCACGTCGATGAACTCGACCATGGAGCGACCGCAGTATCCGCGCACCCAGTACAACCATCAGAATAGATCGCACATGAACATGGAGGCGGGTCTGTCGCAGCAGAGCCTGACGCAGCCGCAGAACTCGTCGATGGCCCAGACGCCGGAGCATCCCTACGGCGGCTACGACGCCAACTTCTGGTGAGCCACGTTGCCCTTCCTTTAGTTTTCAGTTTTAGACCCAGATTTGAACTTTGAATTTCACAAAATTCTCTTGAAAATTGAGCAACCTTTTTGGCCTGTCGGCATTCAGAGAGAGATTCAGTCGGAATTCGAAACGCTTTTTCGCATCGTTCAATATGTGCAGTCGAACACGTTGGGGCCGCATCGATCCCACCGTCCAGGTGGATCTGGTGCAGGGACCCGCCAATCGTCTGCTCCAGCTGGACAAGCGAACGTTGCCGCGATTCGTGCAGCAGCAGCTGCTGCTGATGGCGTCGCCGTCGCCGTTCCTCAACTACTTGAACAAGTTTCGTCTGGACAAGATACTGATCAACCACGAATTCAAGGGCGTCTACACGATGCGCACATCGGCGACTGTCACCGAGCTGGCGGCGCACGCGTGGCGCATCATGAGCACCGCGGATCGCCAGCCGTACATTAAGCTGGCCCGCAAGGCCCAGCAGATACAACAGTCGCGCATGCTGCACTTCTTCCCCCACGACGCCACTTGAATTAACGCGCCCATCATGCTCGATTTCATTGTCCCCCCTGCTCCTTATCATTTATTCTAAGATTAAATTGCTGTAACTAACTAAACGAGAATTGTTTGCTTTTGTTTCTTGCAGCAATGCTGGCTACGCTGGTGGCCAGTCGGGCGCCAATGGCTCTGCTGGTGCTGGCTGCGTATCCACCATTGAGAGCGCCAAGCGGGGTCATCCGCTCAAGAGTTTCAGCGTGCCTGGACCGCCGCCCACAGGCGCCGCCACGCCCGTCAACAAGCACAGTAAGCGAATGCCATCCGCAACCGCACTTATCTGAATACTAACTGCCTCTGCTTTTTAGCTCCTGCTGTCACAATACGTCCACAGAATCAGTCGCCATACAAGAAGCCCTCGTTCTCGGCCGCCACGCCCAATCGGTTGCAGGGCGGCAGTTCCGTGGCGCATTCCACCGATGAGATACAAAGACTGGCGCCCAGCACTTCCACCGAGGAGCTCAACCAGGAGATGGCCAATCTGGAGGGGCTGATGAAGGATCTGAGTGCCATAACGGCCAACGAGTTCGAGTGTTAACATGGCTAACAAGTATTAGACGGCAGCGCATGCGATAAACATTTTACAATGTTCATTGTTTTATTTTCTAATTTTAATTTGTGCGATTTATGTGTTTAGTTTCTTGCATTCGTCATTAATTTAAAGCTTAGAACTTAAATTATATTAAATTAAATTTAGTTGAAATGTGCGAATTGAACTGTAAATATGAAATACGAACGAAGCCATATAAATATAAATACGAGTAGTTACATATAATTAACTATAATTAGCACATAGCATAGTTAATTTTAACAATATCACAATAAGCCATAATTTACCAATAAGACAAGCATCTGAACGCATCTCTCACAGCCGGTGGCATTACTTGAATTGCTCTACAATAGAATCTGGATCTGATGGAGCTCTCCCACTTTACCCCCATAACTCGTAACTAATCATCTGCATCATTTAAGCTAAGTCTCATCGTACACTTTATAATCTAACTAACGAAAATCAAAAACACAAAAAACATTCGACTTATCGACTATTATATTGTAGTATATACAAATGTATGTGTATCTTGACTGTATTCTCGTTTGGTTTTGAGTTTGAAACGTGCCATTTTGTTTAAGTTACAAAACTCTTACCTACTTAAGCCTATTAAATGTCAACATTCTAGACTGTAATCCATTTAGTGAAGCCAGTTAAGCTCCCAGCAGCGCATTTAACACGAGTTTAATCTAATACTTGCATAACTGTTAGTATTACAACTCTTTTATATGATATTTTGAGATCTTCAAAATTCAATAACTAAAAGTGTTTCATTTCCAATTGACTACCATTATTGTACGGCAGCTGAACTAATTGAAATTTATGCAATTTTTATCATATTGCTAAGCACAATAATCTCAATTCAAATCTACCCAAAACAATGCACAACATTACAAAACGAAAGCGTAAATTTTAAATCGCGTACATTGCAAATTTGTGAAACTATTTTATTTTAAACCCTTTTGTAAGCAAATTGTGAAGATTTGCCAAATAAATATGAAAACACATTGTATACATAAATACCCATCTACTTTTATTGTATCTAAATCAATGAATTGTGTTATAGAAAACACAATTTTATACCGGCCACCCATTGGGTAAAAGGGTATTATAACTTAGGGGCAACAGGATGGATTTATTGTGGATTTATTTTTTAGCATTATTTGTTCTAGCACGTGGTGGATTCTAAGAGCACGTGGTGGATTCTAAGATAATCCTTTTGTTCGGGCAATGTGCAATTTGCAAGTGACTTTCTACAATTCCACATATTGCTCGTAAAATACGTTAATAAAATAACGACGAAATTCCTTCTCAAAACCCACTTGGAACTGCTGAAGTACCAGGCGAACATAATCGAGTAGCAAGCAGATTAGTCAAAAATTAAAATTTTCAGAAGCTATTCATTGAAAGTTTTCATCAGTTTTCTAACTATAACTCGGCAGGATCTTAACGGATTTCAAAAAGACATGCATTTTTCTAGTCATACATACTAATACTATCGATTTGCATTCAAAGATTTCCAGGATTCAACAAAAGAAATTTTCGAAAATTTCTACAAGGGGGTGGCATGCAAAATTATCCTGAAACCGGATTTTCCGCCGTAACTTCGCCATTTCGAGGACGATTGGGATGTCCTTTGGCACGTCGATAGATATTGGCAAAAGAATGTAGAATCCATCAAAATATCCTTGAATGTCCTTCAAACAGCGGAGAAATAATGACTTTTTTGTAAACAAAAAACTAGTTATATCTCTGGAGTCCTTTGCATGATCAAGTTGAAACTAGTGGCAAACAATTTGTTTCAAGCAGCCCTACCAACTGGCCAAAGGACATTCAAATCGTCCTGCTACTTTCCGAGATATGCTAGATTTTTGGTTTTTTACTATTTTCCTTTCGCCCTGAGGCTGAAATTTTACATGTGTTGGATTCTCAGATGACCCCATATTTTGTTGATGCCAATCGGTAGAGTTCGTCCTTACGAATCGAATGAAACATGTCCTGTCAAAATGCGCAAGGATATGGCCGAGCTATGATCCTTTTTCTAATTTGTAAATAACAAAACAATGTGCAGCAATACAAATTATGTTGCATACTTTTAAGCTGCGTCAATTTAAATCATAGTACCGCCATCAGACCATAGATGACGCCAGTAAACTGCTTGTTGACTCGAACGTCATGCGGCCAATGAAGTTATTTGAGTGGGAAGACAAAAATTTAAAATTCTGTACGTCCTCATGCTTACCCCTAATAAACCACGCAAATGAAAAACGTTTTGTTTTGTTTACATACATTTTTAATTAACCATTTTGCGTTTTGCACTGAGGCTGTCATTTTACAAGTGTTGGATCCTTAGATGACCCTATATTTTTTTGACGCCGATCGATAGAGATCATCCCTTCGAATCGAATGCAACATGTCCTGGCGAAATGCGCAAGGATATGGCCGAGATAGAGCGTTTTTTCGTTAAAGGACATCCTTACTCTTGCTATAACTCGGCAGGATCTTCACGGATTTCAAAAAGACATGCATTTTTCTAGTCATACATACTAATACTATCGATTTGCATTCAAAGATTTCCAGGATTCAACAAAAGAAATTTTCGAAAATTTCTACAAGGGGGTGGCATGCAAAATTGTCCTGAAACCGGATTTTCCGCCGTAACTTCGCCATTTCGAGGACGATTGGGATGTCCTTTGGCATGTCGATAGATATTGGCAAAATAATGTAGAATCCATCAAAATATCCTTGAATGTCCTTCAAACAGCGGAGAAATAATGACTTTTTTGTATACAAAAAACGAGTTATATCTCTGGAGTCCTTTGCAGGATCAAGTTGAAACTAGTGCCAAACAATTTGTTTCAAGTAGCCCTACCAACTGGCCAAAGGACATTCAAATCGTCCTGCTACTTTCCGAGATATGCTAGATTTTTGGTTTTTTACTATTTTCCTTTCGCCCTGAGGCTGAAATTTTACATGTGTTGGATTCTTAGATGACCCCATATTTTTTTGATGCCAATCGATAGAGTTCGTCCTTACGAATCGAATGAAACATGTCCTGTCAAAATGCGCAAGGATATGGCCGAGCTATGATCCTTTTTCTAATTTGTAAATAACAAAACAATGTGCAGCAATACAAATTTTGTTGCATACTTTTAAGCTGCGTCAATTTAAATCATAGTACCGCCATCAGACCATAGATGACGCCAGTAAACTGCTTGTTGACTCGAACGTCATGCGGCCAATGAAGTTATTTGAGTGGGAAGACAAAAATTTAAAATTCTGTACGTCCTCATGCTTACCCCTAATAAACCACGCAAATGAAAAACGTTTTGTTTTGTTTACATACATTTTTAATTAACCATTTTGCGTTTTGCACTGAGGCTGTCATTTTACAAGTGTTGGATCCTTAGATGACCCTATATTTTTTTGACGCCGATCGATAGAGATCATCCCTTCGAATCGAATGCAACATGTCCTGGCGAAATGCGCAAGGATATGGCCGAGATAGAGCGTTTTTTCGTTAAAGGACATCCTTACTCTTGCTATAACTCGGCAGGATCTTCACGGATTTCAAAAAGACATGCATTTTTCTAGTCATACATACTAATACTATCGATTTGCATTCAAAGATTTCCAGGATTCAACAAAAGAAATTTTCGAAAATTTCTACAAAATTGTCCTGAAACCGGATTTTCCGCCGTAACTTCGCCATTTCGAGGACGATTGGGATGTCCTTTGGCATGTCGATAGATATTGGCAAAATAATGTAGAATCCATAAAAATATCCTTGAATGTCCTTCAAACAGCGGAGAAATAATGACTTTTTTGTATACAAAAAACGAGTTATATCTCTGGAGTCCTTTGCAGGATCAAGTTGAAACTAGTGCCAAACAATTTGTTTCAAGTAGCCCTACCAACTGGCCAAAGGACATTCAAATCGTCCTGCTACTTTCCGAGATATGCTAGATTTTTGGTATTTTACTATTTTCCTTTCGCCCTGAGGCTGAAATTTTACATGTGTTGGATTCTTAGATGACCCCATATTTTGTTGATGCCAATCGATAGAGTTCGTCCTTACGAATCGAATGAAACATGTCCTGTCAAAATGCGCAAGGATATGGCCGAGCTATGATCCTTTTTCTAATTTGTAAATAACAAAACAATGTGCAGCAATACAAATTTTGTTGCATACTTTTAAGCTGCGTCAATTTAAATCATAGTACCGCCATCAGACCATAGATGACGCCAGTAAACTGCTTGTTGACTCGAACGTCATGCGGCCAATGAAGTTATTTGAGTGGGAAGACAAAAATTTAAAATTCTGTACGTCCTCATGCTTACCCCTAATAAACCACGCAAATGAAAAACGTTTTGTTTTGTTTACATACATTTTTAATTAACCATTTTGCGTTTTGCACTGAGGCTGTCATTTTACAAGTGTTGGATCCTTAGATGACCCCATATTTTGTTGATGCCAATCGGTAGAGTTCGTCCTTACGAATCGAATGCAACATGTCCTGTCAAAATGCGCAAGGATATGGCCGAGCTATGATCCTTTTTCTAATTTGTAAATAACAAAACAATGTGCAGCAATACAAATTTTGTTGCATACTTTTAAGCTGCGTCAATTTAAATCATAGTACCGCCATCAGACCATAGATGACGCCAGTAAACTGCTTGTTGACTCGAACGTCATGCGGCCAATGAAGTTATTTGAGTGGGAAGACAAAAATTTAAAATTCTGTACGTCCTCATGCTTACCCCTAATAAACCACGCAAATGAAAAACGTTTTGTTTTGTTTACATACATTTTTAATTAACCATTTTGCGTTTTGCACTGAGGCTGTCATTTTACAAGTGTTGGATCCTTAGATGACCCTATATTTTTTTGACGCCGATCGATAGAGATCATCCCTTCGAATCGAATGCAACATGTCCTGGCGAAATGCGCAAGGATATGGCCGAGATAGAGCGTTTTTTCGTTAAAGGACATCCTTACTCTTGCTATAACTCGGCAGGATCTTCACGGATTTCAAAAAGACATACATTTTTCTAGTCATACATACTAATACTATCGATTTGCATTCAAAGATTTCCAGGATTCAACAAAAGAAATTTTCGAAAATTTCTACAAGGGGGGCATGCAAAATTGTCCTGAAACCGGATTTTCCGCCGTAACTTCGCCATTTCGAGAACGATTGGGATGTCCTTTGGCACGTCGATAGATATTGGCAAAAGAATGTAGAATCCATCAAAATATCCTTGAATGTCCTTCAAACAGCGGAGAAATAATGACTTTTTTGTATACAAAAAACTAGTTATATCTCTGGAGTCCTTTGCAGGATCAAGTGCCAAACAATTTGTTTCAAGTAGCCCTACCAACTGGCCAAAGGACATTCAAATCGTCCTGCTACTTTCCGAGATATGCTAGATTTTTGGTTTTGTACTATTTTCCTTTCGCCCTGAGGCTGAAATTTTACATGTGTTGGATTCTCAGATGACCCCATATTTTGTTGATGCCAATCGGTAGAGTTCGTCCTTACGAATCGAACGAAACATGTCCTGTCAAAATGCGCAAGGATATGGCCGAGCTATGATCCTTTTTCTAATTTGTAAATAACAAAACAATGTGCAGCAATACAAATTTTGTTGCATACTTTTAAGCTGCGTCAATTTAAATCATAGTACCGCCATCAGACCATAGATGACGCCAGTAAACTGCTTGTTGACTCGAACGTCATGCGGCCAATGAAGTTATTTGAGTGGGAAGACAAAAATTTAAAATTCTGTACGTCCTCATGCTTACCCCTAATAAACCACCCAAATGAAAAACGATTTGTTTTGTTTACATACATTTTTAATTAACCATTTTGCGTTTTGCACTGAGGCTGTCATTTTACAAGTGTTGGATCCTTAGATGACCCTATATTTTGTTGACGCCGATCGATAGAGATCATCCCTTCGAATCGAATGCAACATGTCCTGGCGAAATGCGCAAGGATATGGCCGAGATAGAGCGTTTTTTCGTTAAAGGACATCCTTACTCTTGCTATAACTCGGCAGGATCTTAACGGATTTCAAAAAGACATTCATTTTTCTAGTCATACATACTAATACTATCGATTTGCATTCAAAGATTTCCAGGATTCAACAAAAGAAATTTTCGAAAATTTCTACAAGGGGGTGGCATGCAAAATTGTCCTGAAACCGGATTTTCCGCCGTAACTTCGCCATTTCGAGGACGATTGGGATGTCCTTTGGCATGTCGATAGATATTGGCAAAAGAATGTAGAATCCATCAAAATATCCTTGAATGTCGTTCAAACAGCGGAGAAATAAGGACTTTTTTGTATACAAAAAACTAGTTATATCTCTGGAGTCCTTTGCAGGATCAAGTTGAAACTAGTGCCAAACAATTTGTTTCAAGTAGCCCTACCAACTGGCCAAAGGACATTCAAATCGTCCTGCTACTTTCCGAGATATGCTAGATTTTTGGTTTTTAACTATTTTCCTTTCGCCCTGAGGCTGAAATTTTACATGTGTTGGATTCTTAGATGACCCCATATTTTTTTGATGCCAATCGATAGAGTTCGTCCTTACGAATCGAATGAAACATGTCCTGTCAAAATGCGCAAGGATATGGCCGAGCTATGATCCTTTTTCTAATTTGTAAATAACAAAACAATGTGCAGCAATACAAATTTTGTTGCATACTTTTAAGCTGCGTCAATTTAAACATAGTACCGCCATCAGACCATAGATGACGCCAGTAAACCAAATTTTGTTGCATACTTTTAAGCTGCGTCAATTTAAATCATAGTACCGCCATCAGACCATAGATGACGCCAGTAAACTGCTTGTTGACTCGAACGTCATGCGGCCAATGAAGTTATTTGAGTGGGAAGACAAAAATTTAAAATTCTGTACGTCCTCATGCTTACCCCTAATAAACCACGCAAATGAAAAACGATTTGTTTTGTTTACATACATTTTTAATTAACCATTTTGCGTTTTGCACTGAGGCTGTCATTTTACAAGTGTTGGATCCTTAGATGACCCTATATTTTTTTGACGCCGATCGATAGAGATCATCCCTTCGAATCGAATGCAACATGTCCTGGCAAAATGCGCAAGGATATGGCCGAGATAGAGCGTTTTTTCGTTAAAGGACATCCTTACTCTTGCTATAACTCGGCAGGATCTTAACGGATTTCAAAAAGACATTCATTTTTCTAGTCATACATACTAATACTATCGATTTGCATTCAAAGATTTCCAGGATTCAACAAAAGAAATTTTCGAAAATTTCTACATGGGGGTGGCATGCAAAATTGTCCTGAAACCGGATTTTCCGCCGTAACTTCGCCATTTCGAGAACGATTGGGATGTCCTTTGGCACGTCGATAGATATTGGCAAAAGAATGTAGAATCCATCAAAATATCCTTGAATGTCCTTCAAACAGCGGAGAAATAAGGACTTTTTTGTATACAAAAAACTAGTTATATCTCTGGAGTCCTTTGCAGGATCAAGTTGAAACTAGTGTCAAACAATTTGTTTCAAGCAGCCCTACCAACTGGCCAAAGGACATTCAAATCGTCCTGCTACTTTCCGAGATATGCTAGATTTTTGGTTTTTTACTATTTTCCTTTCGCCCTGAGGCTGAAATTTTACATGTGTTGGATTTTTAGATGACCCCATATTTTGTTGATGCCAATCGATAGAGTTCGTCCTTACGAATCGAATGAAACATGTCCTGTCAAAATGCGCAAGGATATGGCCGAGCTATGATCCTTTTTCTAATTTGTAAATAACAAAACAATGTGCAGCAATACAAATTTTGTTGCATACTTTTAAGCTGCGTCAATTTAAATCATAGTACCGCCATCAGACCATAGATGACGCCAGTAAACTGCTTGTTGACTCGAACGTCATGCGGCCAATGAAGTTATTTGAGTGGGAAGACAAAAATTTAAAATTCTGTACGTCCTCATGCTTACCCCTAATAAACCACGCAAATGAAAAACGTTTTGTTTACATACATTTTTAATTAACCATTTTGCGTTTTGCACTGAGGCTGTCATTTTACAAGTGTTGGATCCTTAGATGACCCTATATTTTTTTGACGCCGATCGATAGAGATCATCCCTTCGAATCGAATGCAACATGTCCTGGCGAAATGCGCAAGGATATGGCCGAGATAGAGCGTTTTTTCGTTAAAGGACATCCTTACTCTTGCTATAACTCGGCAGGATCTTCACGGATTTCAAAAAGACATGCATTTTTCTAGTCATACATACTAATACTATCGATTTGCATTCAAAGATTTCCAGGATTTAACAAAAGAAATTTTCGAAAATTTCTACAAGGGGGTGGCATGCAAAATTGTTCTGAATCCGGATTTTCCGCCGTAACTTCGCCATTTCGAGAACGATTGGGATGTCCTTTGGCACGTCGATAGATATTGGCAAAAGAATGTAGAATCCATCAAAAAATCCTTGAATGTCCTTCAAACAGCGGAGAAATAAGGACTTTTTTGTATACAAAAAACTAGTTATATTTCTGGAGTCCTTTGCGGGATCAAGTTGAAACTAGTGCCAAACAACTTGTTTCAAGTAGCCCTACCAACTGGCCAAAGGACATTCAAATCGTCCTGCTACTTTCCGAGATATGCTAGATTTTTAGTTTTTTACTATTTTCCTTTCGCCCTGAGGCTGAAATTTTACATGTGTTGGATTCTCAGATGACCCCATATTTTGTTGATGCCAATCGGTAGAGTTCGTCCTTACGAATCGAACGAAACATGTCCTGTCAAAATGCGCAAGGATATGGCCGAGCTATGATCCTTTTTCTAATTTGTAAATAACAAAACAATCTGCAGCAATACAAATTTTGTTGCATACTTTTAAGCTGCGTCAATTTAAATCATAGTACCGCCATCAGACCATAGATGACGCCAGTAAACTGCTTGTTGACTCGAACGTCATGCGGCCAATGAAGTTATTTGAGTGGGAAGACAAAAATTTAAAATTCTGTACGTCCTCATGCTTACCCCTAATAAACCACGCAAATGAAAAACGATTTGTTTTGTTTACATACATTTTTAATTAACCATTTTGCGTTTTGCACTGAGGCTGTCATTTTACAAGTGTTGGATCCTTAGATGACCCTATATTTTTTTGACGCCGATCGATAGAGATCATCCCTTCGAATCGAATGCAACATGTCCTGGCAAAATGCGCAAGGATATGGCCGAGATAGAGCGTTTTTTCGTTAAAGGACATCCTTACTCTTGCTATAACTCGGCAGGATCTTAACGGATTTCAAAAAGACATTCATTTTTCTAGTCATACATACTAATACTATCGATTTGCATTCAAAGATTTCCAGGATTCAACAAAAGAAATTTTCGAAAATTTCTACAAGGGGGTGGCATGCAAAATTGTCCTGAAACCGGATTTTCCGCCGTAACTTCGCCATTTCGAGGACGATTGGGATGTCCTTTGGCATGTCGATAGATATTGGCAAAAGAATGTAGAATCCATCAAAATATCCTTGAATGTCCTTCAAACAGCGGAGAAATAATGACTTTTTTGTATACAAAAAACTAGTTATATCTCTGGAGTCCTTTGCAGGATCAAGTGCCAAACAATTTGTTTCAAGTAGCCCTACCAACTGGCCAAAGGACATTCAAATCGTCCTGCTACTTTCCGAGATATGCTAGATTTTTGGTTTTGTACTATTTTCCTTTCGCCCTGAGGCTGAAATTTTACATGTGTTGGATTCTCAGATGACCCCATATTTTGTTGATGCCAATCGGTAGAGTTCGTCCTTACGAATCGAACGAAACATGTCCTGTCAAAATGCGCAAGGATATGGCCGAGCTATGATCCTTTTTCTAATTTGTAAATAACAAAACAATGTGCAGCAATACAAATTTTGTTGCATACTTTTAAGCTGCGTCAATTTAAATCATAGTACCGCCATCAGACCATAGATGACGCCAGTAAACTGCTTGTTGACTCGAACGTCATGCGGCCAATGAAGTTATTTGAGTGGGAAGACAAAAATTTAAAATTCTGTACGTCCTCATGCTTACCCCTAATAAACCACCCAAATGAAAAACGATTTGTTTTGTTTACATACATTTTTAATTAACCATTTTGCGTTTTGCACTGAGGCTGTCATTTTACAAGTGTTGGATCCTTAGATGACCCTATATTTTTTTGACGCCGATCGATAGAGATCATCCCTTCGAATCGAATGCAACATGTCCTGGCGAAATGCGCAAGGATATGGCCGAGATAGAGCGTTTTTTCGTTAAAGGACATCCTTACTCTTGCTATAACTCGGCAGGATCTTCACGGATTTCAAAAAGACATGCATTTTTCTAGTCATACATACTAATACTATCGATTTGCATTCAAAGATTTCCAGGATTCAACAAAAGAAATTTTCGAAAATTTCTACAAAATTGTCCTGAAACCGGATTTTCCGCCGTAACTTCGCCATTTCGAGGACGATTGGGATGTCCTTTGGCATGTCGATAGATATTGGCAAAATAATGTAGAATCCATAAAAATATCCTTGAATGTCCTTCAAACAGCGGAGAAATAATGACTTTTTTGTATACAAAAAACGGGTTATATCTCTGGAGTCCTTTGAAGGATCAAGTTGAAACTAGTGCCAAACAATTTGTTTCAAGTAGCCCTACCAACTGGCCAAAGGACATTCAAATCGTCCTGCTACTTTCCGAGATATGCTAGATTTTTGGTATTTTACTATTTTCCTTTCGCCCTGAGGCTGAAATTTTACATGTGTTGGATTCTTAGATGACCCCATATTTTGTTGATGCCAATCGATAGAGTTCGTCCTTACGAATCGAATGAAACATGTCCTGTCAAAATGCGCAAGGATATGGCCGAGATATGATCCTTTTTCTAATTTGTAAATAACAAAACAATGTGCAGCAATACAAATTTTGTTGCATACTTTTAAGCTGCGTCAATTTAAATCATAGTACCGCCATCAGACCATAGATGACGCCAGTAAACTGCTTGTTGACTCGAACGTCATGCGGCCAATGAAGTTATTTGAGTGGGAAGACAAAAATTTAAAATTCTGTACGTCCTCATGCTTACCCCTAATAAACCACGCAAATGAAAAACGATTTGTTTTGTTTACATACATTTTTAATTAACCATTTTGCGTTTTGCACTGAGGCTGTCATTTTACAAGTGTTGGATCCTTAGATGACCCTATATTTTTTTGACGCCGATCGATAGAGATCATCCCTTCGAATCGAATGCAACATGTCCTGGCGAAATGCGCAAGGATATGGCCGAGATAGAGCGTTTTTTCGTTAAAGGACATCCTTACTCTTGCTATAACTCGGCAGGATCTTAACGGATTTCAAAAAGACATTCATTTTTCTAGTCATACATACTAATACTATCGATTTGCATTCAAAGATTTCCAGGATTCAACAAAAGAAATTTTCGAAAATTTCTACAAGGGGGTGGCATGCAAAATTGTCCTGAAACCGGATTTTCCGCCGTAACTTCGCCATTTCGAGAACGATTGGGATGTCCTTTGGCACGTCGATAGATATTGGCAAAAGAATGTAGAATCCATCAAAATATCCTTGAATGTCCTTCAAACAGCGGAGAAATAAGGACTTTTTTGTAAACAAAAAACTAGTTATATCTCTGGAGTCCTTTGCAGGATCAAGTTGAAACTAGTGTCAAACAATTTGTTTCAAGCAGCCCTACCAACTGGCCAAAGGACATTCAAATCGTCCTGCTACTTTCCGAGATATGCTAGATTTTTGGTTTTTTACTATTTTCCTTTCGCCCTGAGGCTGAAATTTTACATGTGTTGGATTCTCAGATGACCCCATATTTTGTTGATGCCAATCGGTAGAGTTCGTCCTTACGAATCGAACGAAACATGTCCTGTCAAAATGCGCAAGGATATGGCCGAGCTATGATCCTTTTTCTAATTTGTAAATAACAAAACAATGTGCAGCAATACAAATTTTGTTGCATACTTTTAAGCTGCGTCAATTTAAATCATAGTACCGCCATCAGACCATAGATGACGCCAGTAAACTGCTTGTTGACTCGAACGTCATGCGGCCAATGAAGTTATTTGAGTGGGAAGACAAAAATTTAAAATTCTGTACGTCCTCATGCTTACCCCTAATAAACCACGCAAATGAAAAACGATTTGTTTTGTTTACATACATTTTTAATTAACCATTTTGCGTTTTGCACTGAGGCTGTCATTTTACAAGTGTTGGATCCTTAGATGACCCTATATTTTTTTGACGCCGATCGATAGAGATCATCCCTTCGAATCGAATGCAACATGTCCTGGCGAAATGCGCAAGGATATGGCCGAGATAGAGCGTTTTTTCGTTAAAGGACATCCTTACTCTTGCTATAACTCGGCAGGATCTTAACGGATTTCAAAAAGACATTCATTTTTCTAGTCATACATACTAATACTATCGATTTGCATTCAAAGATTTCCAGGATTCAACAAAAGAAATTTTCGAAAATTTCTACAAGGGGGTGGCATGCAAAATTGTCCTGAAACCGGATTTTCCGCCGTAACTTCGCCATTTCGAGAACGATTGGGATGTCCTTTGGCACGTCGATAGATATTGGCAAAAGAATGTAGAATCCATCAAAATATCCTTGAATGTCCTTCAAACAGCGGAGAAATAAGGACTTTTTTGTATACAAAAAACTAGTTATATCTCTGGAGTCCTTTGCAGGATCAAGTTGAAACTAGTGTCAAACAATTTGTTTCAAGCAGCCCTACCAACTGGCCAAAGGACATTCAAATCGTCTTGCTACTTTCCGAGATATGCTAGATTTTTGGTTTTTTACTATTTTCCTTTCGCCCTGAGGCTGAAATTTTACATGTGTTGGATTCTCAGATGACCCCATATTTTGTTGATGCCAATCGGTAGAGTTCGTCCTTACGAATCGAACGAAACATGTCCTGTCAAAATGCGCAAGGATATGGCCGAGCTATGATCCTTTTTCTAATTTGTAAATAACAAAACAATGTGCAGCAATACAAATTTTGTTGCATACTTTTAAGCTGCGTCAATTTAAATCATAGTACCGCCATCAGACCATAGATGACGCCAGTAAACTGCTTGTTGACTCGAACGTCATGCGGCCAATGAAGTTATTTGAGTGGGAAGACAAAAATTTAAAATTCTGTACGTCCTCATGCTTACCCCTAATAAACCACGCAAATGAAAAACGATTTGTTTTGTTTACATACATTTTTAATTAACCATTTTGCGTTTTGCACTGAGGCTGTCATTTTACAAGTGTTGGATCCTTAGATGACCCTATATTTTTTTGACGCCGATCGATAGAGATCATCCCTTCGAATCGAATGCAACATGTCCTGGCGAAATGCGCAAGGATATGGCCGAGATAGAGCGTTTTTTCGTTAAAGGACATCCTTACTCTTGCTATAACTCGGCAGGATCTTAACGGATTTCAAAAAGACATTCATTTTTCTAGTCATACATACTAATACTATCGATTTGCATTCAAAGATTTCCAGGATTCAACAAAAGAAATTTTCGAAAATTTCTACAAGGGGGTGGCATGCAAAATTGTCCTGAAACCGGATTTTCCGCCGTAACTTCGCCATTTCGAGGACGATTGGGATGTCCTTTGGCATGTCGATAGATATTGGCAAAAGAATGTAGAATCCATCAAAATATCCTTGAATGTCCTTCAAACAGCGGAGAAATAATGACTTTTTTGTATACAAAAAACTAGTTATATCTCTGGAGTCCTTTGCAGGATCAAGTTGAAACTAGTGCCAAACAATTTGTTTCAAGTAGCCCTACCAACTGGCCAAAGGACATTCAAATCGTCCTGCTACTTTCCGAGATATGCTAGATTTTTGGTTTTTTACTATTTTCCTTTCGCCCTGAGGCTGAAATTTTACATGTGTTGGATTCTTAGATGACCCCATATTTTTTTGATGCCAATCGATAGAGTTCGTCCTTACGAATCGAATGAAACATGTCCTGTCAAAATGCGCAAGGATATGGCCGAGCTATGATCCTTTTTCTAATTTGTAAATAACAAAACAATGTGCAGCAATACAAATTTTGTTGCATACTTTTAAGCTGCGTCAATTTAAATCATAGTACCGCCATCAGACCATAGATGACGCCAGTAAACTGCTTGTTGACTCGAACGTCATGCGGCCAATGAAGTTATTTGAGTGGGAAGACAAAAATTTAAAATTCTGTACGTCCTCATGCTTACCCCTAATAAACCACGCAAATGAAAAACGTTTTGTTTTGTTTACATACATTTTTAATTAACCATTTTGCGTTTTGCACTGAGGCTGTCATTTTACAAGTGTTGGATCCTTAGATGACCCTATATTTTTTTGACGCCGATCGATAGAGATCATCCCTTCGAATCGAATGCAACATGTCCTGGCGAAATGCGCAAGGATATGGCCGAGATAGAGCGTTTTTTCGTTAAAGGACATCCTTACTCTTGCTATAACTCGGCAGGATCTTAACGGATTTCAAAAAGACATTCATTTTTCTAGTCATACATACTAATACTATCGATTTGCATTCAAAGATTTCCAGGATTCAACAAAAGAAATTTTCGAAAATTTCTACAAGGGGGTGGCATGCAAAATTGTCCTGAAACCGGATTTTCCGCCGTAACTTCGCCATTTCGAGAACGATTGGTATGTCCTTTGGCACGTCGATAGATATTGGCAAAAGAATGTAGAATCCATCAAAATATCCTTGAATGTCCTTCAAACAGCGGAGAAATAAGGACTTTTTTGTAAACAAAAAACTAGTTATATCTCTGGAGTCCTTTGCAGGATCAAGTTGAAACTAGTGTCAAACAATTTGTTTCAAGCAGCCCTACCAACTGGCCAAAGGACATTCAAATCGTCCTGCTACTTTCCGAGATATGCTAGATTTTTGGTTTTTTACTATTTTCCTTTCGCCCTGAGGCTGAAATTTTACATGTGTTGGATTCTCAGATGACCCCATATTTTGTTGATGCCAATCGGTAGAGTTCGTCCTTACGAATCGAACGAAACATGTCCTGTCAAAATGCGCAAGGATATGGCCGAGCTATGATCCTTTTTCTAATTTGTAAATAACAAAACAATGTGCAGCAATACAAATTTTGTTGCATACTTTTAAGCTGCGTCAATTTAAATCATAGTACCGCCATCAGACCATAGATGACGCCAGTAAACTGCTTGTTGACTCGAACGTCATGCGGCCAATGAAGTTATTTGAGTGGGAAGACAAAAATTTAAAATTCTGTACGTCCTCATGCTTACCCCTAATAAACCACGCAAATGAAAAACGATTTGTTTTGTTTACATACATTTTTAATTAACCATTTTGCGTTTTGCACTGAGGCTGTCACTTTACAAGTGTTGGATCCTTAGATGACCCTATATTTTTTTTGACGCCGATCGATAGAGATCATCCCTTCGAATCGAATGCAACATGTCCTGGCGAAATGCGCAAGGATATGGCCGAGCTATGATCCTTTTTCTAATTTGTAAATAACAAAACAATGTGCAGCAATACAAATTTTGTTGCATACTTTTAAGCTGCGTCAATTTAAATCATAGTACCGCCATCAGACCATAGATGACGCCAGTAAACTGCTTGTTGACTCGAACGTCATGCGGCCAATGAAGTTATTTGAGTGGGAAGACAAAAATTTAAAATTCTGTACGTCCTCATGCTTACCCCTAATAAACCACGCAAATGAAAAACGTTTTGTTTTGTTTACATACATTTTTAATTAACCATTTTGCGTTTTGCACTGAGGCTGTCATTTTACAAGTGTTGGATCCTTAGATGACCCTATATTTTTTTGACGCCGATCGATAGAGATCATCCCTTCGAATCGAATGCAACATGTCCTGGCGAAATGCGCAAGGATATGGCCGAGATAGAGCGTTTTTTCGTTAAAGGACATCCTTACTCTTGCTATAACTCGGCAGGATCTTAACGGATTTCAAAAAGACATTCATTTTTCTAGTCATACATACTAATACTATCGATTTGCATTCAAAGATTTCCAGGATTCAACAAAAGAAATTTTCGAAAATTTCTACAAGGGGGTGGCATGCAAAATTGTCCTGAAACCGGATTTTCCGCCGTAACTTCGCCATTTCGAGAACGATTGGTATGTCCTTTGGCACGTCGATAGATATTGGCAAAAGAATGTAGAATCCATCAAAATATCCTTGAATGTCCTTCAAACAGCGGAGAAATAAGGACTTTTTTGTAAACAAAAAACTAGTTATATCTCTGGAGTCCTTTGCAGGATCAAGTTGAAACTAGTGTCAAACAATTTGTTTCAAGCAGCCCTACCAACTGGCCAAAGGACATTCAAATCGTCCTGCTACTTTCCGAGATATGCTAGATTTTTGGTTTTTTACTATTTTCCTTTCGCCCTGAGGCTGAAATTTTACATGTGTTGGATTCTCAGATGACCCCATATTTTGTTGATGCCAATCGGTAGAGTTCGTCCTTACGAATCGAACGAAACATGTCCTGTCAAAATGCGCAAGGATATGGCCGAGCTATGATCCTTTTTCTAATTTGTAAATAACAAAACAATGTGCAGCAATACAAATTTTGTTGCATACTTTTAAGCTGCGTCAATTTAAATCATAGTACCGCCATCAGACCATAGATGACGCCAGTAAACTGCTTGTTGACTCGAACGTCATGCGGCCAATGAAGTTATTTGAGTGGGAAGACAAAAATTTAAAATTCTGTACGTCCTCATGCTTACCCCTAATAAACCACGCAAATGAAAAACGATTTGTTTTGTTTACATACATTTTTAATTAACCATTTTGCGTTTTGCACTGAGGCTGTCACTTTACAAGTGTTGGATCCTTAGATGACCCTATATTTTTTTTGACGCCGATCGATAGAGATCATCCCTTCGAATCGAATGCAACATGTCCTGGCGAAATGCGCAAGGATATGGCCGAGATAGAGCGTTTTTTCGTTAAAGGACATCCTTACTCTTGCTATAACTCGGCAGGATCTTCACGGATTTCAAAAAGACATACATTTTTCTAGTCATACATACTAATACTATCGATTTGCATTCAAAGATTTCCAGGATTCAACAAAAGAAATTTTCGAAAATTTCTACAAGGGGGGCATGCAAAATTGTCCTGAAACCGGATTTTCCGCCGTAACTTCGCCATTTCGAGAACGATTGGGATGTCCTTTGGCACGTCGATAGATATTGGCAAAAGAATGTAGAATCCATCAAAATATCCTTGAATGTCCTTCAAACAGCGGAGAAATAAGGACTTTTTTGTATACAAAAAACTAGTTATATCTCTGGAGTCCTTTGCAGGATCAAGTTGAAACTAGTGCCAAACAACTTGTTTCAAGTAGCCCTACCAACTGGCCAAAGGACATTCAAATCGTCCTGCTACTTTCCGAGATATGCTAGATTTTTGGTTTTTTACTATTTTCCTTTCGCCCTGAGGCTGAAATTTTACATGTGTTGGATTCTTAGATGACCCCATATTTTTTTGATGCCAATCGATAGAGTTCGTCCTTACGAATCGAATGAAACATGTCCTGTCAAAATGCGCAGGGATATGGCCGAGCTATGATCCTTTTTCTAATTTGTAAATAACAAAACAATGTGCAGCAATACAAATTTTGTTGCATACTTTTAAGCTGCGTCAATTTAAATCATAGTACCGCCATCAGACCATAGATGACGCCAGTAAACTGCTTGTTGACTCGAACGTCATGCGGCCAATGAAGTTATTTGAGTGGGAAGACAAAAATTTAAAATTCTGTACGTCCTCATGCTTACCCCTAATAAACCACGCAAATGAAAAACGATTTGTTTTGTTTACATACATTTTTAATTAACCATTTTGCGTTTTGCACTGAGGCTGTCATTTTACAAGTGTTGGATCCTTAGATGACCCTATATTTTTTTGACGCCGATCGATAGAGATCATCCCTTCGAATCGAATGCAACATGTCCTGGCGAAATGCGCAAGGATATGGCCGAGATAGAGCGTTTTTTCGTTAAAGGACATCCTTACTCTTGCTATAACTCGGCAGGATCTTAACGGATTTCAAAAAGACATTCATTTTTCTAGTCATACATACTAATACTATCGATTTGCATTCAAAGATTTCCAGGATTCAACAAAAGAAATTTTCGAAAATTTCTACAAGGGGGTGGCATGCAAAATTGTCCTGAAACCGGATTTTCCGCCGTAACTTCGCCATTTCGAGGACGATTGGAATGTCCTTTGGCATGTCGATAGATATTGGCAAAAGAATGTAGAATCCATCAAAATATCCTTGAATGTCCTTCAAACAGCGGAGAAATAATGACTTTTTTGTATACAAAAAACTAGTTATATCTCTGGAGTCCTTTGCAGGATCAAGTTGAAACTAGTGCCAAACAATTTGTTTCAAGTAGCCCTACCAACTGGCCAAAGGACATTCAAATCGTCCTGCTACTTTCCGAGATATGCTAGATTTTTGGTTTTTAACTATTTTCCTTTCGCCCTGAGGCTGAAATTTTACATGTGTTGGATTCTTAGATGACCCCATATTTTTTTGATGCCAATCGATAGAGTTCGTCCTTACGAATCGAATGAAACATGTCCTGTCAAAATGCGCAAGGATATGGCCGAGCTATGATCCTTTTTCTAATTTGTAAATAACAAAACAATGTGCAGCAATACAAATTTTGTTGCATACTTTTAAGCTGCGTCAATTTAAATCATAGTACCGCCATCAGACCATAGATGACGCCAGTAAACTGCTTGTTGACTCGAACGTCATGCGGCCAATGAAGTTATTTGAGTGGGAAGACAAAAATTTAAAATTCTGTACGTCCTCATGCTTACCCCTAATAAACCACGCAAATGAAAAACGATTTGTTTTGTTTACATACATTTTTAATTAACCATTTTGCGTTTTGCACTGAGGCTGTCATTTTACAAGTGTTGGATCCTTAGATGACCCTATATTTTTTTGACGCCGATCGATAGAGATCATCCCTTCGAATCGAATGCAACATGTCCTGGCGAAATGCGCAAGGATATGGCCGAGATAGAGCGTTTTTTCGTTAAAGGACATCCTTACTCTTGCTATAACTCGGCAGGATCTTCACGGATTTCAAAAAGACATGCATTTTTCTAGTCATACATACTAATACTATCGATTTGCATTCAAAGATTTCCAGGATTCAACAAAAGAAATTTTCGAAAATTTCTACAAGGGGGTGGCATGCAAAATTGTCCTGAAACCGGATTTTCCGCCGTAACTTCGCCATTTCGAGGACGATTGGAATGTCCTTTGGCATGTCGATAGATATTGGCAAAAGAATGTAGAATCCATCAAAATATCCTTGAATGTCCTTCAAACAGCGGAGAAATAATGACTTTTTTGTATACAAAAAACTAGTTATATCTCTGGAGTCCTTTGCAGGATCAAGTTGAAACTAGTGCCAAACAATTTGTTTCAAGTAGCCCTACCAACTGGCCAAAGGACATTCAAATCGTCCTGCTACTTTCCGAGATATGCTAGATTTTTGGTTTTTAACTATTTTCCTTTCGCCCTGAGGCTGAAATCTTTCAAGTGTTGGATTCTTGGATAACCCCATATTTTTTTGATGCCAATCGATAGAGTTCGTCCTCACGAATCGAATGAAACATGTCCTGTCAAAATGCGCAAGAATATGGCCGAGCTATGATCCTTTTCTGATTTGTAAACAACAAAACAATGTGCAGCAATAAAAATATTGTTGCATACTTTTAAGCTGCGTCAATTTAAATCATAGTGTAGCCAACTGACCATAGATGGCGCCAGTAAACTGCTTGTTGACTCGAATGTCATGCGGCCAATGAAGTTATTTGAGTGGGAAGACAAAAATTTAAAATTCTGTACGTCCTCATGCTTACCCCTAATAAACCACGCAAATGAAAAACGATTTGTTTTGTTTACATACATTTTTAATTAACCATTTTGCGTTTTGCACTGAGGCTGTCATTTTACAAGTGTTGGATCCTTAGATGACCCTATCTTTTTTTGATGTTGATCGATAGAGATCATCCCTTCGAATCGAATGCAACATGTCCTGGCAAAATGCGCAAGGATATGGCCGAGATAGAGCGTTTTTTCGTTAAAGAACATCCTTACTCTTGCTATAACTCGGCAGGATCTTAACGGATTTCAAAAAGACATTCATTTTTCTAGTCATACATACTAATACTATCGATTTGCATTCAAAGATTTCCAGGATTCAACAAAAGAAATTTTCGAAAATTTCTACAAGGGGGTGGCAAAATTGTCCTGAAACCGGATTGTCCTGAGGACGATTGGGATGTCCTTTGGCACATCGATAGACAGATCGAAGTCGGTTTTGGGAAGGAATTTCGTCGTTAATATTAACGTATTTTTTTCAAATTCAAATTTGAAAAACCCGCCCAGCTTCTGAAATTTTAAATTTTTGGCTAATCTACTTGCTACTCGATTATGTTCTCCTGGTACTTCAGCAGATTGAAGTCGGTTTTATGAAGGAATTTCGTCGAGATTATTAAAGTATTTTATTTAAGAAGATAAATGAATTTGTTTATTTTTTAATATATGTATTAACAAAATTATTCACTAACATTTTACTTTTGAAACATCAGAATAAGTAATATTAATTTTCTATCTAATTTAAAATTTTGAGGTAAGGTCTTTTACAAATTTTTTCGAATTATATTCATATCAATAAATAATATTAGAACATTACGCTTGAGTTTGTCGTGGATCGTCACAAACTTTTTATCGTACATTTTTTAAGTCGGTATTGTGTTTAAATTTCACAAAGCAATAGTTACGGTTGAAATAAACTCAATCAACCACATTTCTGACCTTTAAGCTATAATCGTTCTGGAGCTTTATTAAAAATAAAAATTCAGCAGTGCGGGAATTCTTCATATGCAATTATATTTGGTTTTTTTTAATTTTTGTTTTTTTAAAAACCTTTTTTTAATTTATGTTAATTCAGTGTTATTAGAACCTATTCTCATAAAAGTTATAACTTTTTAAAATTAAATACTATACGAAATTTATTCTGTGTGCCCTTAACTACTCTTTACTTAGATCTTAATTTGTGGTCTTTCATATTAAGCAGCCAAATGAAAACAAAGCTTTGTTAATACATTTTTGCATTGCGTATCTGTTATCTCTCTTTATATATAAAGATCTTAGTCCTGACTGGTGATGTGCCATCAAACTACAAATACATTCCCTAACAAACATTTTAAGTGAAAAAAACTACAACAAACAATCAATGTAATTAATAAAATAATTATATTTTATTTGGTGAAATAAATCTTTTAATTTTAATTTATTCTTCGAAGAGAAGGAATGCTTCCACTTGAAACTTCCATATTTTCCGCGTTCCAAATCGGAGTTGTACCTTGTAATCACCTTGTGGCAGCGGTAGAGTTTGAAGGAAATCATTGTTGAATATTAAATTACTCACAATAATGTCATGCTGAAATTTGTACATCATTTCACCTGTGCTCATGTGAACAAACAATATATAGTACTCACTCGAATCGGGCAATTGTGATTCAGATTAGCTTTTGTTTTGATTGCATTCAGGACCAAGGATTGAAAGGATATGCTGTAGGGATGGGCGAGTAACTGACAAAAATCACAGCTGGCATTATATAGGAAAGGCTTATAGCCACTGTAACGGCGCCACATGCTCCAGTTGATCTAAATTAAATTTCGAGAATATGTAACAAGTTGTAAAAATGGAGCACAATATTTACGTATACGGTGTCGATTGGTAATTGTAACAAATTGATATGCACATTGACCCCGACCACGCCCCTGCCGAGCACATTGAGTCTGCAGTTATTGAACCTTATGTAGTCGAGATCGTAGGATTCACACTTTAGATTGGTAAACCTCGAACCCGATTTTTTACAAGAGGCCATTGAAAACAAGGCTATCATTAAAATTAAAAATCGCCAAGCTACCGCGTCCATTGCTGTTCCACTAGTGATTTGCAATTCTTAATTTATCAGATTTGTTGACAGGTCAACTACTATAAATCACTCGATTGTTCCAGCTCAGTAATCTCGAAAATAATACGCATTTTTTATTGATTTTTAAAATGTGTATTAGCTTAGAACCACTTAAAGTTGCATTAGGTATGGTTTAATTTATATATTTATTTTTATAAAAACACCACATTTGATTCAATTTGAAAGCGCACATGTGTAGCTCAATTGATTCATTGATTTGCTTTATTCCTCTCTTAATATGAAAATATCGACCTGCACTCTCCAGATATTGTCAGAGCCAAACAGCATTTGTATCTTGTATTCGCCTTGTGGCAGCGGCAATGTCTGCAGCAACTTGTCGTTAAACACCAGGTTATCCACAATGATATCGTGCTGAGAATGCAAATATACACAATGAAAATACTCCATTAAAGATTATACATTTGCTCTCACTGTATAGGGGCAAGTGTGATTGAGATTGGATCCGGAGGCAATAGCATCGAGCACGAGTCTCTCGAAGGACAATTTCTTCGATTGTTTCACAAACTTGCAGAAGTCGATGGTCGAGTTGTACATAAATGGTCGGAATCCATTGTAGCGACGCCATATACTCAAGTTGGACTGAGGAGTAATTATACTTCATTATCAGTAAATAATTGTTAATACTTCACTTTACTAACGGACACCGTTTCGACCGGTAATATGAATACTTTCAGGTGGGCCTGTACGCCGATGACGCCTCTGCCGAGCACATTTAGTCTACAGGTCTCGAAATCGGCAAAGGTTTTGTTGAAGGACTCACACTTAATATTGGTAAATCGCGACTTCGACATTTTCCCATCAGCAATTAACAGGATCGTAACAAAAACTGCAGTTAAGCTTAAGAATCGACGACCGGCTCTGTTCATTGTTGTTCCTATAAAACTCCTATAAGCACTTTCAATGAAATTATATAAAGCACATAGTTTTGCTTCAAGCCCCATTGAATTCGAGTAATGTCATACACGTTTTATCGAATAATGGGGTGAACATTAATTTGTGGTTATTAAAACAACATATACAAGTAAAATGCTCGATTTGGATTATTTGTAATGATAATATTATATGAATTGATTTTGAAAATCAAATGCTATTAAAATTAGATTTTGATGAACGAACCAGTCCCCAGTCGAAGTCCCTCTAACCAATTGAATTTTAATCAAGATTTTTGATCTGACTTTTAACACCCGCTGTCATGAGCTGCCATCATTGACTTCTTTAGAATATGCTTATTGACAAAATCTTATATGTGATATTATATACAACAGTTTGTATATATGTATATATTTATTAACATTTTTATTTTAGTATATAAAAAATAAATAGATATAATGTATTTAAATATTAGGTCAGAGTATGCAGAATATTTTCTTATTAAAAAGAAAGTTCTATCACTCTACTTCGCCTTCGTCCACTTCTCGCTCTCCTCCCACAGCCGCTTGGCGGAATTCGCATCCTTGGCAGCTGCTGACACATCCTTTGGCTTGCAGTCACTGAAGTATAGTCCAGTAACGCCATTCAAATCAGGATCCAGAGCAGCGTACAAAGTGGTTTGAGCCCCGTTCTTGGCAGTCTTGAAGAGCAACCAGACTAACGGACGCACAAGAATGCTGCAAAGAGTGTATAAATAATTATTGACGAACTAAAATCAGATAATATTACTTACCTTGCGAAAGTGTTATTGAATATCGCCACATGTCTAGTCAGTTCTGTTTGGACAACGCCAGGATGCAAAGAATTAACGGTCACGCCAGTTCCTTCCAAGCGTTTAGCCAACTCTCGAGTAAAGAGAATGTTGGCCAATTTACTCTGACTATAGGCAGTGTCTGGCTTGTAGGATTTCTCACTATTCAAGTCATCAAACTTGATCACCCCGCTCGAGTGGACCAAGCTAGAAACGTTCACAATGCGACTGGGCGAAGATTTCTATGGTGAAATAGAAGTTAATCAAATAATTCATATCATGATGGTGACTAGTATACCTTCAGCACATCGAGCAGCAAATTGGTCAGCAAAAAGTGGCCCATGTGGTTGGTTCCCAGCTGCATTTCGAATCCATCCTTCGTCAACATGCGGGGACAATGCATTACTCCCGCATTATTGATGAGTATATCCAGTCTCTTTTGTTCACTCTTAAACCTAATATGATATAATTGTCAATAGTTAAAGCTAATTGTCTTTAATTCAATTAATGCTCACCCAGTAGCAAACTTGCGAATAGAATCCAGAGAAGCCAAGTCGAGTTCGCGGAAGAAAATGTTCTGATTGTTGGTTTCCCTAATGATTTCCAATCGAGCCTGCTCCGATTTCGACTTATCCCGGCAGGCCATATAGACAGTGGCTCCTCGACGGGCCAGTTCCAGGACAGTCTCCTTGCCAATGCCTGTATTAGAGCCGGTTACAATCACAACCTTGCCGGTTTCATCAGTTTTTTTCTCGAATTTTCCACCTTGCATGTATTGCCTAATGAATTTAGAATGCATGAAATTAGATTATGTTTATGAATGACTTTAAACTTTTGACTTTCCTGATAAAGTAGGCAACAAGCCCTATCAAAGCAGCCCATATAAACGACGGACACAGCAGACATTTTGTCAACGAGCACATTTTGTGAAATTTTTTAGGTGTCGACTGTCCCAAGTTCAAGGGAAGACTGTGCGAATAGCGAGCAGCGACCCGCCTTATAAGCAAATTCGGAGGCAAGCGGCCACTGATAAAAGTTCAAAGTCATGATGAACCGGAAGAACAAGTTAACTACAAAGTATTTCGTTGGTTGATTAGAATGGTGTAATCAATTGACATACAAAATATATATGTTTGGCAATCCATAAGTATATAGATAACTTACGCAGTACATTCTCGAATTAAATTGACTAAATATTTATTAGCAATGTGTGAATTTGCTAATCTAGTTTAAAATCTTATCATAATAATGCAGTTCTTTGAAGAAATTATCAAGGTATTTAAAAATATAAGTTTTGTAAGTTTAGTTTATTGATTAAAGGGATAAATTCCAAAAACGTCACAAAAAAATGTAATTTGTAATATATTTTTAGCAAAACCTTGTTTGGAAATTTTATTAGAAAAAATAATTTTTTTTTCAATACTTTAACATAAATTCTGTCAACCAAATTTTGTATGTTTTTTAATTTATATAACAATAGTTATGATTTTTGCAGGTTGACAAGAGAAAAGCAGCCACTGTGCTCCACCTCTACGTTTATCTAATCGAGAACGTAAACCGCAAATTCGTTAATATAGAACAAGTTATCAACTGGCTGTCTCTGTAGGTCAGTAGTAGATTATTGCCATTCATAGATTCGCATGTTTGTAAGTTGAATATTTATATATAGAATCTATATATAGATTTATTAGCCAGCTTGACTCACAGCCTAGCCCGCGATTCACTTTACGTTAAAACTTCATTGGGTACAAATATTTTTATTCGTGTAAATTTTGTTGCCATTATCAATCAGCGTCAACAAATGTATAACCACCATGACATTGAAGAAAATACGATAGTTGCAAATAGTTGGTACAATTATTTTAATTGGTTATTTAACATACACATTCATACATCTGCTAATTGTGATTGTGAAAACAAGCTTCAAATATTTTCGAATTATTGTTGTAAAATAAAGATTTTACCCATGAAACTACAAAAAGAAATGTATGAAAGCTACAGTCGAGATAGACTAAGTAGTACTTACTATCCATTTTCGTAGAATACGATATTTATGAAAAGAGCGATTTCGCACTTGCAAAATCTTCAGTCCACCCACAACTGCTTTTGTTTAAATCCGATGGTAACCAAATTGGGGATATTTTATGTCTTAACTGTCAACGCCAGTTACATACAAATAATGTCATTCTACCCTATTGATAGCGGGTCTAACAATTTTAGCAACGAAGCTACGGGCAAAGCTGGATATAACAGTAAAAAGCTTAGAAGATATTCATAAAATAAATATGTGTATTTAAATATTAACAGTATAAACATTTAGTAATAAATAGGAACTGCTAAGAATCTACTTGGCACTCGTCCATTTCTCGCTCTCTTCCCACAGCCGCTTGGCAGAATTCATATCCTTCGCTGCAGCTGACACATCCTTGGGTTGGCAGTCGCTGAAGTACAATCCTGTAACGCCATTCAGATCAGGATCCAGAGCAGCATACAAAGAGGTTTGGGCGCCACTCTTAGGAGTCTTGAAGAGCATCCAGACAAATGGACTAATAAGGAAACTGAAACGATTTTAAAATTATTATTGCAAAATATTTCACAGCCAAAAATATGTTAAAATTATTTACCTTCCAATGCGGTTATTAAATATCCACATATGCCTAGTGAGCTCGGTTTCTACAGCTCCCGGATGCAAACAGTTGGCAGTCACGCCAGTTCCCTCCAAGCGTTTAGCCAACTCTTTGGTAAAGAGAATGTTGGCCAATTTGCTCTGAGCATAGGCTGAACGTGGATTGTAGGATTGCTCACTGTTCAAATCATCAAAGTTCATTTTGCCGATCGTGTGTGTCAAACTAGAAACGGTCACAATTCGACTTGGTGAAGATTTCTATAGATAATAGTAATAAAATTACAATTAATGAAACCATTTTTATAACTACAGTAACAAGTTTACCTTTAGTACATCGAGCAACAAGTTGGTCAGCAAAAAGTGGCCCATGTGGTTGGTTCCCAGCTGCATTTCGAATCCATCTTTTGTCAACATGCGCGGACAAAACATTATTCCTCCGTTATTGATGAGTATATCCAGTTTGCTTTGCTCTTTCTTGAACCTATTACGAGATCATTGTTAACAATATAAACTAAAAACCACTGCTTGAATTAATGCTCACTCTGCAGCAAACTTGCGAACAGAATCCAAAGAAGCCAAATCAAGTTCGCGGACGAAAATGTTCTGGTTGTTGGTTTCTTTAATGACTTCCAGACGAGCCTTCTCCGCTCGCGTCTTATCGCGACAGGCCATATAGACAGTGGCTCCTCGACGGGCCAGTTCGAGGACTGTTTCCTTGCCGATGCCGGAATTCGAACCGGTCACAATCACAACTTTACCGGTTTCATCAGTCAGTTTCTGAAATTTCCCACCTTGCATGTATTGCCTATATTTTTAATTTGACACAAAGTTAGATTACGTTTATAGATAACTATTGATTTTTCACTTTCCTGATAAAATAAGCTGCACTCCCTATCACAGTTGTCCAAAGAACTGCCGGGCACGTGAGAAAATTTACCAATGAGCAGCACATTTTGTTTTGTTTTTTTGTGGTGTTGACTATTTCAAGTTCAACTGAAGACTGAGCGAACAGCGAGCAACAGGCCGCCTTATAAACGATTTCTGACGCAGCGGCAACTAATAAAATTGCGTAGTCATGATGATAATTTCGATTCGGTACACGTAATATCTTGGAGCAAATATTACAAATAATATTCGATGGTTTTCATAAGAATAGGGGTTGTATTAAAATGTGTTTGGCAATATAATAATATTTATATGCAATTACGAAATACACTGTCTAAATTTATTTTAAGAGATTTGTAAAACAACTAATCCAGTTTACTCTACTCAATTGTGTGTCGAGAGGTGCATACAGAGTGGAGTATTTATAAATAGCTTGTTGTGGTTGTGTGAAGATTCTAAACTGGAGAACAATGCTTAAAACATATTTATCGTAATGTCGATCATGATGTCATGAGTCATGATGATAATTTCGAATCGGTAGACAAAATATGTTGTAACACATATAACAACTAATAATATTTAATGGCTTATTAGAATAGGGGTTGTCTTAATATGCGACAACATATATGTGGATAATTTATTCGCTGCGATATCGAATTTTACTGAATAAATATTATTCAAGAGATTAGTAGGGTAACTAATCTAGTTTA
Source organism: Drosophila immigrans (assembly GCA_963583835.1). Classification (NCBI taxonomy): domain Eukaryota; kingdom Metazoa; phylum Arthropoda; class Insecta; order Diptera; family Drosophilidae; genus Drosophila; species Drosophila immigrans. The sequence goes on from OY757141.1 coordinate 21,087,084, forward strand.
CTCTTCACAATTTTGTATCGAGAGTTGCACACAAAGATGAATATAGATAAATATCTGCAAAATGTTTGGATTCTAAGCTTTATAAAAATGTTTAAAGCATTTTTATCGAAAATATGATCATTATGCGCAGTCATGATGATAACTTTAGTTCGGCAGATGTAATGTGTTGATAATATATTACAGATAATATTTAATGGTTATTAAAAAAGTGTTAATATGTGATTGAAAATATATTGAAAATATATATATTTATGCAATGTTAAATAACACTGACAAACTTTATCTTAAGAGATTTGACAAGCAACTAATCCAGTTTACTCCATACAATTTTTGTATCGAGAGGAGTATGCAAAGTGGAGTTTCTATTAACAGCCACAAAATGTTTAAATTCTAATGCTTTAAATATATTTATCATAAAATCATTAATTATGCGTAGTCATAATGATAATTTCGATTCGGTATACGTGATATGTTGAAGCATATATTACAGATAATATTCAATGGTTTATTAGTGGCGTTAATGTGTGTTTGACAATGTACAGATAACTTGTTCAGTGTAATCTTGAATTAAAATTTCTTTCAAGAAATTAATGATTTCTTATCTATGATTAAGATTGGTGAATACCTCGTGACACACACATACAAACAATACTCAGGTGCAGTTTAGAACAAAACTTAGTTAATACTTAATGGTATATCCTTTTTAATGGATTTTTTTATCAGCGTATCCTATTTGTTTTGTTTTCATATTATTTATTTTTATTTAGAAAGTTAGGTCTTACTGAGACACAAAGTTTCGAAAGGAGCAGAAGCAAGTGAAAACACTATAGTTATTGGATTATTTTATGCTTTCCAAACGCTCCTGCTTTTGTTCCCTCTTTGTTCCAACATGTTAGATAAACAGTATCTCCACACAGTAGCAACAATTAAGTCATATATGGTTGAACACAATGTGATCAAATCGCATGATTAGATTGTTAACTAGAATCAAGATTTTTAGTCAGTAATTTATCAAGATTAGCTGCTGCAATATCTATCATAGCCTCAATGATGCCACTACGATTATATTATCGAGACCATAAATTACACTTCTATTTATAGAAAACAATTTATCAGGTATACAATAGATTTTATATATGTACATATATTTATTATACTTGTATTAATGTTATGATATTATTGTTATGTGTTTTGAAAGACTAGCAGAAATAACATGAAATAAATATATTTAAAAATTAAATAACAGAATGAGAATTTAGTAACAAAATATGAAATTCCTATTATACTTCTTGGGACCTTGTCCACTTCTCGCTCTCCTCCCACAGCCGCTTGGCGGAATTCTCATCCTTCGCAGCCCTTGATACATCCCTGGGCTTACAATCGCTGAAGTACAATCCAGTAACGTTCTTCAGAGCAGGATCCATAGCCGCATACATTGTGGTTTGTGCTCCATTTTTGGGAGTTTTGAAAAGCATCCAGACAAAAGGACTTATAAGACAGCTGAAAGGAATTTCAAATAATTGTAACAAATCATTTTACCATCAAATACGTTTATGTTATTTACCTTCCAACGGGGTTATTGAATATCCACATATGCTTAGTGAGATCGGTTTCTACAGCTCCCGGATGCAAACAGTTTGCAGTGACGCCAGTTCCCTCCAAGCGTTTAGCCAACTCCTTAGTAAACAGAATGTTGGCCAACTTGCTCTGAGCATAGGCAGAACGTGGATTGTAGGATTTCTCACTGTTCAAATCATCAAAGTTCATTCTGCCTATCACGTGCGTCTGACTAGAAACCGTCACAATACGACTGGGGGCAGAGCTCTTCAGTGAAGTAAAAATAAATAAATAACCATAACATTCACATCCCCTTGGTAACTAGTTTACCTTTAGTACATCGAGCAACAAATTGGTCAGCAAAAAGTGGCCCATGTGGTTGGTTCCCAGCTGCATTTCGAATCCATCTTTTGTCAACATGCGAGGACAAAACATTATTCCTCCGTTATTGATAAGCACATCTAGTCTGCTTTGCTCACTCTTGAACCTGAATCGACATAGTTTTTAGTAATTTAAACTATGTCCGACTATTATAATCAATGCTCACCCTGCAGCAAACTTGCGAATGGATTCCATAGAGGCCAAGTCAAGTTCTCGGAAGAAAATGTTCTGGTTGTTGGTTTCTTTAATGACTTCCAATCGAGCCTGTTCCGCTCTCGTCTTATCCCGACAGGCCATATAGACTGTGGCTCCTCGCCGTGCCAGTTCGAGAACTGCCTCCTTGCCAATGCCGGAATTGGCACCGGTTACAATCACAACCTTTCCAGTTTCATCGGTTTCTTTTTTGAATTTTCCACCTTGCATGCATTGCCTATTTTTTCAGAATCTACAAAGTTAGATTTTATTTATAGACAATTGATTGTAATCTTGCCTGATTAAATAGGCCAAAATTCCTATTAAAACAATTATAATAATGGCCCCTATCAGGTAATATATCCATGTGGACATTTTTGAGGTTTTTGAGGTGTTGACTATTCCAAGCTTCGATGAGAACTATGTAAACAGGGAGCAGGTGTCCCCCTTATAAGCGATTTCGGAGCTAATAAAAGTACGAAGTCATGCTGACGCATAATATCGATTCGACACACTTAATAAGTTGAAGAACTAATTAGAACTAGTATTTGAATGCTTTATTAGAATGCTTTTATCAGTTAATACACAATCTATGTATGTTTGACAATATAAAGATAATTTATTTAGTGCATTCTTGCATTAAATAAAATCCTTTTTTTAGGGATTTGCGATGCAACTAATCAATCTTAGGTGCCTTAGTCCATTTCTCGCTCTCCTCCCAAAGAAATTTGGATGTTTTCACGTCAAGAGCAGCGGGTGCCACATCCTTCGGCTGGCAGTCACTGAAGTACAATCCAGTAACTCCATTCAAATCGGGATCAAGGGCTGCATACAAAGTGGTTTGAGCTCCACTTTTTGGCGTCTTGACAAACAGCCAAATCAGAGTCTTTAGCAGAATGCTGAAGTCATTAAAGAACAACATAAAGTCAATATATTCGTATATAAAGAACTACTATTTAACTTACCGTCCAATAAATGTTTTGAAGAATTCCATATGTTTACTGATCTCCGTGTTTACTTGTCCTGGATGCAGACAGTTGACAGTCACGCCCGTTCCCACCAACCGTCTAGCCAACTCACGAGTATACAAAACGTTGGCCAATTTGCTTTGATTGTACGCACTTTTTTCATCGTAGGATTTTTCACTGTTCAAATCGTCTACATTGATTGTACCTCGAGTGTGTGCTCTGCTCGACACGATAACAATGCGACTGGGCGATGATTTCTATTACGAATTTTAGATAATACGATTGCTTAAATTGTGATGAAGATGGGTTTACCTTAAGCAGGTCCAGCAGGGAGTTGGTTAACAAAAAGTGGCCTAAATGATTGACGCCCAATTGCAGTTCAAAGCCATCTTTGGTAAATGATCGTGGACAGCGCATTACCCCCGCATTGTTGATGAGAATATCCAGTTCGTTCTGTTCAGCCTTGAACCTGATTGTGGTGGATAGTTTGATTTATGTCTATCTACATAATTCTTAAAGATTTAACGTACTCAGTCACAAATTTTCGAACCGAATCAAGAGATGACAAGTCCAATTCGCGGAAGAAAATATTCTGATTGTTGGTTTCTCTTATAATCTCCAATCGTGCCTGCTCCGTTCTCTCCCTATCCCGGCAAGCCATATAAACAGTGGCTCCCCGTCGAGCCAATTCTAGGACTGTCTCCTTTCCAATACCCGTATTTGAACCGGTCACAATCACAACTTTGCCCGTTTCATCGGTTTTCTTTGTAAATTGACCACCTTGCATGTACCTCCTAAAGGGAACAAATAATTTACAAACAAATTTTGAAGAGACTTCCTCTTCTTACCTCAAAAAATAAAGTGCAATCCACAGCATAGTCGGGCAAACAATTACTGGACTCAATAAACAATTAAGGGTGCACATGTTTGTGCTTATCCAGAAGTCGTCACAAAATGTTCCAATAAAGTAGAACTGGGTGCCTTATAACCAATTTCGAATGCACACATTCGGCTAAAACGCGACGTCACTATGATGAGCACTATCAACACTTTAGACAGTGAAATGAGTAATCCATAAAAAAGTATGTTTGCGGTGCGTATAATTTTGAATACAATATAGAAATGTATAATACATATTTAAATACAGTAAAATTGCGAATAAAATAAAACACTAATCTATTTTTTAGAACGAGTCCACTTCTCACTCTCCTCCCACAGGAGTTTACCAGTCGCTTCATCAGTGGCAGCTGGTGCCACTTTCTTTGGTTGGCAGTCGCTGAAGTACAGTCCAGTTACGCCATTCAACTCGGGATCGAGAGCTGCATACAAAGTAGTTTGGGCGCCACTCTTGGGTGTCTTCAGCAATGGCCACATCAAAGTTCTTAGAACGAGACTAAATACAAGAAACACTATGAGTATTTGACATAAATCATTTTCAATCAACTTACCGTCCAAATAGGTTATTGAGGATCTTTATGTGTCTGCCAAGATCTGTGTCGACCACACCAGGATGTAGGGAGTTGACAGTCACGCCTGTTCCTTCCAAGCGTTTGGCCAGCTCACGAGTAAACAACACGTTGGCCAACTTGCTCTGGCTGTAAGCATCGCCCTCATTGTAGGACTTCTCGCTGTTCAAATCATTAATATTAATTGCTCCGCGAGTGTGGGCCAAGCTGGACACGTTGACAATTCGACTGGGAGCTGATTTCTGTGAATAAATAGAAATTGATGAAGATACCATAATTGATGTATGCAAAGGTTCAATACCTTAAGCACATCAAGCAGCAAATTTGTCAGCAGGAAGTGACCAATGTGGTTGACGCCCAGCTGCATTTCGAAGCCATCCTTAGTTAGCATGTGGGGACAACGCATAACACCCGCATTATTGATCAGTATGTGCAGTTTGTCTTGTTCGCCCTTGAAGCTGATCAAATATATTATGTATTATATGTTATTTGATCAATTAAAAAAGTAATAAAAAAGAAGCTCACCCAGCGACAAATTTTCGAATTGATTCTAGGGATGCCAAGTCCAATTCGCGGAAGAAAATGTTCTGATTGTTGGTTTCCCTTATAATGTCCAGGCGAGCTTCCTCCGTTCTCTTTTTGTCCCTGCAGGCCATATAAACAGTGGCTCCTCTTCGGGCCAATTCCAAAACAGTCTCTTTACCTATTCCCGTATTTGAACCGGTAACAATGACAACTTTGCCGGTTTCATCAGTTTGCTTTTCAAATTGTCCACCTTGCATGTATTGTCTGAAATATTAATTACAGAAATCGATTAGCTGAGCAACAGTTGGTTTTAATTAAAGCTGCAGTTTGTGATTGCACCTGAGTAAATAAACGGCAGCGGCAAAGAGGGCCGGCCACAAAAGGCAAGGACACAGCAGACAAGTGAAGAAGCAACCCATTGTCGAGAAGTTGCAGTTATTTAACTTATTCAAATACGCCTTATTTAAATAAAACGGTGCTAATTATGTTGAGGGCCACACAAATGACAATTCACGATGACGAACAAAGACCAGACAGTAGAATGAACCAGAACGAACTACTGATAAGTTATGAGGCAATCCAGAGATACAGTAGCCGGTAGAATAGATGTCACGAACATCGATGGCACTATCGATGAGACTTATTTTAAAACTGTTAAACATCGATTTTAATGGCAAACATCGATTTTTGTTTGCACCAAAACTATATTAATTAAATTCGTTTTAAATGTAATATTCTTTTAAATTAATTCACACTAATGTTTTTAAAAAAGGGAAGACAATTGAATATTTATTTTAGTATTTATTTGGTATTTACAAATAACGAGCTAAAAAATAAATGTTACCAGCTTTGTAGAAAGAGTTCAAGTACGATTTGAGTGTTACCCAGCATACTCTTGATGTAATAACGGTTTCATGCGATAGTTTACAACTTATCAAATGTGAAACGCTAATTACTTTTAGGTTTTGGAGAACTTAGATCATCCCCTTTTAAATCTATCACCTCCGATCGCGTCCACTTCTCGCTCACTGCCCACAGCCATTTGGCGAGCGTAATATCCTGAGCTGCAGGTCCTGCGGCCGTAATTTGACAATCGCTAAAGTATTCACCAGTCACGTTAGACAACTCCGGATCAAGTGCCACATACAAGCTGGTTTGAGCACCATTCTTAGGGGTCTTTACAAACGGCCAAAACAAAGGCTTAACAAATAGCCTGCAATGGAATATTCGTTAGAAATTGAAGGTTCGATTTGTTTACAATGCAACAAACCCAGCAAAGAAGTTGGTGAAGAATCCCATGTGCCTGAAGAGCTCTGTATCAACGATGCCCGGATGCAGGGCGTTCACGGTCACTCCAGTACCTTTCAGACGCTTGGCCAATTCCTGTGTAAACAATATATTGGCCAGCTTGCTCTGACTATAAGCCTTGCCCTCGTCATAGTCCAGTTCGCTGTTCAAATCCCCCGTGTTAATTTCTCCTCGCGTATGCGCCAAACTCGAAACAACAACAACCCTACTGGGCTTGGCTTTCTGAGTGATTGGACATAAGGTTACTAGCATAATAATTGCGATCCATAACCATAACGAACCTTTAACAGATCCAGCATTAAGTTGGTCAACAGAAAATGGCCTAAATGATTGACGCCTATCTGCATTTCGAAGCCATCTTTGGTTAGTGATCGTGGACAGCGCATAACTCCCGCATTGTTGATGAGAATGTGGAGTTTGTCCTGTTCCCGCTTGAAGCTATCCATCGGAATAATGTATTAATGTAGAATCTTTAAAAGAGAAATCTTTAATTTACCTGGCAACAAAGTTCCTAATCGAGTCCAACGAAGCCAAGTCACATTTCCGGCAATAGACGTATTTGTTTTGAGTCTCCAAGACGATCTCCTCTCTCGCCTCCTCGCACTTCTCCATATCCCGGCATGCCATATAAACAGTTGCCCCTCTTCGCGCCAGCTCCCGCACCGTCTCCTTGCCGATACCCGTATTTGATCCGGTTACAATCGCAATTTTGCCCGTTTCGTCTGTGCACCTTGTGAACTGGCCGCCTTGCATAAGGTCTCTGCAACCGGCAAATAGTTTTGTTATTTTTCGGTGGATTTTTAAAAGGAAATATTCAGGAACTTACTTCACAAAGCAGGCACCGCCCACCGCGGTTCCTGTGACACTTAGCCAGAATATTGGGCGACTTTTGAGGAACGCGAATATCGTCATTATGCACTTGAAAATAAATAAACACGAGAACTAGAATCAACTGCGCGCAGTTGCGAACGAGTGGACCGCGATAGTCGAGGGTAGTCGCACAGAAAATACCCTGTGTTCGCACCCGATACATTTAGTATTCACATAAAAATATCCAAGTGGCAGGGTCATTTCTTAACATAAGAAAGGTGTTTTTTATGTGTAAGTGTGCGTGATAAATTGTACAATTTGTTTATTTAGTAAATCGATTTTGGCTGCTTCAGACTCTACTGACTGACAAATGAGTATACTCTCTCTCTGTCTGCATCAAGCTACTGGGCATTGCATCCAGGGTTGCTTACCAGTCTTACTTAATTTTTTTATGCACTTACTTTACACAATAAACTGTCAGTCCCGCAACCAGAGGCCAATCTAAGAGCGGACCTAAAAACTCGTCGGCAATCAAACACATGTTTACCGTAAGTTTTGCAATAACTTTAAAAACAAATTTGTAAGCTGCGGTTCTTTGTGCGAGCAGAGCACAGGGTGTTTGCGGTAAACAAAAACGTTAAATTCAGACGTGGGTTTGTTATGTTTGTTTTGCTCCCAAAAATTCAAGTGAATATCGAGAGTCTCGTCGTATCACTTGCCGTGTGTGTTTGTGCCAGGTGACATTAAGTGCAGCGCCAACGAAGACGCCTCTCCAAAAACATCAGAGGCCCCACAAAATACATAAACAATGCGTCGCAATGCGTCGTAAGTCAACGCCAACTCGACTCTTGTTTACAGCGCTCTGTAATAATTGCTTTCTGTTATTCCAGCCGCCAACAACAACAGTTCAACTGGGATGATGAGAGCGAATTTGTGGACATGCAGCAACTGCCAAGTAGAGAGAGACCAGTCAATGGCCACGCAAGGTTGGCGCGTTTTGAGAACACGCTGGAGGTGAAGGTGCAGGAGGATGATACGCTGCAGGCTCTGGCGCTGCGCTTTCACTGCTCTGTGGCGGACATTAAGCGATTGAATAAGATTGATCGCGAGAACGAGATTCACGCTCGTCGCATTATTCGCATTCCCGTCACCGTGCACAATGTTCTTTTGGGATCCAGCGATCCCGATGCACTGCCCGCCATTCATCGCAGTGGCAACAACAGTCCGAGGCACAATCTGGATAAGGAGCTGACGATTGAGCGGAATCCACTGGAAGAGGCGCGCTTGATGTTGGACGAGCGTCTGCTGGTGGCTGCAGTGAATGCATCTGGTGCTACCGAAGATGCCAAGCAATTATATGATGGCTCGCTAGATAATAATGAAGGTGAGTCTGAATCTTGGTTGGCCAGCAAAGAGTTTTCCTGTTATGTTAACATAGCAGCTGTCAAAGTCTTTGTGTAAGTGAGCCGCCCTGTGGGTTGGGAGGAGCAGTTCTGTTAGCGTGCTGTTAAGTACGAGGTGAAGTTGGGCGCAGCAGCCAATTTGTTTAGTCATTGCAAATACGGTCACACTCGCCATTACAATTGCTCGAAATCAGAAGCGTTGGCGAAAAACATCATAAATTTAGTTAATATTTCGCTGTCAAATAACTAAAACAAAATGCCGGACTATCTGGGAGACGATCAGCGCAAGGTTAAGCATGAAGAGAAAGGCGAGGACAAGGAAATAAAGTCCCTCGACGAAGGCGACATCGAGCTGCTGAAGACTTATGGACAAAGTCAATACCACAAGTCCATAAAGAGCATCGAGGAGGACATACAAAAGGCTGTTAAGCAGGTCAATGAGCTGACGGGCATTAAGGAGAGCGACACAGGATTGGCACCGCCAGCACTCTGGGATCTGGCTGCGGACAAGCAAATCCTGCAGAATGAGCAGCCGCTGCAGGTAGCGCGTTGCACAAAGATTATCAACGCTGACTCCGATGATCCCAAGTACATCATCAATGTGAAGCAGTTCGCCAAGTTTGTGGTCGACCTGGCCGATTCGGTGGCACCCACGGACATTGAGGAGGGCATGCGCGTTGGCGTCGATCGCAACAAGTATCAAATCCACATTCCGCTGCCTCCCAAAATCGATCCGACAGTGACCATGATGCAGGTGGAGGACAAACCGGATGTCACCTACAGCGACGTTGGCGGCTGCAAGGAGCAGATCGAGAAGTTGCGCGAGGTCGTGGAGACGCCCCTGCTGCATCCCGAGAAATTCGTCAATCTGGGCATTGAGCCACCCAAAGGTGTCCTGCTCTTCGGCCCTCCAGGCACTGGCAAGACGCTGTGTGCTCGTGCCGTGGCCAATCGCACAGACGCCTGCTTCATTCGTGTCATCGGCTCGGAGCTGGTGCAGAAGTATGTGGGTGAGGGCGCTCGCATGGTGCGCGAACTCTTCGAGATGGCGCGCTCCAAGAAGGCGTGTCTCATCTTCTTCGACGAGATCGACGCCATTGGCGGCGCACGTTTCGATGACGGCGCTGGCGGCGACAACGAGGTGCAGCGCACCATGTTGGAGCTGATCAATCAACTGGACGGCTTCGATCCCCGTGGCAATATCAAGGTGCTGATGGCCACCAATCGTCCGGACACGCTCGACCCTGCGCTGATGCGTCCCGGTCGCCTGGATCGTAAGGTCGAGTTTGGTCTGCCCGATCAGGACGGACGCTCGCACATCTTCAAGATCCATGCTCGCTCCATGTCCGTGGAGCGCGACATTCGCTTCGATCTGCTGGCGCGTCTCTGTCCCAACTCGACTGGTGCCGAGATTCGTTCGGTGTGTACTGAGGCGGGCATGTTCGCCATTCGCGCCCGTCGCAAGGTGGCCACCGAAAAGGACTTCCTGGAGGCTGTCAACAAGGTTATCAAGAGCTACGCCAAGTTCAGCGCCACGCCTCGTTATATGACCTACAATTAAGTTATGATTTATACGCGCTTTCATCCGTGCAACGCTGTGGCCTAAACTGTAACCTCTGCTGCAGCCGAGCATTAAGTAAAATAAAATAAACGATATACAATAAACTTTATATATAAATGCTGATTCAGTTCGCCATCTGTATGTCAAAAGGGATTCTAAGGAGGAAACTTTGAAGAACTGACTGGGAATCCGATCAGAGTTTTACTTATATAACACCACATTTGTCTGTGCATCTTCGCGTCCATATATCTTTATATATAAATAAATTACGTCTTGTTTTTGCGATTCTTATTATTTCTACACACCTTCTGCGCATCTACTTATTACATTTTGTAAGAATCGTTTAAAAGATTTTCGTCAGGTTTAAAGGGGAAAACGATTTACGAATTCGTCAGAAAGCTGAAATCAGAATCTGAATTATAAACCGTGTAAAAGAGATCGTGTTAATTGGAAGGAAGAGTAAAAAAAACTAGTTTTAAAGTGCTAAGACTTGGCCAAAATAATCTGGATAAGATTATTAGCCTTTAATAATTGTTTGTTGCTTGGGAGATAAAGACATTACCAACCAAAATTTAAAAAACTTTACAGCCACGCAGAACACAATTTTAATTTTTGCTGTTGCTTCTATTGTTGCGACTACTGTACAACAAATACAAAGATTAACCGAATTGTTGTTTCATATACAGGCAAAGGGGAGCAGACTTTGGACGACAATACAGCCTTGCTGGACGATATGCTGGTGGACAGACATGCGCCCCGTTTGCGTCCGATACCGGGTCCATCGTTGCGGGCCATCGACTGGTCTGGCTCGGACTGCGACATGTCCTGGATATGCCTGCTGATCTTTATTCTCGGACTCTGTGTAGTCATCCCACTGGTGTACGTCATCTATCTGGCGGAGCATCCACATCACACCCACAGCACACCCTAGTTGGCTGTGGTCGAATGAAACGAAGTGATCATCATTCCAAATACGCTAATTGCAATGATATGATACGAAATCACAACTCTAAAAACACAAGAAAAAATTTTAACACCATTCTCTCTCCTGGCTCTTGAGGATCGCATTTTGAATGTAATTGGGAGCAATAGAATTTATTTTTTATATAAATATACACGCATAGAAATAAAGAACCAATTGTGACTTGTACAAAACTAATACTAGACATGATACCCATATTGAATTAATTAATTTATATTCCCATTTCCGAAATTATATTACATTGTGAATCATTTTAAATTATGTATTTATAAATCTCAACCGGCAGCCCATAGATAGGATCCATGTAATAAAGCTGTGAACAGGTAAACAATAAAAAGTGCAACGAATTGTTTTACTGTAACTTTTACTAGTTATATATTATTTAAGTGATGCATCGATATTTATGTTTATATCGAGGTCCGATGGATTACAAATTCAAATGATGTTTGCATAGCTTAAAGCTAAGAACATTTCTTACAAATAGATAAAATATTAAATAAATAGTATCCATGGATAATTATTGAATTAGCAAGTAAATTACAAACTAGAATTAACATTAGTTAACGACGCACACTGGGCGACAATTGTTTAAGTACTTGTTATCTTCTGAATACTTCTGAATATGTGTCGTGTGTCTGGCCATGGCACATGATTATTTGGTGTGAATTGATATTGGTATTGATTTGGTATCCAGGTGCATGGTATGGTCCCGTTACTGTGCATATTCCTGGCGAGGAATAGGCAGCCAAGGGTCGCACACACTCAAGGGGATCTCAGTGGCATATTCACTTGAACTTTAAATTCTCAAAGAAAGCAATATTACTCCTGAGGAAGCCACGACGCACGGGCACAGGACTCGCCTGTGCGGCAATGGGAATGGGACTGGATTGGCTCTCCGACTGCATGGATGGGTCTCTGTTGCGAAAGATGTCAAGTAGGTTAATTTATAATATAATTGCTGACTAACTTACGTTTCGAGTGATGACAAATCGGAGGCAATTGTGGATTCATCGGCCACCTCAGCCATGGAGACGGCATGTTGCAGCATATGCTTGCGGGTCAGTGGCAAGGCTGGCTTCTCTGGCGTCTCTGGAGGTGCCACAAGTCGCACAGTCTGCAAGGATTTCATTATATTATAATTAAACTCATCCTGTCCAGTTGTTTAATCTACCTTTCGCCAGCGTCGTTCGGGCTGCGTTCGTTTGCTGGTCAGCAGAAAGGCTTGAGCCAGCGCCTTCACCGAGGGCATGGCGTGGACCACTTCATCTTCAATTGGCGGCTTCTCCACCGGCGTGCTTGGTTCAGGCTGCTCAAATGGAAAGATTTAAAACCCGCATCACTTGTGGCTGCCATTTACCTACCACTTCATCTTCTTCTATGGACAAGACTTGGCTCGGTTCGATGAGGCGTCGCTTCGGCTGCAGAAATCTAAAAGCTGGCGGCGTCGAGCCGCGAGTCGGCGTCATCGTGGGTGACGAACAGACGGTGGGCACCGTGTCGGCAGGACCGAACTGCAGCACGACGGGTCTCTCACGCTTCCGCGACGAATCTATGGAGGAGGAGGGTGCACTGAGTGCGGACTCCATAGACGATGTGCTCGACGTGCTGGGCTGATCAGCAACTGTTTCCGACTGACTGACGATGCGCGTCTCCTGATTGTTGAAGTCGTAGACACGCACCGTGTCCGAGTCGTCGCTGGTCGTGTGCTGCGACTGCATCGAGGGATTCGACTGCGTCTCCAGGCTGGCGTTGCCCTCGTCCACGACCTGGACGGGCACGGCTGTATAAACACAGGACGCGTCGGCTGCAGTTTTGTTTGCATTTGAAGCCTTGCGAGAGAACATTTGAGGCGTGTGTAGAAGTTGTGTGTGTTGTAGGTTTGGTTGTTGTTTGTTAGTTTAGGTAGAAGTTAAACATTGATATGAAAAGAAGAATTGTTGAGTGTTTAGTAAGAGATATTGTCGGGAGAAGCCATAGCAGATGCAGCATCCAGGTGATTGACAGTCATGGGTGGGTGGGTGTAATGTGTCTATGTGTGATTTATGTGTGTGTGTGACAGCATGCAAATCATTCCGACGAGTTACGGCTACAGCAAGGCAGGCAGAAGAGGCTTCGAATTAGCGGATACGTGAGTGTTGCACAAAGTGAAACAAATGTTGTTAGTAAAATTCGCTTAGCAATAGTCGTTAATTGTACTCACCATCTCAATAGATTTACATTTCGATTGTATTTACTAAAAACATTTGTTTCATTCATTTTGATTGTGGTTGGTTGTTGTTTGTTTAACTTTTGGCTTTATTTCTATGATATTGGTTTGTTTATAAAAGAAGTTAGCAATATGAATTAACTAGTGTGTGCATACAAAAGATTACAATGTTTACATTCAAAGAATTAACAGCGCAAAATCATAATTAATCAATAAAATAATAATTAAAAAAAACATAAAAAATGCTGCATACTTGGGGCGCATTAGCATTATTATTACTATTATTATTAGCATTTAGAATTATTATTATGATAAGTATTTGTATTATTATTTAGTGTGTAGGCTTTGATAGGCAGCAGATACGAGTACAATTATGATAGCTTGATATATAGAACACTAGCTCTGGTGCATCGCCGTTGTGCGTCTACTTGAGCAGATGCCAGCTTTAAGCCCAACCGTGCTTGCAGATTGCTTGGAGATTCTATTTTGATTTCCATTTCCGTTTCCGTTTCACATCTTGGAATCGGTTTGATAATTGTAGTTTGCGCAAAGAACCGTGAAATTGCTTTTTGTGTTGCGTTTACTGACTAGTGTGTGTACTATATAAGTGTTGGTGTGTGTGTGTATAACTTGACTAACTTTTTTTAGCTATGCAGATTTTGGCAGACGTGAATCGTACCTCTAGGAGCTACATCCATCCCAGTGACCCCAGTGAAACCCAAAAACCCCGACCAACCCCTCTAAGCTCACAGCTGCTAGAAGAGTAGACTATTGTTGCTGTACTTGGCGTCGGCGCCGCTGAAGCCATTCAGACAGCTGTCGACGCCCGAGTCCTGATCGTCTATGCACGGCTTCACCTGCAGTTCGCTCTCGAACAGCGGATTCATAACGAAATCCTTTGAGGTGGCGGACACGGCGCGAAAACTGTTGCGCTTGAGGTCTTTGTGCAGCAGCTGCTTCTCGAACTGCGTGAGCACAGCCGGCGAGGGACCAACATTCTGACCCTGACCCTGACCCGGACCCTGTCGCCTCTTGGAAGCGGACGAACCAAAGGACATGCCGCTGCCGTTGCTGTGCAGACTGAGCGAGGATTGCGTATGGCGTTTGGGCAGCGTGCTGCCGAAGGAACTGGGCGCATGCCCCAAGCTGCTGCGCCACGAGCGATGCGAACGCACGTCAAAGTCATCGATGTCGGGATCGATGCCCAGGCTGGAGTCGCGGTAATGCGATGCCGATGTGGATGGACGCTCGATGGCGGGATGTGCACGCTCCTGCCCATAGGCAGAGCTATGTGCGTGGGCGGTTAATGTGGGGGAAGTACGTTTGTTAATGAATTTGAGCGAGCTGCTGCGACGCACGGGCGTGGACAGCGTCCAGTGTGAGAGGTCAGCAAGGTTACTTTGAGCGCTACCATGCGGTTGATTTACCTCATTGATGACAATGTCCTCGTCGGTCTGCGCTGACGCCGGCTCCATGCTGCAGGCGCTGGCGCTGCTGCCGGCCAAGGACTGCGCCTTGCCGCTCTCGCTGGGCGCATTGTTGATGTAATAGTCCCGACTATAGCTGTGGAGACAAGTTCAATAATCATGATTCACTTGTCGCTCTCAGTCTTAACCTACCGCTTGTAGTCCTCGGCACGCTCGACGCTCTCGGTGGTCATCTGAGCCAGGGCCTTCTGCTCCACGCTGGGACTGATGTTGGGCACATCGATGAAGCGTTCCTGGGTGCCGCTGATGCGCTGCTTGAGCGCCTCGGGCGCATACGGATTGTTTGGCATCTCGACCGCATTGTACCACTTTTTGACTTCACGTTCCGCAATCGAGCCTACAATGGATTAGGAATTCAGTTAGCTAAGCAGTTACTGGAAGCGAGCGATAGCAGAAGCAACATGTTATAGCCAAGTCTAAGAAACAGAACAGAAGCAATTACGCAAGGAGACAACAAACACCGAGTGATGAGCGTGTTGGCCATAGAGTGCGTGTTACCTGGGGCAAAGCGCCGCAACAGAACAACATCATCTTCATTATTATTAACGTCATTAACTTGCTCTTCATCATCATCATCAGCATTGTTTTCGGGCAATGCAGTGACCGACTTTTTGGACCATCTTAGTGAACCATTTGTTAGTTTACCACTCGGCCGAGTGCGATGTGTTGTTGTGTTAGTAGTGTTGTTAGTATTTCTGGTGTGATCAGTTAGGGTTCTTGTTGTTGTTAGCGTACTACTAGAGACTGTCTCATCCGCAAATTCAGTTCTGTAACTACTCGTCGTATCGTAACCATTAACTGAGTCAGCGTCGCCGTTAAAGGTCTCATGCGAGGTGGACGGCGCGCTCTCAATGCTGTCGCTTGAGTTTGAGCTTAATTGATCTGAGAAGAGAATGTGGTTAATAAAGTTATACCCGATTTCAGTGAAACTACCAATGA